>OZ017738.1:176676948-177876948 GCA_963969285.1 Odontomyia ornata
CAAATACTGCATAAATTTAGAATACGGAATCAAAACCGGTCTTGTTTATATAAATTAAATACAATAAAGAAACGTTGTTTATCTTCAATCAATCAAATCAATATAAATAATAGAAATTATAATAACTGATTCATGTTTCATAACATTCTATAAATTATTGAAATTATAACAATTGATTCACGTTTCATAAACTTTATATAAATCGTAGATGAAAATTATAATTGAATTGAATCTATGAAAATTACAATTGAATTGAATCCTTTACATATATGTTTGCAATTGAATTATAGAATGAACTTATTTTTTTACATTTTGAAGGATATCAATTAATTTGCTACTTGATTAAAAAATTTAGTATAAGGTGTCAGAAGTTAAGTATGTAAGTTTAAGTATGTTTCTGATATGGAATGATACGAACCTACAATAAAGAAACGTTGCTTATCTTCAATCAATCAAATTAATATAAATAATAGAAATTAAAATAACTGATTCATGTTTCATAACATTCTATAAATTATTGAAATTATAACAATTGATTCACGTTTCATAAACTTTATATAAATCGTAGATGAAAATTATAATTGAATTGAATCTATGAAAATTACAATTGAATTGAATCCTTTACATATATGTTTGCAATTGAATTATAGAATGAACTTATTGTTTTACATTTTGAAGGATATCAATTAATTTCCTACTTGATTAAAAAATTTAGTATAAGGTGTCAGAAGTTAAGTATGTAAGTTTAAGTATGTTTCTGATTTGGAATGATTTGTGTTATTCTTTTAAATTAACTATAATGAAGAATTTTAACTAATTACGAATATTGAAAACATAAGCGCCACAGAATCATGGAATGTTTTAAATGTAAAAAAATTCAACATGACGCTAATTCATACTTATTACATATCAGAATGTATCATAAACTTGAAGATGTTTTAGAATGTCATTCCTGCCCAGTAAGTCGATATTTTCGAACAACTAATGCCTTTAAAAAACATATTTCCTTACATTTTTCACTGAACCAAACAAATATAGAAAATAATGCCGGTAGTATACCAAAAATAAAAGAACTGCCAGAAACTGTAATTTTTCCAGACTTAGATACTCAAACTACCCTACTTGTGTCTAATAATTTAAAAACTCAATTGAAAAAAGATTTTTTAGATTTTATTGCCGATATTTACAGCAATGAAAATATTTGCAGAAAATCTGCTCAAACTATAATTGACACATTTTCGAGTTTTCTGTGTACCGCATTGTTTCCTAAAACCCAAGATATGTTATTAAAATATGCAGAGCTAAATGTAGTAAATTTGCAAACATGTATCAAAAACACTTTTGTCGATCTACAAGACTGCCTTGATGAATTTAAAACAGAGCACAGAAGGAAATCATTATTACGTTCCAAAAAATTGCTTCACTCTTCCACTTCTATTGTGATTGGTGAGCGAATGGATTCTATCAGGACTGAAACGGGCGTTTTTCTGAAAACAATAGACCTCAAAGTAGATTACATTTCTATAAAAAAAACACTCAATACTTTTTTTGAATCTTCAGACATTTTCAAGGAAACCATTGCTTACGTAGACTTTTTAAAAAAACAAAATACATGCACATCAAATATAATGCAAATAAGCTTTTGGAAGGAAAAGGTGCAAAACTATGATAGGAATTGTATTATTTTACCTTTATTTGTGTATTTTGATGAGTTTGAGGTAAAAAATCCTCTAGGATCAAGAGCTGGCTTACAAAATCTTGGAGGTGTTTATATTTCATTGCCCTGTCTTCCACCTAATTACAGATCGAAATTGGAAAGTATTTTTCTTGTTATGCTTTTCAACAGTTTAGATAGAAAATGCGTTGGAAACAGAGTATTTCAACCGCTCGTATCAGAGCTTAAGGAGCTGCAAAGTGAGGGTGTTATGATTTCAAACAGTAAAGTTTATTTTGTTCTTGGATTATGCATTGGTGACAACAAAGGACTGAATGGTATGTTGGGCTTTACGGAAAGTTTTTCCCCAAATTTTTTTTGCCGTTTTTGTAAAATGCACAAACGAAAATCCAAATCAGCAAATAAAATTCCAATTCATCTACTTCGAACACGTGAATCGTATCAGCAAGATTGTGAGGCACCTGAAGTTTCAGCGTCAGGTATCTCATCTATTTGCGTGTTCAACCAGCTTCCTAGTTTTCATGTAATAGAAAACTATTCCGTGGATATCATGCATGACATACTTGAAGGAATTCTTAACTATGAACTTGCTCTGATCATAAAACACTTTATTTACAATGAAATTTGTTTTGATCTTTGTAGCCTAAACAATCGCATTAGTGTTTTTGACTTTGGTAATACCTACGGTAAAAATAGGCCTCCAGAAATCTGAAGAGCATTTGAAGAAAAATAAACTTAAGTATTCTGCATCAGAGGTACTCCTTTTCACAAAATATTTAGGTTTACTAATCGGTGAATGGGTGCCAGAGAACAATGAGGTATGGGAAATTTTTTCGACTCTTTTGGACATACTGGACATTTTACTAAAAGATGAGGTATCCGAAAGTATGATTGAACGTTTAGATTTTCTTATACAATTTCATCACGAGCTCCTTCAAGTTAAGTTCAAAATTAACTTAAAACCTAAACACCATCTAATGTGCCATTATGCAATGATAGCTAAGAAAATTGGTCCATTGAAGCACTTGTGGTCGATGCGATTCTAATCAAAACATAAACAGTTGAAAAAAATTGCGAATTCAACTACATCACGCAAAAATATAACATACACTATTGTTCAAAGATACTTAATAAGTGAGGCTCATAAAATTAAACATAATCAATTCTACAGCAAAAATATTCAGTATGGAAAATTAGTTAATATTTTCAAGAAAAGCGCTGAAGCTTTAGCAAAACAAATTAAGTATTCTATTCCCAATTGTAAATTTGTAAAGTGGGTAAGAACGTATAATTTTTCATATGCAACAGGCAACATAGTAGTTATAGGAAGTGATGGAGACTATCCTATATTTGGTATAATTGAATATATTGCAATATCTGAAAGTAAAACTTGCGTGATTATTTCTGTTCTTTTCGACAGGCATAAATATGTTCACTCTGTAGTTAAAACAGATACTTTCATCGAAAAAGAAGTATTAAACAGGTTCTCTCCATCATATTCTTTAGTTAGTATTGATTCAAATCTCTATGTTGTTTAAGTTTGCGTTTCGTATTCCGTATTCCTATATATATTTCATACTGAAGGCAACGCCCGCGTTTTTTTTGCAATTAATGAATTTAAGCCTTTAATTACGTATGAAATCATGAATTACGACGTTGAGAGAGATACGTACAGTAAAGTCAGCAGTTTTTCAGTCATATTTTTATGCAGCTTTTAGTTTTTAAGGCGAACCATCGATAGGGTTAGCTTTTACAAGATTCCATATAGTTGCTCAACGAATAAAGGGTTCATAGTAGAACCTCATTTGGAGGTATTAGTCATATGAATTTGGACTACAGGAACCCTATCAAACAAATTATTTCTCCATATGTTGTATAAATTATTAATTGGATCAAAACCTTCAAAATGTTGGATTGAAAAAGTATGCTTATAACTCAAATTTTTTGTTAAAGCAATGTATTTAAAAAACACCAAATATATCACAAATACTTTGAAGATATGTGAAATATAGAATTTTGAATTTTGTAAGAAAAAACACCAAATGTATCATAAATTATTATATGAAATGTGAAATATATTATTTTGAATTGGAAATCGATTGCCCCTTTTTTCCTATCTTTCACTGTATATTTTTGTAAGTTATTGCGCAAATACTTTTTTCGTTTTGTAGATTTTCCAGATACTTATATAGTCTTCATAAAAAGTGTTGACATAGTGCCTGAAAAACTCGATTAGGAAATCATTTCCTGCAAATGAGAAAATTAAACACAAACAAAAAATAGTTGCAACAAACCTAGAAGAAATTGTGCAGAAAATTTTTTCAAAATTGTTGGAAACATAATATTTTAAAATTGACTTGAATCTTTTAAATATTTTTTGATGCTTTTTTTTGCTATTGCTGCAAAGAAGGCTTTGATTATTTTTATTGTTTCCTATATTGATATATGAAGTAATTTTTCCACGATTTGTATACAATTTCAGGAAGTAAATCCAAATAAAACAATCCATTTCAGTAATACAACGTCTAAAATGGTAGCCGATGGTGCCATGAGGCACAGTTCTTGTTAATATGAATATAGTAAGAATGCATATGCTATTCGGTTATAGGTGCTGTAAAATATGGTATTAAACACAGCAGTTTATAGTATTCCAACCAATAATTTAAGGGTGGTTTCATATATTCAATTGTTCAAAGCACTATGACATATACAATATATTCAAATGAACAAAGTGAATAGGCCCGCACTAGACGGCTCCATTTACTATAAAATATAGCAATTACCTATATATATTTTACGTCGCCGGGTTATAAGTTTAGGGTATTCTCAGATATTGCATAACTTAAAATGCAGTACTGTACAGCATTTTACGCATTTTAAAATGGTATAGAGACCTATAATTTACAGAGTCTTTGGCAATAAAATATAGTTGCTACTGTTATTTTATATTGGTTAATGGACTAAAAAGTGTCAAACACCATGTAGACATTATTGGTTCATTGTCTACACTATATAGTACGACATCCTATAATCTATGGTAGGCTTTATTGTGGTGTCCCGCGCCATAATTTATTACTGTCACGAAATCGATTATGCATATGGTACTGGTAATATATAAATTATGGTCTTTTGTGCTAAAATTTTTCTCAGTGTATAAACGCCTTAAAAATCGAATATTAACTGTAATACTCGTCTCTATATTGCATTTAATTTCCGATTAATAAACAAAAGATGTACATACATACGATTTAAACAAAATACAAAAAAAATACAATTGTTTTCAATTCATGCAAGCAATTTCGCAACATTGTCGGTTTTAAGTTTTAAATTAAGAAACTAACATCCCCCAGATGCAGTTTGTTCCACCATCACAGCCCAAAAGAATAATAACGAACGAGGTGATTCCAGGGGAGCTCATCAAATATGGTGGCAATTGTGTTCAGAAAGCTATCTACAAAGTTTTCCAGTACATTTGGCCACAAGAACATATGCATATCACTGCTTTGTACAATGTACAAAATACTTTCAAAGATCTTAGAAAATAAAATCGGGTCATACGCAAACAGTATTATTGGTGAGTTTAAAGGTGGCTTTAGAGCAGGTAGATTGACAATCGACAAATTGTTCAAAATTCGGAGTTGAACAAAGACGTACTTTAAGGAAGCGTACGGCAATTTCGATCGTAACGTACTGTACCAAATAATGCTTTGCTTTGGCATCCCAGCCAAATTGCCAAAATGACAATGACGTCAACGATCGCATCAATGACCAATTCACCGATACCTTTGACACAAATATCGGACTAACGCAGGGAGATGGGCTCGCCTAATTGCTCTTCAATTGGGCCCTCGAGAACGTCCTAAGAAAGCTTCCTGTTGATACAAGAGGTTACTTTACAAGATGAGCCAAGTGGCAGCCTAGCGGGTGACATCAATTTTTTGTCACGGTCATTAACAACCGCCAAAGAACTTTTCCTGAAGCTCGACAGCGAAGAAAAACTAGTATAGCTACAAATCAATGAAAACAAAACGAAGCTCATGAGGCAGTCTAGGAAATATCGCCCTAATTCCCAAAATATCACACTTGGCGAATAGAATATAAAGCTTCAAACTGAGCTCCGCTTAAATGTCACGCCCCGGAAAGGATAAGATCGCCGAATTGCAAGATTCCTCTTCAACTTCTACAGCCTGTTCGCAATGATGGTGCGATCTTTAAAACATCGAACAATGCCAACATGACTGAGCTATATAGATTAACCAAGGATACCATGCAGGATGACATTACCGAGACAAAAATGCGTCAACCCAGATTGGTTATAAATGGGCTGAACAATAATTTACAAATGAGGAGATACAAAATGAAATACAGGCACGAAACCATGGTGTTAGGAATAGAGAAAAAATGGAGCTTATTTATACCAGACAGACAAAAAAACGGGAAATGGTTACACATTATTGAGCCAAATATAACCATGTGATTATGGCTCTTATTTTGTGAAGTAAAATCATAACATTACGAGGTGCTTTAAGTGCCAAAAATATAATCATAAAATGGCAAAATGCGAAGGAGGCCAAACCTGTGTGAAATGTGGGGGAAAGCATGACCTCAAGGAATGTAAAAGCAGGCATGACAAATGTTGAATTTGTATGGGTAATCGTAAGAATCCTGATCACTGACATAGAACAGACTCGTCGGAGTTCCTATAGTATCAACGTAAGGATTGTAATTGCTAGAAAGAGTACTGACTACAATTTTTATGATGATTGTTAGCCACACAACTCTATCAAGCGACAAAACACCTATATTTTATGCCAATATAAATAAATAAATAAATATAAGAAGCCTACGACACAAGTTGAGTGATATTCAAATTTACCTGCACCAAAATCCTGAAACAGATTCGATTATACCAAACGATATATGGATCTACCCTGAAGAAACAAAGTATTACAATATTCCGGGATATAGCTCCGTTTTCTCCTGCAAGCGCGGAAGAGGTGGAGGTACAGCAATTTATATAAAAAACACAATTAATTTTGTGACAAAGGGAGTAACATCTGAAATAAATAATATAATAATAATTGAAATAACCTGTGAAGGTAAAAAAGTTAAAATCGGTACTTACTCTCAATCGTCTCAATGCGCATGACTTTTGCACAGTAATAGATAGAATATACTCTACTGGGAAAATCTAATCACAGTTGCTGACACAAACGTAAACGTGATTGCAGAAACTCCAGAATTAAGGGTGTATAAGGATATCCTGGAAACAAACGGAGCGGTAATTGTCAATAATAAAAATTGCTGGAAACATTAAATTCACACTTGAAGACTGACCGGAGTTAGATAATCGTGTTCTAAAAATCGTCGTCCATGGTCAAAGTCTCAGAAAGCAAAAACAAACACACAAAATATTTAGATATTTAAACACAGATCATTTCAAATCGAAATTTCAACAGTTGCTAACAAACCGAAAACCTGAAAACCTAATGGAGCTTAAAAATATGACTACAGAGTCGAAGCATGACTGTACCATTGAGAATACGATTAGATGTCGACAATATACATGGACAGGAAACTTAAACTACCTCTCGTTGGCTATGGACGTGAAGTCACACTCCTAGTCTATTCCAAGGTGGCTGCTGGCTAGATCGCTAGTTCGGAGAGGAATTCCGGTCGCAAGTCTTTTGCGAGCAGACAAATTCCGAAATACAACAATCAGCCACCGGTTCAAATATCCGATTTAAAATGCGTCGAACAACTTCCGCCGACTCTACTTTAACTTACGTTACTTCCGTTCCTTTTCCTTTCAATCCGAGGACAAGGACCACAAAAAAATCGCTAAACAAAAGTACGCACTAACGAATATTACCGACGCAGTGTCCGAAATCACCTACTCAAATCCAAAACCGAAATAATCTACTCTACCAGAAAACGCAAAAAACGCCCGCTTGGCGGCATACTCACCTATCGCCTGCATCACCTTGCTGGACGGCTAGCATTGCGGTGTCGTGGGGCGGGTTCTTTCCTCGAGCATAAGGACCCACTACAAATTTAACAAACCCCTACTAAAATCGCGTCCTGTCTGTCCGTCCGTGTGTCACAGCACTTTTTCTCGCAAACTACTTAAGCTAGAAACATAAAATTTTGTATGCAAGAATAAAGTGGTGCTTTCTTCAAAGTTCAACTGCTTAAAAATTTTATAAGGTATTTAAAGGGGTCTCTCCATACAGGGGAGTGATCCTCGAAAAAAAATTGCAACAAAGGTAGCCGATATGGGTATTAACTGAAAGGTTTTGACGAGAAATTTTCAAAACAGATCTTAATTTGACTCTTCGTCCTTCGAGGGCCCATAGGGAGGGGCAATACACGAAAAATTTGTGTCACCCCCCCCCCCCCCGAAAAATCTGAAAAAAATATTAAGGTATGGGTTTATGTGTACAACAACAACAAATACTTCAGAAGTCAAAATTTGCTCAACTTTGTTAATAATATGTTAGTATGATATTTGAATTTCACATTTTCCCCAATAAAATCGTATAGGTTTTTAAACTTTCTAAATTTCATGAAAATCGAATGATATACACGGAATTCATAGCCATTTGAAATTTCTCGAATTAGAACAACAATAACACATAATTTTGGTATTTTATGGACTTTCCATGGAATCAGTCACTGCAGTTTTGATTTTTGAAAAGTTGGGTACAAAACCCTTTTGACATGAGCGTAGGTCTGTCTACCCAACTTTTTTCTTTCAAGTTCAAGAACCGGATAAAAAATCGAATAAAGTGTATACAAAAAACCGAAAAACAGTTTTTTCGCCATCCCTACTTAGGCAGTATCAATGACCACCGTCACCAGAGCAAAGCAAATTTCTATGTTTAATTGGTTCTTGGTATTAGTTGTCTGTTTCGTTTTAATGCGAAGGACTTCACACGATATACTATAAATGCAAAATGTGCGTGGACTGAACTGAAAGATCTTTCATCTTCATCCTGTAAATGAATGACTAGGCTTAACAGTAAGGGTTTAGCTCGATTTTCAACCGACTTACAAAGGAAACAAGGTTATCAATTCATCACGTTTATTTTTTTTGCTCTTTTTTATGTATGTTCACGCATCACTTTTGAACAGAGATAGAGAGAAGGGTTTTGTTTTCAGAAAATGATGCACCTTTCTTTCTATTAGGTCCCATTTAAAGGACGAGAAATTCAATTAGCGGTAAAGGGCTTTTACCGTTAAAACTAAAATATTTCCGACTTTCACCCCGATTTTTCAGCATAACTGATCGACATGCGTAAGGATTTTGATTGTAGAGGTATGAAATGAAAGCCAACGTCTTGAACTGAAACGGTACAGAACTGTAATCCTTTTAAGGACTCTGTAGATACTAACGGTTCAATATGATACAACGAAAAATCGCAACTATTTTGCACTCTTCCAGGATTTAATAGAGCTGCTGGTTCCTCGGTGACGGATGATAAAAATGATGTATTTCGTTAATTTTTTGCATAAACGGTATTCCTTAGTCCATCATCTCTACCGGAAATACCTAATATATTATTTCTAAATGCAGCAGACTCGTAAATACAATTCAACTGGATTTAGAGCGATTTCATTGGAGAAATTTCAGGATGCTTTTCTTTCCGCATTCATACTTCACCTAGTGATGAACTTATTACTTGTAAAAGATTGTTAAAATTGATTCATTACTTTCAAGTTAATATTATATTATGCATTACGAGTATATGCCCAGAAATCTAAAATATGCGATTTCCATACAATAGACCGACGAGAAACGCGATACTTTTCCATCTAAAACTGATCATACCTTTAAATATAAAAATTAAAATCCATAGTCTAGTTGTCATATATATATATATATATATATATATATATATATATATATATATATATATATATATATATATATATATATATATATATAAATATATATATACAGGGTTATCCATTTCGTGGTTGGGAAAATATAATCCTGCCATTTGCCATCTGTCAAAACTAAATGTCATCCAAAGCGTGTTTTTAGTTGAAGGTTTGCCATTTAGAAATATGGATCGTTAAACAGTCGAAAAACGTGTTAAAATTATTAAATTTTGTTATAAAAATGGTGATTCTGCTGTATCTGCATTTAGGGCTTTACAAGCCGATTACGGTCGACATAATCGACCTACACAGCAAACAATTTCGAGCACAGTGAGAAAGTTTGAAGAGACTGGATCGGTTATCGATATTGCAAGGCCTGTGCATCATCACAACATTCGTTCTGCTGAAAATATCACTGTCATTGCTCAAAGTGTGGAGGAAGACCCGAATTTGTCGATTCCTCGACGTGCTCGACATTTGGGCTTGTCTTACGGCTCATTGTCGCGGATTTTGCATTTGGATTTGCATCTCCATCCGTACAAAATCCAACTCACTCAAGAACTTAAGCCTCAAGACCATACACAACGCAGAACGTATGCGAATTGGGTGATTGAACAACAAGCCATTGATAACGATTTTTGAAACAAAATTTTCTTCAGTGATGAGGCTCATTTTTCGCTCAGTGGTTACGTAAATGAACAGAACTGCCGCATATGGGGCTCTCAAAATCCTCAGGTGATCGCAGAAAGGCCTTTGCATTCGGGAAAAGTGACTGTTTGGTGTGCATTATGGTCTGGTGGTGTTATTGGTCCGTATGTTTTTAAAAACGATCAAGGAAGAGCCATTACAGTCAATTCTGACCGCTATGGACGGATGTTAACCGATTATTTTTGGAGAGAATTTGAAGATTATGACTTGGAGAACATGTGGTTCCAACAGGACGGAGCCACAAGGCACACAACACAGGGTAATCGAGCACTTTTGCAAGAGAAATTTCCAGGACGCGTAATTTCGAGATTGAGTGATGTCAATTGGCCCTCAAGATCCTGCGACCTAACACCTTTGGATTTCTTTTTATGGGGCTATGCGAAAAATCGTGTTTATAAGTTATGGCCTAGATATTGCCGGAAATGTGCCGAAAAGTCATTGAAAATTACCTCAAAAGGATTGAGGCCTGTAAGAGGCCCTGTGTTTGAATGATGTTGTGTTTCACGTATACTGGCAAGGTTCAATCTTTATGTTGAATAAAAAAATTTGTTTCCATCTGAATATTTTATGTGTTTTCTTTAGCTTTACTTTCCCAAGCGTAGAATGGATAACCCATATATATATATATATATATATATATATATATATATATATATATATATATATATATACATATATATATATATATATATATATATATATATATATATATATATATATATATATATATATATATATGGCGATTCCTTTATCATGTCTTTTTTAAATACTTTTTTTTAATTTTTAATTCAATTGTTTTTGAATTTTCCAATTTTCGAAACAACTTAAAATATTTACACATTATACGATTCCGATGAAAGAGTAACCTAAGTAAAAAACTTTTTGACACTTTTAATTAATTTTTGTTAGATTTTTTTCACGCTACTGTAGACAACGGTTGTACAATAATTTCAATGTATAATGTTAACTTTAAATATTAGTTTAATTGTCATTATAATTAATAATTAAACAAAATAAATGTTATATGGATTTTTAACGGAGAAATTAACTTTCATTGTACAAAAAGAAGTTCTCTCGTTTCAACAAAGGAACAAACTTCCATATATATACATATATATATATATATATATATATATATATATATATATATATATATATATATATATATATATCAAGAACAACAAATCGATACCTCCATTCGTTGTCTATGAGGGCGGTCCCAAAAGTAGACGACCCAACAAAGAAAACAGTAAAAAATTGCGAAAATGTCGATACACTTCTTCCAACGATGTTCAATAGCTTCGATAGCCGCTTTATAGTAGTAACCGTCAAGGTCCTCAAAATAGCTTTTAACCGCAGACTCTACCTCTTCATTGTTGGCAAATCGTTAGCCGCCGAGCCATTTTTTCAAATTCGGAAAAAGAAAATAATTCGAGGGAGCCAGATCAGGCGCATAGGGTGCGTGAGGAAGCAATTCGAACTTCAAATCATTGATTTTAGCCATCGCAATAACGCACGTGTGGACTGGTGCGTTCTCGTGATGAAATAACACTTTCTTTTTCGTCAGATGGGGCCCTTTTTTCTTGATTTCATCACTCAAATGCTGCAATAAGGCTGCATAATATGCGCAGCTGATTGTTTTTCCCTTTTCAAGATAATCAATAAATATTATTCCACGTGCATCCCAAAAAACGGATGCATAGACCTTGCCAGCTGTCTGAACTGTCTTTGCTTTCGTTTGGAGCCAGTTCTCCCTTGTCGATCCACTGCTGTGACTGCTCCTTGGTCTCAGATGTAAAATGATGGACCCATGTTTCGTCCATGGTTATGAATCGACGCAAAAACTCGACTTTGTTGCTGCGAAACATTGTCAAACACTCAATGGAAGCCTCCTCACGTTGCTGTTTGTGCTCCATTGTGAGCAAACGTGACACCCATCTTGCGCACAGCTTTCTCATGTCAAAATTTTCGGTCAAAATGCGATGCTCAGCACTTTTTGAAATGCCTGCCATGTCTGCTATCTCGCACACTTTTAGTCGACGGTCAGCCAATACCATTTTATGAATTTTCTTGACATTTTCCGACGTAGAGACCCCACTTGTTCGACCACTGCGGTGTTCATCTTGGCAGCTCGTACGACCTCGCTTAAACTCAGCTACCCAATATTTGACCATTGTAAACGTAGAAGCAGACTTCTCGAGAGTAGAATCCAACTAGGCTTTGATATCCGTTGGACTTACACTTTTCAAATGAAAGTATTGTATCACATAACAATGCCCTTTTTTTTCCATATAGACAAATTCACTGACAGCGTTCACTTTGGATGGCTGTAAAAAAATTATAATAAACGTACCGTTATGAATTTTTCACATTAAGTTGTGGAAAGGTAATATTGTCAATCGCAGTAACCCGTATTCATAAATCAGGTCGGGTACTTTTGGGACTACCCTCGTAGTATGCTACGAAACAGAAAGGGAATTACAACCATAAATTATAATCAATGCAAAAAACCGAATTCAATCTAGGTACCTTGGTAGTAAATTAGTTGCATAGTATCAACAATAAGGAAGATATTTTGTGACTATTTTCAGCGACTCCAACACTAAGGGCGTAAGTAGCCTTCCACTTCCTACCAAAAAGGAAAACCTTAAAATATCATATAGTTAAGTAGTATTGTTTTGCGAAACTAGTAGTTATTCAAAATTTATATCGTAAAAACACTGTATATACTCCAAAATTACAACTTTATTTAAAAGATGGATATGGCCATTTCGAGAGCAACTTGCTCTCTTCTTCAGTCTACTGATACTACAGGGTTTTCCAATAAGAGGTGTTATTTTGATATTAAAAGAAAAATGCCATTTTTTAATACAAATGATCAGATGTTTATTTTATTATAAAGAAGAAGGTGTGTTGTTAATAGTGGAAAATAACATCAGGCAAATGACCACCACGACCACCTTTACAGGACCATATCCTTATCATGAAATTTTCTATAACCAAATTTTCAAACCAAATCGGAAAGTCGCTGCCCTATGTCTTCCATAGCCTCACGAATTCCAATTTTGTGCTCTTGAATCGACACTTGGCTGTTAACGTAGATCTTGTCTTTCACGTGGTCCCAAAGGAATAAGTCGCAAGGTGTTAAATCACAAGATCTCGGCGGAGAATTGTGATCACCTCTTCGAGAGATAACACGGTCCGGCAACTTTTCCCGTAAAAGATCAATGGTTTCGTTGCTTGTGTGGCACGTAGTGCCATCTTGTTGAAAGTAAACGTTGTCCAGATCAATACCTTCCAATTCCGGCCATAAAAACCATTAATCAACTCTCAATAGCACAATCCATTCACCGTAACTATTGCTCCAGCCTCATTTTCGAAAAAGTAAGGTCCAATGACTCCGCCGGACCATAAACCGCACCAAACAGTCACACGTTGAGGATAAAGAGGCTTTTCAACAATAATTCTTGGGTTTTCCGAGCCCCAGATGTGACAGTTTTGCTTGTTGACGAAGCCACCTAGGTGGAAATGGGCCTCATCACTCAAGATTAATTTTCGACGGAATTTCGGATCATTTTCATGCATTTCAAGAACCTAATCAACAAAGACACGACGTTGTTGATGATCAACTGGCTTGAGTTTTTGTGTTTACTGAACTTTATAAGCCATAAGACCCAAATCTTTATGAAAAATACGGTGTGATGACGTTTGTGGAATGCCTTATTTCAAAGAACGACGAGGAATGGACAAACCTGGGTTTTCTTCACCACTTTCGGCTACAAAAGCAATATTCTCGGCGCTTCTTGAGTGGCGTGCGCGGGTTTTATTCTTTACATTACTAAATTGTCCCAATAGCTCGAATTTTTCCACCAATTTCTGTATTGCGGTCCGATAAGGTGCTTCACGACGACCCAAAAATGTTCGAGTTTTACGAACCGTCTCTGCCAAATTATCGCCATTTTTATAGTGAATTTTAATAATTTCAATGCGTTTTTGAAACGTGTCTCGTTCCATTTTTATTAATGGCGTAGTTCCTACTTGTCAAATGTTACTACCGTCAAACGTGTCGGCCGAGCACTTAAGGAAGCCCACAAGGCATTTGGTGATATTACCAAATCGAAAATGCCTAATCCGCTCCTACCGAGATTCAAATGCCAACCTAAACTGCACAAGGATGCTAATGAAATGAGGGAGATCATCACGGATTACAACTCACCAACATATAGCATCGCCAAGTGTCTTGTAAAACAGTTTACGGATCTAGGCGACATATGTAGCAAATTCGGTGTAAAAAGCTCACCTGAGCTCATTAGAAAGCTAAAAACTATTGTTTATTATTCTAATTGCATTTTAACTTTCCCACATTCCATACCTGTAATTGAAATCCTAAATTATTGTTCTACTTCCAGTTTGCCTCATAGAACGTATGATTAATGTCACACGATAGTCGTAGCCAAAACAATGTTGGTTCTCACCACATTTCATATATTCATGTATGTTCCCATGATTTGTCTAAATTAGCTATGTAAGCATAAATTATGGATAAATTCACCTGTATTAAAATAAATTATTCAGTAATCATAATGCAACAAACGAGTTTACATTCATTTCGGTGACCCCGGCGTGGCACGAATAAAAATAAAAATGGTGAAATGCAAGTCTCGGCTCACACTGTCTCTGAAAAAGATCATCTACTGTCAGGTTATACGTTCCTGGGAACGGCAATGCTAAATATTGAAAATTGTCTGGGACAAGATGTAACCTGTTGAGCATTGTTGGATTCTGGATAGTAATTGAATTTTGTAACGGAGGCTTTAGTAAAGTGCCTAGGAATGCAAGTTAATCGAAGAAAAATCGACATAAATGGTATAGGTGATTTAAACTTCAAGCTTAGTGTCGGATTAATATTACAATCAAATCAGGGCTCAATGGATTTAAAGCTTACATTGAAGCGTTTTTTTTGTCGGACGTACCTTCCGATCAACCTAGGGTTGCTTTAAATGCAAGTGATTGGCCAACTCCGAAAAATATAAGATTCGCTGACCCAGATTTCAGTAAGCCCCGAAAGATCGATTTACTTCTGGGTGCTGACAGATCTTCGTCTCCTTTGTAGCACTGCAGCTCTTCTCGGGCCTTCGCTTAGAGATATTTAGAGTATCTAATTTTCATGACCGTATTGATTTTTTTTTGGAAGTTGGTCAGTACCATGCTTGCTCAGCTATGATGTGATCTGATTAAATCAGAACATATCACCACTGAGTGAGCACTCATAGTCTGTCCGAAAAATCCCCTAAACTAAATCACGTTGCTCCCAACGAGATTTGAACCTGGGGCTTTTGGCTTATGGGTTCATGCTCTAACCACTAGACCACACAGACTACATGGGTGCTGACATATATGCTAATGTAATGTCAGTTGGTCAAATCAGAATATCTGCCGAATTTCTTACCTTACATAATTCGATGCTCGTCAACCGACTACAAACCTTGTAACTTTCAGTGGAGTAGCCAACCTATCATTAGAGTCACAACTAAAATAATTTTGGGAATTGGAACAATGCGATTCAGACACCAAATAAATGACAAAGGCTGAACAAATGTGTGAATATCATTTTAGAACAAATAAAAAACGCAAAGTTCAAGGCCGTTTCATAGTTCATCTCCCTTTTATAAAGCCCCCAAGCGCACTAGGAATTGCGGGATGAAGGTTCTTTAGTCTTGAAGCTCGTTTTAAAAAGAACCCAGAGTTGAAGTAACAATACATTGCATTCATGAGAGAACTACTCTCTTTGAATCACATGGAGTTGATGTCCCAAATACCAAAACAAAACAATTTTTTGCCTCATCATAGCGTGCTCAAACCAGAAGGCACTAGCACAAAGTTAAGAGTAGTGTTTGATGGATCTTGCAAAACATCAAGTAACCTATCTTTGAATGACATACTGATGGTAGGCCCAACAATCCAAGACGAACTATTTGTAATTTTACTCCGTTTTCGACTGCACAAATATGTGACTTTTACGTAGATGATATAATGACGGGATCAGATAGCTTAAAGCAGACTTGGAATCTCCAAAATGAGCTAACAAGTCTTCTTCCTGAGGGAGGTTTCCAACTCCGTAAATGGAGCGCAAATCATTCAAAGTTGTTTGAATCAGTTCCTAAAGAAGATATTGAAGCCAAGATCAAAAATACTTACGAGTAAACCCTAGGCCTATTTTGGTCACCTAGTGCTGATCAGTTTTCAATTCGAATAAATTTGCCGATAATACGCTGTTTCACAAAAAGAACGATTTTAGTAGACGTGGCAAGAATTTACGATCCGCTAGGGCTCATAAACCCAGCCGTCACATACGGAAAACTAATTGTGCAAAGTTTGTGGAAGCTTAAACTGGAATGGGGAGAAGCACTTTCCCAGGAACTCCAAAGCAAATGGATATCATTTCATCAGGACTTAGAAAAGATAAAAGAACTGTCCATACCAAGGCATGCACTAGCTAGAAAGCGTAAAAGGTTCATAGAAATATCATCGTTTCGCCGACGCAAGCGAAAAAGCTTACGGAGCAGCCGTGTATCTACGAACTATCAATTCAGATGGTCAACCAATAGTACGGCTTCTTTGTGCAAAATCTAAGGTGGCTCCTCTCAAAGAAACAACGCTCCCACGACTCGCGCTTTCAGCGGCTTACATACTAACAAAATTAGTATGCCGACTCAAGACAGTGTTAACTCCAATGCTAGACATAGCATTCCTATAGAGCCACTCTACTGTTGCCCTAGCTTGGATTACTTCTGAGTCGTCTGCGCATGGAGTACATCGAGTCAATCATGGAAGAATAAGGCATCATGCCGAAAACATGGTTTAGATATGTGGGCGATATACTAGTTCCAAAGGATCAAGCTGGTGACATGCTCGATGCGATTAACAAAATTCATCCAAAAATTCAGTTCACTATGGAAAAGAAGACAAATACAAGATTACCGCTCCTGGACCTCGTCAACATTAACAACAACGGGACAGTTGAATTTGAACTTCACAGGAAGAGTGATTCTACTCAAAGGACTTTACCAGCAACATCAGCACATCCAATAATGCAAAAAATGGCAACGTACAGCAGTTGGATACACCGGCTTGTTATCTATCCCTTAACAGAAAATGGGCACGATCAGGAAAAAGCATATATTTATTATGGATACTGCCATCAAAAACGGATATAGCCCTAATACCATCGAAAAATGTATAGCCAAAAAACAACAGGATGCTTTCAAAAATAAGCATACAAGTCTCTATAAACAAGAAAACGGTGAAAGTACCAAATGGATAAGCATTCCGATGGCGTATTTGTTCTACAGTATTCAAACGATTTGACATCAACATCACAGCTTCCACCAGAAACGCGATTCTCAAAAACCTACTGGGCAACGAAAAAGACCCCCGAAGAGTAACAAAATGAGCGGCAATCTACCAAATTCAGTGTAATGATTGTAAAAAATGCTATATCGGTCAGATCAAGCGACTCATCACTACACGATTCCAAGAACACATGAAAGAAGTGAAATCTGGGGAAAGGCGGGGTCTCGATACGGTGCAATCGGCAGTAGCCATACATATAATAGAAAATTGACACAGAATAGGAAACGATAGCTTTCAACTCCTGAAATATGTCAACCGACCTTATGCATTGGACGCTTGGGAGCAAGATCCCCAAATACGTATGAACACAGATGAAGGAAACTGTCCATCGAAGTTAATTAAGAGACTAGTTAAAAAGAACCGGAGATCACCTTAATTAGTCAATTACTTAGATATTCCGTTATTCTTATACCTTTAATTGTACTTTCATTCAATGTCTCATTTAATGTTCGGTCGTTATTATCTCTTTAAATTTTTTTCTTTCTTAAATTTTATGATTGTTTAAAACCTTTTAGTAACTTAAAATCTCGAGTATTTAGTATCAAATTGTTTTGCCAATGATTTTAGTATCAATAGACTGAAGAAGGGAGCATGTTACTCTCGAAATGGCCATAGCCCATCTTTTGAATAAAGTTGTAGTTTTGGAGTAGATACGTGTTTTTACTATATAAATCATATAATTAAGTTATATAGCTCAGATAGAGTAACTAAAGTAATACATAAAAGTAGTTGACATATGTCTCAACACATAAATAAATTCTTTTTCTCCTGAAAATAGAAAAAGCAGCTTCCTTTTAATTTTGTGTATTTTATTTTTAATTTTCTTCTCGAAATCGATTTTCAACCGTAATCGTTCGGTCTTCTTCAGCGATTAATTTATTTTTACTCACATTCCTGCTTATATACTAGCTATGTTTAGGGAAATTTACTCTAGATCATTAAAAGGTAATTAGGGAAATTTGCTTAAGCTAATAAAAGGTAGGAAAGGTAATTTACAAAAGGGGTGGTTATAAAAATATTATTTTTACAAGATTCAGAAAAGATATTATTATTTAATTAATTTAAATAGCCATGATCTGCAATTTCCGTCATCCTGATTCATCAACTTTTTCCTTTCCCGGGTAATTGCCAGGCCTTCCATCACATTCAATTCACGTATATCTCTAGCTTTCTTGATGACTACAGCGTCCTCCATTGTTATCTCGTGTCCCTTCGTGTTAATATGTTCCGCTACCGCCGACATGAAATTCGAAGTTCTTTCTTTCTTTCTTGCTGTTGCTGCTTCACCTAGATGCTCCTTGATTCGCGTGCCGATGAGTCTCCTCGTTTGACCTATATACACTTCTTCACAAGTGGGACATTCGATGCGATAGATACCAGATTTCTCGTGTGGTTCGCGCTTGTCTTTCGTTGATCCGAGAACGTTTTTGAGCTGGTTCTTGCTGCTTGATTCAATTAACCGTACAGAATTGAGCTGATTTATTCGCCACTTGATCCGATTGCTGATGCCTTCGTGATAAGTTAGAGCCTTCCAGTACGTTCTTTCGGTATTCGCATTGAGTTGGAGTATTTTGTGAAGGCGAAAATGAATTCGATTACAAATATTGAAGTAGCTACCAGGCATCAATTAATATTTTTTAAGTTTACGAAGTACAAAAAATCGTTAGCTAGGATCAGGGAAGACATAAACTTTTTGAAAACGTGTCTTGAGAGAAGACTCACTCCGAAGAGCCATTTGGTGAAGATATGCTGTGGCCTGAAAAACGCGGTTAGCTAAAAGATAGTAGTGGAACGAAATTTGATGAAGATCAGCATCAAGCAACTGTACACGAAATTGAACGATACGACTCTCAAGACTTACGAGAAGCATCTGGAACTTATGCGAGAATCTCAACACTGTGGTAAAGGTTATATGGAGGACTTACTGGAAAAGCAGACTTAGCATATGAATGTGGGAAAAGAAAAGGGAAATACATCGGAAAAAGTTGAATCGATTGGAAGAAGCGGCCAAACCAGTGAAACAATTCGTAGAAGCTCAAGAAATCCCCGGGCTGGTTGTCAACAAATCAAGTATGGTTTTTAATGAAAAGGAAATGCGTTTACTCAACATGGGATAAAATTACGCCATAAAACCATCAAAAATACCTATAGAGGAGATCATCGTAGAAACGGAAGCAGCAATGAGCAGACTACCGGAAACACAGAAAACGATGGCAAGGAATGATATAGCCGACGCGATAAGGGGAGCGAAAAAGGTGGTAAACAGTGAAAAGGCGAACATAGTTGCTGAACTGAAGAAGAAACCTGTTCACTTTGTCAAGGCAGATAAAGGAAACACAGTGGTAGTGATGGATAAAAGCAAGTATGATGTGGCGGTCATACAAAAGCTAAGCAGTGGTAATTTCTTCGAGCTACGCTGGAGCCCGTTAGAGGAATCCATGAAAAGATTCGAAAGGACAATTAAAAGTTGTGAGTCATTAATTGGCGAATTGACGAAGGTTGGAGCGAGCAACCCTACTTTGCCTAGGATGAAGTGTTTGCCAAAAATACACAAAGAGGGGAACGAAATGCGTGAGATTATTTCGGCCGTGAATGCACCGACCCAAAAACTGGCAAGATGGTTGGTGAACGAATTTAAGGGAATGACCCAAATGAATGGTAGATCTGTAAAAAACAGCAAAGAATTCTCCGAGAAAATCCTGAAGTTTGGCCCACCAGCGCAAGACGAAATTATGGTGTCTTTCGACGTAGAGCTCTATTCCCGAGTGTTCCGGTGATGGAGACATTGGGATATATAGAAGAATGGCTTTCTCACCAAGAAAACTCATTATCTTGGAAAATAAAAACTAGGCAGTATATCCAACTTGCGAGACTTTGCATGATCGAAAATTATTTCACCTTTCGGGGGAAATTTTATAAGACGAAAGGCGGAGTTGCGATGGGAAATCCGCTTTCACCATTCTTCGGCGAGATATTTATGACGAAACTAGAAGACGGACTGCAGGAGAAAGGCCAGTTACCAAAACATTGGGTCTGATATGTGGACGACGTGTTTGCATATGTGAAAAGGAGTGACGTGGAGAAGGTGCTTGCTGACCTGAATGGAGCCCACAAGAATATAGTATTCACGATGGAGGAAGAGAAAGACGGTAAACTATCGTTCCTAGATATAGTAGTAAGGAGGACTCAAACAAATATAACTTTCGATGTATACCGGAAAGCAACTCACACACAGAGAACGATTCCAAATATGTCAAATCATTCGCAGCAAATCAAGGTTTCTCCGTACAGAGCCATGATCCACAGGATGCTCGATTTGCCGCTAAGCAAGGAAACTAAGGAAAAGGAGATGAGGTACATTGTTGAGACAGCTAGACTAAACGGCTTCAAGGGCTCGACGATTAGGAGAATGGCACAGAAGATCCACATTAATAGACAGTGTTAGGGACGATCAACATTATCAAATGCGAATTCCGAAAGAACGTACTGGAAGGCTCTAACTTATCACGAAGGCATCAGCAATCGGATCAAGCGGCGAATAAATCAGCTCAATTCTGTACGGTTAATCGAATCAAGCAGCAAGAACCAGCTCAAAAACGTTCTCGGATCAACGAAAGACAAGCGCGAACCACACGAGAAATCTGGTATCTATCGCATCGAATGTCCCACTTGTGAAGAAGTGTACATAGGTCAAACGAGGAGACTCATCGGCACGCGAATCAAGGAGCGTCTAGGCGAAGCAGCAGCAGCAAGAAAGAAAGAAAGAACTTCAAATTTCATGTCGGCGGTAGCGGAACATATTATCACGAAGGGACACGAGATAACAATGGAGGACGCTGTAGTCATCAAGAAAGCTAGAGATATACGTGAATTGGATGTGATTGAAGGCCTGGCAATTACCCGGGAAAGGAAAAAGTTGATGAATCAGGATGACGGAAACTGCAGATCATGGCTATTTAAATTAATTAAATAATAATATCTTTTCTGAATCTTGTAAAAATAATATTTTTATAACCACCCCTTTTGTAAATTACCTTTCCTACCTTTTATTAGCTTAAGCAAATTTCCCTAATTACCTTTTAATGATCTAGAGTAAATTTCCCTAAACATAGCTAGTATATAAACAGGAATGTGAGAAAAAATAAATTAATCGCTGAAGAAGACCGAACGATTACGGTCGAAAATCGATTTCGAGAAGAAAAATAAAAATAAAACACACAAAATTAAAAGGAAACTGTCTTTTTCTATTTTCAGTTGGAGTATTTTGTGAAGGCGAAAATGAATTCGATTACAAATTCTTTTTGCCAGTTCTTCCTTTCTGTTAATAGATTTGAATTTGAGGAGAAAGGGAATCTTTGCCAAGCGGTGAAGTGATCGAAATAAAGAATTAATGAAAGTAGCTGAAAGTAAACTAAACTACATCATCCACTCATTGAAATTCGCAAAATTTTTAAAGCAAAATTTTAAGCAATCGTTTTTATGCAGAACTTGATGCTTTCAATTTGAAAAAAAAAGTTAGCAGATATTTTAAGATCTTTCAAAATAAATGAATATATTAGCTTCACAATGGGAAAGGCTCTTTATGGTGACACAATAACCATTACCAAAGAATTGGAAATGCTACTACTACGACTATCGTGGAATACGGAAAGTGTACAAAACTACAAGGATTGAGAGCTCATGATTCAAAAAATTTCGATTAGTTAAATGAAAATAGTAAGAGTTTTGAATGGGGATCCATTAAACCTAATTGGGGACCAATATGAGTTATTTTTTGGAAAAACTTCATTGCACATGCCTCTTAATTGGACTTCATTCGCGGAACCTCTCCAGTCTCGGTAATTTGAGCTTTATCATTATTCAACCGACAAAAGAAAATTCTCTATTAAAACGCTTAGCTCTAAGTTAATTGAATAAACCATCTAGAACTCAGTCCGTTAGATCTACAGTCACCTGTCCTCCCACATGATGCTTCGCTACAAGACGTATTCTTGCACGCAGTCATGAAGGGTCATACCAGTCATGAAAGATGCTCATTAATCCGAGTCTTGTTGGGAAGGAATGTTTTCATAACTTGCAAAGCCAACCACTTACCAAAAGATATGGTAATGGTTGGCCCACGGGAACATAATGTCAACTAATAAAATTGTCATCTTCACCTTTAAGTGTTATTATAAGAAATAATCATCAATATCTTTTGTAACTGTGCGGTAATCATTTGAATTAGGATTGATGGCATTGCCCATTACACCGCAGAGGGAGAGACCCTAAAAAAGATAAACAGCATCGGACACTATGGAATTGCACATGTTTGGTCATTATCAATTGCCTAAACATTTAAATTTATTTCACACTAAATTCATATTGCATTTGAAGATTGTAATTAAAGGGAAAAAATTCTTAGGAAATTCTGTAGTATTTGTATTCCTTACACTTCGTTTCGCAGACTTAGTGGAGAAGTTTCTTGCTGCGCGTTCTTGGCACGATCAGCTCATTATGATCTTTTACATGCAGATCAAGGAAGAATTTCACCAAGCGATTTATGTCGAATTGCATGCAGTAATGCAATTGCTTGGATTATTCAAATTTTTATTCATTTTGAAGAACGGTTCATAACAGTTGGAAAGATTCTTATCTTTAATTTATTGTTAGAAGGATCCAAGTTGGAATTGCGTGAACGACGAATTCAAAGATATGGTAAATAATTTATTGAAGTGCTATATATTACTATGAATTTATTCTTGACTGTTATTCGCTTCAATATCCATGTCGATCAAAAACAAATGCAAATTTGACCATTATAAATACATTCTGATTGACTACATGCTCCGCATAAGTGAATCCAGTTCTCTTATTTATTGGAAATCATCAAATGAAAGCTTAGAAATACCACCGGCTATTAAATCCTAGCACTGTAGTCGTGATTCATTTTTGATAATTAGAAGATACTCGTCCTATACTATAATGTCTGTTTATTCATTTAAAAGCTGAAAAATTATTCCATTCTCAAGCCGATATATGTACAGGGTTATCCATTTCGCGATAGGGAAAGTATAACCCTGCCATTTGACATCTGTCAAAATTAAATGTCATCCAAAGCTTCTTTTTTTTTAGTTGAAGGTTTTCTGCTGTGTTAACATTTAGGGCTTTACGAGCCGATTACGGTCGATATAATCGATCTACACAGCAAACAATTTCGAACACAGTTAGAAAATTTGAAAAGACTGGATCGGTTATTGATATTGCAAGGCCTGTGCATCATCGCAACATTCGTTCTGCTGAAAATATCGCTGTCGTTGCTCAAAGTGTGAAGGAAGACCCAAATTTGTCGATTCCTCGACGTGCTCAACATTTGGGCTTGTCTTACGGCTCATTGCGGCGGGTTTTGCATTTGGATTCGCATCTCCATCCGTACAAAATCCAACTCACTCAAGAACTTAAGCCTCAAGACCATACACAACACAGAATGTATTCAAATTGGGTGACTGAACAACAAGCCATTGATAAAGATTTTTGAAAAAAAAATTTCTTCAGTGATGAAGCTCATTTTTCGCTCAGTGGTTTCGTAAATAAACAGAATTGCCGCATACGGGGCTCTCAAAATCCTCAGGTGATCGCAGAAAGGCCTTTGCATCCGGAAAAAGTGACCGTTTGGAGTGCATTATGGTCTGGTGGTGTTATTGGCCCGTTTTTTTTGAAAACGATCAAGGAAGAGCCATTACAGTCAATTCTGACCGCTATGGACGGATGTTAACCGATTATTTTTGGAGAGAAATTGAAGATTATGACCTGGAAAACACGTGGTTCCAACAGGACGAGGCCACAAGCCACATGACACTGGCTAATCGAGCACTTTTGCAAGAGAAATTTCCAGTACGCGTAATTTCGAGATTGAGTGATGTCAATTGGCCCGCAAGATCCTGTGACCTATTTACTTGAATGGCGTTGTCCTTTTTGTATAATGGCACGGTTCAATCTTTATATTGAATAAACAATTTTGTTTCCATCTGTATATTTTATGTATTTTCTTTAGCTTTACTTTCCCAAGCGTAAAATGGATAACCCTATATGTATGTAAGTGGACCATCTTCATGTTTATTCATGCTTTGTTTGCCATTTTATATGAATACCTATCACTTCTTCCCTGAATTAAGCTCTTTTTTTTGGTAAAAGATTATTACAGTAGAGCATATCTGCACCAAAGCGGCAATTCGTGAATTTCAAAATAAGGGAAGCAGAAATTTTTTCAACACATTATATTCCAATAGTTAGATTAAACTTCTACCTTACGTTTTCAAGTGCCCCTTTTAAGAACATTGCGGGTGTTTCTTTAATACAAAGGCGATAAAAAAAACAAAATAAAAGCAAACTCTGGAAACAAACACAAGCAATTTTTCAAGGATAATTTTGGAGTTTTTTTTTAGGACAAAGTACTTGAAAACTTATTACTAGAAAAGTAGACTCTTTGTAAAACAATGTAATTCTAACCAATAACGTTTAACGTATCGAAGTTTATACGTATCGAACTTTATTTCGTCAAGTTCTTTATCATTACCCTTGTTTTGAGCACATTTAATGTATTCAAATTTTTCCATCAGAAACGGCCTAGAAATCAAGAGCTACTGATTTTCACTTAGACACAATACTGGCAAAGTACCAATTGTCTTGTAAGCCAAAGTCATCACCTACGGCGCAACAGCCCAGCGGATCGATAACCAATCGGATTTCTGCAAGACTATACTGCCGCCTTACACGACATGAAGGTTTTCACTAATGAAAGCATTTCATCAAATTCCAGTCGAGCCAAGTGATGTCCCGAAGATGGCGATTATCACGCCGCTTGGACTGTACGAGTTCATCTACATGTCTTTTGGCCTATGCAAAGCGGGCCAAACCTTTCAGCGCTTTATGCACGAAGTGCTAAAGGGAGCCGGCAGTGTATTCGTCTACATAGATGACATACTAGTGTTCGTTCCGGACCAGCAGTCTAATCAACAGCATGTGTCAGAGGTTGTGGATCGTCTGCGCCAATACGGACTTTTGATCAACATAGACAAATGCCAATTTGGACTAGATAAAGTGCGATTTTTGCGTCATACAATTTCATGTAGTAGATTGAATTTACTTGAGAAGCTACAAGGCATATTCGCGATCTCGAAGAACAGCAATGCAGCTAAAGTCATTCCTAGGAATGATTAACTTCTATAGACGATTCCTGCCGCACGCTGCCCAAAACCAACGTTCGCTCCAATAGTTCATACAAGGGAACAGAACGCGCAATAAAACAGAGCTTAAGTTGACAGATAAGGCATCAGTAGCATTTGAGACATGCAAGTCAGAACTGAGCAGTGTTCTGTCAGTCGCGCATCCTGATCCAGCGGCTAGATGGTCCCTAACTGTGGACGCCTCAGACGATGGACACGGACCTGTGCTTCATCTGACAACGAGTACTGGAACGTAACCTCTAAGATTTTTCTCACGTAAGCTGAACGACCCCCAGTGACGCTACAGCACCTACAACCGGGAATTGCTAGCTATCCACAAAGCCATGAAGCACTTCCGTTGCATGTTGGAAGGCAGAGTCTTCATAGTCTTTTCCGAGCACATGCCATCGCAGTTTGCGTTCCAGCAGTGGCCTGAAAAGCGTTATCAAGGCAACAACTTCAACGGAACATACGAGCAACTAAGCGACTCATCACCGACCGTTTCTTCTGGCCGGGCCTGAACAAGGAAATCTATAGTTTTGTACGAGGCTGCATAGCCTGCCAATGCAACAAGATCAGACGTCAAGTCAAATCACCACTCCGACGATACACGCTGCTGAATACCAGAGTCGGACATATTAACTTAGACCTCATTGGAACACTGTGCCCGAACGATGGTTACCGCTATTGTCTAACTATTATTGACAGGTTCACACGTTGGCCCGAAGCCGTCCCGCTCCAGGATATCACGACAAAAACAGTCGCTGAGGCACTAATCAATGCATGGATTAGCTGCTTTGGAGAGCCAACAAGAATCGCTACTGAACTCGGACGCCGGGCCCTCGCTGAGCTGACCCGTATTCTGGAGATTAACCATCTACGGACCACCCCACACCATCCTGCCGCTAACGGAAGCATCGAAAGGTGGCATCGCATAGTCAAAGCTGCCATCTACTGCCACGATACAGTAGAATAGACAAAAGTGCCTCTGCTTGTACTCCTAGGCCTGTACGCCGCATTAAAGGAAGACATCAATGCTACGCCCACAAATATGGTCTACGGCATCAGCTTACGGCTTCTCGGGGAATTCTTCATCGCTTCACAGCCAAGCACTAACGAAACGGACTTCCTGCCCAATCTCAGGTCACGCATGACAAAACTGTGACCTCAAGACACCGCGCATCACACCACGGCCCTGACTTTCGTTCACTGAGCATTAGACAGCAGTACGCACGTCTTCATATGGAATGACAAAATTAAATCATCGCTTACATCACCATATGACGGTTTGTACCCTGTTTTGAACTGGAAGGACAAATATGTCAAGGTTAGCGTCAATGGACGTTCTGACTCAATTTCAATCGGCAGGCTCAAAGCCGCATTCCTCACGCCCGAATTTGCTACGACCGCGAGGCCTCTCACCAACGACAGAGGACAATCACGCGCAGTGGGCGCAAGATCCGGCCACCCATACGCTTCGAATGATGGTTTCATGGCCAAGTTACGGGGAGTAATGTGGTGGCAACACTAGCATTGCAACATTGTCCGCGATCAATACAACGTTGTGTTTAACCAACGCAGCAATTTCCTCGTTTGATTGAACTTGAGTTGCAACGTTGATCTCAAGCGCATATTACTAGCGTTGCAACATTGTCCGCGATCAATACAACGTTGTGTTTAACCAGCGCAGCAATTTGCTCGGGTGATTGTACTTGAGTTGCTGCGTTGATCTCAGGCGGGTATCGTGTCGCATGGTAAGAATTTCACTCGCCATGTCTGGTGGTCTCGCGTTTGCGTGGTCAACAGGTTCTTGGTTCGGATAGAACGTGCAGCCGGCGATAAATGATACGTTCAAGATAAGAAAAAGTGAGTGCAGTCCATCATGAACGACAAAGAGCTCCAACAATTTTTATAGCTGACCATATCGATAGCGCACCAGGGAAAAGATTAACTTAATAAATAGGCGTAATAGGCACGTATATCGTGTTTGAATCTGAAGACCATACGAACTATGAAATTAATTTTGTAGCTTTTATGTTTGAACAAGTTACGAACTATTTGCTTAGACTGTCAGTAATCAACTGACTATTTTATTATGTATAGAACGCAATGGTGATATAATGATCTTTACAAATGCGGGTATGTAAGTAATACACAACACGTTTCACGATTTCAATTCAATAACAACATACATTTTTTTTAACTCTACCAGTACGCCAGTTGCTCAGGTTACCTTCTTTCTCGGTTAGTTTGTTTTCATTAACGTCTTTCTTCCTGAGCATCTTTAATGTCGAACAGGTGTAAGCTGCTCAGCCGGAGGTACGTTCGGCTTACAATATGGATCTACATCGTTTGTTAATATTTATGGTTGTGATACTGGTTCACTTGGCTTATCCTGGAATATTGACCAAGACCACTCTAATTCATGGATGTGTAGAGGCATCGCCAATAGTATATACTTACTAATTTGATCAATATGAGCTGATCTGCAGATGCCGTAGACTTAAACCAAATACACTTGAACTGATTTCATATTTCTTGATCATGCTCTCAAGACTGTGCCTGGCTGCCATCCCTCGTTCTTATTTAATCGCACCCATATCTCTTTTCCATTTTTAAATTATTTGCCGAAGATGATTCCCTTTCATTCGTTGCAGACTCTTTCCATTCAACAGGAGGCTTCAGCATTTACAATAAATCCCTTGGCTTTGTATTCAGCATCATTCCAGCTGGTGCCTTTTTTTTTGAAGTACATAGTGTGTTCCAATACTTAAATAGAAACTGATCTATTAATTTTTGCAATTGAAACGAACACACACCTGGGTGAATTTGTGCTTTTCCAAGCATTGTCTTAATTGTCTAAACTGCTTGCTCTGCCTAGCCGTTGCTTTGAATATGATACGGAGGACTTTCCATCGGCCGAATGCCATTAGCTTTTAGAAATCCCATTAATTCTGCTGAATTGTAATGAGGTCCATTATCCGTGACGAACTCTCCTGGTAGGTCCCAAACTGAAAAAATCTTTCTGAATTCTATGATTACAGCTGCAGCCAACGTCTGATGCATATATATTATTTCCATCCATTTGATATGCCTATCAATTAACAACAAAAAACTTTGTTCTCGGCAATGAAAAAAGTCTGCATCCACACGATGTCACGTCGCCGTCTTTGACAGCTCCATTTTACCTAGTTGTTGACATGTTAAACACTTTCTGCATAATTCTTTGATATCTGAAACAAGCCCAGGCCACCAACAAATACTCCTTGCAAGCATTTTCATTCCTACTATTACGATATGTTGGTCGTGCAACAGTTTCAAAACCTCGTATTGCAAAACTCTAAGGATTATTGTGCGCATGCCCCATAAAACACTTTTGCATTCAATGGACAGTTCGTTCATTCATAGAAAATACGGATGTAGTTGTAGTGAAATGATGTGGATGAAATGCCCGTAGAGGGCTGCAGCAATAGTTTGCTGCCTCGGCGAAAGAGAATGGTGAGATCCGTCGAGATTGGCCTTGCCTGAGGACACGTGAATGCGCTGGCAGGCTAGCATTGCAGTGTCATGGAACGGGTTATTTTCCCTAGCACAAGACCCACTACAAAAAAATATTTCGCACTCACGAATTGAAACATGTAAAATGCCGATCGACTGGTGTCGCGTCCGAGGTAACCTACTAAGAGTTGAAATTGCTTATAGCCAGTAACAAACTGGGCCGGGAGAAAACAGACGGACTTAAGAGCAGGCTTCATCGTTACCGACGATACTTATGGCACCAAATAAGAGTGGGGTATCCAGCTGGAAACGGTGCCCCCTCGCACCACCGCAACCAGATCAAGATCCAAATGTAGACGTGGCCATATATTTTCCAAAGAAGTGAAAAACTCGTGCAACCTAATTTGTATGAATTTTCAATTAAATGAGAAGTATAAACCTGGCCAATTTATGTGATACTATTATGCGATGGGGTCACATAACACTATACCATAAAAGGGCAGACGACCGGAAGGCCACTCCACCCGGGCAAGAGCCCCAATAACACAATAAGAAAGGGAGAAGCCCGCTCGATGGCTAGCTCATTATCTAGACAGGCCGGCCATCATTACAGGTCCCATATCCGCTCAGGTTTGATGAAAGAAAAGACCGAAAGCTCTCTTTCTCTTTGTCTAAATATTTTTATTTCTATAAGTTTTATACTTTCACACATGTACTTTGAGAAAAAAACAAACAAATATTTCCCCAAAAAAAGTTAAACAGAGAATTGAGCTCTCATAAAAAATACCGGGAATTCAAAAAATGCCGAAAAAACAACTTTCAGTAAAAAGAGAAAATTTCAAAATGCTGAAAAAACCAACTTTCTAAAAAAATAGAAAATACAAATAAAAACGATAAAGCACGTAAATTACATAAGCAAAATAGGAAATCCAACATCCTCACCGGGCGCCCGCTGATGATGTGGTGATGCCTGAAAAAATTTTCCAGACTTCTATTTCAAATACGTTACGAGAGCTTACACAAATTTTTTACGATTGACAGTTAATGTAAATGGGAAGGATGTAAATTAACTTCCTTTATTAAATATGATATCTAGACGAACTGCTTTGGGTTATCTACATCAACTAGTTGTTTCTAGTGAAGTAAATTAATGTTCCGGTAAAATTTCTTGCATCAAAAGCTAATTCATCCTCAAAAGCCGCACTCAACTGCCCATAATAGCTCCCGAATCAAACGCCGATCAATCCATTAGCCCACCAAGACATAATTCCAAAAATTCAATTCAAGGAAATTGAATTGAATGCAAAAAGCTAATGACACTAAAGTACCATGAAGAAGTATGTAATGAACAAATGTCTGAAAAATTCCAACATCGTTTATTTTTATGTCGAGTAATTTCAGGTGATCAAAATTTCGAACTTTCGAACATATAAGTACACTCCATTTAGTTTTTACCGTTTCGATGCCTTTTGAGTGAATTTATATGATAAAGAGAACCGTTAAAAAATTCTAATCTTTAGCTGGGAGATACATTTGTCTAATTTTCATAGATAGAGGAGTGTCAATGAAAAAACTGCTTGCATAGGAATAGCGAATCAAACAACACAGCTCCAACGATGACGACAGTGCGTACATCCACGCGGAAGCTGCATCAACCAGAGCCAATGCAATGATAATAATCCATAAGCAATTGGCAAATAGCTTAATCTACGCACTATTGACCATTTTTCCAATGAATTCACTTTCCACTCACGAATTACACTTCGTCATTTTTGCAATAGAACATGAATGATCTCACTTGGAAAACGACATGAAAAATACTATTCTTATTTTCATTGTTTTATTGCAGCCACTATCCAACCGCAATCATCTATCGCACGCTAATCGAATCTATACTTTTTATCGCGAATTCCGATTGTCCAGCTGCTGGTACGCTTCTCGCTACGTGTTCGCGGCGAGGAACAATAACAGACGTCCATTGTTGTCAGTCGTTCCATGCTCTATGTGTCGCACCGGGACTCGATCCGCTTCGCATTCATTCCGCTCCCCACTTGCCTTTGCCAATGCAATATGTGCATGTGCAGCGGGAAAAGGTGTTGCCACGTCCGCATTATAATTGCAGATTGAATTATTAAATTATGAGAATTGTACTATTGAAAAATTTGAATTTTGCTGATTGAATTATTACAGAATGAAAAATAATACTATAAAAAAATTTATATAAAAATAGAAAAAGGTAGGTACAATAAAGAATAAAATTATAACAAAAAGCCTAAATTTAATATAGCAAAAAATATCGGTAATTTATATTATTTTATATCTTTATATTATGTCGGTAATTTATATTAAGTAAAAAATCAAAAAAAAATTTTATCATTTATAAATATAAATTGAATAATAGAAACAAATGTCTTTTCCAAATCTGCAATTAAAATTTCGAATAGGTATTATGAAGGTTTTCGAGCAGTTTGCTTAGGCGACTGCTCGATCACTATATAGCACCTGCTCTGCACATTTTTGCAGAATACCACTCTCTATCGATTGCCGCACTTTTGAAAAGACAAGGTCTTCATCCGTAGCCTTCAATATTCGATGAAAATCAATTGGTATGTAGTCCGCGTCATAAAATGCATCAACCACCGAGTCGTCATCTCCTTCAATCACTGATGCAACACAATCTTTTTCTAAGTTTACATTCATTGGTAATCTCAAGAGCGCATCAGCCACAGACCTTTTTTTGTACCAATTTGTACCGGTATACAGATAAAATGAGTGCCCACCTTTGTATGCGACTTGCTGCTAACGTTGAAAGAAACTTATTCGATGACAAAAATTAGCCGAGTTGAATTAGCCGATTATCTGTGACCAGTGTAAGTAATATGCGCATAAATGTATTTGTGAAATCTTCGTACTGAAAATACTATCACAAGCGCTTCTTTTTTTAAGTGACTGTATTTTCGTTGTGTCTCTGACAACAGGCTTGAAGCGAATGACACAGGTCTATCGGTTTCGTCCAAACATTGCATTAAAACTCCTCCAACTCCATATGGACTCGCATCCGCCATCACAATAACTTCTTTAGACGGGTCGTAAGACACTCTTACTTGATCATCAGACAACATTTGTTTGCCTTTTTGAAACGCCTTAGCGCATTCGCTGGACCATTCGAATTGTTTCCCATTGCAAAGTTGATCGTAGAGTGGCTTCAATTCTGTCGAAAACACTGGTAAAAATCGATTGTAAAAATCTAGCAATCCCAAAAATGAACGCAGTTGCTGCGCATTTTCTGGAAAAGGTGCCTCCATGATTGCTTAGGTTTGCTCGTTCTTTGAATGTATTCAGTTTTCATCTATTTGATGTCCAAACTCAACTCAACACTCTTTTCCAGGAAAAATCATTTATCGGGATTCACTTTCACGTTGAATTTCGCCAATCTTTCAGTGTGTTCCAATCCTTTTAGTATACTGTCCATTGTCTTCTGGAAGAGGGCTGGTGCAGCTGATATTCCGAATGTCAAAACATTGTACCAGAAAAGTTCAATATGGGTATTTATTGTGAAATATGGCACTGGCTTGTCACGAATTTTTCATCACTGGAATGCTCCTTGTAAATCGGTTCTTGCGAAGTCTTTCCCACCTCTTAATGTTACGAAAATATCTTCTACCGTCAGTTTAATGTTTGCTTAAAATCGGTGCACACATGAATCCCTCCTTCCTTCTTTGCACGACTACTGCTGGGCTCGCCCAATCACTATGGTCGTTAGGCTCCAATATGCATATTCTTTAATTCCTTTTCGACAGTCTCACGCAATGTGTATGCATTTGATTTCAATTCTATGCTCACGACATAATTATCAATGCACGTTTCGTTGTCTGTAAACATATATTCGTATTTTTGTCGCAGTTTGTTGACCAACATTTCTGATGTCAGCGCTGATATTGTTGACGTATTGGTTTTCATGGGGACCTCTTTCACAATACACTGATGCCGATGAGGCCACAACACATTCATCTGATTTCAACCGATGATTAATTTAAATTGCCTGCTCGACTCGAAAACAATCAATTTCAATTTGTGTTTTCCCGCTGTGACATACACGTACAAATGCTTCACCACAAACCTTTAAATTAGCTTTGCTAACGGATTTCAAGACCGTATTGCACCGCAGAAGACCCATTTGTACGAAATATTTTACGTGTGCGTCTTTACTCAACACCCGATACACATGCGCCACTATCGAGCGTAAATAGCGACATCGTTTAAACAAACGCAAACTTTCAAAGTATCTGTCTGCCTGATTGCCAATACCATATTAATCACTTCCGATTTGCCACCATTTTGTTCCTCGACAACGGCGTCTATTTTCTATCGATTCTGTGAGCAACTTTCTGCAAGATGCCCTCGCTCACTACACTTATAACATGTATAGAATCTCACTTTGCATTTTGGTTCTTCGTGATTTTTACCACCACAATGTTTGCGTGCACCATTCTTTTTGTTTCGATTTGACATTGATAATGCACCCACAGGTACATTGACTGGATGCGGTCTCCATTGACAATGCTGTTTTTGTTTCTGAGTTCCACGTTAAATCCTCCTCTGACAATAGACGCTGCTGTATCGTAACACCTCCGGCAAAAATGAATTGAATTCACATTTCGCTGCTAACATTTTTACTCCAGCAAATAACTACACAAATTTTCTCCAGGTTTTTGATTTCGTTCGTAAAATTGAAATCTCTCAGCAATTATAGACGTCTTTTCCCGTAATGTTCGATTAACTTGAGCTTTATTTGGTCGTATGTCTTGGTGTTCCCAATGCCTGGCACAAATAATTTTTTTAACACTCTGTTCGCAACCTGTCCAGTATATGTGACTCTCATTGGAAAAACTGATCAAATTTTTCTAAATGCGATTCGATTTCACCATCTGCAGGGTCGAATTGTGCCATAAATCCTATAATGAGCGCCATTTTGCGTTAAACCCACCACGTCGGCAAGTTTTATGTTTGAAGAAGGTACAAACTATTGCTTAGCCTGTCAGTGATCAACGGGCCAATTTATTCAGTATAGAACGCAATGGCAACACAATTATCTTTACAAGTGTGGGTGTGTAAGTAATACACAACAGAAGCATTATGAAGTTTCATGTGCATAATACTATTTAATCATTTTTAGGTCTTTGTAAAAAAATTTTTTACAAAGACCTACTAGTTTCGCGACCTGTCTGTCCGTCTGTCCGTCCGTCTGTCCGTCCGTCCGTCTGTCCGTCTGTCCGTCTGTCCGTCTGTCCGTGCGTCACAGCTGATTTCCTCAGAAACTATAGAAGCTAGAATGCTCAAACTTTGTGAAAAGGTCAGAAGTGATGGTCTCTCAAAACTTAAGGCCTTGATAAAAATTTAAAAAATGTTTAAGGGGGGTCCCCCCTATAAACGAATTGGCCCTTAAAAATTTTTTTTAATCAAAGGTAGTCGAGTGGGGTATCAAATGAAAGGTCTTAATTAGAACATTTAGAATCTAAAATAAAAAAAATCATTTGATGAATAAGGGGGTCCACGGGAAGGCAAAATGTACCCAAAATTTGTGTCCCCCCCCCCTCGCGATTGGACACCTTTGAGCCGAAAAATCTGAAAATTATTACGAATGTGGACCTTTATGAGTACAAGGGCAACAAATACCTTAGAAACCGAAATTCGCGCAACTTTGTTAATAATAGTATGATTTGTAGATTTTACATTTTTGCCCATAAAATCAAAATGGTACCTTTAAACTTCTTGAAATTTTGCAATTATATAGACTGACATACGATATATAGGTTCACTAAATTTAATTGAGATCGAATCATAATCAAGTGAGTTATAGCCATTTCAATTATATAGAATTACAACAACGATAACACGTGTTTATGGTTCATATGGGGTTTTCCAATTAGAGGTGTTATTTTGATATTAAAAGAAAAATGCCATTTTTTTTTTTAAATAAATGATCGGATGTTTAGTTCATTATAAAGAAGAAGATATGCCGTTAATAGCAATAACTAACATTGGGCAAATAACCACTACGACACGCTTACAGGACCATATCCTCTTCATGAAATTTTCCATAACCAAATCGCAGAGTGGCTACCCTATGTCCTCGATAGCCTCACGAATTTCATCTTTGAGATCTTGAATTGACGCTGGACTTTTGGCATAGGCCTTCTCTATCACGTGGCTCCAAAGGAAGAAGTCGCAAGGTGTTAAATCAGAAGATGTATTCAAAATAACACCTCTTATTGGAAAACCCTATATCTATTTAAAATTGACTTAGGCACTTTTATTTTCTTTCAATTTTCATGAAAATTTAAGGAATAGTGTTTAACTTGAACCTGTTCAATTGGCCGAGCATTCAGAAAAATCATTTAAGCTAGATTAAAATGGCGGCTGCTCTGTGCTTATGAAAGAAACTGTGCATCTTTTGTATAAATTTGAACGATTTCATATCTAAGTATTGGATGAATAATTCAAGTTATCGATTCACGCGATTAGAAAACTTGTTTCTAACCCTAGGATGTTTACAAAGACCTTCTGGTAGGAGCACTCTCCTGCTTACTCAACTTGTTTTAATTGGTTTCCGCAGGCCAATACTTTTTTCTTCTTGAACAGCCGTTGGGCCGAACTTTTTCGAGTAAGCAGACGCGTTTCGACGCTTTTGAGTCATCTTCAATGTCAGACATGGAAGATCACTCAAAGGAGTCGAAATAATACTAGTCCTTTGTAGTAATCAAGCAGTCACACAAGCAAACTGCTCGTGAACCTTCTTTTCTCCTATTCAAAATTTTAATGGCAGATTTAGGAAAAATATTTAATTACTTCCATTCATAATCATTATTTGTAAAATAGTTTTCTTTCTTATTATTATTATTATTAAATGTAATTTTATATCAATTTTTCTTTGTATTAAATTTGAACGTTTTCCTTTAATTATATTCTTCATGAGATATAACTTTTATTACTATTTGAATCTTTTTCATTTTTCTTTACTTCAGTTAATTTTTCTTGAATAATTTTAAATCCACCAATTAAAATTTTGAACATGAGAACACTGATTTAGTGCACCCCAATGGTGTATTACCTTACTGAATGCAAGCCAACTAGGCTGAGCTCAGCTGAGGCAATTTACCGTATGCACGGGATAAGAAAGGAAAGACAAGTTTTGGGGACGGATCGTGGAGTTTGACTTGGACCGCGCCACGGGGAAGACGCGAAAACCGATAGCCGTATTTTCTTGGCCGCGTTTTAAAGTCGGGAGTATTTTGGACTCCCGACATATGTGTGGTTGGTTTAGTGCGGGAAGTGTTCAGGACTACCCCTTTGAAAGTTAAAATTTGCGGCCCCATTTGTCTTCCGTTCCGCATATAGGATGTCAACACCCCAAACATGAAATCCATTTGAAGTTGAATTAGTGGTTGCCTCCGAATTCCTTTTGATAAAGTCATGGATTACTTGATAGTATTTCGAGCAGTTCAGTGATGGTGTTCCCTTGGAAGATTTAAATTTTTCCCCAAAATACCTACCCATTAGCATAACTTCAACAAAATGTGATCCTTTTCTTCCACTAAAATTTCAAATAAAATAATCTTGAAATGCATTCATATGACTTCAGTGTAGAATGCATTCATTACTCGTATCTTAAAATTGTTTTCCTCATTCGAGCCGTATTCTCAAGCGATGGTTCTCCCGCGAAAGTCCCCCCGATGCATTGAGACAAGGAGAGTCCCAAAAATACCCGACCCGACAAAGAAACCCGGTCCCTGAAAGATCCGTAACGCCATTGAATATAGTTGGGGAATAGGAAAAAGTATGAAAATAGAAAGTGCGATTGAGAGCAGAACCTGGGACGCGTGAAAATGGGCGAAGAGAGTCGCTTTCCTCGTCATGATCCATCTTCATTGTCGTCGTCGTGTTAGTAAATAAATGAAAAGCAAGTATTTACTTTCGAATGTGGAAAATCTCGAGCGAAATTCAAATGAAGAACATAGTATATGCCGGTTCTTTGACCCCTTGCTGCTTCGCAATGAGTTCGTTTTTGTAATGGCGTTTTGTTTCACGACGGGAAAGTGAAATCATTTTGTGGATAGCAAAGTGTTTTCCTGAGAGAAGGAATAACTGTTTTGGAAGGATATTTGACAATACAGAATGTTTGTTGATGAACTTCGATTGTGCGAATGTTGTGAGCTTGACTGAAATTACATAATGAAAGTTTGGCGAAAAATCGATGACCTATGTCCGCATTTAAATAACTAAATTACATTGGCCGAATACCGAAATTGAATTGTACGACTAGGCAGGACTGCGGACCAAATTTATTGGAAACTTTGGCCAGAACCCTATTAAGGTCCTTTATAAATAACTCTTCAAATTCGATGAGTCTTGACGTAAACTGAGACCAGTGGCGGCTCGTGCGTTTGTAACCGGGGGGTTCACAGTTCACAGTAATAGCAGTTGCTACAATCAGAAGGGCTTTAAACTAAGTTAGCGTTACAATGTAATTGTACCTCATTACACAAGTCATTACCACATTTCCGAGTCAATATGAAATATTTCATATTATTTCGTTTTCATCTTGCCTTCCATTTTTCTTACCTTTGACATGCGAATTTTTCAAGATACATAGAATTGCGTAGCAGTTCGAATACGAATTTAATTTAGAATAAAATGTCATGAAAAAATACAGTTTTTGCTATTTAAGCACAATTTTTATTTTATTCATTATAATGAATCTTTATAAGTAATTTTTAATAATTGAAATATTGAAAATAAGTGAAATAATATTTTACAAAAAAAAAATGGTGTACAAAAACAAATGAACAAGTAATTCAAGTGCAGTGCTTGTACGTAAAATCCAATCTTCTTTCTTTTTTAGCGGCAAATTTGTCGATTACCATGTCGTTAAAATTCTGCGATTCCTGCAATAATTTTTTTTCGATTGAAAGCATTGCTAACGCAGTAAGTCTGTCTTGGCTCATCGTTGATCTTAAAAATGTTTTAATTCTTTTTTGAGTCGAAAAAGACCTCTCTGCTTCAGCGGTTGTCATAGGGATAGTCACTATGAGTTTCAAAAGCTGAGAAGTGGCATAAAATAAATTTTCAAGGCAGTTTTCTTTTATAAACTTTAGAAGATTAACGGCACCTGATAAATTCCTGAAGTCAGGCCTTTTATATATGATTTCAAGTTCCGTTCGTAGCCTGACTGCATCTAAAAATGGATAAGCTTCGACAGAACTATTTAAATAGTTGATCAGAAAGTCTGTTGCGAACTGAAGAAAATTTTTCGCTAAGAAAAGATTTGAAGCACTTAAATGATTTGTGAAAGCAAACCTATCAATAGCATGGCTTATGATTGAATCACAAATTTCTTTGGCTGCTACAATTTGCGTAATGTATGGATCGTCATTTTTTCTTTGCTTTTTAGCACTAGTCATTTCTGTAGGGATTTCATCTTGAATATTTTCAATATTATTTCTTTCATTTTGAATAGATTGTTTAAAACTCATCACGCATTCTTGAATTCCAACTGCATCTATACTAATTTTCTGTAACTGATTGTATAAAATATCGCAATGTGGCATTAGACGACTGAAGATGGTCAGCCAAAATAGAAAGACAGGATCTTGAAGCATACGAGATATTGCACATGCTTGATTGATAGTTGGAGTCTGCTTTGAAGTTGATTTTATTTCTTCCATGCACTCAATTAAGGAATTCCTATTTTCATATACAGTGGTAACAACTCTACTTTTGAAATTCCACCTTGTGTTGGAAGTACGTGGTATTCGACGCCCAACAATTGCGTCTAAAATGGCTACTCGTTGCGGAGAATTCGAAAAAAAATTACTTATATCACTCAAATTAGAAAAAAAAACGCGTACTTGTTGATTTTGTTTTGCACCTTGAGATAAAATCAAATTTAACTGTTGGGCATAGCAATGAATATAAAATGCATATTTATAATGCATTTGTATAATTTTTTGAACACCCCCAGTTTGTCCAGACATAACGTTGGCACCATCATAGCTTTGCGAAATTAGCTTTTCGGGGTTGTTGACCACTTTTTCCAAGACTCCATGAATAGCTTCCGCCAAACTGACAGCATCGTGCCCATTAGGGTTTAAAAACGACCAGAAACGTTCCACAGGACTACCATCTTGAAGAACATACCGAAAAACTACTGACATTTGAAAAATGGAAGACACATCTGTGGTCTCATCAGCAATCACAGATACAAAGTCAGCGCAGAGTATTTCTTTCTTGATGGTCTCTTGCATAATTTCCAACATGCAGTCCAACAATTCATTTTGGATTGTTTTTGAAGTACCTTTGAAAACGGTAGTTTTTTCTATGTGGTATTTCAAAGCTGTATCCAATTCAGCCACGAAAAACTCCTGGGCTTAGTAACTTTTGCGTCTCGTCATGACCTCGAAGAGCGAGCTCAAATACTCCACAAAATTTTACGCAGTCTATGATTTTAGATAAAACATACCGATTTTTCCGCACTTGCTCGTTGTTTTGTTCGATACTGCGTCTATAAACACTGTCAAGTTGTTGCCTAATATCTTGCTTACCTAGTAAGTTGAAGTCTAGTTGGGCATTGATATGAGATGCTGCACTCTCATGCTTTTTAATTTTTTGAGCAAGATGGCTCAAATTGTCAACACCTGTTTTTGTCCAACTAGAATCTGAGCTTTTACTACCGAACAAACCGCACGGAAAACAAAATGACTTGTTTGTCACTGCACATCCACAAATCCACAAATCCACTTTGTTTTTTCATATGTTTCCGGTTTAAATTCGCGCTTGAACTGTCTCGATTTCGAGATCGTCACTTGGACAATTTCAATTTTAGGAATTGGTCTTCCGAGATTACTAAACTTGATTTTTTCATCTAAGGAAAGTTGTTTAAAGTTTTCTCTAAATAAACTAACGCAACATTTTCCACAATCCATAATTAATTTTTTAAATTTTCGATTGGCAGCCCAAAGTAATGCTAAGAATTACAAAGATTTGAACTGATGGAGCACTCTAAATTCGTGCGCTGAATGCAGTACAAATTATGGTTAGCACTCCTAATACTTTTAACCCCCCAAAAACCAAAATTAAGTGCACGTGCGATCGCGACATACTCATGTTCATAAGACTATCTCGGACGCGAACGAGGAAAACGAAATTGAGCACAAAGAATGGAGGAAAATTCCATCAGGCTAGTGAACATATAAGTTGATTTTCTTTGAAGAATTCATCTGGGAGGCCCGTCATTCACTTTAAAGACATTACTATTGATAACTTAGTTGAGGGTTGGCGCTCTGAATAATTCTTGCTGAATACATTTTTATGCTTTTCTACTTCCTTCTCAGGGGGTCACGTGCTCCTGTGCACATATGCTAGAGCCGCCACTGACGGAGACATGATGTAATGCATCATGGTCACAGTCACACTTTCAATGACAACTGGTGAGTTTTGCTGTTGAAATTCATTGGGAGAAGTCCTGTGCGAAAGCAGTCATGTTCGAAGTTGTCAATTCGGAAGCCGAAACGCGTTTATTGATATCCACGTGATTGAATTGGCACGCTTGGCTAAGGAAATAAATCAATATCATCGTCTTATGGATTTTTCACGTCCTTAGCCCTAAGCTCGCTTCAGTTTCTTGCATTGCGATGAATGGTTCGTACTATTGTTTTGACTGAGGGTATGGTCTTTTCAAAATCAAGCAAGGCACAGCAACGCAATTAGTGAGAAAGGAGTAGTAAACAATTCTTGTATAACCTTGCCAAGTACATGTATTAGAGCGAAGCATTTGTTGGAGTTCATCACTATAACTGGCCTTCAATTTCATCACAAAACCATTGTGATTTTGATAATCGTCAGATACCGGAAGCATGTATAGGTGACGGTGCCCGAATAGACTTATTTTTAACTGAAACTTAGTGGAATTAAGACCACGGATTGCAAACATTTACATATCAAATTGGTAAAAGTTAGCTCTCAGGCAGTGAATCGCTAATTATACATTCCAATTGTATTTGTGTTTTCTTTTGTCTATCTCGGCATGAGAGGATCGAAGGAGGTAAATGCTCAATTATATAGGAATCAAAATGAAACCCATAAAGGTATTATTAAAAATCATCCTGCGCCGTGTGGAAATTCTTGCTCAAGCTTCCATAGGGACTTAAGTTCCTCCTCTTCCTATGAAAATCATCATTGCTCGAACTTGCGCTACAATCACTCTGTTGACAACGACATTTCATTTGGCAGAACTAAAAGCGAAGTGAAAGGTTTTTCAACGTTTTGTCCACTGCAAAAGGTATTATTGTCAAATTAATTGCCTTAGCGTCTTTCTTAGAAATAACTTGGAAGATAGCTAATATTTTTGTCCCTAAAAATCTGCAAGTAGTACTAATAGTTTTTCGCACTCATAAAATAATTACAACAAGCAAATTACGCTATAACTCTCATAGTTTTTGTAATTTGTATTAAATCTAAGACGACAAATGAAAACAAACAACAGTTACAAAGACCTAATTTTGCAATATTAGAACTTAAAATCTGGCTAAGTCAAAAAAAATACCCCAGTATCACATAAATAAGTTTGTGTTTTCTTTTGTTTTAATTTTAATTGATAGAATGAAATTTTATTATTGCATTCTAATATAGTACACAATCTATTATGAATTAAAGCGTGGAAATATGCGTCTGGAATAAAATTTATTCATGCAAAAAAAACATCTGGTGCTTTAGGGAACACGACATTCGTTTTAAGAAACTATTATTAAAACATACTTACATTTTTGAGTTTACACTGAAAAGATTACAAATTTATATTTTAACAACTTGAAAAGAAAAAAAATGGAAGTTTATTAATTTATATAATCTAATCAATTGTCTTAGACGAACTGGAAAAATATTTATAATTAGTTCTGCTTTAAAAATACACAAATTCCGTTATTATCCAAATAATCGCTAATTGTGTTGTCCATAGTATCCAATTTATGATGAAGTCAAAGACTTTCAAATAAAAGTGAATAAATATTTTTGTTATACTAAAGTAAAAAGAATGAATTAAATGAATTGTTAAACCCTATACCTTTCGGTCCTTCCCATTTTGATTTACCTGACCGGGTATAGGCCCTCCTATAACATGGGCTAGCAATCGAGTGCGCTCCCCCGTGTTTTACTGTTTAATAGGGGATCTTCCCGGATAGAGTGGTCCTCCGCTCGCCTACGCTTTTATGATATAGGGTTATGTGATTTCATTGCATACCGCTATAGCACAAATCGGTTACGTTTGTATTTCTCATTTGAGGGAAATAGCCATACAAAGTACTTTTCTATGAGTTTTTCACTCAAATGGGAAATACATGGCCACGTCTATATTTGGATCTTGATCCGGTTGGGAGGGTGCGAGGGGGCTCCACCTCCATCTGGATGCCCCACTCTTATTTGTGGGCCATAAGAATCTTCGGTAATGATGAAGTCCTCTTAAGTCCGTCTGTCTTCCCCAGGTCCAGTTTGTCCTTTGAGTCAGCAATTTCCGACCCTTAGTTTGTTACCTCCTTTTCGACTTCGGTTGACATTTATTTGACCCCAGAAATTCGTGGATGCAAAATTCTTTTGCAGTAGGTCCTTGTGCTGGGGGAAAGAACCCGTCCCACGACACCCCAACGCTAGCCTGCCAGCACATTCACGCGTCCCTAGACAAGGCCAATCTCAGCGGATCCCAACAGCCTCTTCTGCTGAGGCAGCAGACCATTGCTGCAGTCCTTCACGGACATTTTATATACCTACTTTCACTGCTTCTTCTTCTTAGTACTACAGCCCCTCTCGGGCCTTCGCTTCCTGCAAATAGCGCCTCCAACTGTTTCGGTCCATTGACCGTGTCCTCCAATTCTTAAACCCGAGCAGCGATGAACTATTGATATGTTACATAAATTTTGGCAAAACTGCTTTGTGTAGGATTACAGAAAAATATTAGATGGGAGGGGGGCATAGTGTCACCTTAATAACATAGTAGATAAAACCTCCAAGATTATTTATTTAACGAACGGTGTCCAAGAAACTGAGTTTCAACAACTTCCCTTCATTTCATGTGCTGAGTGGGCCAAGAGGAGGTTTCAGTTATGCAAAAACATGTTATACATATATTCCCCATCTAATTTATTGAGACCAAACCGATAGAAGCTTTCTGAAGATACCAAGTCAACATCATCATAAGCCCAAATCATCAAATACTTGCCTTCTTAAATTCTTGTTAACGTAGCTTAAAGTTCCATACAGTGGCGGCGCAAGGCCAAAAATTTATGTGGGCAAGATAAGCTTCGCGAGGTCCTAAAACGACACAACTGGAAGAATATCCTGGAAATCAAACAATTTAAACAGTTTTATTATTCGTACAAAAGCACACATTTTTACTTCAACATAAATAAATCAGCGTCTCGTCAGCAAGTGTTTTCTCAATGTCAATTAAAATTGAAAAATCATTAGTTGGATGGAAACTGTATACTACTTTTATAAATCGATGAGCAGAATTCTATTATCTGATTACTCTACTCCTGCTCTTTCAAGATGAAACCACTTGCTGACTAGTCTTTAATGTTGAAAATTGAATAAACGGAAAATTTCTACTTTTCGCCTTACTAAACTTCTTAATAATTGCATTCTAGTCCAATTAAGATGCTATATTAGCCTCAATGGATGAAACTCCTAACGCTGAAAGTCTTTGCTGAGCCATTGTTTTTCTTAAAAAGTTTTTAATAAGCTTTAGTTCAAGAAAAGCACCTTTCAGCGGAAGCTGTACTTAGAGGTATTGTTAATAAAATTCGAATTACAATATATGTTTTTGGGTAAATTTCCTTTAAGTTATTCTAAGTTATGTTTTGAAGCAGCTGTTTTACGTCTTTGACGCAGGTGGGCAAATTCGGCATAATTGCCTGCAGTCCTTCATACAATTCATAAGATTGGATGTCACTGCTCTCACCCACTCGTAAGGGATGCATCAGACTACGACTATATAATCGCACTTCTGTGTCAAGTTACACATGGTTAAATGGAAGCCCGCACACTGTGATTCTCGACAATTTTGTCCAGGTCGGCCTTCGCAGGAATTTGCGATTTTTCCTAAGACCAGTTTAGTAGGTAGTTTTTGTGATATTCGCTCAGGCGCACATGATTTGGACATTTGACGCTAACGAGCATGGAAGTTTCTTGCATAGCGCACAAATGAGTTAGCGCATGTGTTCTTGGCAAAGACATACCTTTAAATGAGCATATTAGTTCTGCGCATGCCTGAAGTTCCTGTGGAAATCTTGTCGCAGTGTGTTCGTATTTGCGTCTAAAAATCGCTGGTTACGACAGTAAAATCGCAATGTGGCCGAACCCTAAGACTGTGTCTAGGTCTTGACAATGCTTTCACAAATGCTCTTTTCGAATGTTTTTGAGTTTGCTGAAGTCATAGAGGAAACCGAAATCTGCAAAATCTTGATTCAAAAATAGAAACCTTGTATCCATACTGCTCCTTATGGGATCAATCATAATATTAAAGAACTCTGTTTCGAACTGAATTTCGGGGGACTGTATGGGTTGATCACTACTTTAAAAAGCGTACATCCTTTTCTTTTAACTAGCCTTTTATTTTTTAATTCTTTTGGCAAATCATAATTACTTTTTTGAATAAATCAATGCGCGCCAGATAAGCATTTTTGGGATCCAATTTGACGATATTTTTTAATTCAGAAACAGAACGTAAGCTAATGATCTTGGGTAATGCTTTAATGGACTCCAATGGATTGTCATAATATTTGCTTATGATATTCACTCGCGATAAAATTGAATACCATAAATGTAACGATATATTGTAATAAACGCTAAGCTGAGAATTTCATTTAGAACTGAATCACAGTCACTGAGTGTATTGGATTCTTCTGTGTGATTTTTAAGGATTTTGTAAAATAATTTTGCAAAAGTCTACTAAAATCACGTCCTGTCTGTCCGTCCGTCCTTGTGTAACAACAATTTTATCGTAAACTACTTAGGCTAGAAACAACAATTTTATATGTTGGTGTAAAGTAGTGCTTTCTTCAAAGTTCAACTGCATTTTATAAGGTATTTAAGAGTGGTCTCCCCATATAGGTTATCGGCCCAAAAAAAAAAATCATCTAAGGTAGCCGACATGGGCATCAAATGAAAAGTCTTGATAAAAACTTTTCATAGCAGGTCCTAAACTGACATTTTTTGCTTCAGGGGGCGAACATTGAGGGGAAATACACGAAAAATTTGTATCCTACCCTCGCGATTGGACACCTGTGATCTGAAGAATCTGAGAAAAATGTGGAGGTAGGTATTTATCAGGACAACAACAACAAATACCTTAGAAGTCAAAATTCGCTCGACTTTGCGAAGAATAATATGATCTTCGGATTTTACATTTTCCCCAATAAAAACGTATAGGTACCCTTAAACTCGATAAAATTCGATATTTGAGTAGTTTTGCAAGGGATCCTTATATCCTGTAAGTTTGATGAAAATCGAATGATATACACGGAAGTTAACGCCATTTGAAATTTCTCAAATTGGGTTTTCTTGACTTTCCATCGAAGTAGATACTGCAGTTTTGGCTTGATCTTCTTAAAATTTTCAAATAAGATCAGTAAAATAAATATTATTGGGAATTCATGACCTGAGGGATTTTATTACTCTGCAACAAAATGGCGACCGTTGAAAATAGAGAAACAGTGGATTTTCTTTTAAATGTGCACATCTCTTTGACATGTTTCTTGACTTTATTCGATGCTGGTGACTGCATTTCTGAGAAATTGGGTACGAAATCCTTCTGACATTAGTGCACGTCTGTCTATTCAACTCGTTTAAGCTACATTCAACAACATCATCAAATCGGAATAATATGGCTTTAACTGCTTCGAACCTGCTTTTCCATCTTGTGTCTGATAAAGGTGTTTAAGTAAGTTTTGATTTGCCTTTGATAAACTCCCAGCGTTTGCTTGACCTTGCAAATAACAAATAATTTTTTTGATTAAAACCAAAAAACATGTTTGCTGCCACGGAAGAATTAGCTGCATCTGCTCGTACTAACAGCAGGTTCCAACTATGACAACCACAAGTTGTAAAAATGCCCGTGGATTAATATTCGAAACTCGAGTTTTAACTTCGTTTTTTACGCCTACCATATTCGCACTATTGTCGTTCCCTAGTCCAGTTTTTTGCATTAGTTAGGCAGTCCCCAGTTGACTCAGCGACCACAAGAAAGCCAATAAAATATTCTTCTATTTTACCGGTTGTTATGTTGCAAAATCGTAATACGACAGACATTTGTTCAACTCGACAATAGTCTTTTGTGCAGTCAAGTAAAATAAAATAATATTTCGCCTCTTTTACCCTTCGAATCAATTCTCCAGTCACTCTTTTCGCTATTAGCCTCACTAAATCATTTTGAGTTTCGTGGCTTGGATAATGTGTTACTAGTTGTTGTTCATTAATACGTTTCATGTATTCTCGAAGCGTGGAATCATATTTAGAAAGCGATTTGAATAGGTCTATGAATTTGCTGGCATTTTTTCTTGAGTCTAGTTCAAGAGATTTTCTATGTAATCTGCATGCCAGATTACGTGAGGCTAAGAAGTTAATGATGCCAATTAATCCTTCAAATAAATTTTACTAATGCTTTTGTAATTCATAAATTAGCCTTTCGTTTTCTTTATCTATTGTTTTCGCAAACTTAGTCCGCTTCTCAAATGTTAGCCATTGAAACATGAATAACATGTGTTCTCTGCTATTTTCATGTCTTTGTAAAATATTTGTTAAGTGTTTCTAGTCACAAAATCCTTACTGAATCATATGAGGTTGAGAATTCCTGAAAAGTCTATATGGAAAACAGTAAACTTTGTTTTGATAACTAGTATAAACCAGCCAGTGAAGATGTTGAGTTTCACCATCACTGAGTCTTCTTAAAAAATAAAATGAGAAAAGTGCTACCGAATATCATCTTTGGGATAACCATCATCATGCATGAGACCACTTGAACAATATCATGACGTTGAGAACCTGTTAGGAGAAACGACCACACGCCTGGATTAGAATTTATACACGTTTATTTGATAACGTCGTTTTAATCGCCGTTAACTGACCGAAAACTTATATGTTGTTCAGGAATTCTGTCCTCCACCTCAAATTCTGATTGAGTAGAGTTTGGTGCTATTTCTACTTCCGGCTGTAGCTTACTACTCCATACATCTGAAGAACTTTCCGAATTGAATGAAGTATTGGCTGTTGCAATATCTGATGTCAAAGAAATCAATTCATCTGATTTTGTCATGCAATGAGATTTTTTGGGATAATTCATCAATCCTGAACCTAAAGCTTGATCTGGTAAGACCCTTTCAGCTTTGAAAGGGTCTTATCAGATTAGGCTTTTTACGGACCCAGATTTTTTTCTCGATATCTCTTGGGACCTGGGCGTAACATGACCAACGTCGTTTAACGTATATTGAACCTATTAACAATAATAATCATAAATTAGACGGCGCATCACGTATGTCTTACATAGACCGGTTTCTGTAGTCCGTTGTTAAGAATTGACGAGGATACACTGTGACTTATGATGGCGGGTTCATCACGTGTATAACATAAACTTTGCTCATGATGGGTTCCATAAAAATTGCATTTCCTGTCGAGATAAAAAGGTGTTCCCACGGTGAAGAAAATTCATTCTTTATACCGTTTCAAATTTGATATTTATTATTGGAATCCATGCATTTAGTGAGATATGCATATGTTAGTAAATGCCATCGGATACCTCTTTCGAGCTTCACGGGAGTGTGTTGGCATTCTACTAAAGGGCCAAGGAACCCAATAAGCACAATTGAATTATAAGTTACTCTAGAATTGTAAATATCACACCGAAGATAGGAGTGAAATCGTGATGCAAGAGACAATAATGAGGACGATTGCGAAAGAATGCTGTAAGCAAAGATAATCGCCGCCGATGGTCTCATCGGTCCTAAATGCCTTACTGTAGTTGATTTGGTATATACTATGGACGGAACATTGATGTGTAACACCCAATGATAACAATTCGAACGGTTATATTGTTTAGCTTTGAGTAAAATCATTCACAGCTTTCACTGGTATCAATACGTTTCAAACTTTTTTTGAGTTAGAAAAGGCTCTCAAGGGCGAAGTCCCTATAGCTTGAGGCCGTAGGCGGTCGCCCACGCTTTGAGCCGCCACTGGTTCCATACGATCGTGAAAGGTTCATCCAATTATTCTCTTCTTTATTTCATGCAAACGGTGACATATTGTTCCTTCCCGCGTTTTTTTTTTTGTGGATCCAATTTCATCAAACGTTAAAGTTAGCAAAATAATTCTTACACTTTTTGTTTCGACTGCATTTTTGTAAAGTGGAAAGTTTTCTGAATTGTCAGTCAATTTAGGAATGAACAGATCTGCAATCAATCAAGAAGTCTTTCAATTAAAATAAAATTTAATTTTTTTATATACCGAGTCGGAGACTTGGTAACTTACATTATCCAGTATTCCCGAGGTCATCAACCATCCGGCTCAAAGTCAAAGACTATTGTTCGTCTGTCCCTAGACAAAAGCAGATTTTACCTATTTATAAATCAAAACAAATGCTTTTTACCCGTTTTAGAAATTCTAATGCGCGACTCTACACCGACTTTCGCAATGAACCTCTACTGAATTATTTTCAATGAATGCCAATGATACCGATCTGGTCCGTATCATTTTCTCGCACTAAAGATCAACGATCTCCATTAGATGACCAGATCGAATTGATGGAGCGACTAGACTAGCTCAATTTGTGCGCGAAGTGTGAATCAATCGTCGAGTTCTACAACAGCATATTTCAATAAATTTACATATTCCACACTTCCGACTCGAATGATTAACTCGCACTGGACGCTGGACTCGGAATGCATGCACGCATGCAGGAGATGTTGAGATCAAGATACCGCGCGAGATCGGGTCGCGCGTGCCATTGCGATCATCAATCATTGTCACCTGATTCTAATCTCTCTAACTATGGATTAATTAACGTTTTCCATTGCGTTCGAATTAATCATTCATCACCTCCCAGTCGGACCTTTGAGGCGCGTCGGGAGGAAGCAAAACACGATCAAATTGCGATGGCCCGTACAGAGTATACTAATCGCTCCCGCCTGTGATTATAATTCGAATAAACGCTTTCCATGTCACTTCCATTTCGAGAGACTCCGATAGTTGTGGCTGCGCAACTCCAAAGTGGATTTCGTATGCAAGATACTTTTGGAATAATGTTCCCATTTATCCTGGGAACGCATACTAACATTTTAATGTTGTTAATATTGCAGATATACAGACGCTGGTAAGATCAATTGTCGATCTCCGGGGCGAGACTCGTTGCCACCATTGCAGAGATTTACACGTGTTCCTTCCATTTGATGCTGAAATGCATTGCCAGCGGCTGCCGGCCTATCGTTCGTACCCTCGATTTGAAACAGCGATCAAAATTATCTCGGAAATATATTTGCACCATTTTCCGACCCTGATGCAGTGGTAAATTGGTAATGGGCCCAGCATTGATCCTGCGCTGAGAGCTAGTTCCGCTACGCTATCATTGCACCTTTTGAAGATGATCCACGACGAGCATTGACTCTTCCGCAATGACCGTCACGATCATTGTTGCCGCCTTAATATTATTGTTATGGCCCGAATGGGCCCCAATCCAGGCGTTGGGAGTTTCAATGGTGGAATCAAAACTTTATCAAAGGTAGATGAGGCAGCAATGGTCCGTGTTGTGGAAACCCGAGCGACTTATCAAATTAAATGACGCCAATCAAGTGGAATGAAACAGTAACTGCGCCCGAGGTGGGTTCCAGAATGTGTTTTCCACTCCTGAAATGGTTGGTGTTAAATGTGGCTTGGAGTCGCCAAACGCCTGAACAGTTGCTGCCGACAGTGGAAAATATTTCTTGTTGAGTTTTCCGTCTACTTTGTAAATACTCCTTGAAGGGCTCAGCGAAATGACCGAATGCTGCACGGAATACGGAAATGAAAATCAAGAAGGTAATTTATGAATCATGAATGAAACATTATAAATACACTCAGCAGTAGGATTTTATGGGCGGGAAGTTTCAGCTGAAAAATGTTAAAATATATTCTACTGCAAATTGGTGAGAGAGCAGTCTGTGTCCAAATTAAGTTCAATGTCTTCTTGGCTTTTAGGGTTCTGAACTAAAATACGATACAAAATTCGACGTCTAGCATTCGTTGTGTACAGACGTGTTTTTAATCGCTACGATCACAAGTTTTCAAAAATCAAATAATTTTGATCCGCAGAAAATGAAGAAATGAATAAACTCCACAAAGAAAACGACGAGCTGAACCTATGGATACAAACCCTCGAAGAGCTGATAAAGTAAGTCCAAGTCTAAAAGGAAACGAAAGTGAAGAAAAATGTGAAACAAACGATTCCGGAAGAAAATCTAAGAGCTGGTGGATCTAACGATGGTCAAAATTATTTTGCAGCGATGGAATGCTGGCAGAAGAAATGAAAATCGAAGAAGTTGTCGAAGGAAACTCCCATAAAGATATTAATTTAAATTTTACTCAATATCTAAAAACAAGGAGAAGAAACCAACCCACTGTTAGGCTAGTTCCTCAAAATAGTTCAGCAACAATGCAGAAAATGTTCCACCAATAAATGTATTTAAACAAAGTGGAAGAGAAATGGTTCGGCTATTGTCAGACGAAAATGAAATAAGTTATTTTGAAATCAAAAGACTAAATGCAGCAAAATCAACAACTAAAACGAAATCACAGATTAGCTTCATGTCAGTCGAAGATGCTCTGAATTCTGGGCTTCAAGTATACCCGAAAAAGCGAAAGAGTTAGACCTTCCTGTTGAAGGGTCTGGACTGCGGAAAGCTCTCCTTCAAGTGCTCAAAGAAGCCGTATCAGAAATTAAAATCATTTCAGTCAAAAACCTTGCAACAAAGAGATCGACCATCGAAAAGAAGAATTCATTGCCTTATCTAGTAGATACTTGTAATAAAAGCAGTCCAAGTGCCTTTCAACAGTTAAAGTACTTGAATTTCAGATGGGCGAGGTGAGAAGGCCTCCAAAAAAGAGATGTCAACCAGTATTACCGGTATCAATGAGTTGGTCATGCAGCGACCAACTGCGCCATGCACTGTTGGTACGTAAAATGCAAAGAAGTGCATGCCCCGTGGTGAGTGTGAATTGGCTCAGACGAGACTTAAAGAAAAATTGTACTGCGTCAGCTGCGGTGTATTTGATATCCATCATCATGTCACAGATGCCCCTGATAACAAGATGCAAAAGTTAAATTTATTCCAAAACAAACGCTGTATATCATAGAGTGATGCCTTCTAACTTCGTCAAGCCCGAGGTATCATTTGAACTCGCCGCTAGAGGACAGCACACAATACTCTAAATAATGAAAATAATGTAAGTAATACTTCTTAAAATCTACCAACAACATAATTCTTCCAACAATATTAAAAAATTAACTCTGTTCTGCATCATTTAGATCTTCCAAATGTCTCAAAATAACTTAACATTCAGCAACAGTTCCATAACTAGGCTTCCTTTCATCCCGATCAATATCAACTCCAATGTTGCTCTACATTGACGTGATCATCTCCTTAAATTCATCGTTTAAAAAAGCCTGACATCATATGTATCACTGAAACCCACTTCAATTCATGGCACTCATGACATTCAGAGATTTTGAATTTTTTAGAATTAACACAGCAACTGGTGACGGGAGAAGTGGTACTGGCATATTAGTAAGAAGACTTTATCGTTTCCAACATATTGATAGATTCGAATTCAAAAATTTTGAATTTCTTGAAGTGATCGTAATCAAAATTTCACTTCCAGGTGAAGAAAATCTCTTCGTTATCTCTGCTTATGCAACAGGAAGAAACGTTCTCAAATTCAGAAAGGAGCTCAATTCCTTTATTAAAATGCTCGCATTAAAAAGGCTACAGAACTATGGCGCAGTGAATATTTTTTTGACATGCGAAAGCACACCGCGTTTAAAAGCATAAAATTGCCTGGAAACCATGAGTTTGGAGTGGCATTAATTGTTAACAGCACATTTAAACAATTTTTCACCGATTTCAAGCCCGTTAACGAAAGGCTCTGTGCGATTTGTATCAAGATCAAATTCTTTTATGTCTTGCTAGTCAATTATCACGCGGAGACAAGAAAGAGGCAATCAAGGACGAAGCACCCTGGAACGCACAATACATTGTTGTCAAATGACTTTAAATTTTTTCGGGATGACGTCAATGCAAAACTCGGCCAAACGGCACAAGGAGGAACAACCGTAGAACGTGGTAACAGACAACGGCTGGTAGACTTCGCTACTAGTAGAGGCTTGACAGTGACTCCACATGCTTCTCGCACTGAAACATCCACAAGAAAACGTGAACATCCCCAGATGGTCGCACATTCAACCAGATTGACATTGTTCTCATATCATTCTCGACATGCACTCGTTCTGTGGCGCTGTCTGTAATTTGGACCACTACCTTATAAGGGTCAAGTCCCGATGCTGCATCCTCAAAAGCTGTAAACAAGGAACATCAGTTGATCCAAGGTAACAGATATACAAGCTAAATGATAGACGTCCACATACATTTCATCGCTGGAAAATTGCATAAACCTATCCCCGTAGGCAGGAGAAAGTAATGATGACATCAAAACCATGTGCAAGACAGTAAGAGATGCAATAACAGAAGTAGCCAAAAAGGTCTTGGGGCACCTCCCAAAAAAAGTAGGAATGACTAGTCCGACGAAGAATGCAAGGAAGTGATTAAAAAAAGGAACCAGGTGCACAAAAAACACATCTAGCAACCAACCCGGGCCAAAGAAGAAAAACATAAGAGCCTCCAACGTCAAGCTTAAAAAAATGTGCTAATGAAAGAAAAGACTGACCGTCAACACCAAGATCCAACAGATAAACAAAAACATGGCCCTGTATGCCAGATCGGTGTATGCCTCTATTTAACAACAAAAAGGTGGCTTCAATTCATAGACGAGCCTTTACAAAAGTGCACATAGAGCAATCATAGGCAACCCAGTAGAAATTAAAACCGGATGGCTGCAATATTTCCAGAAGCTATTCCTAACGTCTGTAGTGACAATGAGTAGATAAACTAACCGTAAAGGACTGCAGCGATGGTTTGCTGCTTCGGCGAGAGAGGATGGGGGTGTTCGCCAAGATTGGCCTTGTCTGAGGACGCATGAATGCGCTGGCAGGTTAGTATTGCGGTGTCGCGGGGCGGGTTCTTTTCCCCAGCACAAGGAACCACCGCAAAAGAATTTCGCATTCACGAATTTGCAGATTCAAATACGTATTGACCGGAGCCGAGACCGAGGTGACCTGTTAAGGGTTGAAATTTCTAAAGCGATTGGCAAACAGGGCCTGGCGAAAACAGACGGGACTTGAGAGGACTTCGTCGATACCGAAGGTACTTATGGCCCCAAAATAAGAATGGGGCATCCACGTGGAAGCGGTACCCCCTCGCACCCTCCATCCAGATCAAGATCCAACGTAGACATGGCCAGATGGTTAACATTTGAATGAAAAACTCATGAAAACAGAGTTCGTATGAATTTTTCCCTCAAATGAAGACCAAGAACGTGGCAAATTTAGTTATAGTATTATGTAATGAAATCACATAATATAGGGTTATCCATTTTACGCTTGGGAAAGTAAAGCTAAAGAAAACACATAAGATATTCAGATGAAAACAATATAAAGACCAAATCTTGCCATTATACGTGAAACACAACATCATTCAACTGTCCTCCACGGGACTTCTTACAGGCCTCAATCCTTTTGAGGTAATTTTCAATGACTTTTCGGTACATTTCCGGCAATATCTCGGCCATAACTTCACGAATATTGGCTTTCAATTGCTCAAGATTTTGAGGATTGTTTGCGTAAACACGATCTTTCGCATAGCCTCATTAAAAGAAATCCAAAGGTGTTAGGTCGCAGGATCTTGCGGGCCAATTGATATCACTCAATCTCGAAATTACGCGTCCTGGAAATTTCTCTTCCAAAAGTGCTCGGCCTGTGTTGTGTGGCTTGTGGCTCCGTCCTGTTGGAACCACATATTCTCCAGATCATAATTTTCAATTTCTCTCCAAAAATAATCGATTAACATCCGTCCATAGCGGTCAGAATAGACTGTAATGGCTCTTCCTTGATCGTTTTCAAAAAAATACGGGCCAATTACACCACCAGACCATAATGCACACCAAGCGGTCACTTTTTCGGATGCAAAGACCTTTCTGATATCACTTGAGGATTTTAAGAGCCCCGTATGCGGCAATTTTGTTTATTTACGTAACCACTGAGCGAAAAATGAGCCACATCACGAAAGAAAATTTTGTTCGAAAAATCGTTATCAATGGCTTGTTGGTCGATCACCCAATTCGCATACATTCTGCATTGTGTATGGTCTTGAGGCTTAAGTTCTTGAGTGAGTTGGATTTTGTACGGATAGAGATGCAAATCCAAATGCAAAATCCGCCACGATGAGCCGTAAGACAAGCTCAAATGTTGAGCACGTCAAGGAATCGACAAATTCGGTTCTTCCTCCACACTTTGAGCAACAACAGCGATATTTTCAGCAGAACGAATGTTGCGATGATGCACAGGCCTTGCAATATCAACAATCGATCCAGTCTCTTCAAATTTCTCACTGTGTTCGAAATTGTTTGCTGTGTAGGTCGATTATGTCGACCGTAATTGGCTCATAAAGCCCTAAGTGTTGATACAGCAGAATCACCATTTTTATAATAAAATTTAATAATTTTGACGCGTTTTCTGACTGTTAAACGATCCATATTTCTAAATGGCAAACCTTCAGCTAAAAAAAATCATGCTTTGGATGACATTTAATTCTGACTGATGTCAAATGGCAGGGTTATATTTTCCCAACCACGAAATGGATAACCCTGTACTATACCATTAATGAGCACGCGAGCGGAAGGCCACTCTACCCTGCAAGAGCACCTGAAACGTCTTAAAAAGGGGTGAGCTCACCCGATGGCTAGCTCATAACAGTTGAGGGGCCAGCCAACGTGGCGGGCCCCATACCCGCCCAGGTTCACAAAATCAAATGAAAAGACCGAGTTTTAAATTTACATAATTCGTCTTTTCTTTATTTTTACTTCTTATGTTATTTTATTTCTTTCGATTATAGAGGAGACAAACTATTTCATATACAAATATTTATGTACTTTCAAATTATTGGAAAGTAAACTATTTATTACTAACGTTTCCGAAATTATATCAGAAATTTATTATCATTCGTCATTCTGTCCTAGGTACGTCCATAAGAAAAATTTTAATTTATCAAAAAATTCAACTATTATCAAAAAATTTAACTATTAATAAAAAAGGACACTTACCCATCCTCCTCGACGAGCACTCGAAGATGGGGGTGGGTACGGCCTATAAATTTTCTGAGTTAGCGTTGTAATTTTTCTTAACATCATTATTCGTTACACTAGATTCGTACTTTAATTCGTTAATTTCACTTTCTTTTTGTTTTTAGTAGTATTATTCGCGAAATGATTACCAAGCACTTTAGTTATAGTGGATGATGATGATAGGGATTCATTTTTCGATTAACTTGTTTCTGTTCAATTTGAGTTCTAAAGACATCCAAACATTGAGTGAAAATGATTTTCAACGGATGCTGCTTATCTCCCCAACGACTGGGTTACAATTTCGACTTTCTATAGTCCCCTATTTCCTTCACACTTTCAAATGGCAAAATGTTAGTTGTTGAATGCACGCGAAATAATTGTAGATTTCAAAAAATTTCTTTTTTCATCTGGAAATTCTGAGTAAACACCGTGACAATTCTTAAACCATTCCTGCTTCTTCTTTGCTTTTTCCTCTAACTCTTTGAGTCTTTGATCCCTTAAAGTTTGAATATCGTCGATGTTTAAATGTCCAATTTTTCAATCTCTGCTTGCAATTGTTTTTCCCCATGCGAAGCGACTGTCATCAAACTTTCTTGGAACATCTGTGCCCTCTTTTATGAATAATATCACACCTGGTCGTCGGAAAGCTTTCTATATAGCAAAGTTAAGCCGTTCTTAAAATTTGACGATATCATCAGTTCTAGATAAACGAAATTCAACTCAAAGTCAATTTAAAATGATTAAGCACCGGATAAGTACAGTCGCACACAGAATCTTACTAAGGCGGTGCAGCAATCACGGATGCCCGATGGGGTAAGCAGTATGTAGTTTGGAGTACGGTACAGAAATTTTTACAATTTTTATCTTTCCCTTGCGAAAATGACGCTTCCCGAAAGTATATAACACTAAATAACAATGCTAATGTATGGAATTTAACGCAAAGTGCAATTAGCTATTTCCTAGAATAACTTTCTATAAAACTAGTTTTGACTCATTAATCGCTTTAATATCTAATATACTCGTACACTACTCGTATCTAAGTATGGATTCATATTTATTGATATGCTATTATTCTGCCGCCTATGAAAATAATTATTCATCGAACTAGAATATTGTACTAGAACATATTATTCGGCACATTGATTGTAGTAAAATTCATTTCCAGACAAATTGGCGTTAATTTAACTAATTGTCAGACACAAAGCGCACATATGCTGTAAAACTACAATTGATAAGCTTATGGTTTTTCTTTAAGCGTGCGAGAAGAATTTGTTCGGAGAAAGCGAATCTGATCACCTAACGAGGGAATTCTATAGACTCAGAAAACGATTTCAAAAATCCAATGTTGAACTAATCCCCGCTTGTCGGCGCCGTCACAGACATCCCTTTGTATGATGATTGAACACGGTGAAGGTTCGTAACCACTTCGGGTTCCCTATTCAGCTTGAATTTGTGACGTGTAGTTTCAACGGGAGTCACCTTTATATAGATCAAACCATATACTTGATCGTCGCGTCCATATTTGGACCCCGTCACATTTCAAACGCTTTAGCGAGCAAACTTAGACATATGTGCATGTACGAGGTAAAAGTGGACTCACTCCGTCTTGTTTTAAAGCGAGAGCTGGGCAATCGTTTATTATTGATTCTCCGCACTAATTCCGTCGACAGATTTTCCGCACTTCCTTCTTTTTCTCGTGGCTTCCGCGCTGCGAGGTGATCCGTAATAGACTCCCCTTGCCACCCAAGCAGATCTGCTCACTTGTTGCGATCAGCCACCATACGGTACATGCCGCAACGAGCCCACTCATCCATCCAATGGAGATTGCACTGCGGCAATTTAATTCGTGGGCAAGCTACAATTAAAATTGGATCAGCATTATGATAGTTTTCGAGCAGTTTACTTGGGCAGCTGCTCGGTTACTACACATCCCCAATAATTACTGAAGCTGTGAACATTCCAGAAGCAGAGCTAGAGATCCCAGCCTCATGACCAAACAGAGACGAAGCACAGGCAGTAGAAAGAAATAAGGCTCCTTGAATAAATGGAATATCAGCAAAACAATTTCAGAGCGGGATTTTCCATCCAAATAACCTTCTGCATCGACTGATATGCAGAATATGGTCATAATAGCAGCTTCCAGAGAACTGGCAAAAAAGTATAGTACACATGAAGGGGGCCAAATTTTGTTGTGAAAAATATAGAGCCATCGCTCTACTGTGTAACTCTTATAAAGTGCTCTCCGAAGCCATAAAAAGAAAATTAAAACCGTACTATGGAAGCACTACAGCAGAGTATCGGGGAGGGTTTTGAAGTAGACGGTCTACAATCGACCAAAAAATCTCAGTAAAACGGTTGCTCGAAAAGTGCTGGGTATATAACATCGATGTGCACCAGATCTTTGTAGACTTGAAGCAAGCATACAATAGTGTTCGCAGAAATGTGCTGTACAAAATAATCCCTGGCTTTTACTTCCCAATAAAAGCAGCCAGTATGGTCTAGTTTACGATGCTAAACACAAAGTGCATGAAGCGAAGGTGGACTGCGTGCCTCATTCCGGACCATGACTAAATCAAAGCTATGGTTAGACTGACTTCTATCTAACCCAGCATTTGAGCGAGCATGGGTGTTTTCAGTCTTACCTACACAACATTAGTAAGTCACGGTCCCCTAGTTGTCGGTTTTGCCCCTGAGAGAAAGAGGCCTGCACAGGGAGGCGGGAGAGCTCACCCCAGATAATATAGTCGTGTTGATGCACAAATCAGTTGACAAATGGAACCAGGTGGCGCATTATGTTCGGGCAGTCCTAAAAGATAAAAGACTCTCACAGTAGCTGAGGCCGTTCGGGCTGGGGGATCACTTATCTAGCAATTCCTTTTCCTCTCTCCCCCAGCTTGAAGGCGCCTCACGGCGTAGCAAAACAAGACCTGGCCCAAAGTAATGTGTGAAACGGTTCCAGGCTGGGTTCTGGCGTTGACAGAGGAGGTGCTCGGCGGAAAGTCCAGTCGCCTTCTTGTGAGGATGGGAGTTCCACACTCTGTGCGTAAGTAGCATTCACATCCCAACCACAAAAAAAAACATACAGTCCCAGGTCAAGGATAATGTTGTACTAACGGACAGCTTCATAATGGAGCCAGGCTTAAAACAAGGGAATGGACTTACCCCAAAGCTGTTGAATATAGCACTGGAACACTCATCAGGAAGATATCAGCTAGAAACTTGGATACACTAATATTCAAGCCCACATAATTGGTAGCATATGCTGATGGCGTCAATATTATGGTACGTTTAATCTTAAATGCTAAAGAAGCATTTCTGACCTTAGAGTCAGAAGCAAACTGAATTGATCTACGAGTTAATGAAACTAAACCAAAATTCATGACAAACGAGGAAGCTTTGGAGCCAAACTGAATAGAAGGCGCTGAAAACGACGAAATCGGACGTCGCAAAAAAATCCTATTACTCCGTACATTCCATTCTAATATCCAAAATTGTCCACAGGTAAAATAAGCTCCGCATTTACAAAACACTAGTTAAACTTCTGCTGTTTTAGGAAAGTGAAACATGGGCCCTGAAGAGCGAATCAGAAAAGGCAGTGGGTTTATTTGAACGCATCATGCTCCGGAAAATTAACGGTCCAGTGAAACGAGGAACAGAGCAGACAGTTCGTTACAATGATGAGTTGTATGAACTTTTTGACGATCCACCTGTTTCCTCTTGCATAAAGTTATGCAAATTGTAATGGACGGGCCATGTCGAAAGAATGGAAGAAAACCATAAGGATATTGATGATTAGAGCACAACGCAGACGTCCAATGGGAAGACAGAGGACTCGATGGGAAGACACAATAGAAGCTGACAGCAGATTCTTGTTGGCAGTAAACGACTGGCGGACAAGGTCGCGGAACCCTGATGATTGAAGTAGACTAGTCCTGAAGGTCAGAACCCGGCTTGGGCTGTCATGCCATCAATGATGATGATGATATTTCAGGCCTGATGTCAACAACCAACAGAGGAGTATAGCCCACCAACCAATAGAGGAGTGTAGCCCACAGGATCTAGATGGCTTGTTCACAAAAATGTATATTTCGTAGGAAGTCTCCAGAGAATATATCGAATCTCAAATGCACTAGTAGTGAGATAGATCTTGTAGATAGGGGTGGTATCGAAGTTAATAATATGGCTCCGGATATAGATGGAAATAGGAATGTATTTGATAGTTTATAGAAATTTGCTCTGATTGGAACTCATCTTGAATTGGCTCATTTACTAAGCCTTGAGGGAGGGAGCTAAATACTTCCAAAAGCCCTTGAAGCAAAAGTTTCGGTTTCAGATTGACCTCTGACCTCATACCGAGTGGAAATTTTCTTGGTTATTTTGCTAGCTTTAAAGACTTGTGTTTCATATTTGGCAAGATAAGCAACAAGAAATCAGGTAGTACTGACAGTACTACGAAGAGCACTACGACATTTGCCTGAGGTTGTTATTAGAAATTATTGCATATTGCTCACCAAAATTTTGAACAATTCATATTTTCCGAAGCAGTAGAAAAAGGCCAAGGTATTTCCGATCTTCAAGAAAGGTAACGAATCTTCAAATCAATCAATTTGCTGCCTAAAATAAGCAAGGTGATACATTGAGAAATATGGGATCAAACCGAGTTGGTAACTTGGTTTCCATGCCTAGAATTTGACCAAAAATGCAATAACGAAAGTAACCATAGACATCTGTTGAAAACTAAATAAAAGAGAATGTGTTGGAGAGCGTCTGATTGATATGGAGAAAGCCTTCAATACGGTGTGGTTAGATGGACTAGTTTTTAAACTCTTCCAGGACAGATTCTCCAGACACCTTTTCTCCATGATGTGCAATATGTTATATGGAAATTCGTTACTTTTAACCGATAGAAATCTGACGACAATACGCAATTTTAAGGTCTTGAATGGTCTACAGCAGGGAACAGTTAATTCGCCCCTGCTTTTCTCCCTAATCATTCACAACCTTTTGAATGGCTTTGATTTCAGCGTGTCGCATTAGTTGTGTTTGCTGATGGCCTGATAATTTATACGGCAGACTGAAAGGCATCAGTACTTCAAACGAACCTTCAGAAAATGGTGAACAACGTGCAGGCCAACACGGACAATAGAAGTGAATGCGCAGAACGGTGGGCCAGTCAAGACCTGAAACGTCAATAAAAAGATTTGATTTGGTGGTAATTGACGGGGAGGAACCACATGACCTTCTTTAGGTATTAGTATTAGAAATGTATAGAGACGGTATCTCGGTAGTTACTCAAAGCTTATTAACATGTAAACAAGTTGGGTAAACAGACCTACGCTCATGTCAGAAGGGTTTTGTATTCAATTTTCAAAATGCAGTCACCAGATTGAATAAAGTCAAGAAGCATGTCAATGACGATATTATTGGAGAAACTATGAAATTCGAAGATCATACTATTATTAACAAAGTTGAAAGAATTTAGACTTCTGAGGTTTTTGTTACTGTTATACTCATAAATATCTCCCTTGATAATTATTCCAGATGTCCATTCGCGAGGGAGGAAACACATTTTTCATGTATTTCGCCCCTGTGCCCCCACTGAAGCAAAAACTGACAGTTTAAGAACTGTTATGAAAAGCTCCCATGAAAGCTTTCATTTCATACTCATATCGGCTACGTTTGATGATTTTTTTTTTCAGGGGCCACTCTCCTGTACTGTTAACATCGATTAATAGCCAATTTTTTCGAATCCTAGAGTTGTTACAAAGCCCTTTTGATAGAAGCTCCCTCCCGCGTCCTTGACTTGTTTCACTTATGAGTATTAATTGTAGGTACTCAGCTTCAGTCATTCATTCAATTGAATCAAGTGTTCAAAGCATGGACCTTGAACGTTGAAGTTGGGAAAAATTACTCAAAATTATTCAATCTTCGCATTTAAAACAGCCACTATTTTGTTTTACGATTACTGATACTATTAGCTGAACTGATTCTCAAAGTTATTCATGACACCTATCATTCCTGAAATTTTCATGCAAATCCTAGCAAAACTGTAGTGTCTGAGTCGGTAAAAAGCGCATGTTGTTCCATAGCCATATGTTGCCATAGTAATAAATGCAGCGCATATTGTTCCATAGTAATACAGGAAAATTCAAACCGCTATAACTTCGCTAAATATAATGCAATCTTTGCAGAGTTAATCAATCTTATAAATATACATCTGTGTACTGAATTTCAATGAATTTAAGGGTACCGTTAAGATTTTATTCAAGAAAACATAAAATCGATAAATCATACTATTACTAACAAAGTTGAGTGAATTTTGACTTCTTACGTATTTGTTGTTGTTGTACTCTTCAAGGCCTACATACGTGATTTTTTTCAGATTTTTCGGATGGAAGGTGACCAATCGCGAGGGGGGGACACAAATTTTGCGTGTATTTCCCCCCCCCCCCCTGTGCGCCCCTCGAAGCAAACTTTGCCAAAATAAGACCGGTTTTGGAAAGTTCTCATCAAGACCTTTCATTTGATATCCATATCGGCTACCTTCAATGAAATTTTTTTTTCGGGGGGTCACTCCCCTACATGGGGAGACCCCCCTTAAATACCTTATAAAATTTTTAGTACTTGAACTTTAAAGAGATCACCACCTTACACCTACATACAAAATTTGATGCTTCTAGCTTAAGTAGTTTCCGAGAAAAACTGCTGTGACACACGGACGGACGGACGGACAGACAGGACGCGATTTTAGAAGGGTTTTGTGAAATTATTTTACAAAACCCTAAAAATGAATGTAATTTGATTTATTTTATGTCTGTCTTAAAGCGATACCGTATTTCATTTAATTGGTATAATTTTGAGTGTTACGTGTTATAGACAATTTAATGAAAATCACTATCTATAATTATTTAATTGTTGGAGAAATACTTGATTGTGGTTTTTCGTGACCTATTCTTTCCTTTTGTTTTGAACCTGACTAAGGTATTTAGACCAGCGTTGCTAGCGACGAGAGATTTTTTTAAAGCTTATGTATTGTTTTTTCAACATCTGTAGTGTGTTAGTGGAAATTTGGCAGTTTTCTCTCTATGGGAAAAACATTTTTTTTAATTTGGTTGCTCGTTTCATTGGTTTTCTCTTGAGAGGGCACCGCTCGAGAATATGTAGTATTTAAAGGATGTTCAAATATCCGCACAAGACTGCAGCGATGGTCTGCTACCTCGGCGAGCGAAGGTATCAGTGCTCGCCGGAATCGACCTTGTCTGAGGATGCAAGAGTACGCTTGCAGACTAGCATTGCGATGTCGCGACGCGGGTTCTGTTTCCCCAGCACATAGGCCCACTACAAAAATTTTCAAATTCAGGCAACATACGATAAAAAGGTAACGGTTCGACGGTGTCGAAGCCGAGGTAACCTGCCAAAGGTATTGACATTGGAAATCGACGCCGATGTTCGATTAACAGGCGCGGGACGCGAAATGATTTCGTCCTTACTCTGAACACTTACTACCCCCAAATAAGAGTGGGGCATCCAGGTGGAAGCGGTGCCTCTTTGCAGCCCCCCAGGAAAAGTTCATATAAATTGTTTTGTATGAATTTTTCAAGAAAATTAAAAATAAATGACCCCATCTACGATATATCTTGATCCGGAGGGAGGGTGCGACGGGGCATCGCCTTCATCTGGATGCCCCACTCTTATTTGGGGGTCATAAGTGTTCCCGCGTGCATTAATTGAGCTTTGGCGTCAATTTCCCTTAACAATTCCTTTAGAAGGTCACCTCGGTCTCGACACTATCTAATCGACAGATGATGATCGAACAATATAATATGTGAATGCGAAAATTTTTTTTGTAGTGGGCCCTTATACTGGGAAAAAAGAACCCGCCCCACGACACCGGAACGCTAGCATGCAAACACATTCACAAATCCTCAGACAAGGCCAATTCTGACGAAATCTTCACTCGCTGATGCAGCAGATCATCGCTGCGACCCTCTATGGGCATTTGAACATATTGAAAACACTACACATAAAGACTTTTCTGACATCTTCAACTGAGTTTCTTTTATTTGTGAATTTATCCCACCTCTAGACAAGCCCTTCATATCTTTTTTCGTTACTTCTCTATTGATGATATATAGGGCTATCCATTTTACGCTTGGGAAAGTAAAGCTAAAGAAAACACATAAAATATTCAGTTGGAAACAAAACTTTTTATTCAATATAAAGATTGAACGTTGCCATTGTACGTGGAATACAACATCATTCAAATGTCTTCCACGAGAATTCTTACAAGCCTCAATCCTTTTGAGGTAATTCTCAATGACTTTTCGGCACATTTCCGGCAATATCTCGGCCATAACTTCACGAATATTGGTTTTCAATTGCTTAAGATTTTGAAGATTGTTCGCGTAAACACGATCTTTCCCATAGCTCCATAAAAACAAATCCAAAGGTGTTAGGTCGCAGGATCTTGCCGGCCAATTGACATCACTCAATCTCGAAATTACGCGTCCTGGAAATTTCTCTTGCAAAAGTGCTCCATTAGCCTGTGTTCTGTGGCTTGTGGTTCCGTCCTGTTGGAACCACATTTTCTACAGATCATAATCTTCAATTTCTCTCCAAAAATAATCGGTTAACATCTGTCCATAGCGGTCAGAATTGACTGTAATGGCTCTTCCTTGATCGTTTTCGAAAAAATACGGGCCAATAACACCACCAGACCATAATGCACACCAAACGGTCACTTTTCCTTTCTGCGATCACCTGAGGATTTCGAGAGCCCGATATGCGGCAATTCTGTTTATTTACGTAACCACTGAGCGAAAAATGAGCCTCATCACTGAAGAAAATTTTGTTCGAAAAATCGTTATCAATAGCTTGTTCAATCACCCACTTTGCATGCATTCTGCGTTGTGTATGGTCTTGAGGCTTAAGTTCTTGAGTGAGTTGGATTTTGTATGGATGGAGATGCAAATCCAAATGCAAAATCCGCCATAATTAGCCGTAAGACAAGCCCAAATGTTGAGCACGTCGAGGAATCGACAAATTCGGGTCTTCCTCCACACTTTGAGCAACGGCAGCGATATTTTCAGCAGAACGAATGTTGCGATGATGCACAGGCCTTGCAATATCAATAACCGATCCAGTCTCTTCAAATTTTCTCACTGTGTTCGAAATTGTTTGCTTTGTAGTCGATTATATCGACCGTCATCGGCTCATAAAGCTCTACATGTTGATACAGCAGAATAACCATTTTATAATAAACTTTAATAATTTTAACGCATTCTTCGACTGTTAAACGATCCACATTTCTAAATGGCAAGCCTTCAACTAAAAAAACACGCTTTGGATGACATTTAATTCTGACTGATGTCAAATGGCAGGGTTATACTTTCCTACCACGAAATGGATAACCCTGTAAGTACCAGAAATACGCCGAGTTTCCGCCATATTGGCTGTGAAGGAACCAAATCGGACGTGACACTCGCCTCGGAGTTCTAAGTATGGAGTATACGCAATTAAAGAGTATTGGAGGACTACTCAGTCAGTGATCATTAGTGCCTTCTGCTTGAGATCAGTGGTGTTGTCTCCTGACGTCCGTGCTCTTGGTTTTCTACAATTGTATGGAACATCAGAAGGATAGATGTTGAGAGACTGTTGAGGTGCTTGCAGCGCTTACCCCGCTACAAGGAGATTCGCAGGGAACTGAAGAACTGGTAGCTCAAGATGTGGTGAACTCAACTATGAGCATCATCACGACTGCTTGCAACACTTCTATGCCCAGTCGGAAATCCCGACGCGGCAAGCCCCCAGTGTACTGTTGGTCAACTTTAATCGCTGAGAAACGAAGGGAGGTCACAAGCTTTGGCGTGAGGCCCAACGGGTGCGGAACCGTGACGAGGCATCCAACCGGGTGGCAGCATATAAGTCGACCAGGAAATGCATTCGAGAATTGATTAACAACAGCAGGGCTCGCTGCTGGTAAGATCTAGTGCACAGTGTGAACAAGGATCCGTGGGGCCTTGGCAATAAGCTAGTTATGCGGAAGCTTGGTGCCCTAGGGAAACCTTGCATACATGATGCGGAAAAGTTGGACGAGAAAGTGCGGGCACTCTTCCCCACCTATTCCGTCTGTGTTGACGCTGCACATGGTGAAACCATCTCCTCGGCAGTACGGCTTTAGAGCAGGACGCTCAACCATTGATGCGATTGCAGACGTGTTCAGCGCGGTCCAAAAGGCAGAGGCATATGGTTGCACCAAGCGACGGATCGTCCTGTTGGTGACACGACTTCAGGAACACCTTCAACTCCGCTAGATGGGTGTATACTCTGGATACGCTGGAAAACCCCATTTGAAGTTCCAGAATATCTAATGCGGCTTTTGAGGGACTACCTGAAAGACCGAAGTCTGCGCCACGACACGACACCGGCCCAACGAAGGATGGAAGCTACATCGGGTGTTGCCCAGGGATCTATCCTTGGGCCGGACCTATGGAACGTATCTTACGATAGGCTACTGAGACTTGAGATGCCAGATGAGTCGCGCTTGATCGGCTATGCGGATGATTTTACGGCTCTAGTCACTGGACGCACCGTTGAATAGGTGCAACTTAGGCTAGGTATGCTAATGCGCTGAGTGAGAGACTGGATGACTGCTCGCGGGTTCAGTCTAGCACTGGATAAAACCGAAGTGGTCATCTTGACATAAAAGAGAATCCCTAGAGTAAGGATGATCAGTATTGAAGACATACTAATCGAATTGAAGCCAGCGGTGAAGTGCCTGGGGCTACTGATCGACTCGAAGATGAGTTTCCCTGAGCAAATCAGGGCAACGGCTGAAAAGGCTGCTTCGGGAGTATCGGCTCTGAATCGACTTATGGGCAACACAGTACGCGCCTCTTGATAAGTGCTGTAGAGTCAGTGTTACTGTAGGGAGCAGGAATATGGGGCGATACTCTCAGTAAGGAGGTATACGAGGTGCAGGTGTGATGCGTGTTGCCCTCTTTGCTAGAGAGCACAACGCTACTTACCTACGTTAAAACGAGGGCGTGAGGGAGATGGCTGTCCGCGAGGAGAGATAGCACTCGCTCAACGATTGGCAGCATTCTTGGGTGAATTGCACGAAGGGAAGGTGGACCGTGCGCCTCATTCCGTATGTGAGACGGTTGCTAAATTGAAAGCAAGGTGAGACTGACTTCCATCTGACCCAGCTTTTCAGCGGCATGAGTGTTTTCAGTCCTACCTGCATAAGATTGGTAAGTCACGGTCTCTCGATTGTCGGTTTTGCCCGAAAGAGGAAGACAGTTCCTGCCACACATTTTTTGCGTGCACAAAATGGGACAGGTTGCGAAAGGATCTTTACAGGGAAACAGGGAAGCTCACTCAGGATAGTATAGTCCCGGCGATGCTCGAATCGGTTGACAAATGGAACCAGCTGGCACATTATGTTTTGGCAGTCCTAAAAGATAAAAGGGACTCACAGCAGGCGGGGCCGTTGGGGCTGGGATATCAGTTGTCTGGCACTTCCTCTTGCCCAATCCCCTCCTGCTGGAGGCGGAGTCCCCCAGTTTGAAGGTACCTAACGGTGTAATAAACCGAGACCTGGTACTAAGTAATGTGTCAAACGGTCCCAGGCTGGGTTTTCGGGTTGAAATATATAATAAACGAGTTTCGATTTTTCAAACTCAATTTATGGAATCTGTATCTGAGTCAAGTTTTGATATTCAAAAGATATTGTTTGAGTTACTAAGTAGCTTAAGAAACCCTTCTGGCGGGAGTAATCTCCTGCTACTTCTAGTTGTTTTATCTTTGAATCAAAAAATATGTTATAAACGTTTTTATATGAATGCTTTAATAATGTACATTTTACGTTTTTTTTTCATTTTTATATTGGACCTAAACCTTAAAAATTTTCTTTTGATTTTATATCACAATAATAGTCAATATTTGTAAATTTTAAATTCAGTAGGTAATATATGAGCTTCGAGAGGTAACATTAAGGGGCAACCGACACGGACAATATGAGTCTTTACTATTGTTAAGATTTACTTCAAACGGCGTTTACTAATGAGAACCAAATCTTTGAGAGATAATTAATTGAAATTCACGCTTCATCTAATTTTTTGGTATCTGAAACTAATGCTGGATAACTTCAATCTACAAATTGCGTTCTTCCACCTATTCATATCTCATTCTGTCCACAAACTGTACTAACCATCAAAACACCTTACAGTGGTTATAAGTAATCGTCAGTCAGAAGAAAACATTAATAAAAATCACGTGTGAATAAAAATAATTGTATTCAATAAATATTATTCACCTTTAGGGTCGTCCACTGTCAATTATAATAGTGTTGTTAAAATAACGTTGATCCTTAACTCCTCAACAGCGAAAGGTTCTTATTCCCATGACATACCTGAGATGATGATAATGGCGCCGTAAGGTAATGAAAGACATCTTCCAAATCTATGGATAATAGTTTAGTAGTATAAGCAAAATGTACATTAGCTGACTTACCATGCTATCAAGAATGTATCTGGTTATAATTTAATATAAGGCTAATGGGCGCATATATTCTACTTACATGGGTAATGGATGTAATGTCGATTGAATTCGAAGGAGATACAAGATATGTTCCCTCTAGGTCTGCAAGATGGATTCGCAACAATGTGAGTATGGGGGCGATTTAAGTGCTAGTTACTAACATGATAATCATACGAGGAAAAGGATAATTTATTAAGCTACAATAGATATTATAAATGCGTATGCATCGACTTAAATTTAAATGATTGAAATTGGCTTTCGAAGAAACAGGAGTTTATTTTCAATTTAATATTTTATTTTCATACAGGTATATTTTCAGTTTACTGTTTGGATACTATTCGCATACATACCACACAAAGCGGACAAAATGACTAGAACATTTAAAAGTTTTCATTCTGAGTCCATATATTAAATTGCACCGGTTAACTAATTAGAGTTAGATTATTCGGGCATTGAAGCCCGGAAGCAAATCACCCACAGTGCTACGGGGATAAAATTTGTCATTTTACTGAATCAAAAAGTGCACACACTACAAAGAAAATAAAATGCATTCAAGAAAGTTCTGCGTATTGAAGATTCACTTATAAATCAACCGTTAAATATTGTCTGTCACTACCAAGTAATAGTCTAGCAGTTAAAGAGTGTAGTAATCGGGCAGTCCGCATAGACAAATTACTCGAGAGATCTTCTGTGCAAAGTTTTCCGGATCAGTTTTTTTTGTTATTAGAAAATTCACCGCTAGTGAGCTGCATCGTGGAGATGACGATGGCTATGTAAACTGTTTGAACTCCATGGAATTTGAGCCTTCACAATTCTCTTCTATAAGCCTGCAATAACGTGAAGATTGAGGAAGAATTCCAGCGAATGTTGATTAAGTTAAACAATAAGGACAACATAATTGTTGTACCCCAATAATCCCATGAAAGTGTTTAAGTGAATTATAACAATCGTAATAAGTTCAAATTTAATCAAGGTAAGAAAAATGCGAGTGAATTTTTAGGTCTTAGCAAAAATTTTTTTTACAAAGACCTACTAGTTTCGCGACCTGTCTGTCCGTGCGTCACAGCTGATTTCCTCAGAAACTATAGAAGCTAGAATGCTCAAACTTTGTGAAATGGTCAAAAATGATGGTCTCTCAAAAGTTAAGCCCTAAACAAAAATTTAAAAAATGTTTAAGTAGGGTCCCCCCTAATAACGAATTGGCCCTTAAAAATTTTTTTTCATCAAAGGTAGTCGAGTGGGCTATCAAATGAAAGGTCTTAATTAGAACTCTTAGAATCTGAAATAAAAAAATCATTTTATGGATTAGGGGGTCCAGGGGAAGGCAAAATGTACCCAAAATTTGTGTCCCCCCCTCGCGATTGGACACCTTTCAGCCGAAAAATCTGAAAATTATCACGAATGTGGACCTTTATGAGTACAGGGGCAACAAATACCTTAGAAATCGAAATTCACTCAACTTTGTTGATAATAGTATGATTTGTAGATTTTACATTTTTGCCCGTAAAATCAAAACGGTACCTTTAAATTTCTTGAAATTTTGCAATTATAAAGACTAACATAAGATATATATATTCACAAAATTTAATTGAGATCGAATCATAATCAAGTGAGTTATAGCCATTTCAATTATATGGAATTATACCAACAATAACACGTGTTTATGGTTCATATAGGGTTTTCCAATAAGAGGTGTTATTTTAATATTGAAAGAAAAATGCCATTTTTAATACAACTGATCGAATGTTTATTTCATTATAAAAAAGAAGATATGCCGTTAATAGCAATAACTAACATTGAGCAAATAACCACTACGACACGCTTACAGGACCATATCCTCTTCATGAAATTTTGCATAACCAAATCGCAAAGTGGTTGCCCTATGTCCTCGATAGCCTCACGAAGTTCATCTTTGAGATCTTGAATCGACGCTGGGCTATTGACGTAGGCCTTCTCCATCACGTGGCTGCTCCAAAGGAAGAAGTCACAAAGTGTTAAATCACAAGATCTATTCAAAATAACACTTCTTATTGGAAAACCCTATATATATTTAAAATTGACTTAGGCACTTTTATTTTCTTTCAATTTTCATGAAAATTTAAGGAATAGTGTTTAACTTGAACATGTTCAATCGGCCGAGCATTCAGAAAAATCATTTAAGCTAGATTAAAATGGCGGCTGCACTGTGCTTATGAAAGAAACTTTGCATCTTTTGTATAAATTCGAACGATTTCATATCTAAGTATTGGATGAATAATTCAAGTTATCGATTCACGCCATTAGAAAACTTGCTTCTAACCCTAAGATGTTTACAAAGACCTTCTGGAAGGAGCACTCTCCTGCTTACTCAACTTGTTTTTAAATACAATAATTTCAACGAATACTTAACAATTCAGATGTTGATAAAACTTAACAAGGATATTAGAATAGAAAGGAAATCAACAGTTGTGATCGTGATATAAGGAGTCTACTTGTGATATTCTAGGAAATTTGTAATGATTTTACGTCTACGTGCGAACGCGGAACCGACCTCTCGTCGGTTCTAGACGTTAAGTCTGAGTTGTGCCAACGGATGGTACCAATCGGTCAACCAATCCGTGCACCGTAACCCATTCACGCGGTGGCTGCTTGTCGGCCAGCTAGATCGGAGAGGATTTCGGTCGCGGGTCTCCGAATGGGTTACGCTCACTTACAATATTCAGCCACCTATACATGCCCGTTTTCAAACGCGTTACAAAACAAAACCATACGGAGAGGAAACCTACTTTACGTTACTCCGTATTTCTTCCTATAACCAGTCAAAAGACAAAGATCTAATCTTTACTTCGCGTTCCCGAATATCCGACGCGGTACCGAAAAATACACTACGTTAACGTAATTCCGAAAAAAGCTACGCTAAAGAAAAATCAAAATCAACTAAGGTACCGCGTACCGCGCGCAACGCGAAACCGACCTCAGCGGATTTTCTCAAACCCTACCCTCGCGACAGCACACCTACCCTGCACCTCATTTCCCGCTGAAAAGAAGAACCACTGGAAAGGAAAGTCGTGTTTTTTCGTTAGCAATTCATGTTGTTATATAAATGTTTATTTATAAATATAAATATGATATTAAGAATTCTAAATTATTAATGTAGTTTATTTTAAATTTATGATTTTTATATACAACTTGTACTGATTTGTTTGCATTTAGTTGATTTATGTAATAAATTTAAGTTTAATTTTATTGAAGATTCTTATTGTGAGTGAAGTGATTTTTGTAGGGCATAAAAAGATGAAAGCTCAAAATTAAAAATGTTTAATCTGAAAAAAAGAAACAATTGTTGAAGCATATTGAAATGATCATAGTGACAATTGGAATTTAATTATTTATTAATTTTTATATAACCGCCTATTGTTATTTTTTCAAAATTATCATAGAGCAATTTGGCCGTTTAGATAGTCGAGAAGATTAAATTAATTATGTTGGATAGATTTTTCAGACCTATTTTGCTTTCTACATTAATTAATCAGGACGATTTGTTTCCAAAGTACAATAGGGTTGTGATCAGTATGTTTTCATTCAAATGATTACAACGGTGCGGGAAGCAAATGGGAAGGATTTACTATACTAAATGGAAGGTATATTTCGGGAAGGTTCCTTGAAGTTAATATTTGAAGTTTTTAGTTAATTAGATTTTATTAATTTACAACAAAGTGTAAATATTCATTTCAAATGAGTATTTATGATTCAAATGTTTGAATAATTTATTTTATAGTTTAATAAACTGAATACGTTATGACAGACTGGAAAAGATATCACAAGGAGTGAAAGGTGCCAGGGGAAAGATTTAGTAAATTAATTTATAATTCAAAATATTTACTGGATATTTCATGGGTTATTTTTGTTTTACGTAATTGAATGTAAGAAATAAATAATTCACTTATACTCATGACAAAATATTAAGAAAACTTTTCTTGCTCTGGGCAATTAGTTACAACCTTTATAAATGCGAATCAACGCTTCCTTAACTTATAAATATATTAAAAAATTGATAAAAAAATTAAATTAATTTTTCTTCTCCTGACTTTACTCGTTTGTTCAACTGTTAACGCAAAATTTTAAATGTTTGCGTTTCCTATTTCATTGTTTTTGTAAAAAGTACATTGATTTCGTATTAATAATCAAACAAAGTACAAAAAAATAATTTCTTTCAACAAGGGGTTTAACTTAAATGAAAAGCTTAATCTAAATTTACTCTTAAAGGCACATAGCAACATTGTAAATTTCGGTTTTCATATATCTATTACATTAGCAAAAATGAGTTTACTCTTAAAAAAGAAAATTATTGCATTTTTGTGTGTGTTTTTTGTTTGTTTGTGTTATTCTTATATTGAATACTATTGGATATTTTTCGATTTTCATATCGATTCCATTCATAATGTTTTAGAAACATTTTTCTTAATTAGGTTCATTATTGAATAATGTCATTTCGAATAATTTTAGTCTATTAAAAATGTTTCCGTAATAAAAATACGATTAAGTATTGCTTTGTAAATATATGTACTCGTATGTATACTTCATACTTCGCATGATTGTTTGTGTTTTTGTAAAGAGATCGGAATCTTAGACATGTCCAAGAAATTTAGAAATTTGTGCCATGTACGAGTAGTTTGAAATTTTCCTTGTGCGAAATGTGCTTTTGTTGCAATATTTTGCGAGAAAATTGGAAATAAGTTTCCTTGTAATGAATGACTTCTTTCAACCTCATTCTCACAAAGATAAATGCAAAATACAGCTTAGGCTTTATATTAATAGATTGAAAGTAAGTTTGAGGTTAGAGTAGAGGAAGGAGCACCAACTGACCACAAAGTGGGAAATCTATCGTGTCGCATACTTACTTCACTTCTTCCGTTTCCATAAGTGTAACACTAGGCTCGGCTATTGATATTGGCAGCAGAGGATTCTCAAGGATTTCATCTTTAACGATTTTTATGCAATTTGTGCGCTTTTCCCGAGCATCCTCATTTTCAGTGTTTTCGCCACCACTACTGTTCTGATTGGTTGGAATTGTATTTTCTATAATGATGACGCTGATGAGTTTTCCATCTGGGAGAAAAGTTGTGGAATATCTCCTGCAGCGGCTGCTGTAATTAAGTAATTGAGTGGATGTTGCTGCGGATGCTGCTGCTGCAAACTGAACAATAGCCCGTTGCCCATCGGTGCCGGTGGTGTAGCACATAATAAACGGCACCATTCGTAGCACACATAGTCCGTTCCTTTTTTGTTTTGCACTCAAGTTTCCAACGCTGTTTCGAGAGGATTGAAACAGTTTTCGGGACGAATCGACCGTGGAGCAAGTTCTGAGTACTGAACACGAACAGCTGTTAGCGCTACAAAATCGAAATATTACACAAATCTCCGAAAATTTAAAGAAAACTTCGTGATTATACATACATGCGACCACTCCGTATTTGTGCACCGTTCGTTCTGTTTAATCGTTCGCTGTCGGCCAAAACTCCTTATGCGTGGTGGCCACTACCTCCACACTTCAATTCTCTGTTGGCATCCCACGACAGAATAGACGTGGGATGTGCACTGGTCGCAATCAACGTAAAATGACAAGCCACCCAGCAGCAAGTGTGTTGGTAGTGGTCACCAACGGCGTCGCATAATTCATTACGAATTAGAACGAAGAAAAAAAAACAATAAATGGGAAAAAAGAAAGGATAAAACTTCTCAACAGAACGGAGAAAACCCTGTATTTGAAATAAAATATTTTGACAAATGTAGCAGCAGAAAGTATAATTAGATATCAACTTTCAACGGAGAAAAACGTTTGAAGGAAATTGTGTGCTCGAAATTTAGAAATAGCATTTTTTTTCTACGAAACCGTAAATCTATATACTTAACTCTATTTTATACACATTTCAAAACCGGCAAAATGTATTCTTCATACCAAACAGATTTTGACGCGGAGTTCGCAAAAACATTTTCAACAGTTGGTTGCATCTCACTCTATGACTTCTCCGATATGTCATTCAGTGAAAGTATACATGTTAATTGTAAACTATTGGAAACCGAAAATTTGCCACCATTATTCAATTCGAAAGTGTTGGACGGTATTTTTGTACAAAATGAAAATTACAAATATGAAATACGATTGCATGATTGCATGTGGTCCGCCCGATGTTAGACTGATATGGAAAAGAATAAAGTTTTGGCCGCTAAAGTAGCTCAGCCTAACTACCACATATTGAATATGGAGAAGATCAGGGGCGGCGGAACAGGTTTGAAGGGTATGTTGAGTAACTGAGTACAGCGAGGGAGGGGGAGGCTCCTTCGTGAAATTTTTCGGTGCATTTTATCTCAACGTTATCAAAAATTGTGTGGCATAGTTTACGATTAATATTATAGACAGTAAAAAAATTGTATATTCGCTTGAAATTCCATTTTACTATTAACTGTCTCTTATCATACATGTAAGTACAATTTTATTACTTATTTGTCCGAAGTCATCGCAAACACATTGGTGCGCTTGGCATTTCTTTGAATGAATTCATCGATCAGTCATTCATCATCAATTTTGTCAGCTAAGTCATGATATATGTGTGAAATTGCGATGTAGTTCAGACGCTTCTGACCCATTGTTGAACGGGGATAATTCTTCAACTTTTTTAAAGTTGAAAAAGTTCGTCCGTTCGTACAAGATGAAGCAGGAATTGTCAATAATAATTTAACAAATCGAACATATTCCGAGACAAGGCCCTTGCACCATTCATGTTCTCGTAAAAAATTCACAACGTCTTTCAAATTCTGAACCTTTACATTTTTCTTTGTTGTCATCTCTAGAAACATATCCCTATCAGCCACTAGAGAATTTTTGTCGAAGTCATCTTTGTAAAAGTTAACAATCTCTTCCCCATCCAAATTTTTAGAGATTATGAAACTTTCAAGGGATTTGAAAAAAATTGCAGATTCAGTCCCAAACCTCCAATTTAAAGATGAAATTACCTGGTCATAAACTTCAAAGTAAATTTTCTTGTACATTTCTTTCGGTGACTCGAAAATATGATCTCTAAATTTTGAGTCAGGATTTAACCGTTTTGGGACGTTTCGCACTCGCGGAAGGTTTGCATCTTCAATATCTAATTCTTTGACACTTGCTTTTGTTATGTCCCAAATCGTGTCAAATTTAGATTTGCGAGATAATTCCAAGACATACTGTACGGCATCAACTTTTCGAACGCGTCAACAACACTGAGTTGAGAATTTTGCAACTCCCTATTTAAATTTTCAATTTTATGAAATATTTCGATCAACATTGTTAAGAAAAACGAAAAATCGAATGTTTCCATTTTTTGAAGAAATCCAGATGCTTTGGCGGAGGCTGTGGCATTTACAGAAGAGCCTAATCTTAGCTCATGTAGAATCGTCATTATCGCTTTGTAATATACACGGACAGTCCTGAGAGAACCTATTCTCATGGTAAAATTGAAACAATCAACTTAAAAATAATACATATAACTTGAGTAGCTAAGGAATTCAATTCTGAAATGAAGTTTAAATATTAACCTGGTTGGGCAATAAGCAGAAACGGCAACGCTTTTTTCTTCGTTGTCTTCGCGCAGTTCTTCTTGAATTTCTTTGAACCGGACACAGCGTTTCGGTGAATCTCGAATAAAGTTAATGAGCTCCTTGACGATACCGATGAAGTTTTTCACTTGCATGATTTTTTCCAGTGCATCTTGGACGACCAGATTTAAATTATGTGCGTTACAATGCATAAAAAGTGCTCCGGATTCAATTTCTTTCACTCTCGCCTGTAATCCAGAGACCACCAGAGACGTTTGCAGCACCATCATAGCATTGACCTCGACACTTGCTGAATGAAATGCCAAAACGAAAGAAAACATCCATGACGATTTCTATCAAGATTGCCGAACTCGTGTTTGTCGTTGAATAAAAACCAAGGAAGAATTCTGATGACACGAGGTCTTCGGATACGACTCTAATGCAGATGGAAATTTGTTCAGTTCTTGAGCAATCGGGAGTTTCATCCAACGAGAAAGCAAAAAACTCGCAATTTTTTATCTCTTCGATGTTTGTCAATAAAACATTTTCTGCCATCATTTCAAGAATTTCATTTTGTATATCATGATGAAGCCATTTATTTCCAGCCACGATTCTAGCTCAGGAACATCTTCCGCGCGCGCTTTTAAAATTCTCAGGAACTTTGAATTCTTATCATCGTGGCCACGTAGCGGCAAACCTTGTTGTCCTAATAGCTTGATGGTGCTGAATATTTTTCTGAGAGCTGTCCCACATTTGTTTTTTCGTTGCAGTCGATAAATACTGAACAACACTCCCAGTCATATTAGGTAAAAAAAGGGGTCAACCTCGGAATGAAAGATAATAAGCTGCAAATTGGTATGAACCTTTGTTTTGTCATTCTAAATGTTGTCTCAAAAGTCACAATCGTTATCGTGTTCGCGTCTCAAGATATTCAAGGTCAAAGGTCACAAAAATCGGTTTTTCGCGAATATCTGGCTTCCTATCGGTTAAATGAGATTTGCATTTATTATAAAAGTTGTAGGCTATAAAATTCCCTACAACTTTTGTTTAAACTTTTTTTCATACGACCAACCGTTTTGAAGGTAGAGCGCGAAGAGTGCACATCGTACAGTCATATACGGCCTAATGCAAGGTCAAGCGTGAGTTATGGTTATCGGTACGTTATAAAGTCAATTATTTACTTGGAAATTATAATTATTAAACAATGCCTATTATTTATGTACTAACTATTAATTATTTATATTTAATTAAAGTAAGTAACTTGATTATTTATATATAATTATTCATATTTAACTATTTAAGTATAAAATATTATTAATTCTGGATTATATATTTTAGTTTTATTTTAAGTTAAAATGATAGTAAGAGTATATATTTTACACATATTTTTATTTATTATTAAATACGGCCTAATATACATTTATCAAAATGTGAGTTCAAATATCAAAAGTATCTTTGTTGATTTTAATTGTAATGAAATTGGAAATGGAAGCTAATTATCTTCTTCTTGTTCGTCGTCTTCTTCTTCTTGTCGCTCAAAAATGTTCGATTCATTGTCATCATCCTCATTATCTGTCATGTTCATCTCCAAACCTTCCAGAATATCGGGATCATATGTATTTTCTTCATCGGGATTACTTGGATACAGTGAAGCGTTGAGGCAAGCTTGTCCGTTGCACTGGCCGCAAGCTAAAGAACATTGTAGCCCTGATTTTCTGCATCCACAGCGGGAACCACAACCATTTTTGCAATTGCAAAATATTACGTTTAGTAGTTCGGCTGGTGCTGGAGGTAATAACGTTCGTATGGGCTCCAGGATTTCATTTTCAAGCATCCAGCCCCATTCTTTAGGTTCTAAGTCCTTCCCTAACCACGTTTGAATCTGGTAGTAGACACGTTTTATGTGTTGATGAGCTGCTACACTTGTTGGTGGAAGTGTTGACAGTTGTACAGGTTTATTTAGTTTTGTAAATTTGTTGAATTGCAACGGTACAATTTCAAACTAACGAATAATCTTGACTCATACAAAGTGGAGAGAGTGGCCTTGAATACTATAGAACATCTGTCCCGGCAATGAATAGAAAAGGGCATAGGGTAGGGACAAGTATTTCCAGGTATATAAGTATTGAGAAATTTACGCGTTTTAAAGAAAAGATATATAATGTCGTGTTAACTTAAAATAAAACTAAAATATATAATCCAGAATTAATAATATTTTATACTTAAATAGTTAAATATGAATAATTATATATAAATAATCAAGTTACTTACTTTAATCAAATATAAATAATTAATAGTTAGTACATAAATAATAGGCATTGTTTAATAATTATAATTTCCAAGTAAATAATTGACTTTATAACGTACCGATAACCATAACTCACGCTTGACCTTGCATTAGGCCGTATATGACTGTACGATGTGCACTCTTCGCGCTCTACCTTCAAAACGGTTGGTCGTATGGAAAAAAAAGTTTAAACAAAAGTTGTAGGGAATTTTATAGCCTACAACTTTTATAATAAATGCAAATCTCATTTAACCGATAGGAAGCCAGATATTCGCGAAAAACCGATTTTTGTGACCTTTGACCTTGAATATCTTGAGACGCGGACACGATAACGATTGTGACTTTTGAGACAACATTTAGAATGACAAAACAAAGGTTCATACCAATTTGCAGCTTATTATCTTTCATTCCGAGGTGAAAGCCCTAATATGACTGGGCTATGTCTTTCTGAAGGGTTTCTGCGTTTCTGATTTGAAATGTGCTTGTTGAATGTTTCTTGATTCTGCAAGATGCATTAACCCACGCTTCTGTACAAATAGTGCAAATTGCCTTCTCAAATCCATTGAGACCTAGCCAAGGATTTTCTTTCTTCCATTTGCTGTATGCGATCAGTACTGTTGCTGGCAGTAGCGTGGATGCTGGAAAAAAGTTCGATAATTGTAGCGTCAATTTAAAAAAACAATAAAATTTTTATTCATTTGTTTATCTGTTGCTATTGATATGGGAGAAAACGGAGTAAACAAAACACTGCTCGACTGCGCTTTCACTTGATCTTTTTCACATTTTTAAAAATTTATTCGAATATTAAACTTACGATTTTTCGATTTCTTGGGATTTTCAGTCTCAATCATTGGATGTTTTTCCCCGGATTTTTCTTTCGACGAGTTGGTTGATTTGGAATCATCCTGTTGGCGCGTTTTCTCACTCTGGCTTATTTCAATTTCGTCCATTCTAGTTTCTTCTCTCTTCCGCTTCACTCTCACAACGAACTTATCCATTTTTCTCGCAGCCACACAAACATGCAGTGGGTTTCTCCGGTCTCCACACGTTCTCCAGTACACTTCAGTACACTTGCCATCAGCTGAAATTAGCCTAAGCTAGCACTTATGGGTGTAAGTGGGGGAAAGTGCATTCTCCACCACTAGCCCGAAGCTGTTTTATGATGACTCGGAAGACTTTATCTATTCATCCTTCTTCCTGCTCTCAACCGATGTCCACATTTGGGTGGATCGTGCGTGGTCTACATAGATATAATAGATGCGACTATATGCGCTAGAACGGTGTTTCGCATGAGTGTTACATGAATTCGTGAACGCGAGAACTTGTGTACTCAGCGGTGCTAATTCTGATTACTCAATTCAGTTTTGTCTTTTGGGGCATGTTGAATTCAACATGCCAAAAATTTGGCCTGTACTAAGCTCAACATACTCAACATGCCTTCCGCCGCCCCTGGTGAAGATAACATATTGCGCGTTCCCACAACGCGCTGTAGCGCCACAAAAAGTTATTAATAACATAATCTTAGCGGCAGGACGAATGCAAGCTAAACTAGAAGACAGACTAGCGGTTGCATCCAAGCGTGTACGCAATCTGGACCGAGGCAAAAGAACAGATATCGCAACTATAAAATATATCAAGCAGTTAATTTAAGCTATCACACAACAAAAGAAACAACCAGTAATGGCAGCGCTACAAAAACAAAATATCCCAGCAATCAGTGATTCATTGCGTCAACTTGAACAGCAACATCAGCGACTACTTCAAATACGTTCTGATAGTCCGCTAAGTCTCAAAGATGATCCGCCCGATATGAAACATTCAGTATATCTATCAGCGTGCATGGTTGGTTCGAATAATATCAGTTTTGATTCGTCGCTTATGCTGAATGGCAGCAAGCTTGAACTCGAAGGCAAATTGCAACGGGAAAAATAATAAACGAAAATTCGGAACGAAAACAGAATGGCTTTCGTCAGCGGAACAGGAGTTTTGTAGCCGGGGCGAAGCACGAGTAGTGGAAAAGACAGAAAAAAATTCGAATAATTAGTGAAAGATATAATTAAAAAAATATTTCAAGTAAATAAAATCATAAGAAATTCCGGCCTTCTTAGATCTAAGCTTCTCTCGGGAATTTCGTGACAGTAAAATGAATTGCATCGTTAAAGACGTGCAACGAGTTCTGGATGGAAATGAAAGCGGCTTTCAGGACTTTGGCAGAACAGAAGATCAGACATCAAGCCCGGCGCAAGAGAAATTATTGGTTCGATAATGAGTGCCGGAATGCGTTAGATAAAAAGAATCAGGCGTGCAAAGAATACGTAGGTAGGAAAACCAGGACGAAGAGAGAACACTATGAAAATCTCAGTAGAGTAGCGGATAAGATAATTAGAACTAAGAAAAGAAAACACTATGACGACCAATTGAGAAGTATGGATGTAAGTTTAGCGAGCAACAACACAAGACAAGCATACAAAGTAGTAAAAAGCCTGAAACGTGGTTATCAGCCCAAAACCACGCTCTGTCGTGATGACAGCGGCAATACGATCGCTGATGAAATCAAGATTAAGGAAAGATGGGCATCATATTTCAAGAACCTTCTTAATCCTCCGCACAGCTCCAGAACATCAGAGCCCATAGATGTCTGCGGAGAGCTTCCATTGGCCCCACCAACTCTGCATGAAGTTTTTTCCATCATCAAAGCCCAAAAGAATAATAAAGCGCCGGGCATTGATGAGATTCCAGTGGAGTTCATCAAATATGGTGGCAGTAGTGTTCATCAAGCTATTCACAAAGGCATCCAGTACATTTGGCAACAAGAACATATGCCGAAAGAGTGGAGGCAATCAATTATATTCCCTATCCACATAAAAGGTGACAAGCTACAGTGCGAATATTATAGAGGCATATCACTACTTTGTACAGCGTACAATATATTTTCTAAATTCTTAGAAAATAAAATCGGGTTATATGCCAACAGTATTATTCGGGAGTATCAAGGTGGTTTTAGAGCAGACAGATCGACGATAGACCTATTGTTTACAGTCAAGCAGGTATTTGAAAAATGCTGGGAGTTCAACATAGACATTCACCAAATTTTCGTAACGTACCGTAACCGTAACGTACTTTACTAAATAATGCTTGGTTTTGGTATCCCAGCCAAATTAGTCCATCTTACCAAAATGACAATGACGTCGACAATCTCCCAAGTCCGCATCAATAACCAACTCACCGATGCCTTTGACACAAATATCGGACTAAAGCAGGGAGATGGGTTGGCCCCATTGCTATTCAATTGGGCTCTGGAGTACGTCATACGGAAGCTACCTGTCGATACGCGAGGTACATTGATATACAAGTCGAACCAGGTAGTGGCCTATGCGGACGACATAAGCATTTTGTCAAGGTCGTTAACCACTGCTTAAGAACTCTTCCTGAAACTCGGCAGCGATGCAAGACTAGCAGGGTTTTAAATTAATGAAAATAAAACAAAGCTCATGACGCAGTCGAGGGAAAATACCTCAAGTGCACAAAACATCACACTTGACGAGTATGGTAAAGAAAATGTTAGCGAATTTGTGTATTTTGGCGCCAAAATAACGAAAACGGGCAATGAAAGAGACGAAATACGCCGAAGAATACAGCTCGCAAATAAAATATTCTATTCAGTATTGACGATCTTGAAGACCAGCTGCATACACAGAAAAACAAAGCTCTTAGTGTACAAATCTGTGATAAGACCTGTGTTATGCTATGGGTGTGAAACATGGACCCTAACCCAAGCATCCACAAATATATTGAACGCCTTTGAGCGACGGGTTCTGAGGCGAATAATCGAAGCGAAACTTGACGGGGACCAATGGCGAACTCGATACAACCATGAGCTGTAGGAAATTTTTGTTGACCCGGAGTTCTCAACGTTTGTAAGACTGCGGAAGCTGCAATGGGCTGGCCACATGAATCGTATGGACGAACAACGGATACCCAAGAAGGTATTCGTTGGGAGAACTGAAGGCCGGAGACCAGTGGTGAAACCGAGGAAACGCTGGTCTGACTCTGTCGACGAAGACAGTTCATCGCTGCTCGGATTTCAAAATTGGAGGACGCAGTCAATGGACCGCGACAGTTGGGGGCGTTGTTCGCAGGAAGCGAAGGCCCAAGAGGGGCTGTAGTGCTAAGAAGAACAAGCAAAATGAATTGCTACCGAAAAAAATGCAAAACTCAAAACGTATTCGACACGATTAAAAAGTGCATGTGCATCTGAGTACAGTTATAAAGTATGGAGCAAACTCAACGCGTGTAGATCGGATTTGAAAAAATTGTTGAACACTCTAGACAACTTCGGTCAGATTTTTGCATTTAAATTTGATTTACAACCCAAACTTGTACGTACGCACTTTTTATTCCGCTAGTCACGATTGTTGCTGTACATATTCACGCATATTTCAAAATATGTTTGTTAAATTTGTTTATGGGCATTGGGAGCTATAATCGGAAGCCATATTTTATTTTCATGTATTCTGAAACGACTACGCTCAAAGCAGACGCAAAAATCGAGACACATTTTGGTAGTAGTTGACGGAATAATTTCAAATGATGGTGAACATGATTGAAAGTTGAAAGAAAGTGGCTCGCAATAACGTCAGTGATTTGTATGGTATACAATAATAAGTAATGAGACTGATTCCATCAAAACCGTATACTTAAAAATTATTCTACAACTCTGCCATCTCCTTTAAAATAGTTCCCTTGTGCAGCGATACAACGGTACCAGCGCGTTTTCCATGCTTCGTAACATTTCTGGACTTCGACGAAAATGGGCTCTTTTGACCAACGATTTTGTTCTAGGGAACAAAAAAAGTCACAGCGTGACATATAGGGCAAATAAGGCGGCTATTGCAACACGGCGATCCTTTAGAGGCCAAATACTGGCACACGCTATTGCTCCTCAGAAAGGTTCTTTGGAACCATATTCGCGCACAACTTTTTCATCCCAAAATCGTTGGTTAAAATTTATCTAACTGTTTCACGGTTCATACCCAGTTCCGAGGCCAATATTCGAACTGTTAAACGCCGATCTTCACGGATTAGAGTGCGCACACGCTGCGCATTCACGTCAGTCCGTACCTCGACTGGTTTCCTGCTCAACGCTTCGTCTTCCACGCTTTCACGCCCCTCCTTAAACTCTTTATGCCATCGAAACACCTGGGCATGACTAAGAGCACTATCACCATGCACTTACAAATATCAGCGTACGTTTTTGAAGCTGTTTCGCCCAATCTGGCACAAAATTTTATCGCGATGCATTGTTCTTGGTTTCGTTTCTTCATTTTCGTGACGAGCACCACCAACACACATCTACTCAACGGGACACAGCAGGCAAACTAAACAAGCTAGAGCGATGGTAAATAGATCAATGGAGAGGAGAAGGATGCCGGGGGAGGGGAAGGGAATTCCAAGGTCACAGTGTTACCACAAGCGCGACAATTCATTACTTAATTGTCACGCCTCGTAGAAAAGACATTCTGTTATATCTCAATGATCGTTTTAACACCAGAATATTGGCGTTGACCGCGAGACTTTACAGTCTAATATGGTATATATATGATATATAATATACATATACATAATATAGTCCCAGTCCCCTTCAAAATAAGGTACTGAAACTTTCGAGCGCTGAGGTGGAAGCGTCTCCAGAAGAGCGCAGTCAACTTGTTCTATAGACGCCAAAGATTCGTTCATTCGGCTGCCAACTGTGCCATGAAATACCGATGTGTGAAGTGTAAAGATGTTTATGTCTCCAGCAAGTGCAAATTGGCTCAGACGGAACCAAAAGAAAAACTATAGTGTATGAACTGCGATGCCTTTGGTTTTCCTGCATCATATCGAGGATGCCCTCGATATCAAGAGGCAAAAGTGAAATTTATTCCAAAACAAACACAAGTACACCGCAGTGTGAAACCTTCCAACTTCTTTAAGCCCAGAGTATAGTTCGCATTTGCTGTTAGACGATCAGTAGACAATAATGTAAATAATGCTAATAGTGTAAGTAGCAATAATGAGCTGCTTCTCAAAATCTATCAACGACATGAGTCACTTTCGACAAGAACTAGCAAACAAGATGAAAAATTAATTAATTTTTAGGCCAACATGCCCCCTAATAACTTATCATCCATTCACACCCCCCGAGGAAAGCTTCATCTCATCTCAATTAACGTCAGCTCCATTGTTACTCTACATCAACGTGAGTATCTCCTGGAATTCATTGTTAAACAAAAGCTTGACATCATGCTTTTCACTAGAACCCACCTCAATTTATGGCACGTAAGAAACGATAGGGTAAACGGTGATGGAGGTGGTGGCACTGAGATAATGGTTGGAAGATCCAAAAGATCCAATTGTTTCCAAAATATTGAAAAAGTCGAATTCAAATACTTTGAATTGCTTGAAGTGTCCGTCATCAAAGTTTATCGGTCGAGTGAGGATAACCTCTTCGTTATCTCTGCCTATGTAACTGGTCAAAACGTTTTCAGATTCAAGGAGGAGCTGACCTGAATGCCCGGCACATACCACGGCTGAACCTCAACCATAATCCAAGAGGTGAATTCCTGAAATCGTGGATAACAGAAAACCAAATTGAATACTTCTTCTTCTTCGTTGCACTACAGCCTCCCTTGGGCCTTCGCTTCCTGCATAGAGCGCCTCCAACTGGCTTGATCCATTGTGTAGTGATTTGAAGGAATATATATGTCTGTAAAGGACCACAGCGATGGTCTACTGCCTCGTCGGGCAAAGATGTTGGTGCTCGCTGAAATTGGCCTAGCCTGAGGACGCGTGAATGCGCTGGCAGGCTAGCATTACGTGCCGTGAGGCGTCTTCTTTTCCCCAGCACAAGGGTCCACTATTCACGAACTACCAGCTCGTAGTATTCGGATCGACAGGAGTTGAGGCCGAGGTAACCTAATGGAAGGATGCGTTTTGCCATAGCAAACGACTAACTGGGCTTGGTGAAGGTGAGTGAGACTTGAGAAGATCTCGTCTTTACCAGAGATATTTATGGCCCCCAAATAAGAGTGGGGCATCCAGGTGGAAGCGGTGCCCCCTCACATAACCCCCTCCCCCGATCTGGATCAAGATCCATTGTAGGTGTGGCCATATATTTTCCATTTATTAGCATGAAATTTTCCTTTAAATGAAAAATATTAAGGTTTCAAATTTATGTTGAAGTCTTATATGATGGAATCACATAATACTTTAGCATAAATAGGAAACTCTAGCGGAAGGCCACTCTACCCTGTAAGAGCACCTGCAACGAAAAAAACAGGGGGAGCTCACCCGATGGTTAGCTCATGAGTTGAAGGGACAGCCAACGTGGCGGGTCCCATATCTGGTCGAAGGTTCAGCGAAATAGGAAGACCGAGTTTTCTTTTCTTTATCTGGGCTTTTTTTATATTTATATCAAAATAATTTTACACACCATTAAATAAAATATAATAACAATTATTATATTGTTTGGATTTCATTAATTAATTAAATTAAATCCAATCTAATTTACTTTAATTCTAAATGCGAGGTGGCGTATTTCCATTTCAAAATTTAATAAACAAAATTGCAACTCAAGTAACTAATTTTTATTGTATTCAGAAAAAAACATTGAATGCAGACATACGATGAAAAAGCACAAAATTTCAAATTGACAAAACAACCAAGAATCAAAAAATTTTAAATAAAATAGAGGGTACTTACCCAGTCCCCCAGTGACGAGCGCTTGTAAAGCCTGCGAATACTAAAATTGTTCTTCTTCTTTTTAGCACTGCAGCCCCTCTCGGGCCTTCGCTTAGAGATAGACCGTATTGATTTTTTCGGAAGTTGGTTTGGTCAGTACCATGCTCCCATGTGTCTGCTCAGCTATGATATGATCTGATTAAATCAGTACATATCTGAGTGAACATTCGTAGTCTAAAATATATTATTTTTATTGAATACAGGTGCAATCTATTTGGGTCGGAGATCCCAATATACTGTTGCAACCGCGGAAGTTACCGCAGTTGCAGAAATTATGTTTCAGCAGAGGGGTGTGTAGCCTGGAGTGGCATACTGAGCCCAGCTAGCGCTCACTAGTGTCGCGGGATTTCCGGGACACCCTCTGCTCGTGCTGAGCCACCTTACATATAAAACACTAACACGGAGGGGAAAGGACGGGAAAGGGGGGGTCATTTTAAGAAATGAAAGATGATTGATTTACCACTTCATCATTTTTATATTTTTACTGGAGTCTAATTACAACGCACCGATGTGACCAGTCAATTCAAAGGATATACACAAATTCAATCAAATAAGGCCCCTTTTCAAATTTACAATTGAACAGACTGAAACCGTAAAAGGGAATTGAAACATAAAATATAAATGAAAATTTATGCCAATGACATATTAATAAAAAGAAAATAAATGTCAATGAAATATGAATACAAATATGCCAATGAAATATTAATAAAACGAGAAAATAAATGCCAATGAAGTATTAATAAAAATATGCCAATGAAATAATAATAAAAAGAGAAAAAAAATCATATGCAATTACTTACCCATTGTACAGCTGCGGAGCGCTCGGCAACTGGAAGGGGAACGGGGCACTGCTAGAAATTATCAAATTTTTAAAACAAATTTTTTAAAATTAAATTTATCTTTTTTTTCTTTCGTTTTTGAAATAAGTCTGTGCCCTGTTGTCGTTCACGAAAGGGCACAACGAAATTGGTTCACTATCGGTCACTGCTAATAATAAGTATTCTCCACTTCAAAGCTCTCTCTTATTTTCCGCACCATTCGCTTTTAGTCATCATAATCCCGGATAATCCCTACTCACAATCCAAATCTTGTCCCCTAATGGATCCCAAATCAATCAACCACACCACCATCCAATTATTAAATTTCGACCCAGTAATCCAAATAACAGTCCTTTCCAATTTCTTAATTAGAATCACTATTCAGTTTCACGTTTACCATGACTTCTCAACTTTTAAGGTTAAGATCACTTTTCAACGTTCACATTAAATTCAGTTTTCATTTCCCAACTCAAAGCCACGTTTTGATTCCAAATTAAAAGCACTTTACCACTTCCAAATTGCAATTCCTTCTAAAGAGTCCAAATTAAAACAAATCGTTTCCACCGCCAAATAACTTCCTCCTCTTTTTAAGCTAAAAAAACGAATCTTTTCTCCTCGAATTAACAAACGGCACCACCAAAAACAATCCCTTTTATCCACCAGTCAAATACCAACTGCCTTCAATTCAAGAACTCAATCTCGCATTTCACCTCCAGCAAATCCGATCCCGCAAATCTTTCATTTTTCATTACCGCTGCATTACGCCTCGATTCCGCTACCCACACATCTTTCCGTACCGACAAACGCAACAATCTCCATTTTACATATATGGTAATTTGCATAATCAAAGAAGCGTTTGACTAGATGCAAAGTGTCACATACTCGTATATACGGAAACTATTGATTTTGCCGACACTCCAAAAAGAGTGCTTCCCTGCGCTCGAGAAACTTGAACCAAGAGTCCCAGCAGACCTCCGGTCGAAAATCCACGGCACTACCAACGGAGCCACCTTCTATTGATTTCCCATTCATATAATAAGCATCTTCAACTATTCAACTGGGTATGAAATTGAATTTTGTTAGTAGGGAAACGTGAATAAATTTTTGTTAGTATGAAATATAAGATTTGTTAGTTGGGAACAAATGAATATAATTAGTTAGTAAGAAGGAAGGAATTAGGTTTTTTAGGGAAATTAGAATGAAATTTCGTTAATGGCAATTAATATATGGAGTGTTGATAGTGAGAAAATTAAAATTATTATTTTATTACTAGTTTTTTTGTAATTGAAAATAAGGGAAAAGGGTAGGATCGTGATTATGTGGAAATCAAAATTATAGGAAAATTGGTAAAATTTTAATAAAATTAAATAAATATACAGGGGAAAGGGTATAAATGCCCAAAGGACCGTGGAAATGTTACGGCGGCAATTAAAGCTGCGAATGAGAGAATGTCGGTACGCCGGAATTCGCAACAATGCTCTAGGACAAATTCATATTTGGAACTCTGCATTGCTGACGCAGGGCTTGAATTCAGCTTTACTAGCCTTCAACGGAAACTGCAGGTGCTTCCTTACGATAGCAACCATAACGCATTCGTAATGGAGATCAATCATCAAAGAGATGATGTCTTACTCATTCCAGTTCAACATGAAAATCGTTGGGTGAATTCTAAAAAACAACAGATTGGGGGAAGTTTCAAACGAAGTTTAATCGGGATTACCAGAAGCAATGTCCACCTTCTGATGATGGTAATTCTTGGTCAAATAAATTTATTGGAGGGACATTTTTCTTCTTTTTATTAATATTTACAGATGGTCCAGCAGAAAAAACTGTAGATTTTTCCACCCTATTTTGGATTTTTAAATATTTAATGAATGTAGTATCAGGTTTAGTATAGAAATTTTCAGAATTTTTGTTACTTCTGTCCTCGTTCATTGAATCATTTAGCCCAGCTAGCGCTGTATAATAATTTGTAGTAACATTTGTCTCGCCTGCACTGAGGTTATCTTCTTGATGAGGTTTCTCTTGTGATTTCTTTCACTTTTTCTCATCGGTTGCTTATGATTATATTTTCTTTTCTTTCTTAGTCGTTTGTTTTTCTTTATTAGAAGTCAATTTGCCAACTAGCTCCTCCAGCGAGTGGGTCCTTAGTCTGAGTTCTTCATTTTCTCTCTCAACCTTCTCCATTTTGTCATTAGCTTGAACTAGTTGTTCGATTTCGTTGACTGATAAGATTTTCAATTTGTTTTTTCTTCGTTGTTTTCTCTTTCACCATCTTGTTGTTTTTGCAACGGGATTCGAATGAGTCTTCAGAAGTAAAACTTTAGGTATTCGATAATTGCTCGAATAATTCGACGGTGTGATGTTTTTCAATTATTTATTTATTTAATAAGCCAAACAAGGCAATCACAAAAAAGGACTTATATCTAAACAAATCACAAAAAAATTAAATGTATATTTAACAATAACTTATTTTAACTTATTTTAATGCGTCAGTAATCTTTTTTTTGAAGTTATGTATTGATATAGAAGAAGAGTAATGTTCACTCATAGAATTGAAGATCTTGCAACACCTATTAATTGGCTCGTTGTCTGCGTAGGTGGTTTTATGTTGGTCTTCATGAAGCAGACGAGTGTTCCTAGTATGTTTAATCGTTTCCTTGCACGTGATTTTGCTTGATAGTGATGCAACATTTACTAACTTATTGATTACATTCAAAACAAAGCAAGAACTTAAGATAGTTCTTCGAGATCAGACCGAGGAAAGATTCAAAACATTTAATCTTTGCTGGTAAGGTGGCAGGTTAGCGAAGTCTCTTGGGTCATAAGCACCAAGGCAAAAAGAATATGTTTCTGCACAGATTCAATCCGGATGATGTGATTCCCAAAGCATGGATTCCAAATAATACAACCATATTCAAGGCGGGGGCAAACAAATGAGGTGTATAGAGTTTTGGTGACCCATAGGTTTTTTAATTTTTTGGCGCGACGTTTTATGAAACCGAGCTGCTTATATGCCCGAGCAAGAATTGTATCCTATTGAGAATGGAAATTCAACTTTCTGTCCAACAGAACGCCCAGGTCTGAGATCTGGTTAACTTTTTGAAGTGGGGAATCATTAAGGTTATATGTGTGCTCAAATACTGAATGCTTTCTCGAGAAGCTTATAACATAACACTTTCCAACATTCAGATAAAGCCTGTTATCGTTACACCATTTCAATAATGAATTTATTTTGGCTTCCAGAAAATAGCCTCGGGATCGGAATTGACGGTGTGGTATATTTTGAGGTCGTCAGCATACAGAGGATGAGGTACGTCACTTAAAATTTTAGATAAGTCAGATGTTGAATAAAAGGGGACCTTGTGGCAGTCCAGAAGAGGCAAGAATTTCTCTTGAAAAAGTGCCCTGGAATTTTACAAACTGTGTTCGATTATTTAGGTATGATGCAATCCAACTCAGTAAGGACCCAGAAATGCCGAACTTCAGAAGTTTGGAGATCAAAATTCCATGATCGACTTGATCAAAAGCTTTGGTGAAGTCCGTGTAAACAGCATCAATTTGGTTACCTTTGTCCATTTCACAGAGAATAGTTGAGGTAAGAAGCATTAGGTTAGTGGTAGTTGATCGACCATTGCGTAAACCATGCTGCTGTTCCTTTAAACGTGGTTCAACCAACGTGGTAAGCTTATCACAAACAATTTTTTCGAACAACTTTGGAATAGCTGATAGTATCGCCATACCTCTATAGTTTGTTATAGACTGCTTATCGCCACTTTTGAAAATCGGAGTCAAATGAGAAGACTTTCAGACTGTTGGAAAAGCCCCTCGTGATAAAGATGCGTTGAATAGAATAAACAGAGGGGGAGAGATTTGATGTACACACTCAAAAAGAAATCTCGGTGGAAAAGAGTCAGGTCCAGGTCCCTTGTTTATATCAAGTTCTTTAATAGCGTTTACGATATCTTCACTTGACAAACTCATTTCATCAATGAATGGTACTGTCGTTGAATGGCAAATTGGTATGCTAGAAGAATTGGTGGCCGGGCGGAAAACCTCTTGGAAATGCTCGGCAAAAAGGCCGCATATAATTTGAGGGCAAATTTAATTACTATCACCGTAATACCTAGATGTTGGAAATCCTGTGGCTTTTTGCTTGGTTTTTACGAAATTGAAAAATTCTTTGGGACTACGAATAATATTTTCCCCGGTTGAATTGATGTATTGAACATATGCTTCGCGAGATCTTCTAGTGAATCCCATAGCCAGCTCATCATATTTAATCTTAAGGCTTGCATCAAAGTTGTTATCTCTCATTAATTTATAGAGCTTGTTCCTTTGATTCCGCAGATGTCGAAGGTCGCGATCAAGCCAGGGCTCGGAAACTTTGGGTTTTTTCTTTATTTTAGGAACATGTGTCTCAAGGCATTCGAAGAGTGTTTTATAGAATGAAGAGACTGCTTCCTCTAAATCTAAACTTGAAAGATAGTTCCAATCAATATTGGCGAGATAAAATTTAATGCTATTATAATCAGAATTTAAGAAATCAAATACAATACAGTCATTGTACGTTCAGGAAAAAGTTACATCAGGTATGGGAAGTTCAACCGAAGAAGCGAAATGGCTTCGTGTGTTAGAGAAAAGGTTCTCTTTGTCATTGGTTGGACTTACCACTACATTGTCATAAGCATTGGTAAAAATAAGATCCAACCAGTTTCCGTTTTGGTTGGGAGTCAGTGATACTTGTTGTAAGTCATTACCGTAAAAGGCATTGATTGGATTAAGATCGATGGTATTTGACAGGTTTACTGGTAGAAGATGGTTATCAGTTTCATCAGGAGTAAAAGATAAATTAGGGGGGTTAAAGTCTCCCAAAATTATAATTTGATCATGAAATGTAAAATACCCCTATGTATGAAAACCACTTGCCTAAGCGTATTCGAACCACCTTATGTTCAAAAATTTTATAGGAGGTTGTATCAACGTTTTCAGAGGCCATAGAACTATTAATCGCAATCAACACCCCGCCACCTTTGATAAGGCCTGTGGATGAGTAGTCACGATCGGCTCTATATATGGTCCAGCTACTGTCTAGAATTTCTTCGTTTATGTAATTATCATGCAGCCAGGTTTCGGTGAACGTTAATACATTAAAATGGCAGGACAGCATCAAGGTATAATTTATTTATTTTCCCTCTCATACCGCTACAATTATGGTAAAAGAGTTTAATACCATTCAATGGTAAGTTAGTATTAGGAATGATACTTTTTAAACTCTTCTCTTGCTTTTTAGAGCATAGAGACATGCTTAGATCTCACATGCAAAGCGTATGTTTCCAGATCATTTTTTACCTGGTCAGCAGAAATTCCGAGCTGCTCGTGATATTTTACAAATAGATGTCGTAATGGCTCAATCTCAATAGGCAGGCCTTCTTGCTGAATTAGTACTTTGAGATTTATTTTGGTTTTACCATCGAAACAGGTTGATTCAGGCGCATTGTGCATGTAAGCGAGGTAAAGTCGAACGCAATCAAACAATTTATGGTCCCTAAGTCTAGAAAGTAGATATCTACTCTCAAGATTATCCTTCAGATCTGTAGCCAACTTCACAGGAGGTAGGTTTAGTGGGTCTAGATGACTGACATTGATAGTAGAGATCGGAGTGTCTGAAATTGGCGGAACAAGGATTATACCCTCAGAAGACGGAGCCAACGTATCACCACGGAGAAAATTTGAGTAAGGTGCTAGTGTAGTTGATTGTACTGAAGTTTTTTGGGAGGGGCTATTAACAGGTGCAATTATCGGGTCAATCAGAGGAGAATTTTGCATCTCATTACTCTGAGTAGTCTGAGTTTCAGTGGAAATTTGTCTCTCCAAGTGTCTATCATTTGAAAGTCGACGTCTGAGAATAAGACTGAATCATATCAGAAGAGTAAGTCCTTGGTGACGAGCCAACTATATTGGATGTTGAAGATCTTCTACTTCTCATTAAATTTTGAATACATTTTTTATCGGTTTTTAAACATTTCTGAAAATCATCTTTATTTTTATTTTTATTTTGATCAATCATCTTACTCTTAGTGAATTTAGATTTGGATTTCAATTTCCCAAAAGTCATTCCATTCCAGTTCTGGCACTTGTTATCCTCTTGTAGATCGATGAACATCCAGGCATTTCGTGCAGGAATAGATACTTTGAAGAATTTGTACTTGCGTTGCACCAACTCTACAGAACAGTTTCCAATTAAGAGCTCAAATTTGAGAAACTTCGTCATCCACACAACATCTGCCGACTTTGGAGCTCCTTTGACGAAAAATACTTGGTATTGTAATGATTTTAAGTCTAAGTCCGAACGAGGAACCGACCTCTCATCGGTTCTAGACGTTAAGTCTGAGTAGTGCCTAGGGATGGTACCCACCGGTGAACCAATCCGTGCACCGTAATCCATTCACGCGGTGGCTGCGTGGAGAGGATTTCGGTCGCGGGTCTACGAATGGATTACGCTCACTTACAATATTCAGCCACCAAAACATGCCCGTTTTCAAACGCGTCACAAAACAAAACCAGACGGAGAGGAAACCTACTTTACGTTACTCCGTATTTCTTCATTTAATCAGTCGAGGACAAATATCTAATTTTTACTTTGCGTTCCCGAATTTCCGACGCGGTACCAGAAAATATGCTACGCTACTCAACCCGACGAAAGCTACGCTAATAAAAAGGCAAAACAACAAAGGTACCGCGTACCGCGTGCGACGTGAAACCGACCTCAGCGGATTTTCTCAAACCCTACCCTCGCGACGGCATACCTACCCTGCACTCTATTTCCCGCTGAAAGGAAGAACCACTGGAAAGGAAAGTCGTGTTTGTAACTAGCAATTCATATTATTCTTTTTATTTCTTGCATCTCAATACTAAATTTGTGACCTGTTCAATTTATAGTTAATCGAACAAATTCCTTACTGGTTTCTAACAAAAAAATTATTTACAACCTTATGTAAACAATAATAGGGTATAATTATCAATGTTTTAGGGATATAATATAAAACTTTTTGTTTATTCTTAAAAGGATTGTAATATTTAGCAACTACGTTCATTGAACCGCCTCGTTCGCTGCAAGTAATGTAGGAAATCAATTCATGTACGTTCATATACCTCCGATATAAACCTTTAATTTCTCTTTTAAAAATTACTTTGAAGGTAATTTTCGCGTAAGAACACTTTCCTTTTGAAATTTATACAAAGGTGACCGAATTTGGAAATTTTAATGGGCCATTGACTGGAAGTTTTCAATTAGAAAAAGCTAGAAGAATCAAAGTTAACAAGTGTTAACTTTCTTGCACCTAAGTGGCGGCCCCAAAAATTATTTTCAATAGTTTTGTTCAATTTCTCAATTTTAAAAGTTACAAATTTTCCTCGGTAGTTTGTTTACACACTAGTGAACTTTATTTTGTAGTATGAAAAGAAGAAAAAAGACTCGCAAAAATACTGGATTTGACTTTCATCAATATCTCAAGTATTGTTATTTGTATCATTGGTTGCTATTTATTATTATGATATCTATTATGCCTTATTATTGTTTGTATTATTTGGTATTCATTAACATGCTTAGTATTAGGTCTTATTATTATTGGTTATTTATTATGATTGTTCGTATTATTTCTCAGTATTATTTGTTAGATATTATAGTGTTCAAATTATTTTGTATTATTATTTGTATTATGAGTTATTTATTATTAAGCTTCAGCATTACAAATATAACAGGCATAAATTCTTAATTTCATTAAAATTTCTAAAAATTTACCAGTTATTAATTCACATATCAATGGATGATTATATATTAATGCCAGTATTTCCATAGTGTAAATTTAATACAGCTTTATATAATTATGTTATTGGTGTGTTTTGTCTTTCTCTTCATTCCTTTTGTTTTCTTTGATATATTAATAAAAAGGTAATATTAATTTATGCGCATCATTTTCAATCTCGAAAAGCTTCCAAATTGATTCAAATTTAATTGATTTCCCTAGCAATATCTTAGAATTTAATTAAATAAAATTTCGCCTCCTAATTGGAAAAATTTACAAATACAAAGATATTTTCTTTCTTTCATCGTAAGTATAAATAATATTGCATTTGGGTAAAACTATCGTGCTAATTCAGATCTTAAAAGTAAGTAGGCAAGATCATCCAATATTTCATACATATAAAATAAAAAAAATGGAATAGTCCTTACAGAATATCGTTGGACCGGGAATTTAAGTAAATCACTACTCCTCTTAATACATGATACCTTGTTTTTTTTCTTAGGTCATCACTCGCACCACCATTTTTCTCATTATTGTAATTTGCTTATGTTTTATTGAATAGTAATTGCATGATATTAAATATAATTTGACGGTTATAAAAGTTTTATTTAAAAATTGCGGCACTAATAATATAAACCGGATGTCCTGGATTACTAAATTGAAACTGTTCTCATAGTTACTTTACCCCGTTTGTACGTTCCACGGAATATATCACTTCTACACACACTATGGATATCATCGTAAACATTTTTCTTTCGATCAAGATGTTTCACTTGCACCGTCTATGTTGATCATATTTTCATACATGACATGTATATACCTAGGATTATGGAAACGCCCAAATTTCGTTGAAAACGCAACAATAAATTCATGTTTTTCCCGATATCAACTAAAGAAACTCTTCCGCGGGACTTCCGACATGTTATCGTTCTTTACATTAGTGGCAAGTTTACTTCATAAGTCCTTCAGATTGGATCGGATTTAACTTATATGCAACATACTCACTGTAATATGGCTTTGTAGATACGGGGTTTACAAGCAAGCACAATGTTTCCAGCTTTTTGAGGTGCGTGAGTGGTTCCAAATCGCCCAACTCTTGAATATGGCTACCTGTAAGAACTACTGACTCCAAATTGGGGATAGATTCATGCAAGTAATCGTCCATTCGTATTATCCGCTTGTTGTTGAATAGCAGGCACTTGAATCTAGGCAAATACGGACATCAATCACGTTTGCGTAGATCATAATCAGAGAAGTATATTGTATCGAATTGGTCCAGTGTAGCTCCCAAATTTTCTATTTGCGGTGTTTTGTATCCTCGTAGATCTAGTTCACGTTCTCTGCATGGATTTATATACTGCATAGATTGATTGATGATATCCGCGGATAGTTTAACTATTACAAAAAATTCGAAGCGGAAAAACAAACTTTGCATTCGCCGACTTACCAATTCCAATTTCTGATAAATTTACTACTACTTTTGAATAGTCGATGGATATCTGTGATGACCATTTTGTAGGAAAGTTCTTCTTCCTGTTATTTTTAAACTCGTTGGCACTGTTTGGCTGCATATGCCGTATTAGAAGCGGCACTCGGTGTTCTGTCTGGATTAGCCTGCCCACGAATATTCTCACCCACATTCAAGTTGTACACTGGGCTCGGGCTATAAATAGGAAGTGTATTATAATGTATAACGTCGGTATACTCATTCGAATTGCCAATATTCAACATCATTTGGTTGAGTTGAATTTGACCGATTTGACCTTTGTGGAACTGTCGGCACACTCCGGGACTTCTTCACGGGTGGCGGCCACTACGTGCACACTCCACTCCCATGTGGCTGTCAAATCCTCTTGACATCCCACGACAAAATTGACGTGGGATGTGCGCTCGTCGCAACCAACGTGAAATGACAAGCCACCTAGCAGCAAAGTGTGTTAGTAGTGGTCGCCAGCGGCGTCTCATGATTCATTACAGTATTCAGGATTTTTCCGGTGTGATTCAGGCATTATTTTCAGATGTTGGGAATTCGCCATTTTAATTTTCTCGATCCGCCTGTTCCATTTCTTTTCCGACTAGGGAGTGCCAAATTGGATAATGTTATTTGTACACCGAACAGGAGACTGCCGACTGCATATTTGCGACAGGGGTTATTTTCTTCATGGGAGATGTAGAAGCATCCTTCACTTCTTTGTGGCTAGAGTTGACCATTGCTGCTTGCTTAAATTCTGCGAGTTTCAGCTCGTGAGTTAATGATGGCGTTGAATTTACTTTAGAGTTGATTTTTTCAACCAATTTTTTTCCATACTATTAATGGCTCTTAGCAGTTGTTGCTCCAAAATTTTCGGCAATTCTGAATTTTGTTTGGAGATTTTGCAGTCGATATCAGAAACCATTTTTTCCAAATAACTTAGGCGAGTACCAATAGTGCTATATGACAAGGATGCCGATGCATTAAACGGATTATTAATCGATCCATCCTTCACTGCTAAGGCATCTTTCAATTCTTCCAGCTTTCAACTTTCAATTTGGGTCATCTTGCAACAATTATCTTTAATTGAAATAAGCGCACTCTTTAGTTCTTCAAGCATTTTTTCGGTTTTGCTAGAACTGATACTAGAGTTATTTATTGTTGAGGCCAATCCATCAAAGCAATTGGCCATTTCTACAAAACTTTCGTCATTAGACCTACAGTAGTCTGCGCTTGTTGCTTATAAAGAAGCTGGTCTTTGTTTCAATTAAGCTTATCAATATAAGCTATGATGGTATCGTACATGCATTTTAGCAGGTTTTCGAAGTTCTGGCAGTCGGAGCAGATGAAATGTGCATCGACGAAAGAGTTGTGCCAATCCCTTAGCGCATCAATGCAGGCCCCATGGAGTTTTCGATTGCAGAATGCTTTGCAAGTGACAAATTTAAATGTATTATCGAACGCGATGCAATTAGGGAGGCTGCACTTTAAACTCATTTTTATCTTTATGTAAATTTTAAATAGAATTGTGTGAAAAGCGTTTTATACAATCAATGTGGTAATGTCCAATATTTGAAAATGGGTCACAGAATTGTTACAGTTAATCGATTCAAAAAAAGAAATAAAAATAATTGTATTTAATGCCGGTTCATCAAAACAATTAATTCCCAATCGACTTTTCTATAAATTCGTTTATTTTTAAAAATTGTTGACATGAGCTCTTAAAAACACGTTTGTTCGCAACGAATGCGAGATGTAGTTTAGTTTTAACCATTAGAATATTGCTATAATTTTATTATTTGGAAGAAAGTATAGGATCATTCAAACAAAACAAAAACGCGGTTTAATTTAATATCAATAAACAAGGAACATTTTGTAAAAAGAAAGTATGCTTGCCAATGAACATGCTCTGCCTCATTTGACTTCCGCTTGCTTTCAAAAGTAAGTAGCTTTGCACTGCGAACTATAATTTCTTGCACTCCCTATGAGCTGCGTTGAAAATTAAGTTCATTCGTACTTCAAACTAATGTTCACAGTGATCAAATCTGCATCTAATCACTTTATTACAGAAGTACATACAGAAAAGTTTTTCAATAAAGAATGCAAAAAAGAGAAAGACAATACGACCAACGTATTCACCTTTCTTATGGAGGTGCTTGCTCTTAAATCTTCACATTTTACAACCTTCCACAAAGTGCCCTTTACGTCTTCAACAAATCGTAAATTTTAACGGTACCAACTCATACTCAGTCTGTGTCCATATAAGAGTAAATTTGAATTTCATAGCTCAATAAATCGAACCCGATAATTCTGCAATATCAGCCGAGAAAAAATATGAGAAAGGAAATAGCCGAGACTGGAATATCGCAATACAAACGCCAACTTTCCACTCAACTCCAAGATCCCGCATATAAATTGACTGACCATTAAAATATTTACTTCCCAACAATCGCGTTCAGGAGATACTGCTCGCATAAAACCTAGAGAAGGTACAAATGCGCGAATTGTATTGTTTTGTGTGCCGTTAACTTGTTGAACTTCATCCATTTGCAAATATTCAGTGCGAGAACAAGTTGAACGCGAACTATCTGCGGATTGCTCCAATACTTCATTCTGGATGTGGGTTCTTTCGCGGGCCTCCATCCATCCATGCTGACCGCATTTGCCTTCCATCCTTCCTGCCGCGTCGCGAAGGGGTCGATATCTGTTCGAAATATGGTCAACAGCCCAAGATTGCCCAGCGAGACCCCAGTGCAGCGTTTATCCCAAACTCCTGCATCCAGTCCGTATCTTTTTCCATTAATCTTTTTTCTAGCTTAGGCCATCACGTTGGCACTCAGCTTTCTTCCATCAATGCTGCATATTCTCGTAATCAGTATGAAATGTACAGCTGTAGGGCAGAATATGGCTAAAAGATGAATTCTTACAAGGCCTGGAGATGCATAGTTTTGGACCACGGCATAAGGCCTGTAGGGATCCCCAAGTTCCTCAATTTCTCAGTGGTATCTCGGAAGCAAAGCATTATGAATTAAGTAAGAGTCGAGCTGTACCCCTATGAGAACTTCGAGGACTAAATTTTGTGGCTGCATGAGAACTTCTTATCGATCCATTCCTCACACTTTGCTGTATCTTTAATTCATCACTCCAAGCTCCAACATTGCTATCTAGTTTATGAGTTCACGGTTCTTGTCATGCTAATTGTTGAGCTGAAAAGCACATACGAATACGAACGTTTATATCTTTGGAGCTCGCACGGGTCTTCAAAACGAACGGTTCTGGACATGAGTTCGAGTTATGTGGAAAGGCTGTACGAGCATAAAATAGACTATGGTAAATCTGGACAGTGAAATAAGATCAAAAGGAATGGACAGAAATGTTAATTTATACTCAGTTTTAATGAATAGAGAATGTCGAGTTAATAATTTAGTATTATCGTTGGTTTGATGTGTGGATTTTTATAATTTATTTTCGATGGAACGGGTTAAGGGCGATAGAAGCAAATGATCATTAATAATTTTTACGGAAATGTCGTATTTATTTGTCAATCGATTCTGGAAGTCACATCCAATGAAATGGGTGTAATGGGATTTTAGTAATCCATTTAATCCCCATAAGTTAAATCAAATTACTGATTTATATATTTTAAAATGAAAATTTTAAATTGATTTCAGCTAAATCTGTCAAACGATTTTATTGGTTTGGTGGGAAAAATATAATTGAAGCTACGTGAAAGTTGTACTGAACCATTGGGCGCGAACCGCATATACACTGGGAACACTACTGCAAATCGATACGCAAATACCTCATTCTCAGCTAACTTTAGAGTTTTTTGAAAATAGTTAAAATACCTTATCAAAATTAATAACTTTCCGATCGCCCGTCTATCGGACCTTGCGTCACAATCTGCGCAGAAATAACCTACTTATCTGCCAAGCTTGATTAAAAGGGCGTATCAAATTTAAAACTTTCAAGAAACAGACAGATTTGTCTTTCAATTTATGCAATTAAAACTGCAAAGTTTATATAGAAGCAGATTCTACGTAGTTTGTGTTAAAATACGTAAAATCCTTCTCAAAAGTTATTGATTTCTATTCTTATTTTCTGAGATATTTATTTAACGTCAAGATTCTAAGTCTAGCAAACGTAGCGAACAACATGTTTTTAATCGATCCTACGTCTAGCATTCGTTACGAACAGCGTGTTTTTAATCGCTCCTGTCAAATGTTTTCAAAAAATTAACTTAATTTTTTAAAACTTCAGTCCAAAGTTAATATTTATTGGAAAAGGCTTATATCATCGAAGCAATCGACCCAAGGATGTTGCGAGCGAAAATACAACATACTCGTGTATACTTACGCTTCATCACTGAAGTAGTTGTGAGCGAGCAAACACTACCTATATACTCGCGCTTCGCCAGTGAAATTAGTCAAGCAAGCACATACGCTCATTTCTATCGAAGCATGTCGTCCAATGATCAAGCGTAAAAGTAAATAAGCGAGTGGAAAGGAAAATAAAAAAAATTAACCCGCAATGCACTTCACACGATTATCACATCGTGGACGACAAGCTTTGAGTGTGGTTCGAAGAGAGTTAAGCTGAAAGGAAAACTGAAAATTTCGGCGTAAATGCTCTCTTGTTCAATATCCCCAGTGTCGCTAGTTCACCTCAAAAGATCGTGGGGAAGCCGACAGCGTAAGTGAACAGCACTCTTTCGCTCACCATCCGGGCAAGCGAGATGGAGCGGAGAGGAAAAGCTTTCGTGGAACGATAGCGTACATGTTCGGCTACTCAGCACCTTATAAGAGAATTGAGGTTGAAAGCTCACGAAAGAACAATATTTAAAGTTCTTGGGCAAAGTACGCCAGGCAGTCTTGTTTGAGTATATAAGGGAGTGTGCTACTACCCATTCTTCAACTACAACATGTTGGATTGCGCTGCGATCCTCAATCGGCCTTTTGGCGTTCCACGCCGTGTGGCCACCCCGATCCATTAGCTCATCTAGATCATTCCCTCTACAGGCTGGCACTCATGTGTGAAGCGCGACAAGTCTAAGTAAAAGTGAAAAGCGCTTCACTGAATACTGAAAGTTAGAGGTTTAAAATAATTAAATAAGTGAAAATGTAATTAATAAATTCGGTTGTAATCTAAATGTTTGAAAAAATGAACAGTGAAATAAAAGTAATTCCTTAAAATTAACATTCGTCTTTGTTGTTCTAGTTTGTATGGATAGAGTAGTAGGTAAGCGTCATACAGGGATCTCTCCCCGGGAGCCTTGATGGTGTATATGGGATATATATCAAGTCGAGCTCCCAGTTCATACCAGTATACATAGGAGATGCTGGTTATGCAAAAAAATTGGCACAGCCGGTAGGATTCCTTTTGCTCTCCGCTCCGTATCGCTTGCCCGGATGGTGAATATGCGAAACTGAGGAAATTGGGCGAAAGTGTGCTTTTCTCCTAAGCTTTCGGCTTTCCCACGAACTTTTGAGGTGAATTTGTGAAATTTGAGACATTGAACAAGAGAGCGTTTACGCTGAAACTTCCAGTTTTCCTTGCAGCTTAACTCTTTCGAACCACACCCAAAGCTTGTCGTTCACGATGTGATAATCGTGTGAAGTGCATTGCGGGTTAATCTTTTTTATTTACTTTTCCACTCGCTTATTTACTTTTACGCTTGATCATTGGACGACATGCTTCGATTGCAATGGGCGTATAAGCTTGGTTGACTAATTTCCTTGTCGAAGCGCGAGTATATAGGTAGTCTTTGCTCGTTCGCAACTACTTCAGTGATGAAGTGTTAGTATACACGAGTATGTTGTATTTTCGCTTGCAAAAAAGAATCCAAAGACAAATTCAGTACTGCTGGTATTGAGGAGCCCGATAATTTCCCACCGTTTTGGAAACCCGGGGAGACATGCAATATGAAGTAGGCGCCAATCGCCAACAAAAGAAGACATGATCAGGAATACTCCGCAAATGGCGAATTTAAAACGCAAATAGTCGAGAACGAGAAAGAGGTGATTCAATTTGGAAAAAAAACTCAAAAACTGAGGCTGCGGCTACAGTCCCTCGAAGATCTTTCTATTCAAGAGAGGGATGAAGAAGCAAGACCCGCAACTTCAAAACTAAACAAGTTGAAGTAGCAGGAGGATGCTCCTGCCAGAAGAGTATTGTAAAACAATTAGTAAATCAAACAATTTATCCTGATATACTTGACTAATGTACAGATTCCATAAATTGAGTTCGAAAAATTATTGTGGTTATTATGATTTTAAACTCGCCACCATTATGTTTCAAGTATTTTGACCCCTTCGATTGATTAGTTATGATAACACATGCATATTACAAACCATTTCTAAAATTTTTATCAAAATTCCTACATATTTGTAGTGTCTAGGTCCGTTGCAAGCGTGTATCTCCCTAGTATCACGTATTAACGTTGTTGTAATTGTTAGATATTCAATCGGCTGTAACTTAGCTGTCTATTGTTCAGAAAACTTAAATTATAGATTTTGGGAAATTTAAGGGTCCCATATTGATGTTATAGACAAAAAAGCAAAATTTATAAAATGTACTATTATTAACAAAGTTGATCGAATTTCGACTTCTAAGGTATTTGTTGCCCTTGTGAAGGAAAAATTGTCAGTTTAAGTACTGTTTTGAAAAGCTCTTATAAAGAACTTTCATTTGATATTCATATCGGCTACCTTTGATGAAATTTTTTGTTCAGCGGCCACTCCCCTGTACTGCAATCATCGATTCATGGCCTATTTTTTCGAATCCTAGAATGGTTACAAAGCCCATTTGCTAGGAGCTCTCTCCTGCCTCCTCGACTTGTTTCACATATGAGTATTAATTGTAGGTTCTCATCTTCAGGCATTCATTAAATTAAATCAAGTGTTAAAAGCATGCGCCTTAAACGTTGAAGTTGGGGCAAAATACATCAAAATTATTCAATCTTTGCATTTAAAACAGCCACTATTTTGCTTTACGATTACTAATACCGCTAGCTGAGCCAATCCTCGAAGAAATTCATGATACCTATCATTCCTGAAATTTTCATGCAAATCCTAGCAAGGCTGTAGTATCTGAGTCGGTAAAAAGCGCATATTGTTTCATAGCCATATGTTTCCATAGTAATGCAGCGCATATTGTTCCATAGTAATACAGGAAAATTCAAATCGCTCTAACTTCATTAAATACCATTCGATCTTTATGAAACTTTCAGGATATATTAATCTTATTGATAGTCATCTGTGTACTAAATTTTATTAAATTTAAGGACACTGTTATGATTTTATTCAAGAAAACATAAAATCGATAAATCATACTATTACTAACAAAGTTGAGTGAATTTCGACTTCTCATTTATTTGCTGTTGTTTTACTCATAAAGGCCTACATTCATGATTTTTTTCAGATTTTTCGGGTCAAAGGTGTCCAATCGCGAGGGGGGACACAAAATTTTCATACATTTCCCCTTCCCCTGCACCCCTCGACGCAAAATTTGTCATTTAAAGACCTGTTTTGGAAAGTGCTCATTAAGACCTTTTATTTGATATTGCCTACATGCGATGAAAACTTTTTTTTCAGGGGCAACTCCCCTATATGGGGAGACCCCCCTTAAAGACCTTATGTTCTTTTTTCGTGTTGAAACTTTGAAGAGGGCATTACTTCGCGCCTATTTACAAAATCTTATGCTTCTAGCTTATGTAGTTTGCGAGAAAAAGTGGTGTGACACACGGACGGACGGACAGACAGGACGCGATTTTAGTAGGGTATTGTAAAATGATTTTACAATACCCTAAAAAACAAAGGTGATGAAAACTACGAACCAAGCGATTCTGGAAGAATTTCTAAGTGCTGGAGGCACTTAGGATAGCCGAAACTATTATACAGTCCTGGACGGATTAACTGAATAATGGAAGTTGAAGAAATTATAGAAGCAAATTCTGATAAAGATAATGATAGAAATTTCATCCAGTTTTTAGAAAATAAAAATAAGGAGCTAGTTCCTCTGAAAAAGCCACCAACAAGGCAGAAAAAGTTCCATTAATCAATGTATTCGGACAAACTGAAAGTGGTAAGATTCGGCTATTGGTAGGCGAAAATAAACTAAGCAATTTTGGGGTCAAAAGAGTTAATACAGAAAAATTCACTATCAAAAAGAAATCACTGGATTATTTCATGTCAGCTCAAGATGCGCTGAATTTTGAGGAGGTTCCATACTTCACCTTTGCCCTAAAAAGTGAAAAAATCAGACCTTTTTTTGAAGGGTTTGGACTGCGGAGATGATAGGTCGATATTCTTTAGGTTCTTAAGGAAGCTGCATCAGAAACTGAATTTATTTCCATGCAAACCTTTGTGACAAGATGATGATAAAAGCAGTCCAAGTGCCCTTCAACAAATAAGGTTTGAGGAGGTTCCATACTTCACCTTTGCCCTAAAAAGTGAAAAAATCAGACCTTTTGTTGAAGGGTTTGGACTGCGGAGGTGATAGGTCGATATTCTTTAGGTTCTTAAGGAAGCTGCATCAGAAACTGAATTTATTTCCATGCAAACCTTTGTGACAAGATGATGATAAAAGCAGTCCAAGTGCCCTTCAACAAATAAGGTACTTGAATTTCAGACTCATAAGGTAGGAGCGCCTCCAGAAAAGAGAAGTCAAATAGTGTTACCGGTATCAACGATTTGGTCATTCGGCTGCCAACTGTGCCACGCACTAGCGGTGCGTAAAATTCAAAGACCTTTAAGGCCCCTGTGAGTGCAGATTGGCTCAGTTGGAGACTAAAGAAAAATTTTCTTTGTTAACTGCGGTGTTTTGATCATTCAGCATCATATGGAAGATACTCCCGATATCAAGATGCAAAAGTTAAATTTTTTCCAAAGCGAACACAAGTACACCGCAGTGTCATACCTTCCAACTTCGTCAAGCCCGGAGTATCATTTACACTCGCCGCTAGAGGACCAGCAAAAAATACTGCGAATAATGTAAGTGGCGATAAAGAGCTGCTTCTTAAAATTTACCAGCAACTTTATTCTTTAACGTAGCGAATCGATAAACAAGAATTAAAAATTAACTTTGTTTTTCAGTGCTTACGTCTTTGAAATGCCCCCAAATATCTTGTTACCCAGTCACATTCCCATGGATATGCTTCATCTCATTGCGATCAACTTCAACTCCATTGTAGCTCTACATCGACGTGACTATCTTCTTGAATTCATTGCAAAGCCAAAGCCTGACATTATGCTTCTAACTGAAACCCACCTCAATTCATGATGTTTAAAAGAAATTCACTACAGAACTGTATGACTGCTCACGGCTTTAGCCTAGCAAAGAAGAGGATCATTAGAGTATGGGCTGGCAATTTTGAGTAAACGGTGATGAAATCGAAACCAGCAGTAAAATACGTGGCCGTCTTGATAGACTCGAAGATGAGTTTTTTCAGGAAAAATCAGGGAAAAAGTTAATACAGCCTTAGTACGTGCAACGGAACTTTCTTGACTGGTAGCCAGACATCTCTTGATTAGCACTTGGCAGTGCATATTACTCTACTGGTCAGCACAATGGGACGAATCTCTCAACAAGGAGTTGTACCGAAAGTGGTTGGCACAGATGCTAAGACAAGGAGTATTGTGAAACGCACGTGTAGACCGAACGGTTTCTGGTTCAGTATTGTTGTCTTTTCATTTGTGGTTGGGAGATGAATGTCAGTTACACACTGAGTATGGGAGTTGCATGCCCGTAGGCGTCTGGAAAACCCACTAAACACTTCCGCTGTTAACCCGAGAACCCAACCTGGAACCGCTTGACACATCACTGCGGGCCAGGCTTCGTTTTGTTACGCTGTGAGGCGTTTCAAGCTGGGGATCCCTCTTCTCAGCTGAAACACCATCTGCACCTGGAGCTTTCCTCGCTTTCAATGAAAGGACTGCCTCTTCTAGCCCCGGCTATGTGAGGAGTGGACAGTCGATTGCTATTTCACCGTGGATGGTGTCAACATAGACAGGATGGGTGGGGAAGAGTGCTCGCACTATCTCGTCCATCTTTTCCGCCGTATACAAGGCGTCTATAGGACCACAAGTTGCCACATAACTAGCTTGTAATCAAGGCCCAACGGATCCTTGTTCACATTGCCCACTAGATCTTGTCAGCAGTGAGCCTTGCTGTTGTTCATCAATTCACGAAGGCAGTATATCCTGCTTCCCATTTGCATGCCTCGTCACGGTTCTGCGCCCGTTGTGCCTTGCGCCGAAGCTTGTGGCAGTCCCTTGGCCATGCTGGAGTTTTTGGTGGGCCATGGAAGCTTTGCAAGCAGTCGTTATGATGCTCATAGTTGAGTTCAACTCTTGCACTGCCAGTTCTTCCATCCCCTGTGAATGTCCCCGCAGTAGAGCAGCTGCTGTGAGCACCTCAACGAACCTTTCGACGTCCATCCTTCCAATGTTCCATCCAATTGTTGGTGTTCAGGAGCATGAACGTCGGAAGACAACATCATTGATTTGAAGAAGAATGCACTGATGATCACAGCAGAGTAGACCTCTAATACTCTCCAATGGTGTACTCTCTGTACTAAGGACTCCGGGGCGAATGCCGCCTCCGGTATGTCTCTTTCACACCCAATAGGGTGGAAAGTCGGCTGTTTAGTACAACAAGCGCTATCCTGGCCACCATTTCTAGGATTCGTATTTCCCGCGGATCTGTTTGAGGCATGTCCCATTCAATTGCTTTATCGCTGAAGTCTCTCCCAACAAGAACAATACATTGCTGACTGCTTCCGAGACAGTGTCCGCCTTGCTGATCCAAGACTGGACTTTGGGTACGCCTTGGGATCTGGGAAACTTCTGTATCATGGTATTCTGATACCTTGATGCAGAAGTTTCCCGATACTAAGCTTGGCTTGGAAAGCTGATATCGATTCGTTCAGCGTTAGGCACACGTTAAAGAAGGTGATCTCTGAGCACCGAATCCACACAAAAACATCCCCAAGTCCGCCGCTCTCCGCCTGGAAATCACTATTTCGAACCCAGATGGCGGCAGTACCACTTTTATCAGGATACCATGATGCAGGACCTTTATCAAGGTGTTGCTCACTCACCAGCAAAAAGTCGGCTGTCATGCCCTTCGCAAACTGCTCAAGCAGATTTTGAGTGGTTGAACTGCGGTGTAGGTTTAGTTGCAAGGTACGGGTCATCGAAGCTCTGATTTTTCCTTGATTCGAGCTTCCTGGAAAAGCCGAAATTTCTCTGATCCCAAGATGTACCCAAAATCCAGTCTTAGATCACCATCCCCGCAAATAATACAGCGTGCCTCCTTTGTACACTTTTTGCACCTATGTCCCATTTCACTGTATGTGTAAAATAGGAAACTCCTATGGTGTCCTTTGCATGCTTGTGTGGTGTGACCATAGCCAAGACATTTGAATCATTATCCATATCTGCCATATCCTGCAGACAACCCACCCTATTACTTTGCAAATATTCAGAAATCATTCGGCGTCCTTTTCATTCAAATCAATGGTGGCCACGCGTTGTCCCCTATGGTTTTTTTGGTGTCAGCTTTGCTTTCATCCTACTCTTTTTGTATCCGTGATGCAGTCAATGTCTCTTCTTTCAATCGTTGCCATGGACTTAAGTAAAGTTATAACATAGTTGCGCTTCTGCCGAGGACTTTCTTAACTGCATCCCAGAACGCTTCTTCATAGTTTTTTTTTGTGATAGGGAGGTGTATGCCCATTTACGCACAGAGTGTGGGACTCCTATGTTCACAAGAAGGCGACCAGACTACCCACTAAACACCTCCCCTGTCAACCTGAGAACCTGGCCTGGGACCGTTTGACATATTACTTCGGCCCAGGTCTTGTTTTGTTACGCCGTGAGGCACCTTCAAGCTGAGGGATCCCCCTCCTAGTGGAGGGGAGAGGGGAAGAGGAAGTGCCAGAAAAGCGATCCCACAGCTCAAAAACCCCCGGCTGCTGTAAGTCCCTTTTATCTTTTAGGATTACCCGAGCATAATGTGCCACGCGGTTCCATTAGTCAACCGATTCGAGCATCACCGCAACTATATTATCCGGGGTGAGCTCTCCCGTCTCCCTGTAGAAGGCTCTTTGCAGCCTGTCCTATTTTATGCACGCAAAAAATGTGTGGCAGCCATTGTCCTCCTCTCCTGGGCAATACCGATAATCGGGGGATCGTGACTTACCAATCTTGTGCAGGTAAGACTGAAAACACCCATACCCACTCATAAGTTGGATCAGATAGAAGTCAGTCTCACCATTCCTTTGATTCAGCCACGGTCTCACATTCGGGGTAAGGCACGCAGTCAACCTTCCCTTCGTGCGATTCACCCAAGACTGCTGTCAATCGTTGAGCGAGAGCTGTCTCTCCTCGCGGACAACCGTCTCCCTCAAATTTTCTTGCGGCGCAGGCAAATAGCATGACGCTCTCTAGCAAGGAGGGCGATAGGATTCACGCCTGTAATAACTCTCACTGCCGAATCAGAGACTGTCGGATACGAAGATGCAATCCTCAGTGCTCCTCTTCTCTGTACCAGTGCCAAACGTTTTCGGTATACCTCCTTGCTGGGAGCGTCGCCTCATACCTCTGCTCCGTACAGTAGCACTGACCCTACAGCACTCATCAAGAGGCGTCTTCTTGATGGGCTGAGCCCCTCTGCGTTGGCCATAAGTCGACTCAGAGCTGATACTCCTGAAGCAGCCTTCTAAGTCGTTGCCCTGATTTGCTCAGAGTAACTCATCTCCAAGTCGATCAGTAGCCCCAGGTACTTCACCGATGGCTTCGATTCGACTCGTAAGTCTCCAATAGTGATCATCCTTACTCTAGAGATTCTCTTTTTGTCAAAATGACCACTTCGGCTTTCTACAGTAATAAATTGAACCCGCAAGCAGTCATCCAGTCTCTCACTCGGCGCATTAGCATACCTAGCCTAAGTTGAGCCTGTTCAAAGGCGCGTACAGCGACCAGAGCCGCAACATCATCCACATAACTGACCAAGCGCGACTTTTGGAACTTGAAAAGAGTCTTCCAGCGTATCCAGAATATCAACCCATCTAGCGTAGTTGAAGGCGTTCCTAAGGTCGAGTGTCACCAACAGGACGATCCGCCACTTGGTGCAACTATATGCCTCTGGACCGCGTTCCTTACCTCTGCAATCGCATGAATGGTAGAACGTCCTGCTCTAAAGCCGTACTGCCGAGGAGAAATGTCCCCAGCAGCAAGAATCGCGTCAGTGATTTTTCTCTTGATGGGTTTCTCTAGCACTTTTCCAGCCGTGTCTAGTATGCATAACGGGCGGTATACAGATGGCGATTGAGGATTTCCCTTCCCCTTGTTGATCAGCACGAGCCTCGCCACCTTCCATCGTACCGGGAAAACCCCGTCCCGTCGGCAAGTGTTGAATGTGCTGAGCAGCAAGTCAAGACAATCGTGATAGACAACCCACAACACCTCAACGGGGACACCATCTGGACCTGGAGCCTTCCTCGCTTTCTACGAAAGCACTGCCTCTTCCAGTTCCGCCTGTGTGAAGGGTGGACACTCGACTGCTGTTTCACCATGGACAGCGTCAACATGGACGGGATGGGCGGGAAAGAGTGCCCACACTACCTTGTTCATCTTTCCTGCATCATGTATACAAGGTTTCCGTAGGGCACCAAGCCAACTAGCTTGTAGCGGCCCAACGGATCCTTGTTCACATTATCCACTAGATCTTGCCAGCAGCGAGCCTTGCTGTTGTTGATCAATTTGCGAAGCTATTTCCTGGCCGACTTATATGCTGCTGCTGCGCGGTTGCTTGCCTCGTCACGGTTCCGTACCCATTGGGCCTCGTGCTGAAGCCTGTGACACTCCCTTCTTTTTTCAGCGATTTCAGTTGACCACCAGTACACTGGGGGCTTACCGTGCCGGGGTTTTCGACGGGCATAGAAGATTTGCAAGCAGTCATGATGATGTTCATAGTTGTGTTCACCACGTCTTGAGCTGCCAGTTCTTTCGTCCTTCCGGATCTCCCTGCAGCGGTGCATCTGCAGTGAGCACCTCGACGAACCTCACGACGTCCATCTTTCCGATGTTCCATCCAATTGCAGAAAGCCGAGAGCATGGACGTCGAGAGACAACATCACTGATCTCAAGCAGAATGCACTGATGATCACTGGTTGAGTAGTCCTCTAATACTCTCCAGTTGTGTATCCTTCATACTAAGGACTCCGAGGTGAATGTCACGTCCGGTATGGTTCCTTCACAGCCAATATGGTGGAAAGTCAGCGTATTTCCGGTGTTCAGTGCGATGAGCGCCGTCGTTGGCGACAATTCTTGGATTCATTTTTCCCGCGGATCTGTTTGAGGCGTGCCCCATTCGATTGCTTTGGCGTTCCCATTTGCGTTCGAGACAGCGCCCTCCAAAGCATTAAGCTTGGCTTGGAGAGATGATATCGTTTCGTTCGGCGTTAGGCACATACTAAAGAAGGTGATCCCTGCGCACTGAACCCACACAAAACCATCCCCACGTCCACCGCTCTCCGCCTGGAAATCACTATTTTGAACCCAGATGGCGGCAGTACCACTTTTATCAGGATACCATGATGCAGGGCGATTGAACTGCGGTGTAGGTTTAGCTCCAGGATGCGGATCATCGAAGCTCTAATTTTGCCTTGACTTGGGCTTCCTGGAAAACCCGGCATTTTCCTGATCCCAAGACGTGTACAAAGTCATGTCTTGAATCAGCATCCTTGCAAAGAATACAGTGTGCACCTTCGTACACTCTTTTCTTTTATGTCCCATGTCACCGTATTTGTAACTTAGAGAACTCCTATCGGGTCCCTTGCATACTTGTACGGTGTGACCGTAGCCCAAGGCATTTGAAACATTGAAGAGGCGTTACTCTTCGCCAAACCCTACAGACAACCCATCCTATCCGTACTTTGCCCTTGTTCAGAAATTGTTCGACGTCCTTTTCCGTCAAGTCAATTATGGCCATGCGTAGTCTCCTATGGTGTTCTGGTGTTAGCCTTGCCTTAATCTCGCCCACACCAGAGAACTCCCTTTTAATGGCCTCTTCCACCTTGGGCAGATCCGTGACGCTGTCCATGTCTCTTATTTCGATCGTTGCCATCAGCTCAAGCGAGGCTATAGTTGCGCTTTTGCTGGGGATTTTCTTTACTGCGTCGCAGAATGCTTCCCTATTCTCGGCCTCTGCTCCAAATTCGACCACGTTGGTCGTGCTGCCTTAATGGCAGTGTTAGTGTCTTTGGGCCTTACGTTTCCCCTGATGTCCCGCAGCACCTCCACGTAGGATCGACCATCTTGGGGTTTTGCAAGCAGTGCCTGCTGCCGGGGTCTTCGTCGGGGTTTTTTCTCTCCTGTTTTGCATCAGGTCTTTTTCTTCTTAGGCTTCCGTGCGAACTTTACGTTCTGGAACTTTTTGAAGGTGCTTCTAAGCGGCTTTCTTAGCTCCTTTTGTCAGTACTGTCTGGAACCCGTGACCTGGTGCTCCGCGCCCATCAAGTGCCTCTGCCTTCCTTCTTTTATCCCGATCCCTTTTGATTGGGATGGACGACATTCTTTTATTAATTTTTAATTGTGGAGCTGTCTGCACGTGCCCTCTAGATTTCGCCCCCAGCGCTTCTTTAGCCTTTTGCTCTTCTTCGGGCTTCTGGTCCTCTGAGGCCTTTAACCAGCTCCTCCGAAACGCCCTACGCGCTCTAGGGGCTTGCATGCAGATTGTATTCATTTTAGAACAACTCCCGCTTTTCGGAATAGCCTTTCTTCTTCGTGTCGCTGCGCGTGAATTGTACTTTGCGGCCATCATCCTTGGGAGAGGTTTTCGGCTTCTGTTTCTGAATACAGTACTTCCGCCATCTTTTCGAGGTTGGTGATGAAATTACGCATCGTTGCTTTATTTGCCTGGTAACTCTTTTCTTTTCCTGCCGTAATCTCCTCGCTGACTTCAGGATGGTTCTTTACTAATTCGGGATTTGCGACCCTTCCTTCAGTCACTTCGTTAGCGATCGCAGCAGTGACCATCGAGTTCTCGAGTTTCTTTATATTTCCCTCCACCGCTCGAACATCTGGCACGGTCTGCAGAGTTTCCCGCTTGTCCTTTATAGAGCGCTCTGGCGTTCGAATCATTTTTTTGCTGCGCCCGAACGCCGCGGGAATCTCAGTCTGAACCAGGCTGTCTATCTCCGTTTTTCGTCCGTCTTCACTTTGATTGTATTAAACGTCGTTAGTACCGCTCCCAATGTGCTGTTAACATCGTGGCTGCAGCCGCCGGTTGCGTCGTCGTTATTGTTATTTTTGCATTGTTTCCTTGAGTTTTTTTTATATCTTTTTTAAGGGTTTTTGGCTGCTCCAGCTTTATTGGGTACACCACCAACCCAATGGTGCGAACTTCGAACGTACTCCAGGGCCTGCCAAGGTTTTATCGGGACGGAGACGGTGTGATACTTGAATTGGAGCCGTTCACACACGAGTGTCATCTCAGTACTACCGTGCAAAGCAACTATGTCCAAACCATCATATCCGCCACCCCAACGCATCAATTCCAGTTCGTTGTGCAAAGTGTATTCCAGATTCAGTCAGGGTCATTACCCGTCAACGCAGGAAGGGACCTCACGGCATCCCCGACATCCTCGGCTCCGTGGGGCTGGCACACTCCAAAGAATGCTAGCCTCCTGTCTAACGACTTTCTCCCTGCGGGAGGGGATCAGTTGTGTTGGTTATTGCAATGGTGGTACCTGTCATCCTCCTCGTTAGAGAGCGAAAAACAATCTATTTATTCTGAAGCGAAGGCATCAAGGGAACGATCGCTAAGGAAGGGAGATAGCATTATCTCCAAGACTGGCGATAGTCTTGTGTGAGTGGAACAAACAGAAGATGGATTGCACGGCTATCCCTGATCTGAGACCATGGCTCAATTGAAGGCATAGTGAGACTGATTCCTATCTGATCCAACTCTATAGCGTTGTTTTAGGTCTTAATTGTACCCAATTGATAATTTATGTCTCTCCACTGCGTGTTTTTCACAGAAGAGATGCATGATGCCTGCCCCGCATTTTTCGCCTGTAAAATATAGAAGAGGCAGCGTGGTGACTTTTCCAAAGAAATCAGAGGGCTCTCCCCAGAGACTATAGTTGGAAAGATGCTTACATCCGTTGTCAAATGGCATTGCTTGTCACTTCACGTTCGGACAGCCAATTAAAAAACGCATACTGGAGTATTGGAAGGCATCAAAGGCGGAAGAGTCTATTTCCTAGAATTCCTTCCCCTTCCTTCTCCTTACGCTAGAGAAAAAACTCGTCTAACTTACAGGGATCTCTAAGCGTAGGAAAAATGATGTTTAGCCGATAGTGATGTGTCAAATTGTTCCAAGCTACATTCTCAGACTGACAAGGGAGATGTTTAGTGGGTAGTTGAGAAGGATTGCATACCTGGGAGTCACACGTTCAGCGTATAAATAGCTTGCACCTCTCAAACACAAAGGAATGATCACTTTTTCTCTCTTTTGCAAGAATAATCACAAAATCTTTATTGTTGCTGACTTGATTAAAATGTACCGACAAGTATATGTTAGTAAGGAGGACGTTAATTATGGAGAGCTAACACAAATGAGCCACTGGAACATTATCAGCTATTGACTTTAACCTCTGGCAAGGCTTCTACCCCGTATTTAGCGGTAAAGTCACTACATAAGCTAGCAAAGATTGAGAAGACACAATTCCCGGTGGTGGCAAAACTAATAAAACAGGATTTGTATATGGATGATCTAATGACGGGAGCGGAAAGAGAGAGAGAAGCTATCGAAATATTTGAGCAATTGAACAAACTAATGAAGTTAGGTGGATTAACCTTTCAAAAATGGAGTAGCAATTCTAGTTTGGTAGTGAATTATATCGAAAATGAAGGGAGAGAAGATGAATCAGTAAGAAGCAAAACGGATACAACACTAAAGATACTAGGACTGATATGGAATAGAGCGAAGGATACACTGGAATATGGAATTAAGCTGTCAGCGTTAGAGACACCTGTAACAAAACGTAAGGTGGTTTCCGATATAGCACGGTTGTTCGATTCACTGGGCCTGGTAGCTTCAACAATCATCACAGCGAAAATATTCATACAAAGACTTTGGCTGTCCGGAACCGAGTGAGATCAAGAGCTACCAGAACCATTACTAAATGACTGGATTATCTACAGAGAAGTTCTTTCTAATTTTTCTATAGCCGGATGGACTGGACGTTGCAAATCTGATATGCATACTGAATTACAAAGGTTTTGCGATGCGACAAATAAGGCGAATGCAACGGTAATCTATTTGCGAATGATAGATGAGCAATGTGAAGTACACATCAGTCATATCCGATCTGAAGAAAATCCAGCGGATTGCGCCCCCAGAGGTATAAAAGCATCGGAACTGATAGTACTAAACCTATGGAAGAAAGGGTCTCAACTCCACGTCGCGGACACTACCGGGACCTATAAAGCGACAATGGGACAAATTGTGCTGGGTCCAATAAACAGTTGTTGGAGATGTTAAAACTTGCTAATTCTAGCAACTTTTGACACTCGAATCAACCAACTGGCAGTTCAACCCTCCCCTTGCGCCAAATTTTGGTGGTTTGTGGAAGGCAGGAGTGCGCAGTGTGAAGAATTATCTAAAAAAGGTCAGAGTACGCTTACGTTTGAGGAGTTGATAACGGTCTTGACATAAATAGAAGTGTGTTTAAATTCGCGCCCTATTTCTGTTTTGAGTGACGATCGTGATAACACTCTACCATTGACACCAGGCCATTTTTTGGTTAGTGAGCCATTGATAAATGTATCTGAAGAGAATTATTATCATCAACCTCGTAACATTTTAGATAGATGGAAATTACGTCAAAAAATGATTTGCGATTTTTGGAAAGATTGTCAAAAGAATATTTGATTAACTTAAATCACCGCTACAAATGGAATAGTAAAATTTCTGAACCTAATGTAATAATGTTGTAGTTATTAGAGAAGATATAGTTCCACCGACTAAATGGGTAATCGGTAAAATTATACAGAAACATCCAGGTCCTGATGATATGACAAGAGCCATAACATTCAAATGTAAGAATCGAGCTCTGAAAACACCAGTTAATAAAATTTGTGTGCTTACTTAATAAGTATTGCATCGGGACTTGAATGTATCTTGTCACGGTGGATGGTTAGTTTTTAAGTTACTTTGTATAATGTTAAAATCTTTTAATTTTGGTTCTTACAATAGTACATATATTTGAGTTTGTAAAATTGAAAAGCTATTATCGTTTTGTGTAGATGAAGGACAAGTCCTTGGTTGGTGGTTAATCACGATCGAAAACTTTGTAGTGAGCTGTTTACGCATAACGCTTTAGCCATCACACACTAGATGGCGGTGTGCGTCCTTAAGAACTCGCCAGCAACTTATCACTCAAAAAATAATGAGGCTGAGTTATGACCAAATTGTAAGAGTTTTTCTGGTAAAATAAATCAATTGTGTGCTTAAAAGTGGTTAAATTAAAGTTCAAAGTTCCTTGTTTTAGTTAGTGATTGAACAAAATGAACAATGACAATGCCAGACCACACACATCTTTGATGACAGAGCTTGGCTGGTAAGTTTTGATGCATCCGCCGTATAGTCCAGACCTTGCACCGTCGGGCTACCGTTTGTTTCGGTCTCTGCAAAACTTCCTAAATGACAAGAAATTCACTTCAAAGGGGGAATTTGAAAATCACTTGGCCAAGTTTGTCGCTGATAAACCACAGAAGTTCTTTACAGATGGAATAATGGCTCTACCCAAAAAATGGCAAAAGGTCATAGATAATAATGGACAATATGTACTTAAATAAAATCCATTTGAAATAAAAGGAATATTCAATCGAAAAATAACAAAAAAGGCTCAATACCTTTTAAGACTTAACAATAGTAAGTATTATAAAACATACTGGGAATCATGCAAAAGTGTAGATTTTATATCATAAAAGAAAGCGCTCATATTAAGTGGACATATCCTTTTTAATACAACGATAACTTTGTTATGTTGCATGTAGGGATGCTTTTTCTGGCAAGTGTATGTATATATATATATATATATATATATATATATATATATATATATATATATATATATATATATATATATATATATATATATATATATATATATATGTATATATATATATATATATATATATATATATATATATATATATATATATATGTATATATATACATGTATAAATATTTGTACGTATTTACATGGAAATATTTTGCGACTATCAAGAATGTAAGGATGTTAATGAAAAGAACCTCATACAGTAGTTTTTAATCTCATTTTTCACTAGATAATTTGTTCTGAGTACTCACAACACTCTTTCGCAGTGATAATTAGCTTGTGCTTGTCCAATACAATTTAGCATGATGTTGCTAATCCTACCGAAATCGGTGTGTTATTATCAATTAATTAAATATTAATATAATTTGTTCATATAATCAATTCGATCTGCATTATGAAGTTATGAATTTCTTATCAATTCCATTTATATTAACTTATAAGACATCCTATGCAAGATACTCTCCATCCCTAACACTTTCCCCACAACAGGCCTATCTAGTCTTCGTAAACGGGCAACTATTTCGGTATACTTAAAAATGCTCAAATCGTGAGCAAATACAATAACTTTCATATCATCTACCATTACCACTTCAATTGATTGCATATCGCTGGAATCAACACGAACACCAATGACAGCTACCATCGGACTATCATACATTCGCTGATGATCATCAAACATCCTCAAACTTTCATCTACCATCGCCACTTCAATCCATTCTACATCGGTGGCATCGGTGCCAGGATACAGGACCCAGAACCACAAAGAACGTGCCCATGATCACCAACGACCAACCAACCATGATCCGTCATCGCCACTTTTATACGTTATACATCGGCGGCATTGGTGCAAGAAACAACCGACCGCCAAACCACCATGCATCTGCCCATGAGCCCCAATACCTCATAAAACATGATCCGTGGTCGCCATTTCTATACATTGTACATCGAAAGCATCGGCGCTGGGATCAAGGATGGATGGTTACCGCCGAACTATCATTAATCGGTTCATGTTCATCAACAACCCTCCAACAATCGTTCGTCGTCGCCACTTCAATTTATTCCCCATTCAATTTATTCCCCATTCAATTTATTCCCCATTCAATTTATTCCCCATTGGCGGCTTCAGTGCATCATGTAATCGCCCATGATATCCAATTACCCAGAAACCACCATCCGCCGTCGCTACTTCAAAACGTTGTAGATGAGTGGTATCGATGCTAGGAACAAGCACGGCTACCGCGGAACCACCATGTATTCACTCATGATAACCAAATACACACCAACGACCATCTGTCGTCACCACTTCAATATATTGCACATCGGCAGCATCAGTGCAAGGAGAAAGCACGGTTAGCGCGAAACCACCGTGCATTAGCCCATGATCCCTATATACCCACCAAAGAACCTTCGTCCTCACCAATTCGAACATCGCACATCATCCATTTGCCTATGGTCTCCAAATACCCACGAACGACCACTTGTCGTCGCAACTTCAATACATTGAACATTGGCGGCATCAGCGCTATAACCAAGAACGGTTACCGCCAAACCATCATGTATTTACCCATGATCTCTAATAATTCACAAATTATTATCTGCCGTCGGAATTGCAATATAATACACATCAGTAGCATCGGTGCTAGGAGCAAGCACGGCTACCCCCGAACCATCATGCATTCACACATGATTACGCATCAACTATCATCCGTCATCGCCACTTTAATATACTATACTCCAGACCCATCAGTGCTAGGACCAAAGAGGTCTACCGCGGAACCACCGTGCATTCACTCATGGTGCCCAAATACCCACCAATGACCATTCGTCGTCGTGATTTCAAGATATTGCACATCAGCAACATTGGTGCTAAGACAAAGCACGGCTATTGCCGAACTATCATGCTTTTGCCCATGATTCCCAACTACCCACCAAAAAACGTTCATCGTCACCACTTCCAGACATTGCACATAGTCGGCGTTGATGCTAGAACCTAAAACAAGTACTGCCGAACCATCAACCATTCGTTCATAGTCCCCAAATACCCATAAACAACCAGCCGTCGTCACGACTTCAATGCATTGCATATTGGCGGCACTGATGCAAGCACTGAGCATAGGTACCGCCGTACCATCATTCATTCATCCATGGTCCCCAAATAACCACCAGCAGCCATCCGTCGTCATCAATTCAATACATTGCTCATCGGCGGCATCGGTGTTATGACCAAGAAATAATGTTCATTAACTTACAATGGCCGAATATCGCCAATTGCATTCATTGCAAATCAGCGGAATCAGTTCTAGTTCCCAACCATGAAGTGAACTCCTGGCTGACTCTCATTCATTCTCTTCCCATCACAATCCATCGCATGACCATCATCCACCGCCGCCAAACATGCATGCTAGGCAACCACTAACCCAACAAACTGCCTTACTAATTCCAATAAGGGCTCGGTGGAAATGCGATATTGTAGTCGAAAATTTATATCGCAGCATGAGTAAGCTCCTACTGAAAACGGATTTTCGCGCAAAGGTTGCGTTGCTGTCCGCCCGGAGTGTAAACGGTTCTACTTTTTCGTTACACCTGAAAATTGTTACCCCCAATAAAGAAGTTTCACTTCAAAAAACTATAAATCAGTGATAAAAAAAACAAATGCGGAGGAAATTAATCAGGAGAATTGATGGAATGTCGAATGAAAGTAACTATTTTTTTTTCGTTTTCTAAATTATTTTCATTACATAACACTTCTGTGAATGTATTAATTTTTTTTAATAGTGATATTAGAAAAACAAAGATAAAAATACATTTAAATCAAGTAATACTTATAAAGCATTGCATATTAATTGAAAAAATATATGACATGAACTGCTAACTAAGTCTGTCACAAGTGAAACTGCTTCCTTTTCAGCATTGGGCTGCCAGTCGGTTTATTTAGCTTGCACTAAATAATAATGAAAAAGGAAAAAAAGAATCCTTTCCGAGCCGAAGTCATCGCTTTGCGAAATGTATACAATGTAACGTAATTAATATATAGAAACCATTGCTATTGTAAACTTTACTTTTAAGTCTATCTGAATATGCATTCACAACACATAGTTGGAGCAAAGAGACATCGTAGAAAGTACCGTATCCTGACAGCAGCAGCTTCAAGCATACCGTACCCCAATCAACCTCACTTTCAGCAATATGTGTGAAGACTAAAAGTGACTCTACTCGTACTCGGAAAGGTTGGACGCAGCACTATCATTCACGCAACACCATGGTGGATGGCAAAGCTCGTAAACAAAACTATTTTTGCGAAAGAACACTCTTCCATATCAACGACGAAAGTGTTCTGTTTTGCAGCTATAACTCTACAGGGAGCCTTCAACGCGTCAGCAGATTTGGATGATGGGAACACTCAAAATATTAAACTAGTATGACCTTCCGCATATGAACATCATGCTTGGAAGCATCCTATCAGTGCCGGCGCCGGCAGTGCATTTTACCCATCACTCTACCGTATATGCGGACAAATAACTTTAGATGCTGTATATGCGAACAAGTTTACCTATTTGAAACTATTTACGCGACCAAACTTTCACAAACTTCTTATTCGGAATATATCAGTCCGAACCAGGCCCGAGCGCAGAAACCTGTACTTGGGGGGGGTTTTCAACTTTTATGTTGTACTTGTGAAATAACATGCAATCAAAATTGATTTGGCCTAACAGTACATGGTCCATTCATAGTGATAATGATAATAAATGTAGATTTAGTGAGCAAATTTATAAAAAAATTTATTAATAAAAAATTAAACATATAAGGCAATATCAAAACATTATTTGTTCTAAACATTTTCTACTTTATGTATTGAACCTGTATGTTTTAATCAAATTTAACACAAGCAACTCAATAATCACAAATACAATATTTTGAAAAACACGTTTATTATTTCTTTTTAACATTTAGAAGTACAGCGTAGCACGATCACTGAAGTTGACTCAACAATTTGACTCTTCGTGGTACTGAAAAAAACTCGTCTAAAACTTTTTGAACGTCGATCTCAACATCTCGGTGTATATTTAAAGACGCCAAACCGTTCAACCGCTCTTCAGTCATAGTTGATCTGAGATACGTCTTTAAACGACGTAACGTAACGTTCATTCGTGGCTGTAGTAACAGGCAAAACTGCCAGAATTCGAAGGATTTGATGCACATTGGGAAACGCATCGTCGTTGCAAATATCAAGTGCCTCAAGTGCATTGTTGATGTTCTTACTGGCAAACCGTCGTCGCCAGAGTTGAACTTCAGCAATCCAAATGTCGCTGGAATTGTCGGGTAAAATCGCAGAGTACGATTGAAATAATTTGATGAATGACTGTTTCTCTAGGATTTTCATTTTGTTGGGAAAAATGCAGGAAAATTTGATAAAATGTTACGGTGCTTCAAGAATCGATCGTTCAAATGAGTAATAAAGGTATCGAGGTAAGGAATGTAGATAGTAATTCTGTAATAATCTTCCACTGAGTTGGCTGGTATGTTGGAATGTTGAGTTTGTCGCGACGTAGTCCTTGGCTTTTGCAACTCAAAGTCATTTTGTTCGCCTATTTTTCTCACAATTTTGAAAATTTCCCCAAAATTTTCTTCAGCATTGTCTCTTCTCATGACTAGTTCCTCTTTTGCATTATCCGCCAATTCAATAGCCTCCGCAAGGTCTTGATTTTTTGCTTGCAAAACTCGACTGAGGGACAATGTCAAAGAATGCACTGAACTGAGCACTGCCATGCATACCTGTAAGTAAAATATTGGATCGTGACTTAAAACGATCAGAATAAATTTAAAAACTGATTGCATAAATATGTATAACAGCGAATTAAAAAATTGTTTTGAAAATATACCTGGAAATTCGAAGTCTTTACAGCCGAAAGTAGTTGAAAGGCTCCAGATGAAGTTGTTGGGTCTTTCCAGGTGGTCGAAATTGTTTCTAGGGCACGAATAACAGCTGGTTGCAATTGCATAAAAGTTTGAACAGATTCATGTTGTTCAACCCATCTAGTTTCACAAAACTGCTTCAATTTTCTTATTCTATTTTTTTTTAGATTTTCATCACCATCAATAGCATCTTGCAAAGCATTTTGGCGTTTTGGATAGAAAAAAAAGTGTGAATACTTTTGAGGGTTCCCAGGCAATTTTTTATTACACTCAGATTGCAAGCAGCGCTGACCGCTAGATTGAAGGTGTGCGCAGCACAATGCGAGTAAATCGCAAGTTCATATACATTTCTGATTATTGCTTGTGCCCCGTGAAACTCTCCACTGACAGATTTCGCCCCATCATATCCTTGTCCAAAAAAGAATTTGCAATCGAGACCTGACGATTTCAAGAAATCAAGAAACACAGTCGCTATGCCTTTCCCAGTAAAATCCTCGATTGGTAAAAAACACATGAAATCTTCGCGTATGATGAATTTTTCATTTTCTTGGTCCAAATATCTAATGCAAATTGAAGCTTGTTCGATCCCTCCAATGTCTGGCGTATCGTCTCTGAGAAAAGAAAAGCCCCTTGACAGGTTAATTTACTTGATTTTTTTATTGAATATCAAATTTTGACAAATCGATATTAGCTCATTTTGAATTCGATTGCTTATGTACATAGCATTCTTCGGGGAATTTTCCAAATGCTCTCGCAGGTGCGGATCAGATTTTGATAGTAGTCTTAAAATGCTCCGTAAATTTCCATCGTTCACAACAGGATTTTCTTCTAGGATTCTACCTGTATCTTTCGTACCCCGTAAAGCGATTCCTTGTCGGCCACACAAAATTATCACTTGAATTATTGGTGCCATATATCACTTACTGTTACTAATAAAGTCAAGTTTCTGTTTTGAAATTTGCATATCTATGGGCATAGCTTTTTCTTTCTCGATTTCTGCTCTCGAAGACCATTGTAAGAGCGATTTCTTGTGATACTCATGCATACTGTGTTTCTGAAAAGTGTCCAAGGCTTTTTTCCAATTCTGAAACGGCCTGGTAACCAGCTGACCAAAAGTATTATGTTGAACACCTCCGTGCGTAACACCGAACAAAACGCAATACTTGCAGAATGCGCGGTCTTCTTTTGCTGAGTACGCTAGCCATGGGTATTTTATAAGCCACGTTTTTTGAAATTTCAGATTTCTAGTGTCTGATGTTGGGAAACTATAGTTTTCAGAAGGACTCCAGATTTTGTTTTGCAATCCAGCAATTGAATCAATTCCTTCAGATGGAGATTTTTTAACAAAGAGCCCGATGTCATAAGAATTTTGACGAGACTCGTGTGCGAAATAGGATGTGGATGATTTTACTGGTATTATTTGATCATTTTTCGTGTATCCAGATGACTGAAAAAAATTTTCTACTATCACTAAAAACTCCCTTTGCCTACTACCGCCAAAAATTTCCAAGAGTATAACAACAAAGAATCATTTTTTAACAAACCACATACCAATCAGAACTTGATACTTTAGAGTTGATCAAAAATATGCTAAGAGATTTTATATATAAAAAAAAATTACACGTATTTCAAGATTTCACTAAAAAAATTATTTTTTAAAGTTAATATCAACAATCAAAATTCATATAACTTGCTCAATTTTTTATAAAATAGGTCTGCATAAACTTTACTATCTCCAGTTGTGCTGATTGGATCAATGTCGATTTTTTTTTATTTCACGCATATTTTCAACAATTAGAAATTACAACAACTTATTGTTAATATTTTTTGTACCCTTCTTTCAGTTTAAATAAATTATGAAAAATACGATGTTTTTAATAAGCAACTATACGAAGTGGCAGAAGTCTTTGATTATTTTATTAAAAATTACCCTTGTAAAGAACATTTTTGAACAACTTACATCTTCATTTTCGATGCGTGGTTTCTTTTTCAGATAGTTCCAAATGTCCATGTTCAGGTACAATAATGATATCCACGATGAATGATGGCCTAAATAATAATAAAAAAGTAATATAAAACAATAATGCACTAGATAGAAAATGAAATCGAACAATTTTTTTTTTATAGTCTACGAGAAAATGAAATGTTTTTTTATGTCTCAACAATCAAAAGCACGTCATTTAGTCTATTCGAGCCACTGCAAAAATTCCACTTTGTGAGCAGTGAGTTTCTTGACTCGACAAAACCGAACCATATGACGCGGAAGGTCACGTGACAAAAGAAACACTATCGTTGCGGGCAAAAGGGAAATGTGTTTATATGTCTTTGAATGCTTTGTCCCGGCTTATCTATTGCGAAGACAACAGCTTTTTTTGTGTGTCAGGAATTTTAATGGTTAAAGCTTGATTGATAGAAGATGTAGGCATTTTATGTTATGTGTAGATGGAATTTCATCTGAACGGAGAATTTCAGGCTCGAAAAATTTATAATGGATTTATATCAGTCGCACACGCGACTATGTGGGTGCAAATAAATTTATTGAAAAAATATAAATTTACCTCATCGGCCAGATCCCACGAGGTCCAAAAGGGAGTGCAGCAAAATACAGCAGAGCGTCTATTAGACGCCGTCTAGTCTCGAGCACAGTCAAGCACAGTGTGGCACAGTGGAGGAGATAATGGACTTCGGGGGGTACTAACTTCGATAAGGTTATATATATAGAATACTGTAGAATACTGACTCCAACTGACTCGATCGACGTGAACCGTGAACCTATGCATCGGCGCGACATACCAATTCATGCTGATGAAGAACTACGACGAGGGAGGGGGCTGAAGGAAAAGGGGGAATTTCTCTATCTTTTTTTCTTTGGTGCGTGTTCACCAATGCATTTACTATTCTATGCAAGATATCAAAATTTACACGAAAACGTTAAAACCAATAATAGAAGGATTTCATCTGATCAAAATCGTTTGAAAGATCTTCTTGGGGGGGGGGGGTTCTGACCCCCCCCCCCGTCCGCACCGGCCTAGTCCGAACGTCACTTTTGTCTTGTCGCAGCAAACCAGTTCAAAAATCGATCGATACTCGAACAAATTGCGATGTTTCATATATTAGTTCGAGATTGTTTTGAGGTTATGCTAAGCGCAATAGTTGTCAGTTTTGGAAACTATGACGAAAAAGACTATATTGCTAATTGGGAATTGGAAAAGAAAGGTGGATGGCCGGTCATCGTCTCTTTCGATTAGCGGACGACCCCGATCGGTAAGTCACGGTCTCCCGATTGTCGGTTTTGCCCAGGAGAGGAGGACAATGCCTGTCACACATTTTTTGCGTGTACGAAATGGGCCAGGCTGCGAAGGGAACTTTACAGGGAGACGGGAGAGCTCACCCCGGATAATATAGTTGCGGTGATGCTCGAATCGGTTGACAAATGGAACCAGGTGGCACATTATGCTCGGGCAGTCCTAAAATATAAAAGGGACTCACAGCAGCCGGAGGCGCTGGGGCTGGGGGATCGCTCTTCTGGCAATTCCTCTTCCCCCCTCCCCTCCCGCTAGGAAAGGGACTCCCCAGCTTGAAGGCGCCCCACGGCGTAACAAAACGAGGCCTGGCCCGAAGTAATGTGTCAAACGGTTCCAGGCTAGGTTCTCAGATTGACAGGGGAGGTGTTTAGTGGGTAGTCCAAAGGTATCCTCCATGGGAGTCCCACACTGCCAGACTCGGCGGGCATAAATGCCTTCACCTCCCTACCACAAAAAAAAAAAAAAAAAAAAAAAAAAAAAAAGTGGTTATTGGCGGTTAGCTCGCGCGCGAAGTGTTTGCAAAAGAATTTAAATACGAATCTTCCGTCGAGTTGTATAACAGAAGAGCGTAGTGATTGTGAAAAGAATTCAACCGCGGAGGTGAATCCTTTTAAGGTGTAAGTGTAAGCCGAAAACTTAGTAAAGTGAGTGACTGAAGGACTTTTAGAAATAATTCGGTGAACTGGGAAAGGAAGGTTTCGTTGGGACAGTAGAATACAGATGAGCTTTGAAGGTAAGCGTAAGAGTAAAGGAGAATTCCCGGGTTACCCACGTAAAGGGGTCGCGACGTGGATGTGAAACAGCGAGGTGGAATAACAACCAGGGGAATTGAAAGTCCTTGGGAACGTATTTGAAGGGCAAATTTCGGGAAATTAGAGTGGGAAGAAAATTCAAAATGAAACACGCGTCTTTAAGAAAGTATTCGAACCCGCGCAACAATCGAGGTTCTGGCAAACGAGGGTCCGGTACAGATAATATGCACAAGTGGAGGCATATAAGGCCCTCAACGGTATCGCGGAGTACAATACAAGTAATATGTCACATTGAAATCATTTCTTGTTTTTGTGGTTTGTTTATATTGATGATTTTCTTGTTTTTACCTATTCTTAGTATTCAGCGGTACTTTCACTCGGGAGGAGGTTAGTAGAAGAAGCAGTGCGGGTCAACGCTGGTGAACCGATGGCAGCAGGAGGCAGTTTTATTTTTGTTCCTCTCTGGGTTCCCTTCGCAACTACGCTTCGTTTTCGGTGAAAATAAGATGCGAAGGCGTGGATGGGACCGAATTATGTGATTTGATCTGATATTCTGGCGACAACATTCTCGATTGGCGGCTGTGCGGGGCCCTCTGGCCAAGCGAGAGGCACTCAGGCCCATCCTTGGGGGCTACCCAGGATACCCTCTCCGAGGAGGGTAACAACGCAAACGTCTTTCCTTTCGAATATGGGCTCGTTCTTTTTCAGAAGGTTATACAGGCGAAAGGTGAGTATGCCGCTGAGGGGGTAGGGTTTCACTAATCCGCGGTTCCATGTTGCGGTCGGTACGCGATGCCATATTTATAGTTTTGCGTTTTTGGTTAGAGTAGATTGTTTCGATTTTGGATTCGAGTAGATTATTTTGGGCACACGTATTTTTGGTTAAAGGTTTTGTGCGATTCTTTTCCTCGGAACAAAAGGAAAAGTAACGAAAGTAAAGTAAGTTAAAATAAAGTTAGTAGAAGTTGTTCGACTCGTTTTAAATCGGGCATTTGAACCGGTGGCTGAGTTTTGTATTTCAGACTTATTCTGCTCGCGGAAGACCTGCCTCCAAAATTCCTCTCCGAACTAGCTACCCAGTCAGGCAGACTAAGAGTGTCTGGACTTGTCGGCCCGATGGGTACAGTCCGTTGTCACGTTCCAAGACTTTACGTCCATAACTGATAGAGGTCGGCTAAGATTTTCTTCGGGAAATCTCATGAACGAACGAACGAAAATTTAAAATCATTAGACCACGGTAAGAAGATAAAATATCCTCCGAATTCGAGTTCACGAGACCAACAATTCTAATGGAGATACTCATTTGCTAGATTCGTTGAGGTCGAGCTGAGACGGAGCAATCTAAGTATTGGTAGCTGAGTGACGATGTCTAAATTATTCGTGCTTATTTTCTATTTTTGTAATTTTCGTTACTTAGTTTTTTGAGTTCCAGCTCATTATTGCTACATTTAGTATTGTTGTTCTTATTTGTTATGTTAAAAATTAGGGATAGATTTCAATATTTAGGATGGATATAAGCTATATTTATTATACAATATTAGGCTTAGAGATAAGGTTTAACGTTTAGGTTAGGAATATAGTGTTAGCATTGTATTAACATAAGATAGAGTTTTCGATCGAATTTTATTACAATTAAGTTATAACATATTAGATGCAGGATAAAAGTTTACTGTTGTGCTAGTATTATAATTGATTTTTGAATATTGTTGCTTGGGTTCTATTTCCTTTTTCTAATTGAATCAAAAAATATGTAATAATTTTAATTAAATTGAATTTGATATTATGGGTTTGATTAAAAGTTTTTGATTAATCATATATAAATTTAGGGAACCATTTGGCCTATTAAGTTTTAACATTTTTATTGTTAAGAGTATGGTTTAAATTCTTTGAAAATTTATAAGGATTGATTTATCCTTCGTACCCATGAAACGCGAAAAAAGTTCCTTACAAATTTCAAGCTTAAACCTTTTTTACAAAACTTTTAATTATCCTTAGTAGCTTTGAGGGACAGTTACTTTTATCTGCGATCATTCTTAGCACTAATTTGAAACACCATAAGTCCACCTTGAGTTAAAAAATATTTAAGGTTCACCTACACACATGGGAAGATCTTTGAAAGTTTCGTTTGTAACAAACCTTTCAAGAGGTCATCAGATCTGATTCAATTACTAAGTTTTGTGTACTATTGCCTTGGAGAAAAACTGCTGTTCCGGGATGCTACTTAATAGGGTCTTGTAAATTAGTGAAAACTGATTAAAAATTAATTGTCTCTTCACGGTTTCCTTTAATCTAGTATCGTTTCTAAATTATTGCTATGATTAATCTGCATGAAACGAAAACGAGTTCCATTCAGTTTTGACGCAAAAAGTCTTTTGCTCGCGCATTTCTTTATTCCATCCCAAAAATTATCCAAATAGGCAATAGTATATCGATTTAGTGTAGTATTTGGAGAGTGAGCAAACACCTATGAATTGAATAATTCATAAATTGGTAGATGCAAACTGTCGACAATCTGACCAAAACTTACATTCCCAGCCGTTCTCAACTTCGCAAGTGCCCTGAGCGCTTTCTGATATTCATTGTATAAATAAGCTCAGTTCCATATGCATATAGCGTGACCGGAAGAAGATGACCGACCACCTTCTTTGAAAGACCTACTCATTCCTCTGAAAAAGAAACAACTGAGAAGACAACAAAATTCGATCCATTAAATGCATAACGTGTTTACTCCTCAACGTCTTATCGCGGCTGCAAAATAAAAGCAACAACGATAACCGCACGATAAATTGACCAAAAAGAATTCACATCATCCATCCAAACTCTACATATTGCATATGTGAGTATGGGTTCGCGTATAGGATGAAATACATTGGAATTAACGCGGCGGTCCAGCATTTCCCGTCATTTGAGATCATCATCAGCACAAAAGTGTGTGGAAGACGATCAGCGGCGGGACCAGGATTGGCACCACCATAACAGCATCAGGTCGGGCCGAGATGAAGAGGCTCCGTAATCTAAGGAGTGCAAATAATGGCGAAATTTGATCCGCAAATTACTACAAAAGAACAAGCCAGCAAAGAATGCACAAAAAGAAACGAAGGAACACTACAAAATTTGAGGTCCAGAAATCCGACCAAGGTGCATCTCACGGAGCTACGCGTAAAAAACACAGCATAAGGTACCTTCGCGATAATTTTGATAATCCGCCTGTGACGAAATTTAAGACTTGGCGCTGCTGCTCCTGTTCTGAACGTGGACATCATCAAATACCTATTTTATGTACTATGCGACCATTATTGGAAGGAACGTCTGGGAAGATGCCAGGACTCAAATCCAGAAGATTCAGGCGTAGTGGTGACAGTCTGTCGATGGAGTTTTTTTAAGATAAGGAGGAATATAGAAATCATTTCCTTGGAGAGGAACATCAGGCGGAAGTCTATTTGGGTTGGTTAATTCTCGATAAGTTATCCAAAGCATTTATTATATGGTAAATCGACTTTGATTGGCTCGGGTTTACTATGTTACTATCACACGAGATTTTGAAAATTAATTTGAATATTGCTAACGTGGCCTTTGACAAAAATATCTTCCGATGTTACAAATCTAGCCAATCAAATCATTTCACAACTGACGGTGCCGCTCCAACGCGGGTTATATTTCTGGATGCCGCTTTAAACCAATATCCAAACGATTTTTTACGGATCTAAAATTTTTATAGATTTACAATCGAATCGCATTTTGTCAGCAGCATAGGTGAATTCAATTTATGAATAGTTTCCATTTATTAATCTTCAGGTAACAAATCGTTTATGGGAGTGCATGAGGCCGATTAGGTATTGGGATGGTAACCTTAAGGACGGCTTTCATTTTGTAAATGTTAAGGTTGGGATTGGGGTATTTGAGAAAGATTTGACTGATGCGTCGGTTTGTATCAGAATTCAGATAAAATATTGCAGAGATAAAGTTTCTTTGGCTGTAACATTCGAATTAATTTCAATCTATAGCAGAAAATGATTGATTAAGCCAATCGGACTTTTTGACTTGTTCATGAAAGTTAATTTTTCCTTCCTGGTGTATGCTGAATTTGCACAAAGTTCACCTCCGATTGCATTAACAGAGACATCAAGAGGCTCTAAAATAGCTCGACTAAGTTAATAAAAATTGTGTTACCTTCATGAAGGGGAGGATTATGTAGCATTGCAGAAATACGGATAAATGGTTACATTTGTATTTTATTGTAAATACTCAATGAATCACTGAACTATTAGCAGTTTATTTGGTTGCTATCCCGATCTACAGTGGATCACAGCTTATTTGATGCACTTCAACAAAAATCAAAGAAACTGTTGTTCTTATGGAAATCAATATCATTTTATAAATCCTTTGATGCAGCTTTCAAAATCATTATTTTTGAAATTTGTAAGATACAATAAAGTAAGAAAAATGTTACAAATGCCCCATTGGCACGTATATCGAATAGCTCACAGCTTATTTGATGCAGTTAGTTCTTTGTCTCCTAGAATCTAAATTGCATGGTAATCATCGAAATTTTTTTTTTGGCTATATTGATTTTAGTGTGTTTTTCATTTTATTCTTACATAAATAATGTATACACGATCACTCAAATGTGGATAAATAGTCTTATATTTACATTGGGTCGCAGGACAACACATAAGCAGCGAGAATCAGTAATTCATCATTTTAAAATTGGTGAATGTCAACGCAAAATAAGTGGAATTGTTAATTTAAGTTCACCGATAGTCCAGCATATAATTCAAAAGTTTCCCAATGAAAAAAAGATTGGAGAACAACGATAGAAGTACACGCAAAAAAATCTTGAATGAGTCTGATGGTAATGATTTAGCACGTCTCGAACGTTCGAGATTTCCCGAGGGGAATCTAAACCGACCTCTCATCGGTTTTAGACGTGTAGTCTCGGGACGTGATAACGGACTGTACCCATCAGGTCAACAGGTCTGGACACTCTTAGTCTACTCCGACGTGTGTAGTGAAATAGGTAGGTTTAAATCTCCGTGAAGGACTGCAGCGATGGTCTGCTGCCTCGGTGGAAGAGGATGTTAAGATCCGCCGAGATTGGCCTTGTCTGGGGACGCGTGAATGCGCTGGCAGACTGGCGTTGCGGTGTTGTGGGGCGGGCTCTTTTCCCCAGCACAAGGACCCACCACAAAAGAATTTTGTATGCACGAATTTCTAGAGTCAAAGAAATATCGACCGTAGTCGAGAAGGAGGTAACCTACTAAGGGTCAAAGAACATTGCTGAAACTTGGTCTGGAGAAAACATACGGACTTAAGATGACTTCATCGTTACCAACGAGACTTATGTCCCACAAATAAGAGTGGGGCATCCAGATGGTAGCATCGCCCCCTCACACCCTTCCAACCGAATCAAAATCCAAACGTAAGCGAGGTCAAATTTTTCATTTAAGTGAAAAACGCATACAAACATAATTTAAATGAATTTTTCCTTTAAATGAAAAATATAAATGTGGCAAATTGATGTCATAGTCTTATGTGAGGGACTCACATAACACAATGCCATAAATAGGCACGCAAGCAAAAGGCCACCTTACCCGGCAAGAGTCCCTGTTAAGCAACAATAAGAAAGAGCACGCCCAATGGCTAGCCCATATTAGAGGAGGCAAAAAAGTATATAACAAAATTTGTGCTGAATAAATAAATGTATATATGTACTTTATAAGTCATATGCTTTGCTCAGAATGAATTTAATTTAAATCATACATACAACTCAAGTCATAGAAAAATAAATCAAATTAAAAATATGATCGCAAATTAAGATTCTCTTTTGATATCTAACATTTTCCGCGATCATTTTAGTTATTCTCACATATTGCCCTATGATCTTACTGGATGTGTAACGCCACTATTTCAAACATATTGTTACATGTCCAAACATTTCTGCGAGCTACTGTTGCAATTGTTATCGCAACTATTAATAACATCATGATCAATAAACGAATATACTCGAAAGCACAAGAATCAACCAAGCATGATCAATGCATGATCAATGCGGGGTATTCAGAATTGCTCGGATATTCCAGTTAGTTATCGCCAAAACATTCGCCAATATACGAGAAATGGATTGAATGACTAGAGACCCTATATAAAGCCGAGCTGATTGAATGGGAGGCAATAGTAAAACCACGATAGTAAAACTGCGATAGAGTGGAGCGTGAAGTAAAGGCGATTTTGATTGATAGAGTGGAGTGATTTTCGTGATACAGACAGTTGAAATAAAAATTGATAGACAAGTGAAAAGTAACATTGTAAAATAGTGAAATTAATGATTATGCATTTTTAGTGAATAAACCCTTTTGACTTAATTTAAAAGACAGTGCGTTTTCACTTTCCGGAATATTAAAATTATTGGCCGCGAACCATAATACGCGGCAATATAATAATCCATAAAATGTAAATTAGTATATATATCTATTTTCTCCAATATTTTTCGTCGTTTCAGAACCTCACGTAGGCTAAAACTATGTGGTTTGACTTTCACATTTCAGCACAGTGTCGTCTGAGTGGGAACAGAGTTCATCTTGCAGTTATGAGTTGGCTGTAGATAGTATAGATCTTGAGCAATTTTCAAACATTAAACCCAAAAGGGCCGTCCTGTTATATTTAGTAAGTAATATAAGATTAGAATAAAATGTATATTAAGGGTAATCGCATAAATTGTGAAGTATAAAAATGGCAATTATCCAATATTTTGCATTTTGGCTGAGGGTTTGGGTAAATATAATGAAAACAAGTAAATAATATCAAAAATTCAAATCCAATCGCAATTGTGATTACCCATGACGACAAACATCGATGATTGTTAGGACAAAGTTATTTCGATTTGCCTGTTTAAAGCGCAATAAATATTCTACTTTGTGCTCGCATAAAGTTATGTGTTAAATGTTTGTTTTTTTTTCTTTTGTTTTTGATATACCAATATTAGGAAAAAATTTATTAAAAGGGGGTACTCACCCTTATTCTCATGAGCGCTCAATGACGATGTAGGCGAACCAATATCGTTGAAACGTATCCATTTGTTTTGATTTCAATAATTTTCCTATGAACGCACAAAAAGAAAAAACGCACACACTCACACCTGAACAAACTACTTATGGTTTAATTTAAATGGATTACGGACGAATTTACGCTGTATGAATGTTACCGGCGGCCTGTCACTCATTATTTAAATCCTCCCCAAGACACATTCCCTGTTGTAAGGCGCGCATGTATTTGTCGATCCCTGGTACAGCAAGAAACCAATTGACCCACAAAATCGAAAAGCTGGGTGATATCGCGTGTAATGGTCGACGTATTCGGGTTCCGTTGTTTTCAATGCTCTTCGTAGACCTTGCAAACACCCTCCATATAACCATTTACGTTTTCGCAGTCACTGTACGCACAAATGTCATGCTGAATCCCGGGTTGTATATGCAAAACTGCATGCGACGTCTATCGACGTTATGGTTACGTTCACGATGACTGCACTGCAGCTATTGAATGCATGTAAAAATGCTGACCAGACAATTTATTTACAAATGTAAACATATGTATCCCTGCAGTATAACGAGAACTCGCAGAGCTAATGGGCAATTCGGGAAGACGGCACGTTTCGATTATTAAACTTGAAGGTCGTAAAAGGTAGAAACGCAGGTAGATCTAAAGACTCTGGTTGAGGTGAAGAGGACGCAAGCTACTAAGAAGTTCAACGATGGCAATATCGCATGCAAACGAATTTCCTTATAGTTCGTGGGCCGCAGCATATGGGGAAAGTTTACTATCTTTTCCGATGCTTTAAAAGTGAGAACACGTTTCTTTCACGGTGTTTAAGATGCCGTGAACTCCGAAAATCGGTCAAACTATTGAACGGTTATTGGTTGCACAAGCTCCAACTATTTTTCACTCGTGTTTTTTTGAGGGATATAAGATATTTTTCGGCGTTTTCCGGGAGGATTCCGTCGTGAAGGGAACTTCACTAATGGTTAAGCTTCCTGGCCAGTTGTCTACCCGGTAGTGGAGACAACACGCACGGTAATTTTCACCCAAGAACATTTTCTTTAGATCGCGGCTCTTGCGCGTGCTTACTGGTTCACTCATTTAAGTCGACTTCTCGATCCGTCCCAATCTTTTCTTTGTCTTGCCGTCCAAAGGGCACCTCGAATCCCCTTGCTTGTTCAGCCAAGTTAAATTGCATTCGGCAATTCAATATACGGACAGAATGCACTAAATCAGTGCTCGCATGTCCGAAATTTTAATTGGCAGATTTATAATTTTTCAAAAAATTTACAGCAGTAAAGAAAAATGAATAAGATTGTAAATAATAATAAAAGTTAAATATCATGAAGAATATAATTAAAGGGAAACGTTTAAATTTAATATAAAGAAAAGAAGAAAGAAGAAATGAATGACTGAAGATGAGTACCTACAATTAATACTCATAGGTGAAACAAGTCGAGGAGGCAGGAGAGAGCTCCTAGCAAAAGGCTTTGTAACCATTCTAGGATTCGAAAAAAAAGGCCATGAATCGATGATTACAGTACAGGGGAGTGGCCGCTGAACAAAAAGTTCTTTATAAGAGCTTTTCAAAACAGTACTTAAACTGACAATTTTTCCTTCGCAAGGGCAGCAAATACCTTAGAAGTCGAAAATCGATCAATTTTGTTAATATTACATTTTATAAATTTTGCTTTTTTGTCTATAAAATCAAGATGGGACCCTTAAATTTCCCAAAATCTATAATTTAAGTTTTCTGAACAATCAACAGCTAAGTTACAGCCGATTGAATATCTAACAATAACAACAACATTAACACGTGATATTAGGAAGCAACGGACCTAGACACTACAAATATGTAGGAATTTTGATAAAAATTTTAGGAATGGTTTGTAATATTTATTAGTTATCATGACTAATCAAGCGACGGGGTCAAAACACTTGAAACAAAATAGTGGCGAGTTTAAAATCATAATAACCATAATAATTTTTCGAACTCAATTTATGGAATCTGTATATTAGTCAAGTTTTGATATGTAGGATATATTGTTTGATTTACTAATTGTTTTACAATACCCTTCTGGCAGGAGCATCCTCCTGCTACTTCAACTTGTTCTAATTAGTATCCATCACAACTGGGTGAGCTGAGAGTCTGACAGCAGCATCAGAAGCTCAAACTCGATGCCTCAACTAAGGTTTCAACTTGAACTTTGGTGCGCAAGTGGAGTGTGTCTCAACTCACAGCTCCACACAGACTACAGCTTCTTATGAACACGCTTTCAAAATAGTGGCAAGAGTATCTAGACAGTGGATGGGACAACTAATTCTTCTTCATTTGCGGTTTTTTATTTTGTTTAACATATGGAAGCCGTTTTGCCACACTGTGGCATCATTTTTGCTTTCTGATGAAGCCACAGTGTGCCAAAACCGCTGTCATTGTAATTAAAATAAAAAAGTGAAAATCGAGAAAAACTAGTTTTAGTTAATACAATATGGATTTTCATCAAATATCGGCCACATCAGTTTAATTGCAGGAGACTACATCGAGAAATGTTGATGCTTTGGCTTGTGTGTAATATTATTTAATAAAACTATGAAAAAAATTACCGTTTATATATGATTCGCCTTCCAAAATTTATATGTTTGAGATATTTGTTGCCCTTGTATTAATAATTCGTGATTTTTAGGGTATTGTAAAATCTTTTTCTCGCAAACTACCTAAGCTAGAAACATAAGATTTTGTAAGTAGTAGCGAAGTGATGCCCTCTTCAAAGTTTCATCACAAAAAAAAAATGTATATGATGTTCAAGAGGGGTCTCCCCATATAGGGGAGTGGCCCCCGAAAAAAGGTTTCATTGCATTTAGGCAATATAGGTATCAAATGAAAGGTCTTGATGAGAACAAGGGTAACACGGGTACCTTAGAAGTCGAAATTTGATCAACTTTGTTAATATATTATAAATTACACGTTTTTGCCTATAAAATCAAAATGAGCCCTTAAATTTCCAAAAAACTACAATTTAAGTTTTTTGAAAGCAATTGTATGTGTTTTAAAAATTTCACAATAATCGAACCATAAACAGCTAAGTTATAGCCGATTCAATATTTAACAATTACAACAACATTAACACGTAATACTAGGGAGATACACGGTTGCAACGGACCTAGCCACTATAAATATGTAGGAATATTGATAAAAATTTAAGAAATGGTTTATAATATTGATGTGTTATCATGACTAATTAAACGATGGGGTCAAAACTCTTGAAACAAATTGGCGGCGAATATAAAAATAAAATAACCATAATAATTCTTCCAACTCAATTTGTAGAATCTGTATATTTGTTATGTTTTTGTATGCAGAGTAAATTGTTTGATTACCTAATTGTTTTACAATACCCTTCTGGCAGGATCACTCTCCTGCTACTTCAACTTGTTTTTTTAAATAAACTGTCCACAAACGTAGAAAAAACGATCAATAATTACCAGTATTTAGGGCTGTACTCGGGAAATTATTTCCGATAGTCGACACAAGGCCGGTTCTACTTTCATTTACGACATGCGATTTAGTACAGAAATGAATAGTAGGTACTTCCCTGAACGTCCGCCTTTATTCTTGCTCGCACAAATTCTTCCCTCCTTGCGAACGATTTTGCTGTCGTTTTCGTTTCATTGTGCCGTCGTCAGGAAATCTATTGTACAGCAGCAAGATGGCGGTGGACAATCCGGATCCTGCACTCGCACATGGCCTCTCTCCCACTTAGCACCAAAATTTGCGCTGGGGCTCTCACTCCCCAATCCACCTAAACAAAGAAACCAAATTGAGGTTAGATACGCGCAGTACCTCGCGGTACCATAAATAAACTATACCTTTTTATTCTACACTCGCAAAGCTGGCGTAGCGCTTCTCCAGGTGGCTGTTTCCCCCTCTAAAGCCTGTATCCCTTTTTATAATGCAGGCTAGAAATTCAACAAGACAGAACTATTAACCTCACTTTTCAAAACAACTATATCTTACAAAAAGCGTTATAAGACCGAACTCAAAAACAATTTATTTCAATGATTTATGCACTTTTCACTGAACGTTTTATTTGTTTTGTAGAGCAATAATACAAGAATAAATCCACTCTAAATTTGCACATCGAGAGGCTTCACAGTATGGCGAGCCCCTATTTCTTTCCCAAGTTTTTCCCGACAAACGTCAAGTCACGGTTCAGTGGCAGCGAACAGTTTTAAAGTTGCTCACGAACTGTCAACGTCAGTGGCGTAGGGTGTAGGGATCTGCTGATCGCGTTAGAGGCGTAGTGCGCCAAGAGCGAGGTTATCACATGATGAACAATGGATCGTTAGAAAAATATAGGAAAACCTACGTTATCGGCTCTTAAATTGGTAGGTTCAATGCCGAAACCATACGCTGTATGCTAAGAAACTATAATTTCAATGGCCTAGTTCCACGGAAGAAGAATTGATAAAGCTGCCTGAACTTTGCAACTGAGGATATTTGAAAGGATGTACGTATAACGAAAACGAAAACCAAATATGTTACAGAGCTCAAAAATGAAAATCTACATGAGACTCTTAGGCAGGCTAGTCGCAGCTTAATGGTTTGGGTGTACATGTCAGCAGCCGGTATTCGAAAGTTGGCTTTTATTGAAGGAAATATAGACAAGATCATCTTTATTATTATTCTAAAGGAAAATCTACTCCAAAGCGTTGATGAAGTGGGAGCTAGGCGTGCATTTCTACTCTACGAAGATAGCGACCCTAAGCATAAGTCCGGAATCGACCTCATTTAATAACTTCCCCGGCACAGTCACCCGACTTAAACCAATTGAGACTAAAATAAAATTTCGCCTTAAATTTAATTAAAATTGAATTTTTGAAATAAATGAAATCGTTAATTTGCAAACCAAAGGTTTATTCAATCAATTGCAGATCGAATTATCAAACATTTTTCCACATTGAAGCTATAGTGCCTAAAGTTTTGAAAAATTAACTGCATCAAATAAGCTATGAGCTTCTTCTTCTTCGTAGCACTACAGCCGACTGTTTCAGTCCATAGACCGTGTCTTCTAATTTCGAGATCCGAGCAGCGATGAACTGTCTTCGTCAACCGAGTCAGACCAGCGTTTCTTCGATTTCCCCACTGATATCCGGCCTTCAGTTCTCCCTACGAGTATAAGTTGTTTGCCCATACGATCCATGCGGCCAGCCAAATGCAGCTCCCGCAGTCTTATAATCGTTGCAAACTCCAGCTTGTCAGAAATTTCATACAGCTGATGTTTTTATCGAATTCGCCAATGGTCCCCGTCTAGCATCGCTCCAGTTATTCGCCTCACGACTCATCGCTTAAAAGCGTTCAATATATTTGCGAATGTTTGGGGTTAGGGTGCATGTTTCACACCCATAGCATAACACAGGTCATATCACAGATTTGTATACTTGGAGCTTTGTTTTCCTGTGTATGCAGCTGGTTTTCAAGATCGTCAAAACTGAATAAAATATATTATTTGTGAGCTTCGGCGTATTTCGTCTCTTTCATTACTGGTTCTCGTTCTTTTGGCGCCTTAATACACAAATTTGCTAACACTCTCGATACTGCATTCGCCAAGGATGATTTTTTTATGTTTGAGGTATTTTTCCTTCACTGCATCATGAGATTTGTTTTATTTTCATTGATTTGTAGTCCTACTAGTTTTGCTTCGCTGTCGAGTTTCAGGAAAAGTACTTTGGAGGTTGTTAGTGACCGTAACAAAATGTTGAAGTCATCCGCAACCACTTGGCTTGACTTGTATAATAATGTACCTCTTGTATCGTCAGGTAGCTTTCTAACGACGCGTTCCAGAGCCAAATTTAATAGCAATGGAGCCAGCTCATCTCCTTGCTTTAATCCGATAGTTGTGTCCAAGGCATTGGTGAGTTGGTTATTGATGTGGGCTTGGAAAGTTGTTGACTTCATTGTCATTTTGGTAAGACGGACTAATTTGGCTGGGATGCCAAATCAAAGCATTATTTGGTACAGTACATCACGATTAATACTGTCGTATGCTTGCTTAAAGTCAATGAATATTTGGTATACATCTATCTTGAACTCCCAGTATTTTTCAAGTACCTGCTTGCTGTAGACAATTGGTCTATTGTCAAGCTATCTATTCTAAAACCACCTTGATACTACCCAAGAATGCTACTGGCATATGATCTGATTTTATTTTCTAAGATTTTGTATGCCGTACAAAGTAGTGCCACACCCCTTTAGTTTTCGCAATGTAACTTGTCACCTTTTTTGTGGATAGCGAATATAATTGATTTGCTCCACTCTTTTGGCATATGTTCTTGTTGCCAAATGTGTTGGATGACTTTATGGATGGCTTTCTGGACACTGCTGCCACCATATTTTATAAGCTCCACTGGAATCCCATCGATTCCCGGCGCTTTATTATTCTTTTGGGCTTTGATGATGGGGCGAACTTCATCCAGAGTTGGAGGGGCCAATGGAAGCTCTCCAGGAATATCTAAAGGCTCCACAATTCTGGAGCTATGTGGAGGATTAAGGAGGGCTTTGGAATATGATATCTACGCTTCCATAACACTAGTTTCGTCAGCAATGATGTTGTCGATGTCATCACGGCAGAGCGTGGGCTTGGGCTGATAACCACGTTTCAGGGTTTTCACTAATTTGAATGCTTGTCTTGGGTTGCTGCTCGCTAAACTTACATAGATACTTCTCAGTTGGTCGTCATAGTGTTTTATTTTCTTAATCCTAATTATCTTATTCGTTAGTCCTATGAGATTTTCAAAATGTTCTCTCTTCGTCCTGGTTTTGCTACCTGTATATTGCTTGTATGCCTGATTCTTCTTATCTAACGCATCCTGGCATTCATCATCGAACCAATCATTCCTGTTGCGCCAGGCTTGATGTCCGATCGTCTGTTTTGCCATTGCAATTTATGTAACTTTAAAAGAGAGGAAAAAAGGGGTTCATCAAATAGTTCATACAACGCATCGTTGTGACATAGTCTCCACCCTGTTCCTTGTTTCACTAGGACATAGATTTCCCGCAGCACTTTGCGTTCAAATACGTCCACTGTCTTTTCGCATTCACTCCTCAGGATCCATGTTTCACTTCTATATAACAGCACGGGTTTGATTAGTGTTTTGTAAATGCGGAGCTTATTTTACCTGTGGACAACTCTAGACTATATTGTATCAAGTCCTGTACTGCTGTCTATACGTCGTCTTTGGTTGGCAGTGAGACTGGGACCTCTTGTTCTGCTTCTAGAATGTTCACAGTTTCTTTCGCATGCCAAAAACCTACATTTTTGTCCTCCATATCGACCAACTACGGTTCGTCGATATAGAAACTTTATGTTAAGTAATAAGTGATCGTAAATAATGGCTTACAATATAATGAGGGGCGTCAAAAAGTGATATTAATGGACATTATGATATAAAATTAAACGGCAAGTAATGTAAAATTTTACCATAACCTGGCTCCCGAATCGATTCTCGTTTGCAGATAGTCGGGTCGTCTACATGCCATATTTTTTGGCGTTTTTTAGGGTCATCGGTCCGTCCGTCCATTCGTCAGTACGTCACAGCAGGTTAGAAGGATCAATTATTGTAAACAACTCAGAAATTTCTGGTTTCATAGTCAACAGAATTCAAAGGACTTTAAGGAGGGTCTCACATAAGAATGTGACTCTTTGAAAATTGATTCTTCACTAAACATAGTTGGATTGGGTATCAAATGAAAGGTCTTGCTAAGACATTTCAATATCCGTTACAGAAAAAGCAATGTCGATAATTCTGTAAGCAGGGGAAGTGGAAGAACACGAAAAAATGGTGCCCCCTTGCGACTCGACATCTGATGACCAAATAATCTGAAAAAAATCATGGCGGTATTTTCTTATGAGTATAATAACAAGTACCTCAGAAGACATAATTCACTAAACATTGTTAGTAATAGTATGATTAATCAATTTTATATTTTCTTCAAAAAATCGTGAAATTCAATAAAATTCGATACCCAGATGGCTACTTACAAGGCTCACCTACTGTGAAAATTTAAGAAGGATCAAATGGTATTTAACGAAGTTATAGTGTAGTCAATTTTCTTGTTTATTGGATATCCGCAGGCCAATTTTCTTTCTTTATGAAAAGCTGTCGGGCCTTCTCTTTTTTAGTGAGCAGATGCATTTCGACTCCTTTGAGTCATTTTCAGGGTCTAAAGGATGTGTGGGAGGGAATGACTTTATATAGGCGTAGGATGAGTTAAACAGGTATGCCCTGGGTTAGGCCAGGTAGAGGGTATTAGATTTTCTCTTTCGGGTCTTTGGATGTCCATTTGTCCTGGTTCATCTCGCTACCGTTTTCATCGGAAGGTGTGGTCTAGAACTGAGAATGTTGCGTCAGCGTTTGTAATAAGTTGTTTGTTGATAATTTACTGTCTGTATTTCTATGTTTATACATTTCAAATCTTTCTAGAATATCAAGTCCCAGTCCTTTGCTTTATTTTTTAACAATGCTATCGAGTTCATCAAAGCGTCAGACTTGGGTGCAAGTTTTTGTAGGTACAGCGCGTAATTGGAGTCTGCTTTGTTGCATAAGAAAGTGTAATGAATATTCTTATTCGTCCATACGCTTCAAGATTTCCCAAAGGAAATCCAAACCGACCTCTCATCGTTTGTAAACGTGAAGTCTTGGAATGTGCCAACGGACTGTACCCATTAGGTCAACGAACCCGGACTTTCTTAGCCTATTCCGAGGAGGCTGCTATCAGGCTAGCTAGTTCGGACTGCAATTTCGGTCACAAGTCTTCCGTGAGCAGACTTAGTCCAAATACAATTTTACCAGCCACCAATTCAAATACCCAATTGAAATGCGTCTATACACTTCCAACTGATTATACTCTACTTCCTTCATTTTCTTGTCTTTTAGACTAGACGTCCAATCCAAAAAATAGAAACAAGAAAGAGACATTTTCAATCAAAAACCACACGTTTGCGATTATTCATCGAAGTGATGCCAGAAATAAGCTACTCGAATTCAAAAACCAAATCAATCTACTCTAACGAAAACGCTAAGTCAAACTACGGCACAGAAGGCCGAACCGAGCCACTGAAGCAATTAGTCGCGGATTATTCAAACCCTAATCCCTAGGCGGCATAGTCACCTTCCGTCTTCACTACCTCCTGAAAATGAACGACTATCTACTGAAAAGGAAAGATGGTTTTTTCGTTGAACTATTCATATTTTTAATTTTTCTTGAATATATACATTTAGATAACAGTGTTATAAGGTAATATCATACCAGCCTTTAACTTAGCACAATATGATTCAATTATTGTGCAGACTTGATTTTTCCTCTATTTCACAGATGATTGATTGCCATTAGGATTCATTTCTAAAGCGAAGTTCTTATGATAATTTCGTTTCAAAAACTGTTCCTATTGCATTTTAGGATAGCTCTTAGTTGTGATGTTTCACAGAGAAATGACAGATAGCAGCCCTAGATTTGCTAACATTTATTGTATCTTAAGTTAAAAGTCAATTATTATGCGTACTAGAGAATCTAAATATGAGAGTCTCAGTTTCATTTCAAGAAATGATTATAGTAGGTAAGTCTATTTGAATAAGCAATGATCTTGCACGTCTCATATGCTCGTTCCAGAGAGATTTTTTGAAGGAAATCTCAACAGACCTCTCATCGGTTCTAGACGTGAAGTCTTGGAACATACTGTACTCATCCGGTCGACAAGTTCGGACACTCTTAGTCTACTCCAAGGTGGCTGGTGGCTAGCTAGCTAATTCAGGGAGGAGTTTCGGTCACGGGTCTTACACGAACAGACTAATTCCGAATTACAAAACTCAGCCACCGGTTTAAATGGCCGGTTTAAAATGCATCGAACAACTGTCAGCGACTATACTTCAAATTACGTGCCTCCGTTCCGAGGAAAAGGAACAAAGACAACTCCAAAGAAAAATGCAAACTCAATCTATGGCACCGTGTACCAACCGCAACGCGAAACCAACCATTCGCGGATTACTGGAACCCTACCCCTCGACGGCATACTCACTTTCCGCTGACATTATCCTGCTGAAAGCGAACGGTTTTGCTGGAAAGAAAAGATTTTGTTTATTTAGCAATTCATATTAACTTTTTTAACGTTAATTCAAACTTTACTTTATCTCCTTCAGCTAAAGATCAGACAAACTATCTCAATACAATCATCTATGTATTAATACAAAGTAATGCATCATAACGAAGTAAACCAAGCACTAATCTTTCATAACTTATTAAACTTGGTTATTCTTCCTCATTCTTGGCAAAGGCGCATATTAAGTCTTCTTTTTTTAATTGGAGTCCAAAAATATTATTTTCGAAAAAGAAAAACGTCTTATAAAATTTGCATTAGTTATTAGTTAGTATCTTTTATTTACTATTAACTACCCGGTTATGTATTTATTATTGCTTATTGTTGTTTGGGGTTATTTATGCATTGTTATTTGCTTCTTTATGATATGATATTTATTAATAGTTGTATGTATTCATTCTGGTTAACTGTTGCTTTTAAGTATAAATTTTCCTGAATAATATGGTTTAAGAGAAACTTATTAGGGATGAAAGGGCGGTCATATTGCTTGCTAAAACAAAAGAAAAAAAAAAATAAATCGTAAAAATAGAAATAAATTCTGTGAAAAATTATAAATTCAGTATCATTTGTGGTACGTTTTTTTATTCAATACTTGGTTCATTTACATTTATTTTTATTGCGTCTAATAATCGATTCGGAATGCTATTAACAAGACTATTTAATATGCTATCTGGTATCTCGTTTGACGCTTCTATTATTCTTTTCTTCAGTTCAATAACACTTTCAATGGATGGCTTCTCCTGGCCGTAGACTTTTCTCACTAACATTCCCCAAAAAATTTCTATGGGGTTCAGGTCGGGACTCATCGCTGGCCATGGTAATAACTTGATTCCGTGATCATGAAACCATTTTTTGGTAGACAAGCCGTATAGATGGATGCATTATCCTGCTGAAAAAGATGTTTTCATCTTCAGCTAGTGTCACAAAAGGCAGTAGATGTTCCTCTAGTAACTCCTGATAATCAACAGCTGTAATTCTGTCATTGACAAAGACTATTTCGCTCCTAGTTTGCTTTTTGAAAGCTACCCAAATCATAACAGATCCACCTCCTTGAGCTCTTCTTGCCATGATTCTTCTTTCCTTTCACAAATCGTGTCAGTAATAATGAAATCCATCCGGTCCATCGAGATTGAACTTCTTCTCATCACTGAAGATGACACGATCCCAGATGTTTCCTTTTTGAATGAAATTTTCGGCGAATTTAAGTCTAGCTTCAATATGACGTTTCATCAATTTGGGTTTTAACATACTTTTTCGATATTTAAACTTTTTAGATGATGCAGCCCATCTTCTAACTAGGCTATTGTCACATTGCAAGTCCAACCGTCTAACAATTTGCGATGATGAAGCACCTGCATCCGATAGTTCTCGTAAAACTCTGCGTTTTGTAGTATCTGAACATTTCGGAGAGTGTCCAGACGACTGCTTTCTCCCATAATTCTCGATTCCAAGCTCAAAAATTTTTTCACTACACTCTGCGACCTTTGAATTTTACTCGCGGTTTCATTTTAGACTTCGACAAAAATTTGAAAGTCTCGATAAAAATACACGTACACGCCTTTCCATTATTAAAACTCTACGTAAAAATTAAAATCCACTTTGGAAACGCTCTTGACAAACTACAAACAGCCACTGCGTTTATAATTATTCACAGTTGTAAAATCCCTTTTTCGGGATTTCCCCCTGAAACAGCATGGTTGAAATAAAGTGGTAAGTATATCATTGAAATGGTTTCATGAGTTTACCCAAAAATGTGAATAATCAGTTTGAGTCTATATTCATTAAATTGTTACTTAGATATTCTACTATTTTTTTTCTACAGTTTATAACCATTTTGTATTAATACGAGCATAATAAAAAAACACGTGAAGTGGATATACAATAAAATATATTTGATTGTATGTGCGAGCGTTTGTTTAACTAACGATCGGTAATTTTATAACTATACATTTAAAAACAAGCGAATTTTCATTTCACAAACACTTTCACGTGATTTTCGTAACGAATTCACTTTTCATCTTTCAGGTACACCGTGAATTTAGCAAAGCATACATAAGGTGAGTTTTCGACTCTTTCAAAAATAATTATTATCTTTCAAATTGGGTGATAAGCCATTTCTCTAATTTTGAATTTGAATTTAACATCTAACATTAGTTGTCGTTTTTATTAGGGTTTTGTAAAATAATTTTACAAAACCTTACTAAAATCGCGACCTGTCTGTCTGTCCGTCCGTGTGTCACAGCAAACCACTTAAGCTAGAAACATCAAATTTTGTATCCAGGTGCAAAGTGGTGCTCTCTTTAAAGTTGAATTAAAAAAAATTTTATAAGGTATTTAAGGGGGGACTCCCCATATAGTGGAGTGGCCCCCGAAAAAAAAAATTTCATCGAAGGTAGCCGATATGGATATCGAATGAAAGGTCTTGATGAGAACTTTTCAAAACAGGTCTTAATTTGACACTTTTTGCTTCGAGGGGGGCACAGGGAGAGGAAACACACGAAAAACTAGTGCCCCCCTCGCGATTGGACACCTGTGATCCGAAAAATCTGTAAAAAATTATGGAGGTAGATGTTTATAAGTACAACAACAACAAATACTTTAGAAGTCGAAATTCGCTCAACTTTGTTAATAATAGTATGATATTCGAATTTCACATTTTCCCCAATAAAATCGCATCGGTACACTTAAACTCAATGAAATTCGATATTTACGTAGTACTACTAAGGTTCCTTAAACTTTGTAAGTTTGATGAAAATCGAATAATATGCACGGAAGTTATGGCCGTTTGAAATTTCTCCAATTACAATAATGGACTTTCCATCGAATCAGTCACTGCAGTTTTGACTTGATCTACTTGAAATTTTTCAATAAGGTCAATAAAATTAATATTTTTGAGAATTCATGATTTGAGTGATTTTTGTTGATTTGCTACAAAATGTCGACCGTTGAAAGTAGAAAAACAATGGATTTTTTTCTAAACGTGCACATCTCTTTGACATACGTACAAACCCCTTTTGACATGGGCGTAGGTCTGTTTACCCAACTTGTTAATCTATGCAACCACTCTGTTTTATGGATCATGTAACTATTTGAGCTTAAGCAAGGGCACTTTTCAGTTGTACTATTTGTTCAAAATTTCATTTTAAGTACATCAGCAAGATTGATTCAATTTACTTTACGGTCCCAACATCAGTTTGGCTTCAGTAAGATTTGGAAAGCCAAATACGTTTTTTCGTCAGCACTATTTTCATTCCTACCTTATCGAAAAAAAACAGAATTTTTGTCTTGGCTACTTACTTCTCGTTCATAAGCGGATCATAATTAATGGCAAGTTGATCATTCATTCATCATCCAAACCTGATACGACTTGATTATCTATTGTGAGAACAGTCGATATGACACCCACTGTGTGACCTTGGAAAACGGGCACAGCTGGAATATGATCTCTCAAATTGTGTAGGGATATTGAATCTCGCGATGCCGATACTACCAGTCTTGGTGTGTTCTTGGCAGATACAGGGTAAGTTCGTGATCTTGTCCGAATTCAGCGAGTCTAATTCTTGGTAATGGTTGGAATTGAGTTGAATCCCAAGTCAGAACTTTATGGCCTCCTCTTTGAGCAATAGCGAGCTATCTGCCTTAGGAAATAGCTAGTAATAACACGGGTGCGAGCGAGCAAACGGCCTCGCGTTTGTCGAACCTCTGGAAGAAAATCATGAGACATACTCGATTGCCACAAGCTGAGTCCAATGGAGAAATTGATGCTTTCATTTATTGCTCTTATTCAGCAGTGGAATGAACAGGTCGTCATCCAGTGACAGGCAATTTGCTAGATATATTTTCATCTAACAGGCAATTGCTAGATACATTTTCATCAGCACTTGTAAGGCGTCTGCCTTTCAAGTGCTTCACTTAGCACTTGAAAGGCAGACGCGATGTAGGGTGAATTGAAACCGGATAAATTGATTTTCTTGCTATGCACGAAACTTCTCTCCACGTATAATTTACACCATCGAGAGTAGCGACGAAAATTGAACAAGTCCTCGCGTGAAAATATATTAACCGCGTGCTTCACGCTTGAACGAACCTAACCCCGCAATTCCTAAATCATTCCTCGACTGACGCCCAGTGGCGGTTCGGTCGCACAGAGCTGTCAAACACTCGTATCAGCTAAGTGGAACATATCAGCTAGCTGGGACATTTAATTTGAGGCATGACAGATCTCTACGGAATATCGATCCGAGGGATCGAGTTATCACAATTACTTGTTTTGTTCACATGTATTTTACTCAAATATATTGTTCGATTACATCAGTTTTATTAAATTGATTCTGATTAGCTCGTTGAAAAATGAATTGTTCAATTACTGGATATGAATTACATTAATACAATGAATAAAAATCATTCACACTTCTTTATCTTTAAAGTGTAAAAAAATCGAAACGTTGATTCATATAGCATTCATCTTACATACACGTATACCTTACAAATTTAGTGAAATAACGCTTATAAATTAATAAATATTGGGTTTCTCTCACTATTTCCATTATCTTAATATTAGAATCTTAAAATGACTTAATTGATTAATTTAATGATACCGACTAAAGTTTAACTATATAAAACACAATTCACAAAAGAATAAATACAACTGTTAATCATTTTTCTTTCATTTTCTTAATTTACTACAGTTATAATTTTTCGTAATTTTTTCGTGTTCATTTTTGTTCTTTTGCGTGAAACATGTCCGCTTCAATATTTCATTAAATACATTGGATCCATTTCTATCTGAAATGATCATTACTAATATGATTTGAAAATGGAATACATAATGCTTGATGCTATGACACTACGTTTAATGTTTATGATACATGGAACATTGGAATATTGAAAAATGATAATTATCGATCGTGTAGAGTGATAGAAATGAGTTTGATGTGAATGCGATTGATGAGGAGAATTTAATTATTAATGGAATGCAGCAAGCAACTGGATGTTATCATTATAATAATTTAGGAAATAATGGCCGATGTTCATTTGTTTTTCTCATTTTGATGCACTGTTGCAAATTCCAGCGTACCGGAATCCTGCCATTCGCAACTACAAATTGCTGCCGTAACATCTCCACTTTCCTTTGGGCACTTATACCTATTCCTCTGTATTTTTATCCATTTTTATTAACATTTTACCAATTTCCCTATAATTTTTAATTCATCTCAATCCTACCCTTATCCTATTTTTAATTACAAAAACTAAGTAGTAACATAATAATAATTTCAATTTTCCCACTATTAACACTCCTTTGATTACTTCCCATTAACAAAATTTCATTGGTACGTTTTCCCTAGCAAAACCTAATTCCTTCCTTCATACTAAGTAATTTTATTCATAAGTTCCCACTAACAAACTTTATTTTTCATACTAGCAAAAAATTTATTAACGTTTCCCTACTAACAAATTTCATTTCCATGCCCACAAAGAAAGATGCATAGTTGAAGTTGCTAATTCGAACAGAAGGTGGCTCCGTTGGCAGCGTCGTGGATTCTCGACCGGGGGTCCGCTGGGACCCTGGGTTCAAGTTACCCGAGCACAGGAAAACACTCTTTTTGGAATATCGGCAAAAGCAATAGTTTCCGTATATCATTTGCATCTAACCAAACGCTATCATGGTTATGCAAATCGCCATATATGAAAAATGGAAATTGTTGCGGTTGTCGATATGCAAAAGATGTGTGGGTAGCGGAATCTACTGTAGGGTGATTCACAGGGGACGGAAGAACTGGCAGCTCAAGACATGGTGAATTCAACTATGAGCATCATCACAACTACTTGCAACGCTGCTATGCCCCGTTGAAAACTCCGGCACGGCCAGCCCCCAGTGTACTGGTGGTTGACTGAAATCGCTGAAAAACTAAGGGAGTATCACAAGCTTCGGCGTGAGGCTCAACGGGCACGGAACCATAACGAGGCATGCAACCAGGTAGCAGCATAGCCAGGAAATGCCTTCGCATATTGATTAACAGCAGCAAGGATCGCTGCTGGCAGGATCTCGTGGACAATGTGAACAAGGAACGCACTCAGCATATTCATCGCTTGCATACGGGACGAGGTTCCCCCAGTACGATGGAAGCGGGCGGCGCTTGTGCTGATCAGCAAGGGGAAGGAAAAATCCGCATTCGTACTGCTGGGGACTTATCTACTCGGCAGTAAAGCTTTAGAGGAGGATGCTCCACCATTGATGCGATTGCGTAGGTGTTGAGCGCGGTGCAAAAGGCAAAGACTTATAGCCGCACCAAGCGAGTGATTGTTCTGTTGGTGACACTCGACGTTAGGAACCCCTTCAGCCCCGCTAGATGGGCGGATATTCTGGATACACTGGAAACCCCTTTTCAAATTTCAGGATATCTAATACAACTTCAGAAAGACCTAAGCCTGCTTTACGACACGACAAGGGCCAACGAAGGATGGAAGTTAAATCTGGTGTTGCCCAGGGATCTATCCTTCGTCCAGACCTGTGGAACGTATCTTACCATGGGCTGCTATAACTGAAGATGCCAGGTGGTTGACTATGCGGATGACGTTGCGGCTCTAGTCGCTGGACGCACCATTGAACAAGCACAACTTAGACTAGGCATGCTAATGCGCCGAATGAGAAACTGGATGACTGTTTCTGGTATCAGTCTAGCACTGGAGAAAACCGCAGTGATCATCTTGACGAAGAAGAGAATCCCTGGAGTAAGGTTGATCGGTATTGGAGAAATACTAATTGAATCAAAGCCAGCGGTGAAGTACCTGCGGCTACTGATGGACTCGAAGCTGAGTTTCTCTGAGTAAATCAGGGCAGCGGTTGAGAAGGCTACTTCGGGAGTATCGGCTCTATGTCGACCAACGGTTAGGCCAACGTAGGAGAACCCAACTCATCAAGAAGACGCCTCCTGATGAGTACTGTAGGGTCAGTGCTACTGTACGGAACAGAAATATGGGGTAGCGTTCTCAGTAATGAGGTATACCGAAAATGTTTGGGACAGATAGAGAGAAGAGGAGCACTGAGGATTACATCTTCATATACGACATTCTCTGATTCGGCGGTGAGAGTAAATACAGATGTGATACCTTTGCTAGAGAGTGCCGCGCTGTTTACTTGCGTCGATGCGAGGACACGAGAGGGGCGTTTGCTCGCGAGTAGAAAGCGTGCACTCAACAATTGGCAGCAGTCTTGAGTGAATTGCACGAAGGGAATGTGGACTCCATGCTTCATCCCGGATATAAAGCAGTGGCTAAATCGAAGGCATGGTGAGATTGACTTCTAGCTGACTCATCTTTTGAGCGGGCATAGTTGTTTTCAGTCTTACCTGCACAAGATTGGAAAGTTACGTTCTCCCGATGGCCAGTTTTGCCCAGGATAGGAATACACATTTTTTGTGCAAAACATAGTACAGGCTGCAACGGGACCTCTGCAAGTGGACGGGAGAGCTTAACCCTTGATAGTATAGTCGCGGTGGTGGTTGACAAATATTATTTTATTTTATTATTATATTTGATAAAAATAAAACACGTCTATTCGTTGTGACTACTTAACGAGAATCCGAGATTTTTTGTACCGCTGGGGGACCCGGGGCCAGGCATTTCTAATGCTACGAATGAAAAAATCATGAAACGAAAAAACGACCAAGAAAACTTTGAGCATGGCAAGCATATTACGCTTTCAAGTGAAGAATTGGAAAGAATAACTAGAGAAAACACAAGAGTTACTAGAGAAAATGATGAGATGAAACTCCGAATTTGAAGTTTGGAGGAAATGATCCGGAAATTAACAAAAGTAAACAAAAACAAAAATGATCAAGCCACAAAATACGTCCGGAAAAGAAGAAGCGACAACAAATAATAAGAATGAAAAAAAAGAAGCGACAACAAACAAGACGAACGAATAAACAGTAGCCACGCAAAAGGCTCAAACATATAAAGCAATATTACAAAATACGAAAAAGACATCAATCCATGATGCTGATATCATACTAAGCGCGGGAGCAGCAAACGCCAGCGCAAATCACTATGCGGTACGCGATGAATGACGATATGGATACAGAGATGGAGTGCCAAGAAAACATAGGTAATATTAATGGTTCCAGTGATAATTTTATTGCATACTTAAAATCAAAAAATAAGGAGAAGAAGAAGCCAACCAGTGTGTCTGCTGGTTCTGCTATTCAAAATAATAAGATCAATTGAGAAAGTTCCACCGATTAATGCCTTTGGTCAGCGCGAAGGGGATATGGTTTGGCTTTTGGCAGCCGAACATAAGATTGATAATTTCGAAGTTGAGAGAGTGGCCGCTGATAAACTCACAGTAAAACAAAAACACTGGCTGATTTCAAGCTAGCGAAAGATGCTCTTAATAGTGTAAAAGCTCCCCACTTCACATACACGCCAATGCGGAAAAACAGATCTTAAGCTTGAAGGGCTTTTTTGTGTTTGGGAGGTGAATGCTATTTACGCACAGAGTGTGGGACTCCCATACTCGCAAGAAGGCGACTGGACTACCCACTAAATACTCCCCTGTCAACCTGAGAACCCAGCCTGGAACCGTTTGACATTACTTCGGGACAGGCCTCGTTTTGTTACCCCGTGAGGCGCCTTCAAGCTGGTGGATCCCTTTCCTAGCGGGAGGGGAGAGGGGAAGAGGAAGTGCCAGAAAAGCGATCCCCCAGCTCCAACGCCCACGGGTGCTATGAGTCCCTTTTATATTTTAGGACCGCCCGAGCGTAACAGTCCAATTGAAAAGTCCCTGGTCTGATACACAGATGGCGGTGCTAGTATTAAATCAATATGATTTTTAGTTAGTACCAACCTTCAAACGATACATGTCAAAATTTGACAGCAGTTCGACCATTAGTTTGTGAGATATTGCGTTGTGAGTGTAGCTACTTTTGTTATTTGAAAAAAGATGGAAAAAAAAAGAATTTCGTATGCTGATAAAATATTGCTTTTTGAAGGAAAAAAATCCCAGTTGGCAGCACCAGCCGGAAAAGTAAATTTCTCGTATGTCGTGTTAGTTTTTGGAAAAGAATTTGGCTTGCGTACTACTAAACTTCTAACTGCAATTATCGTAGCACTACATGGGTATTTATTGACATTAAAAAGAATCTGCCAACGTTCGTATTTAAAGACCATTTATAGAGGCGCAAATATTTTGCTCATTCAATCGAGTTGTACATTTATGGTTCACATATTGAAATCGGCATATCATAAATTGTTATAAACATATAAATACAGGTTTCGTCCTTCTCACATTTGCTGTTTACACATTCCGCAGTGGTTGCCACACAAAGGTGATAACTTGTTGGCTTAAATAGCTCAAATAGTTAATTTCAAAAGATTTCCATTAAAGTATAAACAGCACTTGCGTTGCTATTAATATAAATATTTTCAATTCTTTTCTGAACCATCAGGGGCCACCATTTTGAATTTTTATTGAAAACGGCTGCTAAAAATATCAAGCTATAAATTTTCGACTTTTTCATTTGTCATCCGATGCATAATTTTTTGCTTTAATACTTATAATTTCAAATTTCATCGGAATCTGTTGAGAAACTTGGCTGCTAGAGGGGTACAGAAATAAAAAAAAATTGAAGTCACCCAACTGTATGGGAAGTCCCCTCTTAAACATTTTAAAATATTTTCTTGCACTGCAAATTGCGAGAGGCACCACTTTTGACCTACGTAGAAAATTTCCTCATTCTAGCTCATGTGGTTTGCAAGGAAACTTACTGTGACACACGAACAAACGGACGGACAGACAAGTCACGATTCATAATTTTTTAGGGTATTGTAAAAATATTTTAATAATATCCTGAAAATGGTCTGCTATATAAATACCTCCAAGTTAAGTGATTTAAAACGTTCCCATGAAAAGTATTCATTATTTCAGTTGCTACTAAAATAGCAAATTGCGCTTGCCTTCCGACCTTTGAGGGCCGCCATTTTGAATTCATGTATTTGATTTTGGATTATTTTAAATCTTTGTATGCTAGGACTTCATCAATCAATGTGCCGAATCTCGTTCAAATCAGAGTTTCACCCTACACAGGGCAAAATTATTCAATTTTTAGAGAAAATGGCAGCTAAAAATATTAAGTTTTAAAATTTAGATATTTTAATTTTTCATTCGATTTGAAAAATTGTTTGCATAATGCAAGAATTTAGTACAAATATCCTTCATCCCAAGTTTCATCAAAATCCGTTGGAAAATGTGACCGCTAGACGGCCACGAAAACCTGCCGCCATTTTGAAAATTGAACATGCATGATCACCAAAATATCGAAGTCTCTAGAACTGATTGATTTCTATCTTAAAATCAGGTTTCATATACATCGGATCAAAATTAGTTTTGAGTTTCAACTGGCCGCCATTTTGGTTTTTGCGACCTGACCTCCAGTTTTTTTACATAACTCTTTAGACAATTATAGTTTCTATCAAAATGTTGAATTTCATTAACATTAGTTGAAAGATTTGTGCAAAACTACAGCAACAAAATTTTGTACGCTTTTCGAACCTTGAGCGGCCGCCATTTTTTTCAGCCGTACCGACTTTGAAGTTTTTATTGTGAGGTTTATCATATACATCAGTGAACCTTTGTACCAAATTTAATGCAAATCGGAGCTATAATTTGGTCAGAACAGAAATCACGATTTTTCGTCTAAAATGGCCGCCATTTTGTTTTCGCCTGGCCGATATAGCTGGTTCACAAGTAATCGCTGAGACTGATGCCTATTTTGAAGCGAAAGACAAATCGTAGTACAAAAATGGTATTGAAAAGTTGGAAGATCGCTACAATCGCTGTATCGCCCTCGAAGGCAACCATGTTGAATAATAAAATCGAATTTTGCCAAAAAATGTGTTTTACTATGGTAGAATGGGGACTTTTCAATTGGCCTGTTAATGTGCCACCTGGTTCCATTTGTCAACCGATTCGAGCATCACCGCGACTATATTATCCGGGGTGAGTTCTCCCGTCTCCCTGCAGGCCTTGAACTGTGGGGAGAATACATTTGATCTCCTTGAAATGTTACAGGAAGCAGCACCAACTGTCAAATTCATTAGTGTGAACAATTTTGCTACCAGGGGCATTTTATTTTCTACAAATTGCTAATGAAAGCAGTCCAAGTGCCCTCCAACAGGTAAGGTACTTGAACTTCATAGTTGTGGGATAACAGCGTCTCCAAAAAACTGAGGTCAACCACTGTTATAGGTGCCAAAGATTCGGTCATTCGGCTGCTAACTGTGCCATGCCCTCGGTGCCCTCGGTGAATGCAAATTGGCTAAGATGGAGCCAACAGAAAAATCATAGTGTGTTAACTGCGGTATATTTGGTCATCCAGCATCATATCGAGGATGCCCTCGGTATCAAGATGCAAAAGTTAAATTTGCTCCAAAACAAAACCAAGTACATCGTAGTGTGTTACCTTTCAACTTCGTCAAACCCAGAGTGTAATTTGCACTTGCTGCTAGAGGACCAGCAGACAAATATGTGAATAAAATAAATAATGTATGTGGCAATAATGAGCTGTTTTTCAAAATTTACCAACAGCTTGAATCTCTTTCAGAAAGAATAAATAAGCAAGATCAAAAAATCAATTTTGTTTTTCAACTTTTAGGCCAACATGTTTCAAAATAGTTTGTCATCCAGTCACATTTCCATGGGTAAGCTTCGCCTCATATCGTATTAAAAATTAGGTATAGATTTCAATATATGGGATAGGTATAAGTTAACAATAATTTGGCTAACAATATCATTCAGTGATTAGATTCTTGTATTTGGAAGGGAAAACGAGCAGCGAAATCAAAGCTCGCTTGGATGCTGTGAACGGTGACTCTTCTCCTTCGATGGCAACCATCAAGAATTGGTTCAAGGAGTTTGTTGGTGGCCGCTCGTCGGTTTTTGATGGGCCACGCCCAGGTGCCCCGAAAACGGCTGCTACGGAGGAAAAAGTTAAAAAAATCCACGATCTCGGGCTGGCAGACCGTCGATTGAAGGTTCGCGAGATAGCTGAGACTGTGAGCATCGCAGAAGGAACGATGCATCATATTTTACACGAAGAACTGGGCATGAGAAAGCTGTCGGCGCGATGGGTGCCGCGTTTGCTCACACCGGAAAACAAACGCAACCGTGAGCCCACATCGGCGACGTGTTTGGCGCTGTTTCAGCAGTTCTTGCATCGTTTCGTGACCGTCGACGAAACATATATTCACTTGTACACACCAGAGACCAAGGAACAGTCGAAACAGTGGACTTCACGCGGCGAGCGTGCTCCGAAGAAGGCGGAGACTGTTCGATCGGCCGGAAAGGCGATGGCCACCGATGTGGATTCACAAGGTGTGATCCACATCGATTACCTCGGGAAGGGTAAATCAATCACGGGGCGCTACTATGCAGACTTTTTGGGCCGATTTGACGTCGAATTGAAGAAAAAGCGGCCCCGCTTGGCGTTTTTCGTTTTCCTTCTGCAGGCTAAGTACTTGTTGAATGACCCTCGTATACGATTCCCTCTCTCAGGGTTTGGTAGGTGAACCAACTTAAAATGTGTTCCAAGCAGGAAAATTTTATGCAAACTATCACATATAATGCTGTTTCCATTTCTATCCGGATTCGTACTATCAATTTCGATACCAGCCCTTTCGAGAAGATTTATCTCATCAACAGCGACTTCAAGATTCGATACCTACACTAGAGACTTTTCGCGGAATAAGCTATTCACTTTCATGGAAACGCCATCTGGGTGCTTTGGTCTAATACCACTCAGTTTTTCCGCCCATTGATTGTTGACCTCACTCCTGAAGTATGAACGGATTAAGTTCCGGACATTCTTCCAGTATAATTTCAACAAAGCCAACGAGGGATGGTTGTAATCCAAAAAGCGCCGATAAATATTGTTGACGCGTGTGAGAAGAAGGCTTTTCAATATCTTCAACCTTGCAATGGTTGGCGTTTCATATCCTTCTATATTGCTTCGATGTGTAATCATGGGAACTACTTTCTCAATCGATTCCAACGTCTGCTTCCCTAACTTCGACAAATAGAGATCTTTTTCATTGTTAGTTAGATTCCTGTCATTAGCAACCAAGCGTTGCCATCATCAGAAGGAGGTACTCGCGATTAAACTTCTTTTGAAACTTTCCCCAGTCTGTTTTTTTTAAATTTAACCGATGATTTTCATGTTGAACTGGAATGAGGAGGATATCATCTCTTTGATAATTGATTTCCATTACGATTGCGCTATGGTCGCTATCGTAAGGAAGCACCGTTGAGGACTATTAAAGTTGAATTCAAGTTTTGTGTCAGCAATGCAGAGGTCCAAGTATGAATTTGTCCTAGGGTATGCTGGGAGCTCTGACTCATATAGATTGCTCCTGTATTCAATTTGGTTTTCTGTTCTCCACGGCTTCAGGAATACACCTCTGGGATTATTGGTGTTGTTCAGCCATGATGTATACTTGGCATTCAGGTCATCGGCAAGAATATAATAATTATGCAGCCTGTTCAATTCGAGTATTTCAAACAAGCAATTGACACTTCAAGAGATTCAAAGCTTTTAAATTCGACTTTATCTATATTTTGGAAACTATAGGGTCTTCTAACCAATATGCCGGTGCAACCTCCTCCATCACTTTTCACCCTATCGTTTTTTACGAATTCGAAATCCTTGAATGTCATGGAGCGCCATTAATTGGGTTGGGTTTCAGTGGGAAGCATGATGTCAGGCTTTTGCTCAACAATGAATTCAAGAAGATAGTTACGTCGATGTATAGTAACAATGAAGTTGACGTTGACCGATATGAGGCGAAGCTTACCCATGGAAATGTGACTGGATGACAAACTATTTTGAAACATGTTGGCCTAAAAGTTGAAAAACAAAATTGATTTTTTGATCTTGCTTATTTATTCTTTCTGAAAGAGATTCAAGCTGTTGGTAAATTTTGAAAAACAGCTCATTATTACCACATACATTATTTATTTTATTCACATATTTTTCTGCTGGTCCTCTAGCAGCAAGTGCAAATTACACTCTGGGTTTGACGAAGTTGAAAGGTAACACACTACGATGTACTTGGTTTTGTTTTGGAGCAAATTTAACTTTTGCATCTTGATACCGAGGGCATCCTCGATATGATGCTGGATGACCAAATATACCGCAGTTAACACACTATGATTTTTCTGTTGGCTCCATCTTAGCCAATTTGCATTCACCGAGGGCACCGAGGGCATGGCACAGTTAGCAGCCGAATGACCGAATCTTTGGCACCTATAACAGTGGTTGACCTCAGTTTTTTGGAGACGCTGTTATCCCACAACTATGAAGTTCAAGTACCTTACCTGTTGGAGGGCACTTGGACTGCTTTCATTAGCAATTTGTAGAAAATAAAATGCCCCTGGTAGCAAAATTGTTCACACTAATGAATTTGACAGTTGGTGCTGCTTCCTGTAACATTTCAAGGAGATCAAATGTATTCTCCCCACAGTTCAAGGCCTGCAGGGAGACGGGAGAACTCACCCCGGATAATATAGTCGCGGTGATGCTCGAATCGGTTGACAAATGGAACCAGGTGGCACATTAACAGGCCAATTGAAAAGTCCCCATTCTACCATAGTAAAACACATTTTTTGGCAAAATTCGATTTTATTATTCAACATGGTTGCCTTCGAGGGCGATACAGCGATTGTAGCGATCTTCCAACTTTTCAATACCATTTTTGTAGTACGATTTGTCTTTCGCTTCAAAATAGGCATCAGTCTCAGCGATTACTTGTGAACCAGCTATATCGGCCAGGCGAAAACAAAATGGCGGCCATTTTAGACGAAAAATCGTGATTTCTGTTCTGACCAAATTATAGCTCCGATTTGCATTAAATTTGGTACAAAGGTTCACTGATGTATATGATAAATCTCACAATAAAAACTTCAAAGTCGGTACGGCTGAAAAAAATGGCGGCCGCTCAAGGTTCGAAAAGCGTACAAAATTTTGTTGCTGTAGTTTTGCACAAATCTTTCAACTAATGTTAATGAAATTCAACATTTTGATAGAAACTATAATTGTCTAAAGAGTTATGTAAAAAAACTGGAGGTCAGGTCGCAAAAACCAAAATGGCGGCCAGTTGAAACTCAAAACTAATTTTGATCCGATGTATATGAAACCTGATTTTAAGATAGAAATCAATCAGTTCTAGAGACTTCGATATTTTGGTGATCATGCATGTTCAATTTTCAAAATGGCGGCAGGTTTTCGTGGCCCTCTAGCGGTCACATTTTCCAACGGATTTTGATGAAACTTGGGATGATGGATATTTGTACTAAATTCTTGCATTATGCAAACAATTTTTCAAATCGAATGAAAAATTAAAATATCTAAATTTTAAAACTTAATATTTTTAGCTGCCATTTTCTCTAAAAATTGAATAATTTTGCCCTGTGTAGGGTGAAACTCTGATTTGAACGAGATTCGGCACATTGATTGATGAAGTCCTAGCATACAAAGATTTAAAATAATCCAAAATCAAATGCATGAATTCAAAATGGCGGCCCTCAAAGTTCGGAAGGCAAGCGCAATTTGCTATTTTAGTAGCAACTGAAATAATGAATACTTTTCATGGGAACGTTTTAAATCACTTAACTTGGAGGTATTTATATAGCAGACCATTTTCAGGATATTATTAAAATATTTTTACAATACCCTAAAAAATTATGAAATCGTGACTTATCTGTCCGTCCGTTTGTTCGTGTGTCACAGTAAGTTTCCTTGCAAACCACATGAGCTAGAATGAGGAAATTTTCTACGTAGGTCAAAAGTGGTGCCTCTCGCAATTTGCAGTGCAAGAAAATATTTTAAAATGTTTAAGAGGGGACTTCCCATACAGTTGGGTGGCTTCAATTTTTTTTTATTTCTGTAGCCCTCTAGCAGCCAAGTTTCTCAACAGATTCCGATGAAATTTGAAATTATAAGTATTAAAGCAAAAAATTATGCATCGGATGACAAATGAAAAAGTCGAAAATTTATAGCTTGATATTTTTAGCAGCCGTTTTCAATAAAAATTGAAAATGGTGGCCCCTGATGGTTCAGAAAAGAATTGAAAATATTTATATTAATAGCAACGCAAGTGCTGTTTATACTTTAATGGAAATCTTTTGAAATTAACTATTTGAGCTATTTAAGCCAACAAGTTATCACCTTTGTGTGGCAACCACTGCGGAATGTGTAAACAGCAAATGTGAGAAGGACGAAACCTGTATTTATATGTTTATAACAATTTATGATATGCCGATTTCAATATGTGAACCATAAATGTACAACTCGATTGAATGAGCAAAATATTTGCGCCTCTATAAATGGTCTTTAAATACGAACGTTGGCAGATTCTTTTTAATGTCAATAAATACCCATGTAGTGCTACGATAATTGCAGTTAGAAGTTTAGTAGTACGCAAGCCAAATTCTTTTCCAAAACCTAACACGACATACGAGAAATTTACTTTTCCGGCTGGTGCTGCCAACTGGGATTTTTTTCCTTCAAAAAGCAATATTTTATCAGCATACGAAATTCTTTTTTTTCCATCTTTTTTCAAATAACAAAAGTAGCTACACTCACAACGCAATATCTCACAAACTAATGGTCGAACTGCTGTCAAATTTTGACATGTATCGTTTGAAGGTTGGTACTAACTAAAAATCATATTGATTTAATACTAGCACCGCCATCTGTGTATCAGACCAGGGACTTTTCAATTGGACTGTTACGCTCGGGCGGTCCTAAAATATAAAAGGGACTCATAGCACCCGTGGGCGTTGGAGCTAGGGGATCGCTTTTCTGGCACTTCCTCTTCCCCTCTCCCCTCCCGCTAGGAAAGGGATCCACCAGCTTGAAGGCGCCTCACGGGGTAACAAAACGAGACCTGTCCCGAAGTAATGTCAAACGGTTCCAGGCTGGGTTCTCAGGTTGACAGGGGAGTATTTAGTGGGTAGTCCAGTCGCCTTCTTGCGAGCATGGGAGTCCCACACTCTGTGCATAAATGGCATTCACCTCCCAAACACAAAAAAGCCCTTCGAGCTTAAGATCTGTTTTTCCGCCTTTGGCGTGTATGTGAAGTGGGGAGCTTTTACACTATTAAGAGCATCTTTCGCTAGCTTGAAATCAGCCAGTGTTTTTGTTTTACTGTGAGTTTATCAGCGGCCACTCTCTCAACTTCGAAATTATCAATCTTATGTTCGGCTGCCAAAAGCCAAACCATATCCCCTTCGCGCTGACCAAAGGCATTAATCGGTGGAACTTTCTCAATTGATCTTATTATTTTGAATAGCAGAACCAGCAGACACACTGGTTGGCTTCTTCTTCTCCTTATTTTTTGATTTTAAGTATGCAATAAAATTATCACTGGAACCATTAATATTACCTATGTTTTCTTGGCACTCCATCTCTGTATCCATATCGTCATTCATCGCGTACCGCATAGTGATTTGCGCTGGCGTTTGCTGCTCCCGCGCTTAGTATGATATCAGCATCATGGATTGATGTCTTTTTCGTATTTTGTAATATTGCTTTATATGTTTGAGCCTTTTGCGTGGCTACTGTTTATTCGTTCGTCTTGTTTGTTGTCGCTTCTTTTTTTTCATTCTTATTATTTGTTGTCGCTTCTTCTTTTCCGGACGTATTTTGTGGCTTGATCATTTTTGTTTTTGTTTACTTTTGTTAATTTCCGGATCATTTCCTCCAAACTTCAAATTCGGAGTTTCATCTCATCATTTTCTCTAGTAACTCTTGTGTTTTCTCTAGTTATTCTTTCCAATTCTTCAAGAAACCAGCCCGTAGTTCTGCTGGTCCTCCTCAAAAAGTAGCCAAGAATTGCGAGAAAGTTCCGCCAATTAATGTCAAAGCGGAAAGGACATGGTTCGGCTGTTGGCAGCCGAAAACAAATTAACAAATTTCGAAATCAAACGAATAAATTCCGAGAAGCTATCAATTAGAACGAAATCACTGGTTGATTTCAAATCAGCGAAAAATGCTTTGAATTCTGGGGAGGTTCCGCACTTCACTTATACCCCCAAAAGCGAGAAGAACCAGACGTTCTTGCTAAAGGGCTTGGACTGCGGAGAAGATACCGTCGATCTTCTTCAGGTTCCTAAGGAAACAGCACCACAAATCGAGTTTATCCCAGTTAAAACATTCGCGACAAGAAGGTCGACGGTAGAAAAAAGAAAATACCACTATATTTAGTACAAATAACAAATAAGAGCAGTCCAAGCGCTCTTCAGCAAATCAGATATTTAAATTTCCGAGTGGTTTGGTGGGAACGTCTCCAGAAACGAGAAATCAACCAGTGGTATCGCTGCCAACGATTTGGGCATTCGGCTGCCAATTGCGCCATGCATTACCGATGCGTTAAATGCCAGGACGTGCATGCTCCCGGTGAGTGCAAATTGGCTCAGACGGAGCCAAAAGAGAAATGATATTGCGTTAACTGCGATGTTTTTGGTCACCCGGCATTATATCGAGGATGCTCCCGATATCAGGATGCGAGATTAAAATCTTTCCCAAAGCAAACAAAACTACACCGCAGTGTCTTAACTCCGAACTTCGTAAAGCCCGGAGTATCATTTGCACAAGCCGCTAGAGGGCCAGCAGAAAATGCGGAAAATAGTGCAAATAATGTAAGTGGCAATAATGAGCTGCTTCTCAAAATTTTACGGCAATTAAATTCTCTATCGGAAAGAATCGATAAGCAAGATACAAAAATTAATCTTGTTTTTCATCGTCTAGGGGTTTCAAATGCCTCAAAATAATTTGTCATCCAGTCACATTCCCATGGATAGGATTCGTCTCATCTCGATCAACGTCAACTCCATTGTTACTATACATCGGCTAGATTATCTCCTTGAATTCATTGCCAGACAAAAGCCTGACATCCTGCTTCTAACCGAAACCCACCTCAGCTCATGGCACTCCATGACATTCAAGGATTTTGAATTCGTAAGAAACGATAGGGTAATAGGTGATGGGGGAGTGGCACTGGGATATTGGTACGAAGACCCTATCGTTTCCAAAATATTGAAAAAGTCGAATTCAAAAGCTTTGAATCTCTTGAAGTGTCCGTTATCAAAATCTCACTGCCAGGTGGGGATAACCTCTTCGTTATCTCTGCCTATGCAACTGGTGGAACTGTTCTCAAGCTCAAGGAGGAACTCAATTCCTTGTTTGAAATACTCGAATTGAACAGGCTGCAAAACTATTATATTCTTGCTGGTGGCCTGAGCGCCAAGCATACATCATGGCTGAACAACACCAATAATCCAATAGGTGTATTCCTGAAATCGTGGATAACAGAGAACCAAATTGAATACAGGTGCAATCTATATGGGTCGGAGTTCCCAACATACCCTAGAACAAATTCATATTCGGACGTTTGCATTGCTGACGCAAGACTCGAATTCAGCTTTAATAGTCCTCAACGGAAACTGCAGGTGCTTCCTTATGATAGCGACCATAAAGCAATCGTAATGGAAATCAATCATCACAGGGATGATTTCTTCCTCATTCCAGTTCAACATGAAAGTCATCGGTTGAATTTAAAAAAAAACGGACTGGGGAAAGTTTCAAAATAAGTTTAATTGGGAGTACCAGAAGCAATGTCCCCCTTCTGATGGTGGCAACTCTTGCTCAATGGTTCCCAATGACAGGAATCTAACTAACGATGAAATAGATGTCTATTTGTCGAAGTTAGAGAAGCTGACGTTGGAAACGATTGAGAAAGTAGTTCCCAAGATTAAACTTCGAAACAATATGGAAGGATATGAAACACCAACCATCGCAAGGTTGAAAAAAATGAAAAGCCTCCTTCTCACACACACAATACTTATCGACGATTTTTGGACTACAATCATCCCTCGTTGTCTTTGTTGAAATTACATCTGAAGAATGTCCGGAACTTAATCCGGTCATACTTCAGGAGTGAGGTCAGCAATCAATGGGCGGAAAAATTGAGGGGTATTAGCCCACAGGACCCAGACGGCGTGTTTGCGAAAGTGAATAGCATATTCCGCAAGAAGTCTCGAATGAAGGTATCGAATCTTGAAGTCACTAGTGATGAGATAAATCTTCTCGATAGGGCTGGTATCGAAATTGATAGGACGACTCCGGATAGAAATGGAAACAGGATTATTTGTGAAGGATTGTAGAAACTTGCCCTGATTGGAACACATTTTGAATTGGTTCATCTACCAAACCCTGAGAGAGGGAACGAAATATTTTCAGAGTTCGTTGAAGCAAAAGTTTCCGAGTTCAAATTAAGCCTGAACGGCCAATCAATTCTTCATTTCAATGAAACATTAACATCTGACCTCATACCGAGCTTGAATCTTATTGATTATTTTGTCAGCTATGAAGACTTGCGTTTCATATTTCGCAAGATAAACAACAAGAAATCATGTGGTACTGATGGTATTCCAAATGTAGTTCTCCGACATTTGCCTGAGGTTGCTATTAGGAACTATTGCATATTGTTCAACAACATGTTAAGCAATTCATATTTCCCAAATGAGAGGAAAAAAGCTAAGGTATTCCCGATCTTGAAGAAAGGAAAATAATCTTCATGCCCCAAAAGCTATCGCCCAATCAGCTAGCTGCCTAACATCAGCAAGGTGTTTGAAGTGATACTCAACAGAGCATTAAACGCCCACGTTGAGGAAAATTGGTTGATGCCGAATTGCCAATTTGGTTTTCGTGCCAGGCATTTGAACACACATGCAATAACGAAAGTAACCTCAGACGTCTGTTGGAAACTAAATGATAGACAATGTGTTGAAGCATGTCTCATTGATATGGAGAAAGCCTTTGATACGGTATGGTTAGATGGACTAATTTTTAAACTCCTTAAGGACAAGTTCCCCAGACACCTTGTCGCCATGATGTGCAATATGTTATACGGGAAATCGTTTGTTGTAACTGATGGAAATCTGACAACAATGCGCGAGTTCAAGGTCTTGAATGGTCTACAGCAGGGAACAGTTACTGCGCCTCTGCTCTTCTCAATCTTCATTCGCAAGCTATTGAACGGCTTTGATTTTAACGTCTCGCCAACGCGATCATTGGTAGCGTTTGCTGATGATCTGATCATCTATACGGCAGACCGAAAAGCTACAATAGTTCAGAGCAATCTCCAAAAAATGTTCAATGATGTGCAGCTGTACACTGACAATTTCCGAATGAAAATCAATGCGCAGAAGTGTGAAACAATCTTGTTTCGGACAACGCTGCAGGGGGTCAGTCAAGACCTGAAACGTAATTGGAAAGATTTCCACATCATGGCTGGCGAGGGTAGTTTAGAACGAGTTCCACATAAATCCTGTGTTCGATATCTCGGTGTTTATCTCGATCAGTATCTGTACTATCCTGAACATGTGAAAATCATGCTCAGTAAGGCACTTAAAGTAGTCATGGCCCTGCGAAAACTCTTTCATTCCAAATACATGGATCAAAAGGTCAAAATTATCTGTTACAAGACCCTGGTTAGATCAGTTTTGACATATGGATGTCAGATCTGGTACAACCAGAGCGCTAGTACTATGGAAAAATTAAGAGTTTTCGAAAGGAAATGTCTTCGTGCATGTACTGGTTTGTACAGAAAGCCTGAGACGGATTGGAAACATTATATATCGAATAGAAGAATTTATCAAACTGCTGAAGTGACGAGGGTCGATATCTTCATATTGAAACTTCTTCGGAATCATATCGCTAGAGCTGTGACTGTGAGTGAAAACCCTTGGATTTCACAGCCGTTCCACCCTACAGACGGATATATTGCGACTTGCCTCGCTACTGGCTTCATTCCTCCAGAAGCATTCGTGTATTTGGACATGAATCGATATGTTTTTGATTCTGACGGCGTCCCAGTCATATATCACATATATCGACGGGCCACCGATAAGAAGATAAAATATCCTCCAAATTTGAGTTCACGAGACCAACAACTCCAATGGAGTTACTCATTTTCTAGGTTCGTTGAAGCTGATCGAGTTGAGACGGCGCAATCCAGGTATTGGTGGCTGAATGACAATGTCTAAATTATTTGTGTTTATTTTCAGTTTTGGTGTTTTTCGTTATTTAGTTTTTTGAGTTTCAGCTCATTATTGCTACATTTAGTGTTATTGTTTATTTTTGTTAAAAATTAAGTATAGGTTAGGTTTATAATATGTTTATTATATCAGGTTAGAGATAAGGTTCAACGCTTAGGTTAGGAACATTGTTATAGATTTTTTTAGTATAAGATAAAGTTTTTGATTACATTTATTAGAATTAAGTTAAAACATATTAGGTGTAGGATCAAAGTTTCACTGTTGTGTTTTAATTATAAATAATTTTAGAATAGTGTTGGTCGGTTTTTTCTCCTTTTTCCAATTGAATTTTAAAAATATGTAATAATCTTCATTGATTTGAATTTGCTAAGTTTTTTTTTAAATGTGTTTAATGATAACGTTCAAATTTAGAGAGCCATTTGGGCCATTAAGTTTTTTATTGTTATTGTTTGGAATTTGCTTTATATTCTTTTAAAATTTATAACGATTAGTATTAAATAAAGCGCTTTTGACTTTGACATCCCAAAGTTCTCTGCATCAACCAGAATCAACCCAGCAAGTAAGGTCCAATCAACTCCCATACTTTTGACAATTGGGGACAATCGTTTTCAACGGCGGAGGAGTTAACAATAATTTGGCTAACACCTTGCAAAAATTCCAGACAAGGTATATTCCCGACAATGCAATTCTGGGTCATATTCGCGACAATGCAATTTCCATGAAAATGAAAATTGCATTCCCACGTTTACGAAAATCATCGTCAGCAAAAAATATGTTCTTCGTAGTCTTTAAGAGAAAATTAGTTAGTTGTAATTTGGTTCGTTACGAATAAACATAAGGTACCACCTTGATCCGTATTTTAAAAAAATAGAAATTTCGTTGATTTTATTTAACTTATATGTTATGTTTATATTAGGTTTAGAGATAAGGTTTAACGCTTAGGTTAGGAATATTGTGAGAGCATTTTAGTATAGGATAAAGTTTTTGTTGGATTTTATTAGAATTGGGTTATAACATATTTGGTTTAGGATAAAAGTTCACTGTTGTGTTAAAATTATAAATAATTTGTGAATAGTGTTGTTGGTTTTCTCTCCTTTTTCCAATTGAATCATAAAATATGTAATAATTTTAATCAATTTGAATTTGATATTGTTTTCTGATTCTATGTTTTTAACTTGACAACGTATAAATTTAGAGAGCCATTTGGGCCATTAAGTTTTCGTAGTTTGTTCGTTTGTAAACTCTTTATATTGTTTTTGTATCTATAACGATTGGTATTAAATATAGCGCGTTTAACTTTGACTTTGAGATTTTTTGGACGACTGGTGCTTAGCTGTTTCGTATTTTTAGTGTCTTAGTTTAACTTTTTTTAATAGTTGATGTTATATTCTCCAGCTTTGTTTCGTTCGCCTGGATAAAGAGAGTTAAAAAATTATCAAACTAGCTGGACGAGTTTGATGATGTTCAAACTCTCTCGATCGAAATAAATTTAACAAGCGGGGAAAATGGGTGGCCTTTTTAAACTATAGACTCTGCATATAAGGGGGGCTTCGAATTCAAAATTTAATTAAAAGAGAAGTGGAACTAAAAGCTTAAACCAAAACTTAGCACTTAAAGCGAGAGCCTAAAATGTTACTTCTTTGCAACATTTTATTTTCTACATGTCACAACAGCGTAATGTTCAAGAGTTTAATCATCTGATTCTCTTCTGATCCCTGGAGAATCCCTTCAATTGTCACTAGTACCTCTTAGCACATTGGCCTTATAGAGCTGAACAATATATCTTCCTTTAAGAAATTCAAATATCAAAATCATGTGTTTAGAGTGTTGATTCAGTACACACTTGTGGCTTCGCATAACATAATTATATAACACCAAGTACTGAGATAAGGTTTATTGTAATTGATTTTAATTTACATTTACATTTTCTGCAGCATGAATTTCCATCACTGAATTCACTATTGTCTCCCTCCTTCTTCATTCTAGATTATGTTGTGGCTCCTTTTTTTGCTCTGCAAACCGTATCCCTATCGTTGAGTCAATCATCGCGCATAGGCCGGGACAAGTGCAATATTGGGTATTCAAAGATACAACATTGCCACTGTACCGTCCTCTGCGAAATTCATGATATTCGGCGATAATTTGATTCATCTGTAAGAAAAAACAAAAGAATGAGAAAAACACATTTTTAGTGATCTGAAGTCAAATTAGCCCGCATCGAAATTAACATATTGATGTAAATTTGTCTGGAAAACATAATCGATATAATCGCGGAACAAAGACGAGAATCTTTCGTAGCGCTGACGAAAAAATAGAACAATTCCCATAAAAGCATCTAAATACAGCACACAAGTCATGTAAACTAGCTAAGTCAACTATTTTAAAAACTATTCTTCGATAGATAAAAGCATTAACATATTCAACAGCAACAAATTGAAGTCGATGGCTTGGCTGAGGTCGTTCCAGATGAAAGAAACAAAGAAAAAGATTCAAAGAGAACCAGCACAAAATACCGGAACTTAATTGTGAGAAAAAATCGTATGGAGGTGGAGATGATGACAATGTTTTAGCCTTTCTTACAATTTACAATTCTCTGATTTCTAACGCTTTTCCAGTTTACTTCTTATTTGACTATGTCAAACATGCACTACAGACAAAATGAATTAGATTTAAAATTGGAAAAAGAAGAAAACCTATTAGCCTTAAGCTTTTAGGGTAAAGACATTGTAAAATCGTAAAGGTGGTGTTCAAACATTTCTCTAATGTGTGCGTTTTTATTTATAATATTTATTGAAAAGTCGAATAGCTTTCATAAAAAATTCAACTTTACGAAAGTGAAAGATATCAATATTAAATTGAAAGATCAATGTATCTGCAAGTTGCGAAGCCTCAATTGCACATGCGTGGATTTGTAGCTCCCCTTAATATGCAGACTAGTAAAAGGTGACGAAATTTAAATTTGTCAATTTTTTCTTATTTGAGCGAACAATCGTATCTGAAAAAATGGTTAAACAACTTCGATAATAATAACAGAGCCTCCATATGGAGACCCATTTTTTCTTCCAACAAATTTTTTGCTTCATTTCCGGTCTAACTACTGGAGGTAGATTTAAGAAAAGTCTTTGATCTTTAACGCTTGTGAGAAGAAGTAGACGATATGGCTTTTAAAATATAAAACATGCGGAAAGATTGTATTGCCTGAATAAATTTAAATACTGTAGAACGGGAAAGCGTTAATTTGTTTTGCAGAGATCGCGATTAATACTCACGTTTCTTTTTTTGATGCAATAATACTTTAATGTGAGTCATATGGACAACTTCATGTCCCTCACGTACAAACGTTACGGAAATCTTATTTAGGGGCGGCTAAATAATGATCTGAAGTGTTTAAAAATAGCTCCATTGCTAACTAGGCAATATATAATATCTAAATAGGCTTGAAAAGGTTTAGATTTGCATACTATATATTTGAGAAATACCGATTTTACAAATGGATAGTTTTTAAGCGTTTTAGTATTGAGTTTTAATTTTACATGTCAGAAACTTAAAAACTGACGAATCAATGCATTAAAGTTTTATTATTTTATAGTGTGAGTGGTTTAGATCGGATCACCCGCAGCTTACGAGTATGTTATGCAGAAGTTCACTGATTTCGCTGACGATACAATCTTTGATAAGTAAAACATTACACGAATAAAATAAGAAACCTTTGAGGAAAACAAACTCTTCTAAATAGACAAGGACGAAATAAATTTTATGGCATCTGTGTCAAATAAATGTACTGTTTTTTCAATTGATTAAGGGTGATTTATTTATTTATTACGACCAACTTACAAAGTCCAATTACAAGATTGGTTCAAACAATACAAATAGAAAAGTACAACAAAATATATCTACTAGACTATGTGTTTAAAATTAAATTCTTAAGTCTATGCTTATAAATTACTAAAGATAGAGGATACGGGCCAAACTTCATAGCATTGTGGTTTCTTGGCAGGCGCAGCAGCATTGGTGAATTGTAAAATGTTTCCGTTCTTGCAAATGGAATTTGATATGATCCTTCATTTCTAGAGGGATAATTAGATGTCCGCATTTTCAGTAACTCTCTTACATTTGTTTGCAACTGATGGTGGTGAAGGTATAGGAGATATTCATCAAGAAAGTGTCTACGGGATGATAACGATGGGAGGTGCAGAAAAGAAGATCTTGCTTCATAAGATTGGTACGGAGCTTTAAATTTAAACAATAATATTCGGGTGAACTTCCGTTGTATAGATTCCAGTAGTGAGTCTAAGTACTTATAATGCGTGTCAAAATTTGTGAACAATACTCGACGATAGGCGGAACAGTTCTTACATAAAGATGTACTGGAGACAGGATATTTCCAAAGATGCAAGACTGACGAAGAACAAATCCGGAAACACGAGAAGCACGTGACGTAATGTCGAGGATGTGCTGTTCGAACTTGAATCGCGGGTCTAAGATCATGTTACATAACCAGTATACCCTATGTATACTGATATGAACTGGGATCTCATTTGATGTGTATCCTATATACATCATCAAGGCTCCCGGAGAGAGAACTCGCTGTAACACCACTTACCTGCTACTCTATCCATTTAAACCAGAACAATAAAGACGAGAGTTTATTTTAAGAAGGATTTGACGTTATTTCACGGTTCACTTTTTGTTAAAACATTTATAAATTAAGACCAAATTGATCCATCACATTGCTTTAAAACTCTAAATATCAGCCAGCCTGAAGAGGGAAACAACTGGACGACCTAATGGTTGGGGGTGGCCGCACGGCGTGAAACGCCAAAAGGCCGGTTGAAGATCGCGGCGCAAGCCAACACCTCATCCCTCACCATTTCGTTGATCACCGAACAGCACTTCCGCCTGGAACTTGTACCGCGAATACTTAAACGCAGCACGCTCCCTTTTGGACTTGAATACACACTGACTCGAATGCTTTGCCCAAGAACTTAAAATACTGTTCTTTCGTGAGCTTACAACTTAAATTCTCTTTAAATGATGGACGGTGAATATGCGAAACTGGGAAAATTGAGCGAAAGACTGCTTTTCGCTTAAGCTTTTGACTCCGAAAGAGTGTTTTTAGCTTAAGCTTTCGGCTTTCCCACGATCTCTTGAGGTGAATTAGCGAAACTGGGGACATTGTGCGAAAGAGTGTTTATGCCGGAACTTTCGGTTTTCCTTTCCGCTTACCTCTCTTCGAAGCACACCCAAAGCTTATCGTTCACGATGTGAATATCATTGCGGGTTGATCTTTTTCGTTTACTTTACCGCTTGCTTATTTACTTGCGTATGTGCTTCTTTGGCTAATTTTCATTGGCAACGTGCGAGTACATAGGTGTTGTTTGCTCGCTCGCAACTACTGCACTTATGAAGCGGAAATATATCCGGGTATGTTGCATGTGTTCGCTCGCAACAATCACCCTTAAGTGTTTGAACTTGGTTACTACAGATAGCGGCTTATTGTGTAGGCTATACGGAAATGAGATTGGATATGATTTTAAAGAGAATGTCATTTTATGACATTTTTGAACATTAAGGGAAAGAAAATTTGATTCACTCCAGTTGCATGGGACGCTCAAGTCATTTTGGAGGGAGATGCAATCATCAATACTTCTAATCACTTTAAATTTTTTTTTGATCATCAGCATAGAGAAGACATGGAGCATCTATTAAAGAGGGCAAGTCGTTAATGTATATTAGGAATAAAAGCGGCTCCAGGATGGATCCTTGAGGGACTCCAGTCTGTGGACAGAAGGAGTGAGATAACACTCCACAGAGACTTACTCTACATGAACGATTGTTAACGTATGAGACAAGCCAAGAGAGCAAACAGCCAGAAATACTATGTTGTGTTAGCTTTTTACACAGTACGTTATGATTTACTTTATGAAAGTGCTTATCAAGGGCTTCACAATGTGAGTAAACTCAAATAGGTTTGTAGTGGTCGACCGACCTGGAAGAAAGCCATGTTGAGCAGGAAATATCGAGGAGTATGCAAGTTCATAAATGTGATTATGAACTAAACGTTCTAGGATCTTCGGGAAATACGATATACGAGGTGTGTTCAAAAAGTTGATATTCATATCGGCTACCTTTCATGAAATTTTTTTCAGGGCCCACTCCTCTGTACTGTAATCATCGATTCATGGCCTATTTTTTCGAATCATAGAATGGTTACAAAGCCCTTTTGCTAGGAGCTCTCTTCTGCCTCTTCGACTTGTTTCAATTGTATGTACTCATTTTCATGATACCAATCATTCCTGAAATTTTCATGCAAATCCTAGCAAAACTGTAGTGTCTAAATCGATAAAAAGCGCATATGGCTCCATAGCCATACGAGGTGTGTTCAAAAAGTATCACGAATTTTGAATTTTCGCGGGTTACGTATATTCGAATTTCGATTTTTTTGTGGCGTTATGTTGGTACTCATGTCTGTCACTTATGTCGACAAGCTCGGCCATTTTGAATGTTCACTTGATTGGTGATAGCTGCTTTACTTGCACGTGTTTTCAATCGTCTTCGATTTTTACTTATTCAAAAAAAAATGGATCAAAGAACGTGTATCAAATTTTGTATGAAAAACGAAATTAAGTGCGCGGATGCATTCCGAATGTTGACTGTGTCATACGGAGAAGCTACCTTGGACCGAAGCAACGTTTGTCGGTGGTACAAAATGTTTTTAGAAGGCCGAGAAGATGTGAACGACGAAGAGCGTGCCGGACGCCCGAGCACTTCAACAACAGACGAAAAAATTAATGAAGTGGAGAAAATGGTATTGGTCAATCGTCGAATCACCGTTAGAGAAGTTGCTGAGGACCTAAACATATCGATTGGCTCGTGCCATTCGATTTTTATCAACGATTTGGGCATGAGACGGGTCGCCGCGAAATTCGTACCAAAATTGCTCAATTGCGACCAAAAACAGCAACGCATGAACTTTGCTAATGAGATGTTAAACTCTGTCCGCGACGAACCAAATTTGCTCCAGAGGGTCATAACTGGTGACGAATCGTGGGTTTATGGTTATGACGTGGAAACCAAAGCTCAATCATCTCAATGGAAGCTGCCGCATGAACCAAGAGCCAAGTTCGGTCGAATGTGAAAGTTTTGCTGTCAGTTTTCTTCGATTGCAGGGGCGTGGTGCATCATGAGTTCTTGCCACAGGGAAGAACGGTCAATAAGGAATATTACCTGCAAGTTATGCGCAATTTGCGCGAAGCAATCCGCCGGAAACGCCCGGATTTGTGGGAGAACAAAAATTGGCTTTTGCACCACGATAACGCCCCTGCTCACACATCGTTACTTGTGCGCGACTTTTTGGCCAAAAACAACACACTAATGATGCCGCAGCTACCGTATTCCCCAGATCTGGCCCCTTAGACTTTTTCTTGTTTCCTAAACTGAAGAGGCCCATGAAAGGACGACGTTACGCTACGCTTGACGAGATAAAGACGGCATCGAAGGAGGAGCTGAACAAGATTAAGAAAAATGATTTTTTGAAGTGCTTCGAAGATTGGAAAAACCGTTGGCACAAGTGTATAATATCTCATGGGGATTACTTTGAAGGGGACAAAATAGATATTCATGAATAAATAAATAATTTTTGAAAAAAAAAAACAAAATTCGTGATATTTTTTGAACACACCTCGTAAGTGAGATCGGACGGTAGTTGGAGACACACGAAAGAGGACCAGATTTATGAATTGGGAAGATGTTGGCGAGGAAAAACTCCGGAGGACAAGCTGGCGTTAAAGATAAAACTCAGAGGACAGAGATTTGACGAACACATTTATAATACCGTCTGGCCCAGAACCAATGCTTGTGTCAAAGAGTATTAATTATGGACTCGATATGTGCATGCCTAGCTGCAGGAGCACTATTAGCCAGAGAAAAATTAAGAGGGAAATCATAAGAATCGGATGCCGAAGAGGAAGTTATAGCGGAAAAGAAGTCCGCGAACAAGTTGGAAATGGATTCCAGTGTTGAACTGTGTTTATAGTTCCAGTACATGGTGCTAGGAAAGTGCGGGGAGGACTTTAGATGATTAATATATGACCTGAATGGTTTTGACTGATTGGAATGAAGTGACTGCTCTATGTGCGTAAAGTAATTTTTTCTTGAGCTTTTAATTAATAATTTTGCGGAGGCAGGGGATCTAGAGTATTCATTATAAGAGTCAGAATCACTGGTCAATCTAAACTTTTGTTGAAGTTTGTTCCTAATCTTCAGAGCTTCTAAGATGTCATGGTTGAGCCAAGGTTGGTCAGAGCTCTTTTGGACCTACATAGGGGTGTAAACTGACGGATAAGCGAGTCGAGGTGGGAATAATATTTAGTAATAGCTTCTTCGCAATCAAGGCAGTCAAAAAACGAGAACCAATCAAGTGAATTCAAAGATTCCGACAATGCGCTGTAGTTGGCTTTCCAGAAGTTGAACTTAAGCGGCTGATAGCATTAAGTGTTTTTGGAAAGCTCATGCTGATGTCCAACAACAGAGGGGGATGATGGGGATCAGGAGATAGGGAGGAGTGAGGTGCGGCAGCTACCTGAATATGCCCAGTATCGATGTTCGACATGACAAGATCAAGCATCTCGCATCACTATCCCGGGTGCATCATTTAGACGCGTATAAAGATCCTTAACGATAAAATAAAAATCATTCTTAATGAAATTTATCTTGGAAGAATTACATTTAGCATATACACTTTATATTCGTTTACAAGAATTTTAATTTGATACTTATCTAGTCAGGAGGAAGGTTCGAAGTGCTATGGCGGGTGCAACGAAATTGGCGCTACCTTTCTCGATCACCAGATAAAAACACTAAATCTGTTAGTTGTGAAACGTTTATTAAGTTATGCCTTGTCATTTCGTAAGGCGTTAAACTAATCAATCAGAAAAAAGTATAATGAAAAATAAAAATTAAATTATTCACTTTTCATGCAATCGTGGGTGCAACATCGTCTAATTTAAGTTAAAATAACCATCAATAAAATTACTTTTTATGGAATTGTTTGCAGCTACATATAATAGCTGCAAACAATTCCATAAAAAGTAATTTAAAAAAGCTATCGGAGCCATCCGAAAGAGTGATCGATATCCGCGCGACGTTAGATAAAGCTTCAAATGTAGAGCAAATTTGTCGTATAGATTTACATTAAATTGATGTGAAAAGGGTGAAATGATCCAATTAAAAAAGTTTAGCTAATACATCAATAAAATCTTATAAGAGTATAGGAACAAAATAAGAGATCAAACAATTTTAATGACTAATCTGTACCCTTCTTCTCTGACACTTTTGTTAATTATTCCTTCTCAAATACGTCAATATTCGCCGAAAATTCCATGAACATATTATTTCCATCTGTCTATTTCTCTGGCGGTGCCAGCTTCAAAATAATGTCTGTAAATTGCACATCCACTATGTCATTACGATTTCAGTGAAGCGTTTACCATCAACCGTCGTCAGAAATTGTACTCTAATTTCTCCATCTTCATCCATATCGCTTTGCCACACCCCCACATAGCGATATTGGGTTTTTGCCGAATTTGCAGAGCAGTTGTACGAGCACTTAGAAACCAGTTTTAAGGCATGGTTTTGCTGGTAATTTTGAGGGTTGTAGAGGCGTTAGCGTTTTGAGGGTTGTAGAGACGTTAGCGTCATTCCCAGGTTCGTTATCTGAATCACTATAAACATCAGAAACGCGCGATCTCGTTTTGGGTGGCACGATGGATTTACTTTGCTCCGATACTGAAGGCGTAGATAATCAGGGCACAAAATTTCTTCTTTTATTTTATAATTCGCAAGAGGTTGCAAATCATCATCGTCCCGGTCTCTTTCTGGAATGGTGGTGGTTTCCAGAGATTTAAAAATCAATGTGGTTTTGAATTGAGACAGTGAGGTTCGCGCCACGGATGGCCGTCTTCAGTTAGAAAGAAATGTTTTGATTAAGTCCCTGGTATATTTTTCAGCCATTCCCTTTCATCATCCAATATGACTATCTTTTCTTTAACATCTTCTTTTGCTACGAATATAAAGAAGATGTTTTCAGAGAGACTGCGTGTCAACTCATAGAATTCTAGCAAATTGTTGACGACAGCTTCCCGGGACTTAACGGTGATCCATACTAACCTTTTAACACTTCTACCGATTCCATCGACGGCACCTTTACCATGAGGGGTAGCGAAAAAGTTCCATTCGTGGTGAGTGAACCCATATTCTGCTTTGAATGCATTTACGCTTCCGATTACAGACCGATTCTTGAATTGAGCCTTGCAATTATCGCTGCAGATATGCATACATCTAGTGTAATCAGTGACCTATTTAATTTACTCAGGTATTTTCTGCAGAAAGAGATGCACAGTATATTTGCTGTGGTTTAATTCATCACTTACTATGAGCAACTGAATTAAAGTTTGTCGGTAGTCCAAATACAACAAGTGAAAAGTGTGACTTGTCCACTAGGCCAATTTGCTGATTGTTTTCAATTTGACTGATCAGCGCATAATTCGCCACAAAGTCTATTTTCACAATAGCTTTCTCACTGATTGGGTTCTGTTTTGCATTTTGAAAATAATTGGAATGAAGATTTAAAAATAAAGAATGTTAAGGGTCTTCCAATAAGATTAATTTTGGATAGCTTACTATTTCGGTAGATGTCACTTTTGAAAATGTCATTTTTTGACATGTGACAAGTAGAAACTACGCCACTAATAAAAATGGAACGATACACGCTTCAACAACGCATTGAAATTATTAAAATTCACTATAAAAATGGTGAAAATTTGGCAGAGATGCTTCGTAAAACTCGAACATTTTTGGGTCGTCGTGAAGCACCTTATCGGACCGCAATACAGAAATTGGTGGAAAAATTCGAGCTGTTGGGACAACTTAGTGATGTGAAGAATAAAACCCGTGCACGTCATCCAAGAACAGCCGAGAATATAGCTGCTGTAGCCGAAAGTGTTGAAGAAAACCAAGGTTTGTCCATTCCTCGTCGTTCTTTGGAATTAGGCATTCCACAAACGTCATTACATCGTATTTTGCATAAAGATTTGGGTCTTAAAGCTTGTAAAGTTCAGTTAACACAAGAACTCAAGCCGGTCGATCATCAACAACGTCGTGTCTTTGCTGATTGGGTCCTTGAAATGCGTGAAATTTATCCGGAATTCTATCGAAAAATCATCTTGAGTGATGAGGCCCATTTCCACCTCGGTGGCTTCGTCAACAAGCAAAATTGTCGTATCTGGGGCTCGGAAAACCCAAGAGTTATTTTTGAAAAGCCTCTCTTTCCTCAACGTGTGACTGTTTGGTGCGGTTTATGGTCCGGCGGAGTCATTGGACCTTACTTTTTCGAAAATGAGGCTGAAGCAACAGTTACGGTGAATGGATTGCGCTATTGAGAGATGATTAATGATTTTTTATGGCCGGAATTGGATAGTATTGATCTGGACAACGTTTACTTTCAACAAGACGGCGCTATGTGCCACACAAGCGACGAAACCATTGATGTTTTACGGGAAACTGTTATCTCTCGAAGAGGTGATCACAATTGGCCACCGAGATCTTGTGATTTAACACTTTGCGACTTCTTCCTTCGGGGCCTCGTGAAAGAGAAGGTCTACGCCAACAGCTCAGCGTCGATTCAAGACCTCAAAGATGGAATTCGTGAGGCTATCAGATACATGGGCAGCCACTTTGCGATTTGGTTATGGAAAATTTCATGAAAAGGATATAGTCCTGTAAGCGTGGTCATGGTGGTCATTTGCGTTATGTTATATTCCACTATTAACGGCATACCTTCCTCTTCATAATGGGAACATCCGATAATTTATATTAAAAAATGGCTTTTTTCTTTTGATATCAAAATTAAACCTCTTATTGGAAAACCCTGTACTTATTCATAATTTTTTTTGTAGACCGTCATGACGGACGTCAATTTTGTGTTCGCCACAAATTGTCTTTTTGCACTTGGCGCAAGTCATCTTCGACATTCTTTTTTCTTTGAGGTGCAGTAACACCTCTTTTTGAATGGTGGCTCTTTTCCTTCTTCTACTAGAGTCTATGAACTAGTTCTTGGAGGAATATTTTCGATGCTGCTTCGTACAGGTCTTGGCAAAGTAGAAGCTCTGCTTCAATCACAGTGTAATCAGCTGAGAACTGAGTATTTTCATGTACTCTTTGCGACTTAAGGGCTTATTTTGTTTTGATAAAATATTACGAGTATGGCAGTATATATTTGAACTGACAAAAGCTTTGTTCAGTATGCCATAAAAAAAGGCCAGTTTTACTCGAGTATGACAAAGTAGAGCACATTTGATTGAATATGTCGACGCCACACTTAGTTTGGTTATAAAACAATACCATTTATAGCTTTCCAGTTACAGAGTCGAGGATACCTTCTTCGTCACACGATGATCATAAATAAACCATCTTCGAGGGCTTCGGTTTGTCTGACAATAATGTCAAACACCCGTCATAACAAAAGACTAACGAGCCTTTTTATATTAGCCAAAATTCACTGTTTTTCAATTACTCAGGACGTTTGTTCGACTTAAAAGTGCCAACGAAAGTGAGCTTGTATGGTTCCTGAAGTTATTTTGCAAGTGTTACCGAAGTTAATCACAGAATATGGTTCTATTTGTGGCATAAATAATGATAACGCTAATATTCCCCCTGAGGCAATACATGAGTATTTGTGGCTCTTCAGATATATGGTATTGCATTCATCATGTAATAAATTCTACTAGCGCATTTCATAGGGATTTTATGCCGTGTTTATTAGGTTCTGAATAGACATCTTCCTCGAAATCCCAGCAATTGTTCGTTAACATGCCTAACTGGAGAATGGTGTTGCGAATACCGGGCGAGCCGGCATTCTCCTGTTTTTCAGTTTAAATACTCAAATGAATCGTTTATATTGGGCGCACACATCTAATAAAATATTTCCTCATTTTCCTTTCCTTGAATCCCCTATTATCACCAATTTTAAATTTTTTCCTGCCATAAAAACATTTTATTTTCGCTTCTCCCAGAAATAATTGTTATTTCTGTTACTAATCTTAATTTTTTATCATTTTCATTACCAAATAATCGTACCTTTACTTTCACAGAAAATGATTTCATTTTTATTTGATCTGGTTGTTCCCATGCATTCTGTACAATGGGACAAGAATCATAAACTAATTATGCCTCCTAATCCCCGTACAAACTTACCCATTGCGATACTATTGACGTAAGCCTTCAAAATGCTTTGCTCGGTTGAAGTTGAGTTTTGGATGCATGGCTGAATGCCGGAAGATAGTGTAGGTACTAGCGCATCGGACTCTGAATCTGAAGGGCGTACTGGGACCGTGGGTTCGAGTTCCCCCGTCCGCAAAGAAATCTTTTAAGTTTCGTCAAATGTAGTTTTTTCTGCGTGTATGACGGTTTACATATAGCTAAGCGTTATCGTGGTGATATGCAAATCGTCATATATGCAATTGGAATTGTTGCATTTGTCGAAAATCGAAAGATCAACGCAAGGAACGGGATTGAAGTGCATTGTATTTCAATCTGTACGGCAGCGGATGATTGGAAAAGAGGGTTAAGGGATTGGGGCAGTCAGATGTTAGCGTTGGTGAAAGAATTAAAATTTGTTTATGGATGGATGAATAGAAGTCGATTTTTAAAGACGAACATAAGAAGTTTCGTGATTTTGTGAGGGAACTGAATTTTGTTTGTGGCAGCCGTGAATAAAATGTTGCGTTCGGATTTTAGACGAAACGGCAAGGCGAAAAGCCTGAATAAAACTCAATTTGTATCACATTGTGATAAGTGTGTTGAAAAGAAAAAAAAAAACAAATCAACAGTGGATGTTTTTATAGAATTGAAAGGTGTAACGGTAAAAAAAAGGAAACGGCGGTTTAAATATACTTGCGAAATTTAACCACAAACATTGTGTTGAAAATATAGTCGATTGTTTGGTACAAAAACACAATATTTAAAAAATCAAGTGTCGGGATTCCTAAACTGTAAAAACTGAAGATTGAATTAAGTATTTGTTTTTTTTTTCTTTAAAAGCTTTGTTGTGTGAGCAGACGTGTTTCAACTCCTATGAGTCATCTTCAGTATCTAAAGGATGTGTTGAAGGGAACGACTTTATATAGTCGTAGGATGGGTTAAGCAGATAATACTAAATAAGGCCAGGTGGAGAGATATAAGGTTTTTGTTTGTTTTGTCAAAAAAACAAAAAACCTAATATCGCTCCAACTGACCTAATTTAGTACTACCTGTTTAACCCATCCTACGACTGTATCAAGTCATTCCTATCAACACATTCTTTGGACACAGAAGATGACTCAGGAGTCGAATCGCGTCTGTTCACACAGCAAAGCAAGGCCCGACGACTTTTAAAGAAATAGAGAATTGGCCTGCGGATACCAAATAACAAACTGATTAAGGATTTATTATTTTAAAGACTGTTTTATTGAATTATTGAGAAGCCAAAGCGCCGAACTTCGGATTTTTTTCCTTTTAATCAGAGCAGATGAGACTGTTAGACAGCGTATGATGGTGATATGTGGCCGTTTCGTGATTTTCGGTTTTTTATAACATCACCCATTCATTTAAATCATAATTTTCAGAGGCCCTACACTTCTTTTTCAGCAACAAAAGGAGTGAGTAAGAATTGGTTTTCTTTCTATATTTTATTTTCTTCAAATTATCAAATTAGTTTTTGTTTTCGTTTAGATAAATTCGAGTTCATAATACGCCCACTGAGTGAAAATTGATAGCGATATGTTCACCTCTCGGAAGCCTCTGCGAGGTAGATTATCTTTTAAGGGTTAAAAGACGGTTAATGTTTTATTACTCTGCTAGGAAGATTAAATCCTTTTAAAATCCTAGGCAGTTATAATTCCATCGCGGATGTGCCTGAAGATCTTGAGATCGTAGGCATAGAGGAGATAGGACACTAGGAAGATCATTGAAAAAAAAGGAAATAGGAATACACTTAGGATGTATCCTTGTGGCATGCCGGTTGTAAGGGAGATGGGGACAGAAGTGCACCAATTCCAAATTACAGAACATGACCAGTTGTTAACGAAAATGATACACGAAACTTGAAGCCAGGAGATTTGAAACTGACAAAGTTTATTTATTTATGTATAATTTCAAATACTGTCAAACACTTTGGTAATATCACTATGGATCACATCAATTTGACAATTGTAGTTTATTGCAAGAGCTACTGACACTTGAACGACCCTCTACGAAACCTTGTTGCTTAAAACATAGATTCAATTCGGAAGCCATATAATTTAATGACCAGTTTTTTTCAAAATTTTGATTGTTGAGACTAGAGATTGATATTCGCCAATAACTAGAGACGGAACTGCGGTCGCTGAATTCATAGATAGAGAGGATATATATTAGCACGTTTCCACGCACTAGGAAAAAAGTCAGCCGCAAGGCCCGGGTGAATTTTATGACAAAGCAAAACTTAAAACAGATTATAGAGATTATTATGAAAATGTTAGGAAATGCATGTGTCCGACTAATCCACTTTCATTCAACAACGAGTCGATGACACGTGCAATTTCTGTAGGGATGGTAGAAATAAAATTAAAACTGAAGTGGATGTATTACCTAAGTTCAGAGAAAAAGGAGAAGAGGATTTGAAATTAGACGAAAACAAAAATCAGGACAGAGATTGCATATGACTTAATTATTGGGGGCAGTGTTATCAAGGGATGGATACTTAATTTAGTAAGACAGAAGATTAAAGGGAGTAAACATACGACCAAAAAGTGGTTACAAAGGAGGGAGGTCTATGGCCTTGAAATAGATAAGCATGACTTGAGAAACGCTTTTGTTTTTTTAGGCGTAAACGGATTCAAATAAGATCTTGATTAGAACCCGAGCTGTGCCTTTTAAACGAGGACTCTCAGCAACCTCATCAGTGACCTAGACGAGCCATTTTTTATCTCTGGTCCACGAGTTGACAAAGTAAACAGAGGCAACGTCGTTCACAATATCATAGAAAGCATACTCGTAGTTGGGATTACGAGGGCGGTCCGATAGGTACTTAGCCTACAAAAGAAAAATGAAAATTTTGAAAAGCGGCAATTTATTTCTCAACATAATCTCCTCTTAGCTCGATACACTTGACCCAGCGATGCTCCAACTTCTTTAACTCGTCTGAAAAATATATTTCCTCGATGTCTGCAAAGTAAGCCTCCATGGCGGCGATGACCTCCTCACCCGACTCAAATTTCTGTCAGCCGACCTATTTTTTAAGGTTTGGAGACAAAAAGAAGTCACACGGGGCTAAATCTGGAGAATACGATGGATGGGGTAGCAGTTCTTAGCCCAATTTGATCGATTTGGTCGTGGCGCCGGCGGAGGTGTGAGCCGACGCTTGTCATAGTGCAAAAGAACTTTATTCTTTGCCAAATGGGGCCTTTTCTTCTGCAATTCGGGATCGAATCGGCTCAATAATTCGGCATAGTAGAGCCTTGTGACCGTTTTGCCCTTTTCCAGGTAGTCAATGCAGATCACATCTTGTGAATCCCAAAAAACGGTGGCCATAACATTTCCGGCCGATAGAACAGTCTTCGTCTTTTTCGGAGCACGTCCGCCAAGTGAAGTCCACTGTTTCAACTGCTCCTTATTCTCAGATGTATACCAGTGGAGCCATGTTTCGTCGACGGTCACGAAACGGCGCAGAAACTCTTTGGAGTGCGCCTGAACAGCGTCAAATACTGCCCTGAAGTGGTCTCACGGTTGCGATTTTATTCCGGATTGAGCAAACGCAGCCCCCCATTGCGCCGACAACTTTCTCAGGCCCAAACTTTCATGCAGGATATGACCTACGCGGTCTTTTGAGATGCCTACTTTCTCAGCTATCTTGCGCACATTCAATCGGTGGTCTGCCAATACGAGCTCGTGTGTTTTTATCAGGTTATCCTCCGTGGCAGCTGAGCGTGGCTCATCAAAACTCGACGTGCGACGACGTTGAAAGTCGTTAAACCGATTTTTTAACGGCCACTATCGCAGGAGCAGAGTAACGGTACACAGCACCCAAGCGGTCTTTGATTTTGTTGCTCGATTTCCCATCTAAAAACAAGAATCGAATCAACGACCGATATTGCTCTTTCTCCATTTTTCTAAAATCCGCGGAAGCGCCCACTTATATACCCGGTAACAACAAAACTACGAGTTCGATTCAGCTAAAATTTTGACATTAGCAGGATACTAGAATGTACTATACGATAGTGAATCTCTCTTGCGATAGTGGCGCCATCGAGCGATGAGGCTTAGTACTTTAAGGACCGCCTTTGTATGTGGATCTAAAATAGAATGCCATGAGATGCCCCCAACCGTAACATATGTGCCATGTCTTCGTAATTGGTCTTGAAAGAATCAGTTTCCGATTAGTGAATAGTGAGATTCATGGCAGTTCTTGAAATCGAATTATAGTGCTAAAGATTATATGATAAAAAGAAGCCAAAGATTTCGTTATTAGCATTCATTTGCAACGATATCCGAACGATGTGGAAAATGTCCAAAGATGAGATCATAGACACAGCAGAAAAGGTCTTCGGACATCGACCAAAAAAATCGGAATGACTAGCTTGACGAAGAATATCAAAATACGATCGGCCGAATAGGCCGAAAAAGAGAAATACATCGCTCTCCGTCAACAAGAAAAAATGCTGTGTCGACAGAAAAAATTGCGGATCATCAACCAGAAGATAGAACAAATTAACGAACATATGACGCTAAATTAAGACAGACTAGCGTACGCCTCAATCAGCTTCGAGGGGGATACACAGATGAAAGCAATGTTTCCAAAAACTTTTCACAGCAACCACAACATTTACAGAAGGTATGAGGATTCCGGCAAATGATGATGTCCTGACAGCCCTACAAACGGAAGACATGCAGATAACCATTCAGTCTCAAAAAGCACAAAGCACAAGAAATTGACGGAATACCGACATAGCTGCTCCAAGCCGGAGGAGCACGCCTACATTACCTTCATCATCGGTTAATATAGAGTTTACCATTAAGGACATAGCAATAAACAAATTTCAATAAATCGATTGTGAGGCGTGCTGTGTGGCTAGTGACACCGTCTTGTTGAAACCGCACCAAACAGAGAAGCAGCCACCAGATGACAAGCTGTGAAAATACAGAGGGATTACTCTGTTGGGCACATCATATAAAGTGCTTTCTGAAGTCATTGAGCCAAGACTTAATCCCTATTATAAAAATATCATTGGTAAGTACTGAGGCGGTTCTCGTACTGGACTCGAAATGCGCTGAGAATATAATATCGATGTACACCAACTCTTCATAGACTTCAAGCAAGCATACGACAGTGTTGACAGAAATGTGTAGTACAAAAAAAATGCTTGACTTTGGCGTCCCAGCTACACTAATCCTTATGACCAGGGTTACAATGCTAAACACCGAATCTCAGGTCAAAGTTAACGGAAATTCAACTATAAGCTTCCCAACGAACTCAGGCCTACTATTTACTACAGCATCTTATACAGGACTGATCCAAGGGCCATGTACCAGAATTCAAATTATGATCGGACATGTATGATTGGGGTTACTTGCCGTCATCATGCCTCTCAACAGATATTGAAAGGGGTCTTTCACAAATGTTGTGGCATACCAATGTTCCGATTTTTCGAAAGTTCTAAGTCTATGGAATTCACTTGATAAGAGAAGTGATATACGGCCATGTTGGAAACAAAAAATTTTTTTTTATGCTCAAACTTGTCATCACGTCGGATCCACTTACCAAATTTGATTTTTGTTTGTTACTACTAGCTTCGGAAAAACTGCTTCCACATAAACTGAGGGGCGAACCAACACAGGGACAGACAGACCGCAATTCTAATAAGGTTTTGTAAATTCGTATAAAGCGCATACCTATCATATAGTCAGCGTGAAAAATTGTCACAGTGCAATAATTCTAGAGATACCAGTTTTATTTCCGAAGAATCATTGATGAAAGCAATAGCGAAATATTTGAATAAAATTTCAATATTAAACTTGCTGAACAGCATTCCGCCTTCAATGAAAATAACTTTTTATAATGTAAGCTCAATTGGTTTGACTTTTTTGTAGCAATAGAGCTTAAATTGAAATTCAAACGACGCTTTTTCCGAACAAATTGTTGCTTATTCTAAATTCAGATTGCCAAGCAAATAAGATTTCCTTGCATTTTGCAGTAGCCTATCAAAATTTAATCGTAAAATCTAATAAAACGCAATAACTTAAATTCCTTCCCATGACGAACGATGCAGAAGTATGTATACTACCTTAATACTTTTATGTTTTCATACATGATTGAACAATTTAAATCATATCGTGTTACCCCAAGCGACATGTCTCCATACTTCGCGTGAATAATCTAACAAAAAGAATAAAGAATCATCTGCTCCTTTTTTGAATTCAATAAAGCACAAAACCCTCAACATATACGCACTTAATAGGCTGATCATTCCTGCGAAACGTACAATCGCGGCATCATAATCACAAAACCTTTATCTCCTCCATCTTTAAGATTGTTGTGTTGCATTTTAGGTTTTGTTTTTCTTCTCTTGTACAGTTCTGATCACCACTTAAGTGGAAGGACAAAAGATTCATTTCAAAATACTTTTTCAATGCAGGTATTCAAAAACAAGATTCTCTAAGCACAATTCATATAAAAATACTGAGGCTTAATCTTTGATCTACAATTTCTTGCAAGTATATTGAGTCCTTATGAGTTTTTCTTTTTTTTTTTTATTATTTATTTTGTGTTCTATATATTCGTGGAATTCAGATTGTAGCTGATGAACGTGGTATATTATGTACAACGTTCCTTCAATGATGAGTTTTCGCTGAGATCTCAAATTTCAGGTTTAGTTTGTTCAAGGATCAGGTTTCCTGCAGGAATCTTTGTGGTATGATTTGCTTTTTCAATGCTTTTTATATGCTGAAAAAAAAAATTCTTCTCATTTTTATGTTATAGTTACCTGTGGACCTGGTTAGTTAAATAGGAGCTTATTGACCACGAGATGTTAAAATACGTCTTTCGTTCAATAATATTGTTTGCTATGTTGAGTATGTATATTTAAAATATATAAAATCAAACAGAAACAGATTCGGTTGGACTGCTTGTTTTTGCAGTAATCTAACTGCAAGGATTTTCTAATTTTTATCTGAAACATTACGTTCCTTTCAATATTATCTTTTAACCAGATGTGAAAAGCGAGTTTTCCCACGATCGTCAGTAATTTGCATAAGACACCAATAAGGTCCGCGAAACCCTGTCTGCTGAAACAGATGCACTAGTTCAGACAAATTAGGAAATCGTTATAAGACTCATAAGAATATGGGAGTTTTCGCAGAAATAAGCAATTTTTTTTCTCTCTCTTTAAAATCTTCGATAGCAAAATAATAAGGGAAGTAGATATGCGAAGAAGTAATATTGTCCAAGTTTGGACATCCTAACTCGTTTCATATACCCTGAAGAGCATTCATTAATCTCTGAAAGCTGTAGCGAAGGAAAGCATCAATTCTGCAACTAAGAGGAATATGCAGTGCAACTGAAAGGAGCTTAGATATCGAATATCAGCTGTAATGGATCGTGGCAAAAATGGAGATCCATTTCTCTGCGCGCTTCACTCTTTGTATACTGTAATCCAGATAATCATCCTTTGCTTGACTTTTCTATTGTATTCTTATTCTTCGTAGCATTACAGCTCCTCTCGGGCCTTCGTTTCCAGCAAATAGCGCCTCAAACTGTCTCGGTCTATTTATCGCGTCCTCCAATTTTGAAATTCGAGCAACGATAAACTTTCTTCGTCGACCGAATCAGATCAGCGTTTCCTCCATTTCCCCACTATTCTCCGGCCTTCAGTCCTCCCAACAAATACCTTTTTGGATACCCGTTTTTCGTCCATACGATGTGGCCAGCCCATTGTAGCTTCCACAGTCTTACAATCGTTAAGACCTCCATACAGCTCAAGGTTGTATCGAATTCGCCATTGGTCCCTGTCTAGCTCCGCTGCGATTATTCGCCTTAGGATACTGCGCCCAAACATGAAACCCCCTTTAACAAAGTCTAGTAGTAGTACTGTGGAATCGGTTCAACGTAGGTTTACCCGTTCTATTTTCTTTAAATATCATGTCCCGTATTGCCCTTATAGTAATCGTCTTCCTCTTTTGTGTATACCTTCATTACTCCCGGGTCTTGTATTTCATGTAAATAAGATAGTTTTAGGATTTTTTCATGATCATTTTACGAAAGTTTTACGATAATTTAATAATTATGTTTCGATGATTTCATGAGAGTTTTATGGTTTGCTAAGAAAAAATCCGTTTGTTGGGCAACTATTTTCTTCACTTTACAAATAAAATTCCAATTTGAGCGGTTATGGGCTTGACTAAACAGTTCCTAATTTAGGCGGTGGTGGGGGGATTTGTTTTAGTTATTTTAAGCTTTTAAGGTCTTTGTAAAAAAACGTTTTTTGAAAAACAGACTAGTTTCGCGACCTGTCTGTCCGTCCGTGCGTGCATCATTGCAAGTTTCCTCAGAAACTATAGATGCTAGAAAGCTCAAACCTTGTAAAAAGGTCTGAAGTGGTGGTGTCTCAAAAGTTTAGGTTATAACAAACATTTAAAATTTTCTTAAGGGGGGAACCCCCCCAAAAAACGAAATGGCTCTTAAAAATGTTTTTAATTAAAAGTAGTCAAGTAGGGTATCAAATGTAAGGTCTTAATTAGAACTTTTAGAATCTGAATATAAAAAGTTATTTTGTGCATCAATGGGCCAGAGGAAGGCAAAATGTACCAACATTTTATGTCCACCCTCGCGATTGGACATCTTTGAGCCGAAAAATCTGAAAAAAATTATAGAGGTAGGTTTTTATGAGTACAAGGGCAGCAAATACCTCAGAAATCGAAATTCATTCAACTTTGTAGATAATAGTATGATTTGTAGATTTTTCATTTTCGCCCATAAAATCAAAACGATACCTTTACTTCTTGAAATTCAGAAATGGAGAGCAATAGAGAGCATTATCGTCATATTTTATTGTTTTACTTCCGAAAGGGCAAAAATGTACAAGCTCGAAGTAAATTTTGTGAAGTTTATGGTGAGGAAGGACTGCCTTTACTGAACGCCAGTGTCAGCGTTAGTTTGCTTGCTTGCAAGATGCACCACATACTGGTCGTCATACCACTACTGATGACGACAAAATATAGGCGTTAATCGCTACTAACCGGCGTATGACAACTCAAGAGATAGCAAAGAAGCTCGATATATCTAATTTAACCGTTTACTTGCACTTACAACAGCTTGGTTACGTAAACAAACGGGAATCCGCCTCACCAAACATATTGACATATGCGACTCTGCTGGATCGTAGCCAAAACGACTCATTTCTAAACAGAGTCATAACGTGTGATGAAATACGGGTTGTTAACGAAAAAGATCATGGACTAAGCAAGATGAGCCCCCACAATTGACATCCAAAGCCAATATTCATCAAAAGAGGATTATGCTTTCTGTGTGGTGGGATTACAAGGGTATAGTTTACTTTAAGCTGCTTCCAAGAAATCAAACTATTGATTCGAAGGTCTACTGTCGTTGACTATTGAAATTGAACGAAGAAATCAAGAAAAACGCCCCGAACTGGCCAATCGCAAAGGCGTGATGCTCCATCATGATAATGCCAGACCCCAAACCGCTTTGATAGCCCATCCAAAACTAATGGAGCTCAATTGGGAACTGATTCCACCACATCCACCCTATAGCCTTGACCATCAGACTATCATTTGTTTCGCTCCTTACTAAACTATTTGAATGGTAGAACTTTCAATTCCGATCAGGGCGTTAAAAATGAATTGGACCAGTTCTTCGTTTCTAAAAACCAAGGCTTATTCGGACGTGGAATTTTTCAACATACCGAAATATGGCAAAATGTCATGCAACAAAATGGTCAAAATTCATTGAATAATGTTTGTTGTTAATATAAATAAATTTACTTTGATAAACATAGAAAAAAAACGAAATTAATTATCGAACAACCAAATTTATCAAAATCATTAGGAAAAATATGAACTGTATCCAATAGAGTGTCAGCACTAAAATCCTTTGGTATTTTCGCCTTTAATTCAAATGAAATAACCGATCATTACTTTTCCTCATCGAATTCATTGCAGGGCCAAAATTCAGTTGAGCCAGAAATCGAAGATGCTGAAAGGACTTCACCAATACCTTTGATTATCGATTCAACTTTTCTTGCAGCAGTTGCTCGTGTCTACAAAGAAATCGCGAACTAGCTCACTTCATCAAAACCAACCAGGGTTTTAGGGGGGATCCATCCAGTTCAAAAGTTTCCATTAAACATATCAACAAGTTAGGTGGACAAAACTACGATCATGTCAGAAGGACTACGGGCTCAACCTACGATTTATAGACACCTCAAGAAAAACTCGAACGACATCTACAGTCCGCGCAAAAAAAGATAGCACAACTAAAAATATCTCATTATTTCCTAAACTACTGGATGCAGGTCTGTAATATGTTCTACAAACCAAGCTGATCAACGAAAATACACATTCTTACCTGAAAATCATTAGGTTAATAACAATGGTTGAGGCTTTTAGCGAATTTTATGATTTTTAGGTGTGCAAAAAAGATAGCACACCTTGAGGGAATAATTAAAGAAACAAACAAAGATAAGATAATATAGCCTTTATTTAATTACAAATACTAAGTCGAACCTCCACTATTTTTAAGTACATCGTGCATCCTTTTTAAAAGGCTTTTGTATATTTTTTTAATGTGATTTCGTGAAATTTCACCCCAACATAGAATTATTGCTGTTTTCAGCTCATCCACTGTTGCATACTACTTTCCTTTGGCGTAAACTAGTCGAGCTAGCTGTCCCCAGCAATTTTCGATGATGTTAAGATCGGGTGATCGTGCCGGCCAATCGAGAAGTTCGATGTCTTTCCCTTAGAAAAAAGATTTCACCTTTCTGGCGGTATGGACAGACGCATTATTTTGTTGAAAAATCGGTGGAGTATCTGCTATAGCCATTAGACCGTCAGATATCTGTTGTTCCAACAACTGTACATATCGATCAGAGTTCATTTTGCCACTGATGATCGCTAATTCCGACCGACCGTTAAGCCCAATAGCACCCCAAATCATCACCGATGCTCCACCATGCTGCCGCTTGCTTAAAATATTGTTACATGTACAAATAATTACATGTACAAATAATTCTGCGAGCTACTGTCGCAATTGTTTTCATCATCATTAAGAACGTCAACGAATGAATTCACTCGAACCCAACAAGCATGATCAACATCTGCAAGTGACGTCACTCCATTCATGAACTTGCTCGAACCTACCAGGTACCTCTCGGTAGAACATTCGCCCATGTACGAGAAATGGGTGAAAAGGTAGAGACCCTATATAAAGGCGAGCTGAATGAATGGGGGGATCAGTCATTAGAACCGCGATAACAAACAACTGCGAAAGTGTGTTTCGTAATAGTGAAGTAATTTAGAAGACAATTGCGATAATAAATTTATGGACAAGTGTTAAATTTTAATTTTTAATAGTGAAAATTAAAATTAGTGAAAGTGTTAACTGATTATTGTGCATTTTATTTAATTGAATAAACTCTTTTAACATAAATTAAAAGACATTGCGTTTTCACTTTCCCGGAACATTAAAATTATTGGCCGCGAACGGAAAACGCGCGACAATATATATACTCGTATATCAGTCGCCTTCACTTTTTTCCCATTGAATATGGCTCGTGCAAACCGCTAAACGCTTCTCCTTGTGAAGAGGAGTCAACGGTGGTTTTCGCTTTAGCTACCAGCTTTAAATAAGTGGCGACTTTTGAATCACGTACTGTATGTTCCGTATCTTCGTATTAACGCCAGCTCTTCTGCCAATTTCCCTTGCAGTGAGAGCAGAATTGGAAGCCTCCTGCGAAATTCGACGCTTTTCTCGTGGTGATATCACTCGTGGTCGACCTGGTGACTTCTTTTTCCCGTAATTCTCCAGATCCGCAATCAAATTTATCACTACCTCTCGACTTCTGCCAATGATTCGTGAAATTTCCGCAAAACTTTTTTTTATCGCCGTAATTTCAAAATTATACTAATTTCAGAGTGATTCGGAATCTTACCTCGTTCCATTTTGGAAAAGACTGAAACCCTTTGTTTTATTTTGTTTCACTAGTCTACTCTAAACTGATGTTTACCATTTGAAAGTCGAAACTAGACTGGCCTGATGGAAAAACTACGCTAATTTAAGAGGAAAGCAGTAGGTGCTATCTTTTTTGCGCACCAAAAAATCATTAAATTTGCCTTAAAATATCAATCTTTCAGAAAACCCTAATTGTTTTCAGGTCAAAATATGTATTTTTGTGTACGTGTCTAATTTGTAGAAAATATTACTGACCCGCGTCCAGTAGTTTAGGAAATAATGAAAAATTTTCAGTTGTGCTATCTTTTTTGCGCGGACTGTACATCAAATATATGCTCGCTTTAAGGGTTCGGCCACATTGCGATTTTACTGTCGGAACCAGCGATTTTTAGACGCAAATACGAACACACTGCGACAAGATCTCCGAAGGAACTTCAGGCATGCGCAGAACTAATATGCTCATTTGATGGTATGTCTTTGCCAGGAACACATGCGCTAAATCATTTGTGCGGTAGGCAAGAAACTTCCATGCACGTCAGCGTCAAATGTCCAAATGATGTGCGCCTGCGCGAGTATCATAAAAACTACCTACTAAACTGGTTTTAGGATAAATCGCAAATTCCTGCGACTGCCGACCTGGAAAAAATTGTCGAAAATCGCAGTGTGCGGGCTGGCTTCCATTTAACCACGTGTAACTTGCGACAGAAGTGCGGCTAAATAGTCGTAGTCTGATGCATCCCTAAAGGGAAAACCATTATTACACTATTTTAACCTGCTGCCAATTTGTTGCAATCTCACTGACAACCATTGGCTGAATTAAAACTTTAAGTTATTTTTCGTATTTTTTTTTTTAAAGCCTTGAGGCCTTGCTTCATTGCGTGAGCAGACGCGTTTCGATTCCTTTGAGTCATCTTTAGTGTCCATTTTTAGTATTCACTTGATCTTCAGACGATCCAATTAACCCGTGTAGTGTCCAGTTCAATAAAAAGCCCGAATGGTAGAAAAATCGTACAATGGTTTTGTTGTACTTGGAGAACTTTCAAGTGGCTATTGCTTTACGTGAATGCGATTTAACTTTATAGAAATTTCCAGACCATAAGGAAATTTCCTTGGACTACTTAAATTTAAATTTAAGGGTACGCATATGAATTTATTGGGAAAAATATATTTACAAATTCTACTATTATTAACAAAGTTGAGTGAATTTAAACTTCTAAGGTATTTTTTATTGTTGTACTCCTAAGAACCTACCACCATGATTTTTTCAACTTTAAAATGTAAAATCAAGAGTTAATAGCCTGTACTTTCAATCTGAACTTGGGAAAATACAAAATATAAATTTATTCAATATTCCCATTTAAACTAGCCGCCATTTTGTTTTACGATTACTAACATCACTCGTTCAACAGAGTCACAAAGATATGCATGATATCTATCCTTCCGGAAATTTTCATGCAAATCCTAAGAAACCCGTAGTGTCTAGTTCGATTAGAAGTATATATTGCTCAATAGCCACGTATTGTTGTTGTGGTTGAAACACCGAAAATTCAAATCACCGTAACTTCGTTAAATACTATCCGATTTTTTTGAAACTTTTATGGCTGATTAGCCTTATAAGTAGCCATAAGGACATAAAACTACCCTTACGATTTTATACAAGAAAATGTAAAAGTGATAAATCATACAATTATTAAGAAAATTTAGCGGTTTTCAATTTCTCATATTTTTATCCTTGTTATACTCATAGAGAACTACCTCCCTGATCTTTTTCAGATTTTTCGACCCACAGGTGTCCAATCGCAAGGTGAGCATCATTTTTGCGTCTTCTTCCGCTTCCTCTGCTTACTCCGTCACTGAATAAAAATTATCAATGAGACTATCTTTGGTGAAAAAAATGGTCTAAGGGTTCACTTCCTTATATGAGGAGACCACCCTTAGAATCCTTTGATTTTTTTTTTTGACTAAGGAACTTTCACAAACCAGAAAGTTCTGAATTCTTTACAAAATTTGATGACTTCAGCTTCTATAGTTTCTGAGAAAACATGCTATGACGCACTGACGGACGGACGGATAGGTACCGATTTTAATAGGGCATTGTAAACATTTTTTTTTACAAAACTCTTAAAAGGAAACAGAAAGCCGTGATTCTCAATTCTCCACAGAATCTGAAAGAACGGAAAGAAGACCTTGACAAGAAAAAAGCCAAAAATACTATCGAAAGTAAGAACCCCCAGAAGCTTAAAATTGAAATGGAAAAAGGCATAAAAAGTGATCAACTTCAGACATCAGTGATGGAACAACTTTCGAAGAATTCCCAGAAAACAAGCTATCAAGAAAATTGCGTCAAATCTAAAGAGAAATGAAGAAAATAAATGTTGGAAAACGGTAAGAAATGAAAATACGAGTAGGCTAGCAAAAACTAAGACAAACAGGAGGACAGGTGATAGAATGCACTGAGAATTTTTAGAAGACGAATCCACGGAGGACTGGATTAAGTGTCTATATTGTTCGGCGTGGTTGCATGGATTTTGCAGAATGTACAACGCTTTGTGCAGAAGGAAAGAAAAGAGAGCTGCTGTGAAATAAAATTAAAAGGCGGTGTTCCAATTTAAATTCTTGAATTGATGGAATCTTGTATCTTTATTGATGGAATCTTTGAATTTGATTACGTTCTTTAAAAGAATTACTTCCTTAACTTTTTAGTGAAAATCGATAATTTAGTTTAAGTATTAGCTAGTTGCAAATTACCATCTCTGACAGATGAACGGAGAATGTTTTATTTAGTAGGAATTACGACTTAAAATTACCAATATTATTTTTCGACAAATTTTTTTATGCTTCTGACAATAAACACAAAATTATATCACCTAAATGTTTTTATTTTACGTCATAAATTATTTCTGATCTTAAATACTGATAAATATGTTGATCTGTTTACTGGGGCATTTTTAAACAGCATGGGGCATATAACGCAGCAAATGTCGGGCAAATCGCCTCAGGAAAAGTTGAAATGAAATTAATGTCTCACTTTTTTCCGGAAGTCTATCAGAATCTTTTATTTGCAAGTTTGCTTCTAAAATGCCACAAATAATAAATATAACTGATACGTCTTGATTTGAAAGCAGTACGTATCATAACTGCACGGGCTTATAATCCGTCCGAAGAATCATTCGAAACAAATCTTGTTGTCACCAACAGGGTTCTAACCAGGGACCATCGGCTTAAGCAGCGAGCATTCTAACTACTACACTGCGCAGACTACTGGAAATACATTTCATTATTTCATTTCATTAATGATTATTTGAGAAAACTGAGAAACGCAGACCGGTGGAAAGCCAAGGAAACGCTGATCTGACTCTACCAACGAAGATAGCAGGACGGTACTCTTTTTCGAAATCGGAAGACGCAGTCATTGAACGGAGACAGCTGGAGGCGTTATATACTGAAACATAACGCCCGAGAAGGGCTGCAAAGGCGACGATGATCAATGCAGCGTCAGTACGGTGAAAATTATTAAAACAACAGTTGAAGTTGCAAAAAAATTTAAGAAGTCACCAATTCCAATTGGATGATCAATTCCCAAATTACTATTCAGGGTGCGACCGGTATTTGAGGACATGCATTAATGTGACTATAATTTCGCGAATTTTTTTATTTAATTTTTTTTCCTTTTCAGATAAGAAATGCCGGACTACAACACCACTCAAGAAATGAAGAGACATGCTGTCATCATCGCTCTATGTGCTTACCATACAGATTTAGAGATCTCTAATTTCCTTAATTGCGCCCGTTCATTCGTGCATAACGTGCGGTGAATTGGAAGCATCAGGAGGCGATACAGAATCGGTTGCAAAACGCAAAAAGCACGAACAACGTTTTGACACTGTCCGATCTGCAGAATTTTTAGACCAAGTGCAAGCGATCATAGACGAGAACCCTTCAAAATCAATGAGTGTCCTTGCGAGTAAGCTTCATGTTTCTGAGCGCCTTATTCGTAGAGCTGTCCACGAAGACCTCCGGTATAAGTCTTACGTGATGCGCAGAGGACAGTTCATGCCGGAACGAACACGGGAACAGAGAGTTCTCCGATCAAAACTTCTTTTAAACAAAATCAAACACACTGAGGCGCCCAAAATGTTATGGTTTATTTTCCGACGAAAAAAATTTTTGACCAAGATCAAAAGACCAATCGCAGAAATGACAGATGGCTATGTTCAAATTTCACGGAGGTTCCTGTTGATATGCACACAAAATTTCCAGCCACTGTTATGGTTTTAGTGTTGTCAACAACGAAGGGCATGTTATGCCACCACACTTTTTTACTCAAGGACTTCGAGTGAACTCTGCTGCATATATCGAGGTTTTACATATTTCAACAAGACTCTGCTCCTTCAAATAAAGCGATGGCGACACAATATTGGATGGCCGAAAATTTTCATCACCACATAACACCGCACCTATGGCCACCTAGCCCCCCAGACCTTAATCTTTTGGATTATTACGTATTGGGCGTAGTTGAGCGTGAGACCAATAAGCGACCTCATAATACCACTTCTTTGCTGAAGACTGCTATTAATGCCGTTATGGTCAATATGAACAAGGAGCATTTGATTCGGGCATGAATCGTTTCTGGACCCGGATCGAAGAGGTTATTGCTGCTAATGGCGATTTTATTGAATACCTTTATAGCCATATACGAGGTGTGTTCAAAAAGTATCACGAATTTTGAATTTTCGCGGGTTACGTATATTCGAATTTCGATTTTTTTGTGGCGTTATGTTGGTACTCATGTCTTTCACTTATGCCGACAAGCTCGGCCATTTTGAATGTTCACTTAATTGGTGATAGCTGCTTTACTTGCACGTGTTTTCAATCGTCTTCGATTTTTACTTATTCAAAAAAATGGATCAAAGAACGTGTATAAAATTTTGTGTGAAAAACGAGATTAAGTGCGCGGATGCATTCCGAATGTTGACTGTGGCATACGGAGAAGCTACCTTGGACCGAAGCAACGTTTATCGGTGGTACAAAATGTTTTTAGAAGGCCGAGAAGATGTGAACGACGAAGAGCGTGCCGGACGCCCGAGCACTTCAACAACAGACGAAAAAATTAATGAAGTGGAGAAAATGGTATTGGCCGAATCGCCGTTAGAGAAGTTGCTGAGGACCTAAACATATCGATTGGCTCGTGCCATTCGATTTTTATCAACGATTTGGGCATGAGACGGGTCGCCGCGAAATTCGTACCAAAATTGCTCAATTGCGACCAAAAACAGCAACGCATGAACATTGCTAATGAGATGTTAAACTCTGTCCGCGACGAACCAAATTTGCTCCAGAGGGTCATAACTGGTGACGAATCGTGGGTTTATGGTTATGACGTGGAAACCAAAGCTCAATCATCTCAATGGAAGCTGCCGCATGAACCAAGACCGAAGAAAGCGCGCCAAGTTCGGTCGAATGTGAAAGTTTTGCTGACAGTTTTCTTCGATTGCAGGGGCGTGGTGCATCATGAGTTCTTGTCACAGGGAAGAACGGTCAATAAGGAATATTACCTGCAAGTTATGCGCAATTTGCGCGAAGCAATCCGCCAGAAACGCCCGGATTTGTGGGAGAACAAAAATTGGCTTTTGCACCACGATAACGCCCCTGCTCACACATCGTTGCTTGTGCGCGACTTTTTGGCCAAAAACAACACACTAATGATGCCGCAGCCACCGTATTCCCAAGGTCTGGCCCCCTGTGACTTTTTCTTGTTTCCTAAACTGAAGAGGCCCAAGAAAGGACGACGTTACGCTACGCTTGACGAGATAAAGACGGCATCGAAGGAGGAGCTGAACAAGATTAAAAAAATGATCTTTTGAAGTGCTTCGAAGATTGGAAAAAACGTTGGCACAAGTGTATAATATCTCATGGGGATTACTTTGAAGGGGACAAAATAGATATTCATGAATAAATAAATAATATTTGAAAAAAAACAAAATTCGCGATATTTTTTGAACACACCTCGTATTAATTTAACGGTGTATGAAAAATTCCTGAAATTTCATTAAATTTTGTTAAACATCAACGCTAATTAATTTTACTCTCAAGTTGTCCTCAAATACCGTACGCATCCTGTATTTTGGTGAAGAACTATGAAAAATTGAGTCAACAACAAAACGTGCGATTGTCTGTCGAAAAGGTGCTTTTTCCATTCTAATCAAAAAATTTGCCAACAAATGTCATGGAGAAACAAACGAAATAGCACTATTTGACCGGAATCAAAAAGTTCCAATCATTTTTTTAATGAAAATGTAACTTTTCGGACAACTTTAACATGTCTAAAATTTTATTCAAACGAAATTATTACTAAAAAAATTAATGTTTTTCAAAAGTGGAACAGACATCCCCGTTTGCCATCAGATTTTTATAAAAATATCATGGTGAGAAATGTAAACATTTTGAATGAGCTAACCATCATCATCTATGGCAACGCTCCATGTTGGGCCTTAACCTCTACTAGAAATTGCCTCCAATCATTGCAATTCTGCGACCTCTTTCGTCAATTGAAAATTCCTAGCAGAGCCCCGCTCTCGGCATCTACTGTCATTGTTTCCTTGATTTCCCAGCTAGACTTTTCCCTTGTGTTCGCTTGTGGAGCCGGTGATCTTTCATCCTTTGCACAGACCGAGCGCATGATAGTTTGCGTAGTTTTACACATGCGGATACAGATGAGTCATCATGAAAATAATGCAACTCTTCGTTCTAACAAAGTTTTCACATTTCAACATTTGTAAAAGCCCAGGTTTCGCATCCATACAGCAGCGAAGGTTTTATGAAGGACTTGTATTTGCTAAGCTCGCTGTGCACATTTCTTGAGCTGAGCATAGGAATACTATGAAATAGGCGTTGATTGCTCCTTTTATCCTTTCCTCTATTTTGTCCTTTTGTGTGTCCTTTCTAACAAAATTGCTTGTAGTTTCCTCAGATCAACTTTTGTCGGACTTAAGTGTCTTTCCTTGTTTTCCCTTCCGACCCCAGTGGGATAAAGGATTCCTTCGCATCTGGACATAATCTTGAGGTCGTCAGCACATGCTACTAGTTGTGCGGGCTTGAAGAGTAGCTTGCCCCTGGTGTTAGTAGGCGTTTTCTTGACGTGGTTCAAAGCAATGTTAAGCAGCAAGTCCAAACTCTGGTTTTAGTCAGATCTCTATTGCCTTTGACCTGAATCTATCATTTATTTAGAAAAATTATTGCAGCCATAACAAAATGGTTGCTATAGGGTTTTCCAATAAGAGGTGTTATTATGAATAGATCTTTGGATTTAACAACTTGTGACTTCTTCCTTTGGGGCCACGTGAACGAGAAGGTCTACGCCAACAGCCCAGCGTTGATTCAAGACCTCAAAGAGGGTCGTGAGGCTATCATGGACATAGGGTAGCCACTTTGCGGTTTGGTTATGGAAAATTTCATGTCAAGGATGTGATCCTGTAAGCGTGGTCGTGGTGGTCATTTGCCTGATGTAATTTCTTCTATTAACGGCATACCTTCCTCTTGATAATGAAATAAACTTCCAATCATTTATATTAAAAAATAGCATTTTTCTTTTAATATCAAAATAACACCTCTTATTGGAAACCCCTATATTTTATACTAATAAATACCATATGATCTTTACGATTTGCAATCGAAATATAATAGAGGGCATCAATGGATGTTTTCTCGTAGTCAAATTGTTTTTAAACTGACGTATTATGGATAGTCTAAAAATAATTGAGCCTTTTGGTCACTAGATGGTGTTCGTTGTCATATATCGGGCAATACTAATCAGATTGAGTCAAACTGACATGCGTTTGAAAGGTGACATTCCAGTCTACAATTTTCATATGAACAGTTTTGTATTTTGTCATTCGTGTCAAAAGTTGCATTCATTTAAAAAATGGGGGAAATTTCTGTAAAAAGGTATATTTTACACTATCACTACGATCAAGGTGAGAATGCATCGCAGGCTCGTGAAAAATATTGTGGTGTCTACGGTCAAGATACTTCATCAAAATCCACACCCAAGAAGTGGTTCGCTCGCTTTCGATTTGGAAATTTTGATGTCAAAAATGCACCTCGCTCAGGTCGACTAGTCACTGAAAAAGTCGATGAAATTTTACAAAAAAATGAAGAAGACCCCCACATAAACAGCCATGACATTGCTAAGGAACTGAATATCCATCATCAAACAGTTTTGAACCATTTGTGCAAGGCTGGATCCACAAAGAAGCTCGACGTTTGGATGCCGCATGAATTAACACAAAAAAATTTAATCGACCGAATTTCCATTTGGGAAAAGCTAATAAAACGCAACAAAATCGAGCCATTTTTGAAGCAAATCATTACGGGCTATGAAAAATGGGTCAGATACGAGAATGTCGTTCGAAAAAAACATGGTCAAAAAAAGGTGAATCATCTCAAATGACTTCAAAGCCAGGATTGACACCAAATGAGGTTATGTTGTGTGTATGGTGGGATTGGAAGGGAATTGTTTATCATGAGGTGCTAGAACCTGGCCAAACACTCAATTTGGCTCTGTACTGTCAGCAATTAACCAGATTGCAGCAAACAATTCAAAAAAAACCGGCCTGAATTGATCAATAGAAAGGGCGTTGTCTTCCATCATGACAATGCCAGACCACACACATTTTTGATGACCCGGCAAAAATTGACAGAACTTGGCCGGGAAGTATTGATGCATACCCACCATATAGTCCAGACTTTGCACCATAAGACAGACTACCATTTATTTCGGTCTCTGCAAAACTTCCTTAATGAAAAGAAGTTAACTTCAAAAGGGGCTGTAAAAATCACTTGGCCAAGTTTTTTGCCGATAAACCACAGAATTTCTACACAGATGGCATAATGGCTCTACCCAAAAAATGGCAAAAGGGCATTGATAATAATGGACAATATGCACTTAAATAAAATCCGTTTTAAATAAAAGAAATATTCAATCGAAAAATGACAAAAAAGGCTCAATACTTTTTAGACTTACCAATAGTTTACCAAGTGCTTGAATATTGAATTTTGAGTTGTTTTTACAAGATTTTACTCTCTCAGCTCTTCAACTTTAATTTTACGTAACGATAGAATGTTAAAATCCTTGAAAACGCAATCGTTAAATTTTATTTTGGCAAAAATAGTGAGTCTAAGAAACAGAACAACAAAACATTTGGTACTATTCTGATCCAAATCGGCAGACAAATTTCGATGATTTAAATAATCTCAATATCATGTTATTTTCGCTTGTCTATCATTAAAAATGGAAACCCGTTTGTTTTGTAAATTTTATTGTATATTTTAAAAGCAGCAAAAATGTTCCGTTTATATTGACGTAGGTCACAAGTGGACTTTATTGACGTCAAGAGCAGAGACGAGCGGACTTAATGAGTGCAAATTATAATACCTGTGACTTAATTCCTGAAGTGTTCAACCTACTGAAACATGGTAACTAGTTGATTTGATGATAATGTACCAACCATTCGTGCCTCAATTTGAAATGTTTTCGCTGAACCCGTTCCGTGAATCCTTTTCCACCTGCAAGTAAAAAGAAGAAGCTGTTTTGAATATTATGAATAGGCTTCTCGATAATAATATGCAACGTACTTAGAACATAAAATATTGATAAAATTATATGCCGCTGGCCAATGCACACTCGATTATCCAGTTTAGTGATCCTAATCGACGAGGGCAATCGAACGGCCCTACTTGACGTTATCTTGAATGAGATTCAATAGACTACTTGCTTCCGCGACCAGTTGCAAGATGATAAATTCATCTAAATACTACTCTCCAACCGTTATAGCTAAAATCTTTATCAATGCAAAATCTGCCTTTGAGTCATTGCCACCAATCGTTTGAACAAGTTTTTCCCATGCATCTTCTTCTCATCGCAACGCAACAGTTACAGGGAAAACTACAAGGCTGAAGTGTTTAGACAGTATTTAGTCACTAGAAAATTCTATTTACAACACATTTCCCACCCACATACGTGACGCTGAAGAATAGTTTTCTGATCGTGAAAAACGCAGTTCAATGTTCATGTCTATGTTCTGCCAATAGTCATAGACAACTGAGCAATAGGAAATGGAAGAATCGATCGCGAGAAGATCTCGAAGATATCAGAACAAACATTGCCCGCAAATCGCGTATTAGCTCAGCTGCACCTTGAGAAAGGGGCTGTGAAAGAAGTTAAGTTTATCTACCGATAAGGAAATCCTTGTCTGTAAATTTATGTTGAGTACATTCGCGGCATGTGAGGAAACGGAAGATTGAAAGCTGCCGTCCAATGCAAGCGCAAACATGGAATTAGGCCTAATTGCCACCCTATTTGGATCATCGGCTCAAGACTGACATTAACACGATAGCTGGCAGAGAAGCTGTTATTTCACTGCAAGGTAGTTGCATTCGCGAATAATGTATGCAAACATATTGTCAATTAGGCGAACGTTAAGAAGAAAATGAATGGAATCAATTTATGAACGAGCAGAATTTATTCAGGGCTAGAATTGAAATTTAGTGTGAGAACTAGGATCAGAGACAGAGTGCTCTCATTATCATACGAAAATATAGCGAAATGCTTTTAAGGCTTGGTAGTTTGGACGTTAGCTGATTGGCGTTAACTACCGACCATTTGAATTAACATGTCAGCGCTAAGCAAGCGATCATGGCTTGACGCTTTTTAATGGCACGAAGATACTTACAGGGGAAAGCGCTTGAGAATTTATGATACGAAAAGATGATCCTTTCTAATTAAGAAGCCGATACTTAGTATGTGGCTGTCTCTTAAACCAAGTTAACTAAGAAAGCAAAAACAGTTACTATTTGCATACTAAAACAGAAAAATTTATTTGATATGAAACTAATCGATAAGGAACCTATCCAATCCACAATGCAATCCAACCCAAAGTTAATATCACCTGAAGGTTTTAACACATTCTTTCTGCCTGAAGAATTTATGGCCATTGAGAAAGAAACAGTTGTGCAAACACAACACCTCGCAAGTCATATTAACTTTTTGTTGACTCAAATGATCCTCAGGCGCAGTCCTCTCACCTCGTTATATCTTGCGCGCGCTATACACGTCTAAGGTTCACGCTACGAAAATTTGAATTTAAACATTTCCGAGATAATCAACAACACTTTGATTTTATCATGTTTCATTTATTTGCATTTGTTCACATCTGGTGGATAAACTCGAACTCTCTTGATAGTGGGTGGTAAGTGCTTAACCGTCTACCACGACTAACACCACCGCCACAACGTCATTTAACTTTTAACTGATTAATCATTTCGAAAGTATGTTAAATGAGCCGAAGAAGGAAAAGTTGCAAAGTCAGAATGTATGATTCAGTTTTTAAGGCCCAGATACTGGTTGAACATATGTGAGTTTATCTGGTTGAGGTTGCGTTTGGCTAATGACAAATATTTATTGATGGAGGAAATTGTTGAAATGATTACAGATTTCTATCGATTTTTCGGATAATAAATTTTTAGTCAGAGACAAGAATTACGGATAGCTAATAAATTGGAAAGCTTATGAAAACAGCATCTTTGTCTGCAGGAGAAGGTGAAGATTAGTTGTTGGGCAGAATCAGTTTTTGAAAAATTTTATCTTTCCTGCCATCATCAGGACGCGTATTTACTGAACCCTTAAACAGTGAAACAAATTTTGCGTCGGTTAATATGTATGAATGAAACACGCTTCTATCAATGCAAATCTGAGATAAAGAAATGTTAAAGCTTTGTACCGAAAGAGAATGAATTGTTAACAATGACATGGAGACAGGTATCTGCAAATAAGATCCCGTCGGCACCAACTAGAAGTATTATGCAAACGTTTTGCAGCGTCGAAGTGTTACCCTAGAAATACCTGAAATATATAAACATAGAAAGACAGACAGTGATATTATCAACAAACAAGTTATTACAAACTCCGACGCAATTTTCTCAGTACGAGACCACACCCTCCGACGAAAACGGACACCTAACAACCCAAATCAACAAAAACCTAGCCTAACCTCCCGGTGCAGCTTGGCTGTGTGTGCCCTCTTGTTCCAGCGGTCCAACCAGTTGTCTTACTTAATCGCTTTCTTTTCCCAACTTCCTATTTTTTAGGTTTTTTTACAAAGACTTACTAGTTTCGCGACCTGTCTTTCCATCCGTCTGTCCGCGGGTGACAGCTAGTTTCGTCAGAAACTATAGAAGCTAGAATGCCGAAATTTTGTGAAAACGTCAAAAGTGATGATCTCTCAAAAGTTTGGGTCTTACCAAAAATGTAATAACGAAGTAGCCCTTAAAAAATTTTTTTGATCAAAGGTAGTCGAATTGGGTATCAAATGAAAGGTCTAGATTAGAACTCTTGGTCTCTGAAAGAGACAGGTCATTTCACGCATCAAGGGGGGTACCAACAATTTGTCCCCCCCTCGCGATTGGACATCTTGAGCCGCAAAATTTGAAAAATAATCACGGAGGTGGATCTTTATGAGTACAAGGGCAACAAGTACCTCAGAAATCAAAATTCACTCAACTTTGTTAATGATAGTATGGTTTGTAGATTTTTCATTTCCGCTCATAAAATTAAAACGGTACCCTTAAACTTCTTTAAATTTTTTAATTAGGGTAATTCCATGAAAAAGTGGACATGGTATGAGTAAAACTCATAATGGCTTTTCAACTTTTTACTTTGGCCAAAATAATATTTGAGAGTAGCAACACTGCACTCAACATCAATTTAAAAATGTGGCATTGCAATTCGCGAATTTCGCCGATTCTAGTTGTTGTCTGACAAGTGTTTAAGTTTATGATAAAAATCGTTTGCTAATTAATTATTTTTTTGTGTTTCTTGTTAAAAACAGGTCAGTAAATTTTAACCTTCGGCATACAAAGTGGGGTTATTTTAACCCCAAGACTTTTGAAATGCGTCAAATCTTATGTAAAACACAACCAAATGTATTGAATTTTACATTAGCTGGCGGTTGAATGTTGGTGCATCAATTGACAGTGCTAAATAAGTGCTGCTAGCAATGTTGCGGTGCAGGCACTCGCAACAATGAGGTTGTGGGTATTTTTGACCCCACGTTGTACGGTACGTGGCAAAAAAGTGTCATTAGAGTCGGATACTGAGGCAATTAAATTGCTTAGATTCTTGACCCTCGGTACATCTATTATCCTTTTTATATTGCTTTGTATTTTTCAAGAAGGTTTTTATGTATAAAGCAATGTGATATCCTTTTTTTATTGCTTTATGAGGTTGTTTGTATCTCAAAGGTCCTGCAGGGATCTGTGCTAAAGGCTACACTAATTACTTTATAGTATAGATCCAGAAAGCGGTGACCAAAGAAAACCAGCTATTATAACCTTTTATAACTCGACAAAAAGTGGCGTTGATGTCGTCGATAAATTGGCTGGAACGTATGATGTTTCCCGTAACAGTAAACGCTGGCCTCTAACGGTGTTTTTCTCAATGTTAAACCATGCTGGTATAAACTCCTTCATCGTATATCAAATAAACAACGGTATTGAGCAGAATAAGACCAACCTTAGAAGGGAATTTATCAAGCGCTTGGGACTTTCATTGCTTGAAGACCATATCAGGAAAAGGAAAGACAATCCCCATATGCCACGTGATATAAGAAGACGCGTGCATGAAATTTTGAATGAAGAAGTCCCAGGACCAGCACCAAAGCAACCAAGAACATCACAAAGATGTTCATTCTGTCCAAGGAGCAAAGACAGGAAGACTGTCAATGGCTGCTTCAGCTGTTATGCTCCTATATGTAAAGAACATGCGAAACTGTTGTGCGAAAATTGTATTGATTTAAGGAGCGAGTTGTCTTAGTTTTATTGACGTAAAGATCTGGTTGTACTTTTTTCAATAAAGCCAAATATGTGTAATTTTATTTAAAGAAATGAAAATAATATATTCTTACATAAAAAAAAAATATATTTGATTTTTCCGACACAAGAACATCAAGTTGATTTTTTGCAAGAGTTTTGAAAGTTTTGTATTTTTTTTCAATTAATGTTGATTAAAAGCATATTTTTGAGTATTTTTATTAGTTTATGAACACTGAGAACAAAAAAACCATGGTTGAGCACGTTCTATTCAATACATGCACAGAACAGAAACAATATTTTATGGGGTAAATCTAACCCCACGTTGTATGGGTGAGGAGTTTTTTTCACGTTGTATGCCGAAGGTTAAATACCTAATAAAACATTATGTTGTGCAATCAATAATTCATTATAACAGCAATTCTGAGAAAGTTAAGTTCTTAAAAATCAAGAAATAAAGGCTCCTGATTTTAGTAACGCGAGTTACCAATAAGTATATATTATTACTAGCAATGTCGGTGTTTCTTGTTTTAATCAAAAGAACACTTGGATTCTCTATTGGTACTTTAGTTTGCAACGAATAACGGTTGAAACCGCTTAATTTTATTAGTCTAGATAATCAGATATTTTGAGCAACGCGTATTACCGGTAACTCGTGTTACTATTATGTAACAAGAGTGACTCATATTTTTTAATAAATCTTCTTTAGGCTCTTCTGTCTAAATGCATTTTTTATTTATTTTTCAGGGAAAATACGACGATTACAAGAAGAAACAAGAATAAGCTTGCCGAAAGAGTAGAGCAAAGAAGAAAACGGAAATTGACAGTTTACCAGAATCAAAAAAAGAAAACAATACTACGTAAACAAAGAGAAACAACAAAAGAACGAGTAGCAAGATTTAGAATTAAAAAACGTCTTGAAGTACCCTAGTAGACCCTAATTTATCATCGTGATCATCATTCAGCACTCCTCAGGCGTTGGGAAAACCGGCAGCACTTGCTCGTAAAGCTCTACCCAAGTGTCCAATAAAGAAGCAGCAAGTACTCCATAAACTATTGAAAGATTGTAATGTAGGACCCTCCACCTCTCCACCAGATCAAAGAAAACATGGATCTGCGTTCAGTGAGGAAATCATATTAAAAATTAACGAATTCTATCAACGTGACGATATTAGCCGACAAGCTCCAGGCCTTAAAGATTTCATTAGTATTCGCAATGAACACGGAGCGGAAATAAGGTACCAATCCGACATTTATATGCCGCTCTCTCGGTAGCCCATGCCTTATTTATAAAAGAATACGGAGAAATTGTCAAAAAGAGCAAGTTTGCAGAAGTAAGACCTAAGCATGTCAATTTATCCAATAAGCTTCCACATAACGTATGCTTGTGCAAGTATCACGAGAACTATATTCTAGTATGGAGTGCACTGCACAGTGTTTGCGAAAGCCCTATGTACAATCACAACTTTATCAGGGCCGTCATTTGTGACAATCCAAGCAAAGAGTGCTGGTTAAATGCTTGTAATATCTGCAAACAAGCACTGAAAGAGAAGTTAAATGAGTGGGCTAGTGAAAAGTTTAGTATGGAAGTTATTTGGTTTGTGTGGAAAATCTCAAATGGTAAACTAAGCAAGATCCAAGAAACCGATACAGTTGATAAATTGTGTGAACACATCTTCAATATGAGCCGAAGTTTCTTTGAGCATTCCTTTGTAAAACGGAGTCAAGTAGACTGCTATCAAAAGGATAGATATGCAATACGGCCTCCTAGATTTGACCCAGCCATGGCGTTGATGCAGGTGGACTTTTCAGAGAATTTCACTTGCATATCTCAAGATGAAGTTCAGAGCTTTAGTTGAGTACAGCCTCAAGTAAATCTCTTTGCTGTTTCTTTATGGTTTTTACGAAAACAACATCCCATTGTCATTGTGTCTGATGATCGTCATCACAATAAGAGAACCCTTATATTTGTTGATAGAATCTTGAAGGAGCTGCCAGAAAGTATTAAAGAAGTGCACATATGGTCAGAAGGACCAGGCTCACAGTTTAGAAACAAATATATAGCAAATGGCATTAACATTTTGGAAGAAAGGAAAAGTTTGCATTTAGTTTGGAAATATTTTGCAACATCCCACGGAAAAGGGCCTGTTTATGGTATAGGTGGTGCTTTAAAAAGAATTGTGCGAAGTAAAGTTCTTAAGGAGGAAGCGGTCGTCTTCAATGCTGAGCAATTTGTCAATGCGGCCAAAGATTCTGCTTTAAGAGTGAATAACGTTTCATCAAATGAAATTGATGAAACCGCAAAAGAAATGAATCTGGATTCAGTATTTTCTAAAGCACCTATAGTTGTTGGAAACTCCAAGTCATTTAATTTATTGGCAAAATGATACGCTGCAAATGGCTCAAACATCAGAAAACTAAACATGGGTATCTCAGAAATACGTTCTTATTATGAAGAAGTATATGGACCTGATAATGACAATTTTAACAGTGAACATAATATACCTTTATCTGTGTTAAAAGAAAAGTCAATTTCAAGCCAGTGATGTCAGTCTGCTAACAACAGTCATTAAATTGTCATTTATCTTTCATTTCTGTACATTCAAGCCAGAAGAGGCTGCTTATTTCAGTACGAAGATTGATAGTAACGCGAGTTACATATCCTTTGTAACGCGAGTTACTACACAAATTGTGGATTATTTAATAAAATATAGTTTACGATTGCTATATATATTAAAGGGAATCTTATCGACATTTTTGCGTTATTATTTATAACTAATGTAAAATTATCTGCTCATAAATATCACAGACATATTTAAAAGAAATTTACAATAGTTAGTAGTAGTAACGCGAGTTACTAACAAGATTCATAATTTAATTAATTACATAAGGTAATATTATTAAATTTTCAGCCTAACCTACACTTGCACCAACGCGTTGTGCTCATTAAGAATCAAATTATATCAATTACTCTCAATAACAAAAAGTTAAAGGCTCCATTATGTTACATTAAGTGTTGTGCATGTAACGAGAGTTACCATGGAATTACCCATTATGAATTAATATGCGATCTTAATGCTATAGCCATTTCAATTGCATGTAATTACAACAACAATAACACGTGTTGATGGTTGATACATATTTCAAGTCGACCTAGGCACCTTTAATTTCTTGCGTTTTTCATCAAAATTTAAGGAATAGTGTTTAATTTGAATATGTTCAGTCGGCTGAGCTGCTTATGAAAGAAACTCTGCACCTTTTGCATTAGTTTGAACGATTTCTTATCCAAGTATTTTTTTTATTTTATTTTTATTTATTTATTTATTCAGAAAAAACATAGCATTTGATTGATCTTAAAATTAAACTTTTCTTTAAAAACTCCTTAAAAGCAGAGCTTGAGAAAGGAGCTTATTTGTCTTAGGTTGTCTATATAGCAACTATTTACAAATTTACTGTTACCTCAGAGATCAAACTAACATTATTAATTAATGAAACTAAAAATTCTGCCAAATCATCCAAGTATTGGATGAATGCTTCAAATCATCGATTCAAACTATTAAAAAATTTGTTTTGAACACTAGGATGGTTACAAAGACCTTCTGGTAGGAGCACTCTCCTGCTTACCAAACTTGTTTACAGATGTATCTAAAGTCGTTATTTGAACAAGGGGTTCATAATCGACTCTCAAACACACTAGCCCCTATTATTACCTCAGAGCAGCATGGCTTTGCCAAAGGATACTCCACTATCTCTAATTAGTGGAGTTCACAAAAAGTATTGCAAGAGCTTTGGATAACCAACTGCAAGTTGATGTGATCTTTACAGATTTCTCCAAGGCCTTTGACACTGAATCATATTATTTGTCGCAAGCTTGAAGCTCTTTGGCATATCGGGTGCTTTTCTATCTTTGAGATCGTCTTATCTATCGTGTCTTCAAGTAAATCTCTCTGGTACCACGTCTCGTCCTTTTTATCCATCATCTGGCTCCACAAGGCTCAATCTTTGGACTTTCTCAGTTTCTATTGTTCAGAAATGATCTCCTCTTTGTAATAAATTACCATTGCCTCTTGTATGCTGATGACTTCCAAGTATTTCTAGCAGTCAAATCCCATCTAGACTATCAGCTCCTCCAAATAAATGGTTTACTTCAAACTTTTTGCGTCTTAACGTTACTAAATGTCATTCAATAATTTCTCTTTCAAGGAGTCTCCTTTTAATATTGTTACATGTACAAATAATTACATGTACAAATAATTCTGCGAGCTACTGTCGCAATTGTTTTCATCATCATTAAGAACGTCAACGAACGAATTTACTCGAACCCAACAAGCATGATCAACATCTGCAAGTGACGTCACTCCATTCATGAACTTGCTCGAACCTACCAGGTACCTCTCGGTAGAACATTCGCCCATGTACGAGAAATGGGTGAATAGGTAGAGACCCTATATAAAGGCGAGCTGAATGAATAATCATTCATTCGACCGCGATAAGAACTGCGATAGTAAATTTATGGAGTGTGTTTCGTAATAGTGAAGTGATTTAGAAGACAATTGCGATAATAAATTTATGGACAAGTGTTAGATTTATTTTAATAGTGACAATTAAAATTAGTGAAAGTGTTGACTGATTATTGTGCATTAAATAAACACTTTTAACTTAAATTAAAAGACATTGCGTTTTCACTTTCCCGGAACATTAAAATTATTGGCCGCGAACCAATAACACGCGACAATATTAATTAAACATTACATGATGCTTTGCTCTCTGAAGTGTTCAGTCACAAAGACTTTGGAGTAACCTTTCACCCGGTACTCAGATTTGATGCGCATATTTTAATGTGATTACTAAGGCGTTGAAAGTTTCCGGGTGCACCCGTAGGCATAGACGAAAATTAAATATAATATTTATTTGCCTTGTTCGTCCTTTGCTGGAGTACTGATCTGATTCCCCCGATATTCCTATCTCGTGTCTTCTTTAAAAAGTATTCAAACAACTTTTACGCGTTCCCTTTTTCCTTAAGTTTAATTTGCCTTATTAGCCCTATGAAAGAATTTTATCCTTTCCACGTCTTCCATCTTTAATATCCCGTCAAACTTATTTGGATCAATGTTTTTTTTTTAAAATCTGCTACCATCAATTCCCGCCAAATTTTTTTCTGAGCTGCGTTTCAGACGAACATCTCTTTCATCTCGGATCAGTTCTTATTTTGTTATCTTTTATAGTAGAACCGACATATATCCATTCACAAATTTTAAGAATCCAATTGTAATAATCTCGAGCTGAGTTCTTTTCCCTCTTCTCACATAGCATTAAAAAATAAGAGTAAGAGATTTACTAATAATTTAATTTGCAATTATCATCACTTTATAAATTTTCATTCAATATTGTTTATTTTATTATTGTTGCGTTACATTTTGTTCTTGAATTGTATTCAGTTTATTAGATGGAATCAATAAACAAATAAATAAACCTAGGACCTATCTGCTTAACCCATCCTACACCTACATAAAGTCATTTCCCTTCACATATCTTTTAGGCACTGAAGATGATTTAAAGGAGTTGAAACCGTCTGCTCACTCAAAAGAAGCAAGGCCCGATAGCCGATGGATATTGAAAGAATTAATATCAATAATAGCAAAACTATTGTAGTAGGGCTACAAATCAATGAAAATAAAACGAAGCTCATGACGCAGTGGAGGAAAAATACCTCAAACTCACAAAATATCACACTTGGCGAATACTGTATCGAAAATGTGAGCGAATTTGTGTAATTATGCATCAAACTAAGAGAACTGATAATGAAATAGACGAAATACGCCGAAGAATACAGCTTGCAAATAAAATATTTCATTCAGTTGACAATCTTGAGGACCAGCTCATACACAGGAAAACAAAGCTCCAAGTATACAGATCTGTGATAAGACCTGTGTTACGCTATGGGTGTGAAACATGGACCCTAGCCCAAGCATCCGCAAATATATTGAACGCCTTTGAGCGTCGGGTCTTGAGGCGAATAATCGGAGCGAAGCTACTTGGAGACCAATAGTGAATTCGATACAAGCATGAGCTGTATGAAATTTTTAACAAGCCGGAGGTCTCAACGATTGTAAGACTGCGGAAGCTGCAATGGGCTGGCCATGTAAATCGTATGGACGATCAACGAAACCCGAAAAGGTATTCGTTGGGAGAACCGAAGGGCAGAGATCAGTAGGGAAACCGAGGAAATGCTGGTCTGACACGGTCGACGGACAGTTCTTCGTTGCTCGAATTTCAAAATTGGAGGACGCGGTCAATGGACCGAGATAGTTGTAGGCGTTTGTTGCAGGAAATGAAAGCCCAAGAGAGACTGTACTGCTGCGAAGAAGAATATAATGAATATAAAGGGTGATTCATAACAAGTGTACACATGTGAATGGACCTTAACTCTTATTTATCACCAACTTCAGGTCCATAAATTGACAGATTATGACAGTTTGGTCTTTTACAATTTTTACTATGGCGTCATACACATCAGCCGAACGTTTTACTATTGTTAAAACTTTTTACAAAAATAATGAATCGCCAGTGCAAACATTTCGCGCTCTACGTGAATTTTCGGTCTGTGAATTTTTTGGCCGGCGAGATCGTGTGATTTGACTCCTTGTGACTTCTTCCTTTGGGGATTTCTGAAGGTTCGTGTTTACGCTGATGCTCCTCAGAAGCATTAAAAAATAATATTCGAGCCAACAAACGCCTAATAATGCCGGAAATGTGCGAAAATGTTATCGAAAATTACAATCTTCGTTTGATAGTCTGCAAAGCAGCACGAGGTGCACAAATGCCCGAAGTAATGTTTCATGTTTAATTGTAAGGGACCAAATTTTCATAATAAACATTACAGCTCAATCTTCACAAAAATATTTGGTTTTTTTCGACAAAAATGTGTACACTTGTTATGAATCACGCTTTGGATTGAGGACTTGATCTTTGTTTTTGCTGTCGATAATTTTGTGTATCCATGGATTCAAAATGCGACGAACAATGTTCTCTTTGTAGCGATGCTGAAATGTCCATATCATCACTGGTAGACTGGATTTGTCTGACATCTTCATTACTTTCAGCTTCAGAGAAATCTTCGCCACCTTCACTTTCTGAAGGGATGGACAATAAATATTCTATTACTTCATCACGCAACTTTTTGCTTGACATAATCTGTAATGAATCAAAGTATTCCTAAGTAAAGACGATAGAAGTACTTTTTCATAAAAAAGAGAGCTAAAGCTCAATGTACCGCATATGGAACATTGATCAAAATACGATCTTCCTGAACGTATACTATTGTATCACAAAAAATAACTTAGGAAAATACACGCTTTCTTTCAAACCACAATTTTTTTTTGCTTAAAGGTTTGGTAACTCTTGTTTACACTTTGTTAAACTTCGACAATCGGCAAACGAAAAAGTTTCGTCCAAACTTCAAACCGTATTGACAGTAATAAGAGCGCTAACAACATCTATGTGCCACAGTTTGCGTTAACATATTGCCGCATTTGGGGTGCATCTGCTGAAATCCAAAAGATGTCACTATCAGCATTTTGTTAAGATGTAGGAAGGATGAAAGTGGTTGCCCAACATATGGTACTGAGTACCCTGTAGGGTTAAGTCCCTTCCTGTTTAACATGTATACCATGGTTCTGCATCGCCTATCAAACGATAAGACCACTATCCTGCAATACATCGACGATTTCCTAATGTAGTAAAACGCAAGAAGCTCCTTGACACCGTGGATGCTTTACAAAACAAGTTGGGTAGACAGACCTATGCTCGTGTCAGAAGGGTTTTGTACTCAACTTACAAAATGCAGTAACCAGTAACGAATAAAATCAAGAAACATGTCATGTTCGAGGATCATACTATTATTAGCAAAGTTGAAAGAATTTTGACTTCTGAGGTGTTTGTTATAGTTATACCCACAAATATCTCCCTTGATAATTATTTCAGATTTTTTAAGATCACGGGTGTCCATTCGCGCGGGAGGAAACATATTTTTCATGTATTTCCCTCCCCTATGCCCCCCAGAAGCAAAAACTGTCAGTTTAAGAACTGTTTTGAAAAGCTCTCATAGAGAACTTTCAGTTGATGCTCATATCGGCTACTTTTCATGTAATTTTTTTTCAGGGGCCACTCCTCTGTACTGTAATCATCGATTCATGGCCTGTTTATATTTTTTCGTGTATTTCCCCTCCCTGTGCGCCCCTCGAAGCAAATTTTGCCTAACTAAGACCTGTTTTCAAAAGCTCTCATCAAGACCTTTCATTTGATACCCATATTGGCTACCTTCAATGAAATTTTTTTTCGGGGGGTCACTCTCCTGTATGGGGAGACCCCCGATAAATACCTTATAAAACTTTTTTGTAGTTGAAATTTGAAGAGATCACCACTTTACACCTACACACAAAATTTGAAGTTTCTAGCTAAAGTAGTTTCCGAGAAAAACTGCTGTGACACACGGACGGACGGACGAACGGACGGACGGACGGACGGACAGACGGACAGACGGACAGACTGGTCGCGAAACTAGTAGGGTTTTGTAAAATTATTTTACAAAACCCTAAAAATGGCATTTTTCTTTTAATATCAAAATAACACCTCTTATTGGAAAACCCTATATATAAAGTCAATAAGAATATGGAACTACCACCTTTATAAATACACCCAACTATATTTTCGATAGAATCGACTCTATCAAAGCGAAGTCCTAGGTTCTGTCTTGGACTCCTTCATAGCACCGCCAATTGTCATGCATTCGAAATTGCTGGAGAGCTTATGACGAACGATAGAGCTGTGTTGCTCACCGCAGAGAGCTAAGCAAACCCATATTTAACAACTTCCCCCACTCTGAGTTAGCTGACTTGAAGGATACAGTTTGCAGCTATGCTCACGCGTATCATTAATTCAAGGCCTCCTTTGACAGAATAATTCGCATGTTCGCGATCACCAGACCGCCTAACCTGAAGGTAAATCTAGAGGTTGGCAATTCGGTGTGCAACATATAAAACTGAACTCAACAACAAATTTTCAACAGATAAATCGGGACAATACACTATGTTCAGTTGCCAAGGTAGGCTGAAGTGTTTGGTCTAGAATTCCAATAAGAACTTGCTTCTAAATTTAGGGATCGACTAAAAATAAGGTATATCGACAAAATGTAGCAAATGCTTAAGAGCAAATTTTGTCACCACTACAATCTTATTTTGCAAATAATCTAACCGCTCAAAATTGCTATGAGGTAAACTGAAACGAAAAGCAACCTTCTTATCTGTCAAACTTAAAAAACCGTGAGTTGATTGTGCGCCATAGCTCCAAACAATTTTATCCTGGAAAATGGGCTCCAGAGCATTTATAATCGTACCACTACAGTGCGTTAGAAGCCTAAATCGGCAGTGACTTCCAATTTTCTGATCCAAGCAATACAGAGTTATGTTAATAATGCTCAAAAAATTTGGCTTGCTGCTTTGTCTTTTATAAATCAAGATATTCTCAAAATTAAGTAGAGATCTTTCATTTTATGAACGCTGGACACAATCTCTAGGTATTGCACTTTTATTTACTTTGACTTAAATATTCACTCAGATGGTTTGGGTGTACGGTAAGCCACATATTTCTAACAATCTTACCTCATTTCCCCATTATTTTTGAATCATAGCATGCTTCAAAACGTCTATAAATCATAACGACACAAAAAATTAATGGGAATTTTTCATCCAAATATAAAAATCATCAAATACCATAACTCATACTTTCGTCAACTAATTTTCTTCTGATTGCTGCTCTTGTGAACTTCAGTAACCGCCGTTTAACCACTCAACGATGTCCGCCCTCTTCTTACCGTTGCTCGGTTGAATTATCGCATGGCACACAATGACAACGTAAACAAAGAGCCAACGGGCAATAACAGTTACTGTAAAAAAGCGTTACACCGAAGACGCTAAAAAAAGGTAACGTACTACAAACTGCCTAAGGTGGAACAGCCTCCCAGCATAGCTGGGACAAAATCCACCGAGATCATTACACTCACCCACAAAAAAACTCACGGGGATCGGCAAGATGAATAAAAAAGAATTGAAGTAACTCGTTAAGATCAGCATGAGTGCAAGCATTGGTCGTGCGCAACAACAAGAGTAATACCTTACCTATTACCACGTTGCGGACAGTCGTTGTCATAGCTGTACTGTTTTTTCCCTGCCAGATCGTGTGTGTGAAGCTACGTAACGTATATATGAGCATCACACAAGCATCTATATGTGATCTTTGTAAATACATGTCAAATTCAATTTACAGTTAACCTGACGACGAAGCATGGCTAATGAATTTTGATTTAATGAAAGCCAAAAGTGTAATGGCAGAAAAAAGTCAAGTGAAGCATAACGCGGTCTTAGCCGGCATTATAACTGGTAAAGTGGTTTTGTCGCTTAAAGCGTGAAGCAACGGCGATCAGATGAAGATCGGTTCTAAAAGATGGAAAGGTAATCAGGGATGGAATGGGATTTTGCAACAAAGAAATCGATTTTCAGACGAAACGGGTTTGCGTTCCGGTTGATTTGAAAGAATTACTGCTGACAGTTAGTAGCCTAGTGTTGATCAGTTGCAGGGTCGACGGAATTCTTCAGTAAATGAGTAATTAGTTAAACGCAGAAGATCTTATTTCTATTAGGTCTTTTGGTGTTTCCGCGGTATTCTACTACAGATATGTTGCAACTTCACTTAGTCTTAGTGAGAATCAGTTACATTCTTGGGAGCATTAACTATAATAAACGGAAATACAGATTTTCCCTGTTGACTTGCAGCCATCGCTGGTTCGTCAACATCATTTTCAGACCAATCTAGATATGACTCGTGTCCAGCAGAGCAGAAATGCAATTTATAATACATTATCGCCTTTCCACTTAGCACTCCTCCTTCCTGTGCCCGCATTACGGCGATTACTGCATGAAACTGTAGCACAATTTCAAGATCGCCAACTATCTTGAATTCCGCCAACCGTCCCACCAAGATGCAGTCTAGAAAACAGCTAGATTGTCTGCTAATCAAGTAAGACGTCGCCGCTACCACAAGCTACCAAAGTCATATTTACGATGGGAACTTGGGCGAAGCTTCTAAATTGTTGTACTCGTAGTTGTCGATGTTCTTTCTGTTGATTCTTCTTGCTAGCAGTTGCGGCGACGACTGGTAACATGTTAGTGACTTTGAATTAGACTACAGAACAGTTATGCTGAAGTGAAGCTCAAGTCGCGGTACATTAGTTGAGATGCTGCTCCCGCTTGTCGAACGTAATTACTGGCATCCATAAAAAGTTAACATTATTAATTTATTCACTACATCTATTTATGCAGTCCACCAGACATAAATTGATGTTAGAAGATTGGCGATCATTAACATTAAGAGCTACGGGGATGGACCAAGTTTGACTGAATGGGTTGAGGTAGATTCGCGGAGCTCATTAGAATTCACGCAAAGTGGCGGAGGCTGTTACGCTTTCAACGGAGTAATCAGTTGTAATGGATGGAGTCTGAAGTATTTGTCAATGAACTTCGCGGATTGCGACCACTAGAAAGATTGTAATTGAAAATTGATTTTTTCGCTGATTCATTTTTAACTACTAGGTTTTGATGCAATTTACGAATGAATAATGGACCATTTCATGTAAAACATTGGCTGTAGTGCTGAACATTCCGCAATTAGATGCAGATTACATTCTCTGGCAACTTGTCTTTTCCAAGCAGTTCCTCAACAATGATTTATTTCATCTTTCCAGCTAACATTTCATTTTCATCATCATCATTACAACGAAAATCTTATTAACGCTGCCACTGACAATACACTGGGATCAGGCATGGAAGATTCCAATCTTGGGGAATGATCTTGTGTATTACCAGAAGCTCACAACTTGATCGAACGTAAGCACAATCACCAGCATCGTGGTCACTACAAAGATGTTGGTGGTGATCATCATGTTTGAGCGGATGGACGCGAAGAATCAATGGTCCGTCGAACCGTAAACTTGTTCTTAATTCTTTATTGCCGCAGCAACAAACCGCCTTTTCAATTCTCAATCTCCAGTATCAGATCATACATAAATGTGCTGCTTTATGTTTTTATTTTATTTTCTTATTTTAACATTTTTCGTTTTTCTGATTGATCATCTCTGATCGGTTACCTCGGCTGGTTCTTTTCTTATTTTTTCTCAAGGCGGCAGAAATTCCATCCTTCGATTCATTCTTGAATTGTTTGGATAACAACATTTCCAGTGGAGCTTCTTATTTTTCACGCAACAACTACTACTTGCGCGCCTGGTCGCATTTTATTTCAGAGTAATCGATTTCATTTTTGAGTGGGTTCCGTCTTCGTTGAAGAGAGTGGTTTGAGAGGCAGCGGATATATGTTCGTGTTTGATTGTGAGGTTTCGTCATACGCAACATAAGACGGCTTAGAATCCTCAAGAGTAATGCGTAAAAAATATTAACATTTTGTTAAGCTCGCAACATTGACTAATTCCAATTCTGTTCACTTCAAAATCCGCAATTGGATCACCTTTAAGCGGGAGGGGGTGTTCTACAAAACAAAATTTGTCAAAACAAGTTGGGTAAACAGACCTACGCTTATGTCAGAAGGGTTTTGTACCCAACTTCTCAGAAATGCAGTCACCAGCAATGAATAACGTCAAGAAATATGTCAAAGAGATGTGCACGTTCAAAGGAAAATCCGTTGTTTTTCTACTTTCAACGGTCGCCATTTTGTTGCAAACCGACAAAAATCACTCAAATCATGAATTCTCAACAATTCCTTATTTGAAAATTTGAAGAAGATCAAATCAAAACTGCAGTGACTGATTCGATGGAAAGTCCATAAAATACCAAAATCATGTGTTATTGTTGTTGTAATTGTTCCGTGTATATCATTCGATTTTCATCAAACTTAAGTTTAAGAACCCTTAGTAGGACTACTAGCCCAGTCATATTAGGTAAAAAAAGGGGTCAACCTCGGAATGAAAGATAATAAGCTGCAAATTGGTATGAACCTTTGTTTTGTCATTCTAAATGTTGTCTCAAAAGTCACAATCGTTATCGTGTCCGCGTCTCAAGATATTCAAGGTCAAAGGTCACAAAAATCGGTTTTTCGCGAATATCTGGCTTCCTATCGGTTAAATGAGATTTGCATTTATTATAAAAGTTGTAGGCTATAAAATTCCCTACAACTTTTGTTTAAACTTTTTTTTCATACGACCAACCGTTTTGAAGGTAGAGCGCGAAGAGTGCACATCGTACAGTCATATACGGCCTAATGCAAGGTCAAGCGTGAGTTATGGTTATCAGTACGTTATAAAGTCAATTATTTACTTGGAAATTATAATTATTAAACAATGCCTATTATTTATGTACTAACTATTAATTATTTATATTTAATTAAAGTAAGTAACTTGATTTGCAACGGTACAATTTCAAACTAACGAATAATCTTGACTCATACAAAGTGGAGAGAGTGGCCTTGAATACTATAGAACATCTGTCCCGGCAATGAATAGAAAAGGGCATAGGGTAGGGACAAGTATTTCCAGGTATATAAGTATTGAGAAATTTACGCGTTTTAAAGAAAAGATATATAATGTCGTGTTAACTTAAAATAAAACTAAAATATATAATCCAGAATTAATAATATTTTATACTTAAATAGTTAAATATGAATAATTATATATAAATAATCAAGTTACTTACTTTAATTAAATATAAATAATTAATAGTTAGTGCATAAATAATATATTTTTGTGACCTTTGACCTTGAATATCTTGAGACGCGGACACGATAACGATTGTGACTTTTGAGACAACATTTAGAATGACAAAACAAAGGTTCATACCAATTTGCAGCTTATTATCTTTCATTCCGAGGTGAAAGCCCTAATATGACTGGGCTATACGTAAATATCGAATTTCGTTCAGTTTAAGGGTACCGATATGGGGAAAATGTGAAATTCGAAGATCATACTATTATTAACAAAGTTGAGCGAATTTCAATTTCTAAGGTATTTGTTGTTGTTGTACTCATAGTCACCTACCACCATAATTTTTTTTCAGATTTTTCAGATTACAGGTGTCTAATCGCGAGGGGAGGGACACAAACTTTTCGTGTATTTCACCTCCCTGCGTGTCCCTCGAACCAGAAAGTATCAAATTAAGACCTGTTTTGAAAAGTTCTCATCAAGACCTTTCATTTGATACCCATATTGGGTACCTTTGATGAATTTTTTTTCGGGGGCTACTCCCCTATATGTGGAGACCCCCCTTAAATACCTTATAAGCTTTTTTGTAGTTGAACTTTGAAGAGAGCACCACTTTACACCTGCATACAAAATTTGATGTTTCTAGCTTAAGTAGTTTGCGAGAAAAAGTGCTGTGACATACGGACGGACGGACGGACAGACAGGTCGCGATTTTAGTAGGGTTTTGTAAAATTATTTTACAAAGCCCTAAAAATCTGTTTTTAGTGTTAAGCTTTTTGGATCCATTGGAAATACTCGAATATTGAATCATTTACTATACTTTGACATTGGGGTTTTTTTGTGATTTAGAAAGTAAGAATGTGGAACGGAAATAGTGACAAACGTAGTAAGACTTTGGCAAACGTCGTATTGCATCAGACAGCGCCCAACTAAAGATCACAGGGTAATACGAATTTCCTAAGGGACACATTACGTCATTGTGATTTCCTTGAAAACAATTTGATTGCCAGACGCGCGAGTAAACAGTTGGTCAACATTACTTTTTCGAAAGATTTCAGTATTTTGTAGTTGAAATGACTTTAAAAAGTGCGTTTAGAAGACAGGAGTACGTTCTTGTCAGAAGGGGTTTGTATTACACATATAAGCAGGCAACTACCTCACGCTCAAAATGAATAAAAACAAGGAAAAACTTCACTGACTTGTGTACACACTGATAAGAAAAAGTTAAAGAGCATTGATGTTTCGCTTGAAAGTAGCCAAAATAAATTTTTTCCTTTACAACATTGATTTTAGTTATTCTTCTTCATGTTCGTAGCGCTATAGCCCCTCTCGGGCCTTCGCTTCCGGCAACAAGTGCCTCCAACTGTCGCGGTCCATCAATCACGTCCTCCGATTTCGAAGCTTGAGTAGCGATAAATTGTCTTCGTCGACCAAATGCCCCACTGGTCTCCGCCCTTCAGCTTTCCCAACAAATACTTTTTAAGAAATTCGCTGTTCGTCCAAACGATTCATTTGGCCAGCCCGTTGCAGCTTCCACAGTCTTACAATCGTTGAGACCTCCGGCTCGTCAAAAATTTCATACAGCTCATGGTTGTATTGAATTCGCCATTGGTCCCCGACTAGCATAGTACAGATCTTATCACAAAGATTTGTACACTTGGAGCTTTGTTTTCCTGTGTATGCACAGCTGGTCTTCAAAATTGTCAAAACAGTATAAAATATTTTATTTGCGAGCTGTATTCCTCGGCGTATTTCGTTTCTTTCGAAACTCGCCCACATTTTCGATATTGTTTTCATCAAGTGTGATTTTTTGGGTATTTGAGGTATTTTTTCTCTCGACTCCGTCATGAGTTTTGTTTGATTCTCATGGATTTGTATCCGTACTACGAGGGCAGTCTTATGAATACAGGTGGTTTTACAAAAACAATTACTGCGATTGACAATACCACATTTTCAACAACTTAATGTGAAAAATTCATAACAGTACGTTTATTATTATTTTTTTACAGACACCCAAAGTGAACGCTCGCAGTGTAGGGGAGGTTTGTCCAAAACCGGGTATGGGGGTAAAATCGGGATATGGCACTATTCATTAAGAGCGCTTTTCAAATTCCTGTGTGCTTTGTTTACTGTGTTCAGTAACCGAAAGTGCGCTGCAAACAAAAGTTGATTGACATTTGTGTGTGCGTTCTACAAATAATAAAAAAAAAGTTTGAATAGTGTTTTACAACATTATTGGACGGATTTGATTTTTTGTGTCTTTGTTTCGAAGATAAAGGTAAGCTGAATATCTATTTTATGTAAAGATGGAGTATGAGATAATATAAAACGAGCATTGGTCAACATCTGTATTGCATTGTGTTTTGAGGCTATTTGGTTTAATTATTTCTCATGCCTGTGCTTGGGGTAAAACGATATGGGGTAATACCGGGTGGTACCTGGTTTTGTACAATTAGGAAGTGTTAATCCGTTCTTGCTCTAAATATGGTTTTGTTTGGTTTATTGTTACAGTCAACCACAAAATGCCTCAAAATCACAAAAGAGTAACGAATCGACAATCGTGGAGCAAAGAATCAATGAAAAAGGCCATTTTAGAAGTGATAGAGGGCAAGAGTGGCAAGGACCCAATCAGCAAAGACACGACGTTGTTGATGATCGACCGGGCAAGAGTGGATATCTTGTCGCATCTCCAAAATAATCTACGCTGGAAGATAGGATTAAAAAATATCGAAAAGTTCAAAACATTGAAGCTGCATCGAAAAAAGGTCTTAAAGCCGTTTTTACACCGGATCAAGAAGGTTTAACATGTCAGCACATAAAAGACCTTGAAGCTCAATTATTCGGGCTAACTTACAGAGATTTACGACATCTTGGTTTTCAAATGGCGGAATGAATGGCATACTTCATAATTTTAATAAGGACAACGAATTGGCCGGAATGAACTGGCAGTTCGGATTTTTACGTCGCCATCCAGAGCTATCATTGCGCCTTCCGGAACATACTTCTGTTGCGAGAGCAATGGGATTCAACAAAGTAAACGTCGCTAATTTTTTTTCTTTGTTAGAAGAGTTGCACGACAAACATAAATTTGGGCCAACAAAGATTTTTAATGTTGATTAAACCGGCATTACGACTGTGCCTAAAAAAATCGAAAATTCTTTCTTTAAAAGGCAAGAAGCAAGTCGGTCTGATATCTTCAGCTGAAAGAGGACAATTGACTACGGCCGTCTTGTGCATATCAGCTGCAAGTGCTTATGTTCTGCCCCTCTTAATTTTCCCTAGAGCCCGAATGAAGGCTGAATTGCTAAATGGAGCACCTCCTTGAACTATTGCAGCATGCCATCCCAGTGGTTGGATACAAAGTGATATATTTGTGCAATGGTTAACTCACTTTATTGCAAACGTCAAACCCACTAAGACAGACCCTGTGTTACTTTTATTAGACGGACACGCAACGCACACTAAAAATCTTCCCCTAATAGAGAAAGCACGAGGGAACGGAGTCATCATCGTCAGTTTTCCTCCTCACCGCACACATCATTTACAACCCCTCGACGTGAGCATCATGGGCCCGTTGAGTACGTACGTCAAGAAGTAATGACATGGCTGCGAAATAATCCAGCTCGTATTGTAACCCAATTTCAACTTGGGAAGCCTTTTGGGATTGCGTACGCTAAAGCAACAACACTGCAGAACGCTATGAGTGGCTTCATAAAAACTGGAAGCTATCCACTAAACTAAAATATTTTCTCCGATTTTGATTTCGCATCTGCGAGCACGACAGATAATGAAATTACGTTGACAGATCCTACAACAAACTTAGTTCATAATGAAACTCCAATGCTCGAATTGCAGCAGAAAACAGCAATTACGTCACCAATTAATTCAGAGCAAATCACTTCAGGCACACCAAGTAGCCCACTGCCTAGAACTTCACGACAATCAGCGTTGTTTCCTTTAGCACTCTCTCCGGCTGATTTTATGCCTAAACCTCATGTTTTAAGAAAGCCAACATCGAATTCTCGTCGAGGAAGAAGTTCTGTCATTACTTCTTCGCCATATAAATTGAAACTCGAAGCAAATAACGAGAAAAAAAATAAGGAAGGTAGGCGTCCCGAGAAGAATTGATGAAAAAGAAAGTTCTCGAAGTCAAACTACTTCCGATATGAAATTTATGGAAACACGCGAACAAACGATGGGTGGGTGCAATGTCTGCAATGCAGAAAATGGGCACATGAAGGCTGTACTGGTTGGCAAGCAGAAGTCGGGTATGAGAATTTGGTATGCAGGGTTTTGGACCAGACATGGAGCAAAACCGTAAAAAGTAAACTTTTGGAAAACTATTATTTTGTGTTATTTAATTTAATGTAAGCAGTGATCTGTTTGACAAAATTTTCTGTAAATATAGTGAGATAACAGAACTTCAATAAAGTTGACTGATATTTTAGGAAATTTTTCTTTTAACATTTCCCTTAACGTTCCGGTTTTACCCCACCCTCCCCTATTTGTAAATATGGAAAAAATCGGGCATCGTTATTTGATACAATACTCTCATTTAAAAGGTCTAAGACCAACCGATATCAAAGCCGAGTTGGATTCTACTCTGGGGTAGTCTGGTCATTCGTTTACAACAGTCAAATATAGGGTAGCTGAGTTTAAGGGAGGTCGTACGAGCTGCCAAGATGAACACCACAGTGGTCGATCAAGTGAGGTCACTACGTCAGGAAATGTGAAGAAAATCCACAGAATGCTATTGGATGACCGTTGACTAAAAGTGCGCGAGATAGCAGACATGGCAGGCATTTCAAAAAGTGCTGTGCATCGCATTTTGACCGAAAATTTTGACATGAGAAAGCTGTGTGCAGATGCGCACAAACACCAACGTGAGGATGTTTCCATTGAATGTTTGACAATGTTTCGCAACAATAAAGCCGAGTTTTTGCATCGATTCATAACCATGGACGCAACATGGGTCCCCATCATTTTACACCTGAGACCAAGGAGCAGTCAAAGCAAGGGACTGAAAAGGGAGAACCGGCTCCAAAAGAAGCAAAGACAGTTCAGTCAGCTGGCAAGGTCATGGCATCCGTTTTCAGGGATGCGCGTGGAATAATATTTATTGATTATCTCGAGAAAGGAAAAACAATCAACGGCGCATATTATGCAGCCTTATTGCAGCGTTTGGGTGATGAAATCAAGAAAAAACGGCCGCATCTGACGAAAAAGAAAGTGTTGTTTCATCACGACAACGCACCAGTCCACACATGCGCCATTGCGATGGCTACAATCGATGAGTTGAAGTTCGAATTGCTTCCTCACGCACCCTATCGGCCAGATCTAGCTCCCTTGGATTGTTTTCTTTTTCCGAATTTGCAAAAATGGCTCGGCGGCAAAAGATTTGCCAACTGTAAAACATCGTTGGGAAAGCGTATCGAGCTGAAAGGTGAATATGTTGAAAAATAAAAAACATTTTCGCAATTTTTTTACTGTTTTTTTTGTTTGGTCGAGTACTTTAGGGACCACCCTCGTAGTTTTGGTTCACTGTAGAGTTTCAGAAAAACATCTTCGGCGGCCAACGACTGCGGTAAAATGTTGATGTCGTCTGCCTCGGCTAGATTTTAGTTTTTTTTGGGAGAATGCATCTACACAGTAGTGAATCTCTCTTGCGATAGTGGCGCCATCGTGCGGTGGGGCTAAGTACTTACTTATCGGACCGCCCTCGTACATCACAATATTGATTTAAAGAAAGACCACTTTCATTGACTGAAAAAAATATGACGAACAAATATTCATCCGAAGTATTCGATCAAAACTGTAGTCTGGTTCAATCGAAAAAACCACATATTTTTATTGTAGTTAGAGAAAAGTCAAATGAAACTGACAATGATTTGAATTTAAGGATATGACAACTTTAGATTAGACCACATAACCAGTAAATTTCACAGACTTTTAAATGTATTTGCAAAGATTTTATTGAAAAAGTTTGATGTTTAGAAATCATACTGCTAACAAGCTGAGCAGTTTGGGGTTCTACAGGGTTTTCCAATAAGAGGTGTTATTTTGATATTAAAAGAAAAATGTCATTTTTTTAGTATAAATTATCGAATGTTTCTTTCATTATAAAGAGGAAGGTATGCCGTTAATAGTGGAAAATAACATCAGGCAAATGACCACCACGTCCACGGTTACACAATGACCACCACGTCCACGCTTACAGGACTTTATCCTTTCCATAACCAAATCCCAAAGTGGCTGCCCTTTGTCCTCGATAGCTTCACGAACTCCATCTTTGAGGTCTTGAATCGATGCTGGGCTATTGGCGTAGGCCTCCTCTTTCACCTGGCCCAAAAGGAAGAAGTCGCAAGGTGTTAAACCACAAGATCTTCGAGAGATAACACGGTCCGGAAACTTTTCCCGTAAAAGATCAATGGTCTCGTTGCTTGTCTGGCACGTTGCGCCGTCTTGTTGAAAGTATACGTTGTCCAGATCAATACCATCCAATTCCGGACATAAAAATTATTAATCGTCTCTCGATATCGCAATCCATTCACCGTAACTGTTGCTCCAGCCACATTTTTGAAAAAGTAGGGTCCAATGACTCCGCCGGACCATAAACCGCACCAAACAGTCACACGTTGAGGATAGAGAGGCTTTTCAACAATAACTCTTGGGTTTTCCGAGCCCCAGATGCGGCAATTTTGCTTGTTGACGAAGCCACCAAGGTGAAAATGGGCCTCATCACTCAAGATGATTTTTCGATGGAATTCCGGATCATTTTCATGAATTTCAAGGACCCAATCAGCAAAGACACGACGTTGTTGATGATCGACCGGCTTGAGTTCTTGTGTTAACTGAACTGTATAAGCCTTAAGACCCAAATCTTTATGCAAAATACGATGTAATGACGTTTGTGGAATGCCTAATTCCAAAGAACGACGAGGAATGGACAAACCTGGGTTTTCTTCAATACTTTCGGCAGCAGCAGCAATATTCTCGGCTCTTCTTGAGTGTCGTGCACGGTTTTTATTCTTCACATCACTAAGTTGTCCTAACAGCTCGATTTTTGAAACCAATTTCTGTATTGCGGTCCGACAAGGTGCTTCACGACGACCCAAAAATGTTCCGATTTTTACGAACCGTCTCTGCCAAATTTTCACCATTTTTATAGTGAATTTGAATCATTTCAATGCGTTGTTGAAGCCTGTATCGTTCCATTTTTATTAATGGCATAGTTTCTACTTGTCACATGTCCATATATGACAGCTTCAAAAGTGACATCTACCAAAATAGCGGACTATTCGAAATAACACTCCTTACTGGAAAACCCTTTAGAATAAATTAGAATAATTCTCTCACCTCTAAGCATGGTAGTCGCCACAATCCGTGTTGTCTAGTAGTGTGATGGCCTGAGGAGGAGTAGTACACACTTCGAAAAAACATTCCTCTAACATTTTTCCTCTCTAATAATTTTTCAGAAAAATCATTAATACAACTCTATTAAGTCTACACAATCAATTTTCACAAGTAATGTAAAGAATACCAAAATGGGTTAGGGGCTAAAGTATTAAGGTTTTGTACTAAGTTAAAAAGCCTATTGAAATCGGAACTTGTCTGTCCATTTGGTACGGCAGTTACCCTCCGAAGATGTAGTGGATAAAGAGACTAAATTAGGTAGGTAGATCAGAAGTGATGGCCCCTTGAATGTTCTAGTTTCAAAATGTTTCCCAAGATTCATTAAAAACAAATTTTACCAAAAGATGTAATGTAGGGTATGTATTATATAACGGGAAGTATAGATACATCAACGGCTTTTAAAAATGCTATTGTATATGTAAGGCTAAAGATGCCTCAAGAGAGAGTGCACCTGTTGATTCGGGCTGCATGCAAGATTTCGATTGAAAACAGTACTGGGAAGGGTTAGGGTTTTAATGAACACTCAACGAGGAAACATTTTTACCAAATTACAAGAATCGCACGTAAATGTAGGAAATGAGTATTCGTTTGTCCCGTTAGAGAAAAAAATTTGGCGCCATGGAGAATATAGTTCATGAACACTGTGCAGCTCAATTAACAGCGAAATGCCCTTCTAATGTCGTTATACAGGAAATAGGCAATTGCCATTCATGCTACCAAGGCGATACGCCCATTGAAAGACCTACGATCCAAGTTCCAGTAGTCTCTTTTATTTTCAAATTGGGCACAACCTGGTCTTTGGATGACTGGAACAAAAGATTAAAGAAATTGGAGTCAGTCTATTCAGCAAATATTCAAAGAACCACAATAGCCAACGAAAACATCTGGGAGATATTTACCTCAAGAAAGAACCTAAAAATCTGAATGTCGTAGGGTTGCAGCAGAAATTTGAAACGTGTCTGATGATCAAAGGCTGCAAAGTGGAAGGCCATCATTCAAAGTGCTTATTCCCAGGAAACATGCCTGGCTGGCTTTTGACTAACCTTCGAGTCAAAAACGGCGATTTGTTTGGAAGGATATGGTATTCAGCAAGTGGAAATCAGCCAAGTCAACAACCGGAAATAAATACCGAAAAATGTCATCAACAAAACCATCGCATGAACCTCATATTAAAAATAAGTATACGTTAAAAAAACTAACCAAGATCTTAACTCTAAGCCTTCTACTAACACAGTTGTAAACCCAATTTCCCATTTAGTTTCAAGAGACACTACTCCTAGTTCCATTGACGTTACCATAGAAAATCCATCCACTTCCCTCATAAAAAATAATAGTGCTTCTAGCAGTTTGCCATCTGTAAGTACCAATGATCAGGTAGAAGAGTGGGTTGTCCCCACTTCAATAGCAGAAAATAAGGAAAAGTCCACTGAATACTCAAATTTTGTACATGGAGGTGTACAGGAGGTGTAGAGATCCAGCCCAAGCCAAAAAAGATCTGGACACTTATTCCTCACACGTAAGCAGAAATTATATATCTTCTCTTCAACGATCTAGAAAACAGCACCGGAAATTTTTTCGTTCCCAGTAAAACCCCACTCAGTTCTAATCGCCTCAGACTCCTTTACCACAACTGTGGTGGTATGAGAGGAAAAATCAATAAACTCTTTCTTGACGCCAAATCATGCCATTTTAATGTTCTTTCCCTGACCGAAACATGGTTGAACAATTCATTTGTAAACGAAGAGATTCTTGATAGAAACTGGACTATTTATAGGGATGATAGAGATTATCATAGCACTGGACATACCCGGGGCGGTGGCGTTCTTATTGCTGTGCATAATTCCTTTTCGAGCAGCAGCACAGTTCCAAATCAATTTCATCAACATAAAATCGTCCGCATTAAAGTGGAGAAATCGGATTTATACGTTGGTGTTTTTTATATTCCACATAAATCAGGTGAGATAATCTACAATGATGTGTTTAATGTAATTTCTTCACTGGCTGCTTCCATCAAGGAAGAAGACAAAATTATCATCTCTGGCGACTTCAATCACCCTAATTTGTCATTCACGGTCGACGAAGCTGATGGTGGTATTCTGCCAATAAATCTTTCGGACGATATTGACTTCGAACTTATTAACACTTTATATGGTGATGATTTGCAGCAAATTGTTTCGACTCCCAACCATTACGGTAATTGGCTAGATCTGATATTTACAAACGCATACGACGACGTAGTGGTCAATCCGACTGGTGAAACAGAGCACCTATTTTCTAATAGCCTCCACCATTCTACACTTTCTGATGAGCTGTCCACTACCGATGAAGCAAACCAGCTTTCTTAGGATAACATTATTGTATACGACTTCTATAATGCTGTCTACGATGGCATAAATAACTACGTCAAATTGACTGGACTGGTACACTTACAACGTTAGGTGGAGACGATGCAGTAGCTCGTTTTTACAATATTTCCTTGGACGCCGTTGAAAGACACGTACCTCAGATAAAAAAGAAGAACAAACTCTCTGAGCCTTGGCTAGAAAGTGAGCTCCGTTACTTGCGAAATCAAAGAAATAAGCTTTATAAAATAATTCAATCAAGATCTAATGTGAACCATGAGATGAAATCCAAATATGAGCTGGCGAAGGAATTTCAAATTAAATCCCGGGAAGCATATACATCATATGTTAACACAATTGGTGAAAATATTATTCGTGATCCAAAGAAATTCTTTGATTTCGTAAATATAAAACGCAAGTCTCATGGCTTTCCTAAATTCATGATATATCAGGAATCTAGCTCTTCCAAACCCAATGGATATTTATAAATTTTTTGCCAGCCACTTTCGATCCGTTTATTCTACAACCAGCTCTTCGTACTATGCTCCTGCCTCGGATCTAAACCCAGCCGTCTTAATTAAGGAAATTTTTATTTCAAAAGATGAAATACTTAAAGCAATAGAAGATCTTGAGCTCAATAAAGGACCAGGCCCTGATTTACTCCCTCTTTACTTTTTATTCAACTGCAGAGAGATCTTACCCTTATATATCCTTTTTAACAAATCCCTTGCTGCTGGAATTTTCCCCTCATCTTGGAAGTCATCACATTTGACACATTTGAAAGATAAGGGGTCGGTTGAGAATTACAGAGGTATTGCTATTTTATCAGCTATACCAAAACTATTTGAAAAAATGGTCTGCTCCAAATTATCTCCCATTATTGAGCCACGGCTTAACGATCAACAGCATGATTTTCGTAAAAATCGCTCGACCACAACTAATCTATCCGTGATGGTGTCTAGCAATCTCTGTGAAATGGAGTCGGGGCACCAAATTGACGCGATTTACACTGATTTTAGTAAAGCGTTCGATCGGGTCAACCACGAAATCCTAATACACAAGCTTAAAAGATTCGGAATCGGTGGTCTCCATAATCGGACTCAAAATGTTAAATTTCAAGGTTTCATATCCAAAGAAATAAATGTTTGCTCCGGTGTGCCACAAGGCAGCCATCTAGGCCCTCTCCTTTTTAACATCTTCATTTCTGATCTTTCTGAGGCCTTGTCGGATATTCCTCACCTTTTCTATGCCGATGATCTTAGCTTTACCATGTAATAAAGTCCCAAGAAGATACATTATTCCTTCAAAACAAAATCAACTCCCTGTTAGAATGGTCCCAAATTAACCAACTCTCCTTGAACTTTGAAAAATGTCAAGTTATAAGTTTTTCACGGAAACGCCTAACTTTAATCAACAATTATCATCTTTACCATCATAAACTTAACCGGGTGGATAGCATCGTCGACCTTGGTGTGACTTTGGACAGAAAAATGCGTTTCCATTTACATTACGATCATGTCATCAGTAGGGCCAGTAAGCTCCTAGGTTTTATCAAACGTCGATCTAAAGAATTTGAGAATGTATGGGTCTCTAAGACATTATACCTTTCTTTAGCTCCTCCTATCTTTGAATATACTTGTCTAATCTGGGACCCGAGCTTTAATGTTCATACCGACAGAATTGAGTCGGTTCAAAAACAATTCGTCATTTTTGCGTTAAGATCATTATTTAATCCGAAAGATTTTTCAGATTTGCCATCATATGAGCATAGACTTCGGATCCCAAATAAATCAACGCTGGCCTCTAGCAGATCTATGTTTGCCTGTTGCTTCGTGTTTGATATCCTTAGAGGCACTATTAAAATACCATTCCCAGCTGACAGAATTAAGGTCCATGAGATATCGCGATTCACAAGACATTCGCGTCTGCTGATTGAAGAGCGACACCATACAATTTACTCGGATAACGAGCCTGTAAACAGATGTTGCAAAGCTTTAAATTCACTAAGCACACTTTACTCTCCAACCATCTCCAGATCCAATTTCAAAGCTTTATTAGTAAGCACCTTATCCTCCGAACTCCATCCCTCAAACCTAGATTAAGAATGATATTTTATTATACTATTCATTATATTTTATTATTTTGGTTTTTGTAACGATGCCTTGTTTGGCAATTAAATAAATAGATAAATATCCACAGCCAGATGGAATCTTCCTGACAGGCTTCCAGGAGGTATTAAAGGGCACAAAGCTATTTATAATACCTGTGTTCTGTAAGTCACTTACTGGCAGAAGACAAGAATTTTTTTATTCCGAACGCTAAGGGGGAGTCAAATGCCTTATCAAAGGAATGCAGACCAATTTGTTGGGGGTACTTCCTGAAAGTGCTTCAGAGGCTTTGGACACTCGGTCTAGTATCGTCATCCGGTTTGCAGGTACCGAAATCGTGTCACAGTGTCATAACAGTGCATATACACCAAACAAAATTCGAAGTTTTTCATCCTCTTTAGCTTTTCTCATTGGGTTATTAAATAATACTGGAGTGAACAGCCATGTCACCATGTGGTCGCAACAACCCCTGTGACTACTTTTGCTACTGCTATGCTCTTGTTTACAACCTAACAGAAACATGGCTGCTGCTCAATGAAAACAAATTTTAATACAATATTAAAAATTTCTTTTCTATTTGAAAAACCTTGAGCATTATGAGGAAAACATCTACATATTAACTACTTATCTGTGAAAGGAAGCACCTACAGATCCTTTTCAACAATAATTTTTACACGAAGGCACTACACATTTCACTTTGAAATTGTTAATTAATTTCACAGTGTCACACGTTAAGGTTATTCGAATCGCAAAGCACAATAGAATGTTTAAACACTTGGAATGAATTCAGATCGCAAACACTTTCCACAGTTTTAATATCGGATAAAATTCGCGACGAAACTTGAAATTTGGCCAATTTGGCGTAATTTGGATCAGTCAACTTGACAGACAGATTCAATCCAATGAGCTTCTGGAACAAGAAAATGAGCGGCAAGAGGCAGACGAGGAAATGACAGACAGATCCCTTTGAAGAGAGCAGAAACTGGTCGCATTCTCTCCTATACGCTTTATATGAGCTTAGCCCATCCAGTTCTTATTCATCTGAGGCTTTTCTCATGAAAATTGGTAATGTATTCCTCATAATTAACCAATTCTCATCTTACAAATGACGATAGATGTGCTGAATCCAAACAAACAATTAATTATAGATTTACCACAATATTCACTATGACAGCGAGCATCAATCTTGTCATGGACACTTTTTACAATTTGTTTAGCAACAAATAAACTAGTAGCGACAACCGCTCCTTGCAATCGCAATAATTGAGCAAAGAAGAAAAAGGTGTCTTCGCTAAACAGTTGATAGATAGTGCTCTTTTTCGCTGTTGCAATCACGTAAATTCAAGCAGCTTGCGTGCAAGGGGTCGATTATAGTTTGCAACAACCAAGTTGTAATCTTTGCAATCTTCTGCTACGATGCTTAGTGCCCATTAGCTCCGTTAAACGTCGTTGGCTGGTAGCTTTGCATAACTTTTGCACATTAGAGATTCTAGACGCGGCAATGCTGTTCACAATGTCTACTGATGTATCTTCATTTAAATATTTCAGATGTTGACTAAAATCTAGTTTTTTTTCTTTTAACGTTCCCAACTGTTTATGTGTGAATATTATGTACTCAAGCCTAGAGGATACAGAAGCCACTGAGTAGTTATTTCAGACAAACCGCGTAAGTGGGGAAAACAAATTGTGGGCATGCGAATATGTTGCTGCTGCATTTCTCCGGATTTTATCATTTAATTGAATTTAATTACAAGGATAATTTGAGAGCGATTAGCAACATTAATGGAATGCTTGAGAAATATTGCTAATAAATAATTGTGAACTTATCGGCGGATTGTGCGAAATGTCTTTAGGAAAGATCTTAACGAGGGAATATACTTGGTGAATCGTGTCCGCTTCCATCTTTCGAAGAATTGTCTCTGAAGTGGCTGAGAAACGATCGTTTTAATTACCCCTACTATAATGGTATAGCGACGATGAGTCCATTGAATTTCCCTTGTATATTTTCGATTTGGTCATTAGTGGTAACTCCGAAGGTATTGAGATAATCATTAAAGATCATTGCGGCTGTTAGTGGGATATCTTAGAATTACCAATGCCCTCACAAACCTGTGAACTCTAATTGCCAACAAAACACTCGACACCTCTTCACACGAGTCATAAATATTATGAAGCCAAACATTGGCATCCGCAAACGCGTCACCATAGTCAGTCTACAACTAGGTATCTTTCTCGTTATAACGGTGCATCGATTGCCACTAATTATCTAAAACCTCCGATTTGCCAATAGCTCAAGTCAATTCTGCACTGTTCCAATACTCGTACACCGACACACAATCGGTTCCTACAAACAACATGTTCAAGTGATCTTGAGATGATCTTGAGAGATGATTGTTGTGCCTTCAACGTCAATCACACTTGCAAGACAACATCACGTAAGGAAGGAGAATTGGCAAACATCATCTACATAGCTCGATCATCAACCCATTTCGTTCAGTCCGAGAAGCCAAAAAACAACCGCCATATTCCATAGCTTAACTAAATTAAACTTCAAACTGTTATTAGGTACCACAGATCTTTCACTTGATCCCAATCCATACGCCGATGATTATGCCGCGAAATGTGAATTTAGTCTTTGCCCCGCGGGGTTTCTTAGTAATGTTTTTGTGGAGGAACCTTGCAAAACGACTCTTCACACACCCGCCACCACCACAACCTGTAATCCCTAGAAGATCGCGGACACATGGGTATTCAAAAAAACGCCACGATCGTTACGAGTGGAGATGAAGAAGGTTACCTATAGCGCGTCTCTTGTGGTGATCTGTAGGTGGTTAAAGGTAACCGTAAGTACCGTTTGTTTTGATGTTGCTCAAGATCGTCATTTTCTTCGCGGCACGATTACTAGAGCTTTTATTCTTTGACTGGAGGTTAGTTATACTTGTCCGTTCGCCGAGACAGAAATTATGTCGACTGCGGTCGTAACGTCTTTCATCTTCGATGATCTTGGTGCTGAAGTTCATCAGGAACGTTATGCTTTCATCTCTTGGTAGGAGGCTAAAGAAATTGACGATCAAGTTCAGTGACGCTTTCAATGCCAACTTTCATTAGGAAGGCTCTACAGATATCAGAACATCTTCCCTTAACTGAGACCATAAGTATGTATGGTATGATCTGATAACATATCATTTGACTGATATCTGCCACATCGATCTACCCTCTCATCCTTCACGTCAATAAATTTGCGACTCAAACCTGCTAATCATTGCACCAACATGCCTTCACGTCTGGATCTTTAGAATGATTTCAGTATTATATACATATATTTCAAGGATTTGTTAGCTGGCTGCATGAGAAAAATTGTGAATAGCCGACAAACTACCGCTACGTAGTCAGCCAACCGAAGCTACCGAGCAACGAAACTACTCCACGTACGATTGCGCGATCTAACATACTGAGACAGATCATCCGCGGAAATTTACCGGTTGTCGCTAATTAAACGAGAATTGATGATTTTAAATTTCCCTACCAGGCTCACAACGAAATGGCGTGAATGAAGAAAGATTTGCAGAGTTAAAGTGCTAGATTTTTGCTGCCGGTTGCACCTTGGCGCACCACTCAAATTCTAACAGCAAGTCTCTAGGAAATCGCAGCACGATCAAAAGGTTGTGCAACTTTTGTTTTAAAGGTTTTCTTCTTGGTGCATGCTATGATCATCTACACGTGCACTACAGAAAATCATCTTATCCATCTTAGATAGTTACCTTGACTAGAGTCTTATTTTCAGCGGTGCCTGGTTTAATTATAGAGTGCGGCAGAATGATTTAAGTAGTTTAAAAACTTCTTAAAAAAAATCTGGATATATAGAGAAAAATGTTTTCATCAGCTTGTAACTCATACCATTTTACATTCAACTAGGATCGAAATTAATGACCTCGAGATGGTGGCCATTTTGGAGACGAAGAATATCAACGGGCGAGAGGATCAGAGATTGCTGAACAGGGGGCTGTCAAGCGTTCATCACAAACACGACCTTTAGTATACTACAGTTTGTCTGTAGTTTTTCGGCCGCAAGCCAGAAGTTACGTTTGTAGAGCTGCCGGATACTTAAGCACTAAGGTTTGCAGAAGAGAGTGATTCATTTTGAGGCAGTTCATCACATGCAACAAAATGCGAATCCACCACTACACTCCCGAATCCAAAAAGCCAATAATTATTGGCGAAGGAAAAGGGAAACTGCCTCAGTGAAAGGCAAGACTCGACTATCAGCTGAAAAAATCCTTTTTACTGTTTTATCGTTAAATTTTCGCACGAGCGACTCATAATTAATGCTGCTTCAGTATTCCCGTTTCATTGCGGAGCGAATTCGTTAGAAAGTCGAAGTGCATATAAAGCCAATTTTTAGTAAAAAAATAAATAAAATATTTTATTCAGTTTTGACGATCTTGAGGACCGTGCTGCATACACAAGAAAACAAAGCTCCAAGTATACAAATCTGTGATAAGACCTGTGTTATGCTATGGGTGTGACACATGGACCCTATCCTAATCATCCGCAAATATATTGAACGCCTTTAGAGAGACGGGTCCTGAGGCGAATAATGGGAGCGAAGCTAGACGGGGACCAATGCCGAATTCGATACTGGTGGTGTGACTCGGTCGACGAAGACAGTTCATCACTGCTCGGATTTCAAAACTGGGAGGACGCGGTAAATGGACCGAGACAGTTGGAGGCGCTATTTGCAGGAAGCGATGGCCCGAGATGGGCGGTAGTGCTAACAAGAAGAAGAAGTTTTTCAAAAATATAATTCCGTTCATACTTGAGTCACGTTCGCATATTGATAATCCGAAACTAATCGGACTACTACGGACAGCGATAACAATATGTATGACTCAAATCGCGAGGACAGTTTTAAACTCTCCCGACTATTTGACGTCACTGGAGCATCTGTCACGGATTCGGAAGGGAACGGGAGTTCTTCTTAACAGTTGGCAAGAGACACATCAACTGGATATTTATCTCAGGCCGTTCGTGTTAACATCAACCCCAATACAATCGTGTCTGTTATACCAACTGCTACGTCTTCTCGCCTGTCTCCAGTTGCATAAACATCTACAGCAACACATCGTTAAGAGATAATGTCAAAAAAAAACAAAAAATGAACCAAAAACCAACAAAAAATTGAGTTCCCCGTTGCCATTATATGATTCATATGGCCCCAATTTCGAACCGAATGATCATGGTTTTATTAGAACAGCTATGAATATCAGCACGAAGTCCACTGAATTTGCAAATATTAAGTGAAAAACGCACATGCAGCTGCATGAAAATGAAGTGGCATTTCGTGGCCCTACTAACCTCCCAGAGGATATAAGGCATTTGAAAACCCCATATGAATGCTTAAATTTTTTTCACCGACGAATTTTTTGAACAGCTTGTGGTGTTTAACAACCTAAATGCCAGAGTAGGAAACATCAACACGCAGTTTACCGTTATAGCTGTTGACCTAAAAAGATTCGTTGGTATTATGCTGTGTATGTCGTTGTATCGTTACCCAACGGTACAACACTACTGGGGCAAGCTAGCACTGGCTCCAATCGCATCCGCAATGACATCAGAGATTTTTCCTTATCCGGAGATATTTATGTTTCAATGACTTCTCTATAATGAAGAAAAAGGGGGAACCCGCAGATGACACTCTTTTGAAAATACGCCCACTCATTGACCACCCCAATATTTGCTTCGATCTAGTTCCGAAGCAACCTAGGCTATGTGTGGATGAGCAATGTGTGCCACCAAAATGCTGTCGGAATGACGACAGTATATGTCAAACAAACCACATAAATGGGGCATTAAATTTTTCGTATTCTACGATTCCTTTGGATATTCCTATTGCTTCGAAATTTATTCTGGGGCTGGTGACAACGCTATCATTGATGGGTATCCTAACATAGGCGCGAGTATAAATGTCGTTGTTCTTTTGACTTCCACGGGGCCACACATGGTGAACCACATTGTCTATTTTGACAATTTTCATACATCATTACCACTGATGGTGCTTCTGTCGTTGTCGTTGTTCGTTTGACTTCGACGGTGCCACACATGGTGAACAACATTGTCTATTTTGACAATTTTTATACATCATTAAAACTGATGGTGCTTCTGAGGTCGCTTGGAATATATTCCCTCGGTACTGTCCCTCGTGAGCGCATCCCAAATTGCAAACTTCCAAATGACAAAGGCACCAAAATAAATCGTGATGAATCTTTGGAGTTTTTTAGCAGAGCATATGGTATCGACATAACTAGTGTGCAATGGAAAGACACGAAGAACGTGCGCTTGCTATCGACGCATGTTGGAGTTTTAACGTATTCCACCATTTCATCGTCAAGTCTTTCACCACCGAAGGCCATTCGATATGACCGAAAAAAAGCAATACTTGGAATTGGATTTACCGAATATAATCAAAGGCCGCTATAACAAGTCATTTTTGATATGTACACCCCATTTCGTTCCTTTTGTTTTTAACAGAATATAGTCATCATATGGGTGGAGTCGACCTCATGGATGGGTTACTTGGGCGGTACCATATTCAAATGCGGACGAAAAGTTACTCGCATCGTATTTTTTATCTTTTAATTGATATGACCATGTGGCATCGTCGTATCCATGATCAGGCAAAGAAGTTACCTGATTTCCGAGAAGGTGTTGCTGCCATTTTATGTAATTTTCAAACCACCGAAAGGCGGTCTGTGGGGGCGGCCTTCCAAAATTATTGAAACAGCATCTAAAGGTGACCGTAAAACATATCTTCCTCCAGATGACATTCGCTTCGATCAAATAAGCCACTGGCCTACAACTCTCGATCGAAGTGCTAAAAAAAATTGCAAGTTGCCTGGCTGTAAATCAGAAACTCAAGTAATTTGCCTTAAGAGCAATGTGAATTTGTGTCAATCTGTTGCAAATAAATGTTTTTATAAATTCCACAATATAATTAAATAAAGTATTCTTTTCTGAAATTCATTGGTCTTTTATAAATGCTCTAATCTCTTATTTCTTTTCTTATTTGATATTTCTGCCGTACTATCTTTTTTTGCCGTTAATCGGCAAGCCCGGCGCCAGGCGGGTTTCAATCAAACTACTCCTGACAGGTGAAAATTTTCCTTAGACCAAAAATAAATTTTTGGCCCAAAATTAATCAGATAAATTGGCCTACTCGAGGGTTAAGATATTTTGAATTATAGATTTTTTCACGTCACGTGTTACGTCAATCCAACAAATCCCAAAAAACTATACTTGGCCTAATGTCAAGTAACTGAGGAGGTGTAAGTACTTTAAAACTGACAACACAAGACGGCTCGATATTCCAAGCCTTTTTTAGTGAGACAATTTACCTTTTATAAGTTTGAAGTAGATTTCCCATTCAAACATGTCTCATGATATATCAACTTTACATATTGACACAAAATTAACAATTTACGAATAGATAGGGCAAATGTAGGCTTAACAAAAAAGCCAGAAAATATTTATTTTTCCATATACACCCAATAACAAATTCGGAACTAAATCCCGCTCGGAAAAACACCAGACAGCTACCGGAAAGCCATCCTCAGCGATTGGACCCGATGTCAATCGCGTGCTCTTCCACCACCTTTTCTGTGTACATCACAACACGGCACAAGTGTAAGATATATTGAACCAAAATCTTTTCGCATAGATTATATGAAATTTGAATAAAGTTTGAAATGGATTTCGTTGATTGGATGTGTATGTTGCTTTTCATTTTAAATCTAATAAAGAATTAACTCTGGGCAATTTGACACTGAATTGGGCTTAGAAAGTTTATTTTGAGTATAAGTATATAGATGCAAAAATCATTAACGTAGGCTCAAAATTTTAGCTTGGGTATTCCTTGACAAGTTTCGGAGAATCTCTAAGGATTTCTGATAAGCTAGCTACCAAGTAGCCATGCTTATCCAGGATTGCATCAATCAATGACAAATACACAAAACTACCAATGAGAATGTATCCCCATAACATTAGAGAACCACCCTCATGTTTTATTGTGGGAATGATGATTTATTTGCTGAGTTCAGTATTTCCCTTTGTCTATAACCTTTATATCGATTCTAAAAATATTAAATTTACTCCCATCGGAAAGGACATCATTTTTTCAGAAGTCAATATCTTATTTTAGACGCCCTTTCACAAAAATGTAGCGTTATTTATGCTCAAATTAGATGTATACATGGGGTGGTCAAAAACTTCCTTGATAGCTAGGGGTAGGGTTGAAATAAATTATTGAATTTTTTCCGTTTTCGATATATTCCTCTTTGACCTTAATAAATTTATCGTATCTATAAAATAAATTTGTTTGTTTTTTTTTTGTGGTTGGGAGGTGAATGTCATTTACGCACAGATTTTGAGACTCCTATGCTTGAAGAAGGCAACTGGACTACCCACTAAACACCTCCCCTGTCAACCCGAGAACCCACCCTGAGAGCATTTGACACATTACTTCGGGTCAGGTCTTGTTTTGTTACCCCGCGAGGCGCCTTCAAACTGCGGGATCCCTCCTCTAGAAGGAGGGAAGAGGAAGCGCCAGACAAGCAATGCCCCAGCCCCAACGCCCCCGGCTGCTGTGAGTCGCTTTTATTAAATAAATTTATTAAGACCATCGAAAAGAAATGACTTGTTCAAAATACGCTGGAACTGCCGACTAGACTTCATCATCCACGCTAATGTTTTTCCATGTAGCTCTTTCTTCATTTTTGGAAATAAATAATAGTCCCTGGGGGTCAGCTCTGGACTGCAGGATGGATGGTGGGGCTGTTAAAAACGGAATCGGTGAATGGCGGCCGTCGAAATATGGGTTGTGTGCGCGGGTGAGATATCGTGCAAAAAGAGTACACTTTTTGTCAATTCTTCCACCGTGTGTAAGTGCAGAAATAATTCGGCATATTTTGACGTTAAGTTGGGCATATTTGACGGTAATTTAAAAGTTATCAAACTTTTTTACAACTTACCTTTTCTCTATTAAATAGTTCTCGAAAATGTTTTCATTTTTGGTATCTGAAACGAAACAAGAGTGTCTTTCATAGTATGTATATAAAACATTAAACTGGCAAATAATTAAGTATGTCAGAGAATCATAGGATTTAAATATATGTATATTGGAATAACTATAAAATGTATGACTGGTCATAAAAATTCTTGGATAAAAAATTTGAAGCCTGAAATATTACATCAAGAAGTCAGTTCAGTTGAAATTCATTGATTTGAATCACTTTATCATCTTTTGAGTGTTTTGCGGATGAACAAAGAGCCCATTAAGCTTTGATGTGCATAATAAGATATCAAAATCGGAAAATGTCAAACGATCAAAGAAGCTACCGATCTTTTCTTTTCGGAAACCAGAGCCGACATACAGAGATCACCGCGATGGAAAGACAGCGCCTGATAGACTTCGTTACTAGCAGAGGCTTCACAGTAAACTCCACATATTTCTCGCAATAAGCCATTCACAAGAGAACGTGGGCATCCCCATACGGTCGAACATTCGAGCATCCATCAGTATTCTTGACACACGCTCGTTCAGCGGCGATATCTCTTCTCCACAGACTAATATGCAGAAAAAGGTCAGAGGAGCAGTTACCACGGAACTGGTTAAAAACTATACGTCCTGTATGTGTCCTGTAGGGGCATCGCTTTATTGCGTCCGTCATATAAGTGCCCTCCAAAATTCTAGAGATAAGATTAAAGCCGTACTCCGAAATGTTGTTAAAGAGTATCAGGGAGGCTTTCGAAGTTGACGATTAGGTCAACAGTTGACCAAATCTTCTCAGTGAAGCAGGTGTAAGTGCAGAGATTATAACATTGACGTGCACCAACTCTTCGTAGACTTCAAGCAAGCATACAACAGTGGCGACAGTTTTTTTTTTTAATTTGTTGTATCTCATCATTTCGACCGAAAGTATCGGCACTCGATGTTATATGGTCATTACCACGCTTCAGCCGTGTGGGTCCATCCTGCGTTCTGATTTTGAGCCGATTCTTATCGAATATAATTGACCGGGCGTGTAGTCCGTCCTACGAATCACTCAAAACAAATCTCGTTGTCACCAACGGGATTGAACCAGCGGCGTTCGGCTTACGGGGTGAGCACTCTAACCACTACACCATTCAGACTACTTTGACAGAAATGCCCTGTATAAAATAATGCTTGACTTTGGCGTTCCAACAAAACTAGTTCGCATGGTCAAAAAGTCACTATGCTGAACAAGTGCAGGTCGAGAAAGATTAACTGACAGCTTCAAAAGTGGAATGAAGCTTAGAACAATGGGGTGGACTTCACCAATGCTCTCTATATTGTACTGTAAGACGTCATCAGTAAGACAACAGCGGAAATTTTTGGTTCACTAATGTTCAAGTCCACACAGCTGGTAGTGTGTGCTAATGATCTCAACATTATAACACTATAAATCTCAGCTGCCAAGGAAGCATACCAAGTCTAGAGTCCGAAGCAAACCGTATTGGCCTACGAGATAATGAAGCGAGAAGTAAATTCATGGATGCAACGGGAAAGAATTTTCAAGCCCGATAAAGTGTGGATAACTTAAAGTAAACATATTATTTGAACATAAAGTTCAACGAAAAATCGACGACCCAGTGAAACAAGGAACAGAGTGGAGGCTGAGTTGCAACGATGATTGTATGAACTATTTGAAGAACCACCTGTGTCTGTTTGCGTAAAATAGACAGCCATGTAGAACGAATGGAAAAAGGCCGGCTATCCAAAGAACATTAGACGGTATAGAGCAAGGTGACGTCTAACGGAAAGACCAAGGACTCGCGATGGGAAGACACGACAGAAGCTGGGAGACATCAATTTGCGAACGAGGTTACGGAAACGTGATGATTGGAAATTAATCCTGGAGGCCAAGGCCCGGCTTGGGCTGTCGCGTCATAGATTATGACAGAGTCGAGTACTCCTAAGCCTACACGAATCGTTTGAATCGAACCATATTTGATATTTAATTGATGGAATTGATATGTGAAGGAAATTTATATTCAAGCCAGGTTAATCATACTCAGATAAAAATGTGCACCTATTTTCTAGGGTTTTAGAAAATAAATATGTAAACTACGACTTTGCCTAAAGGTCAGAATAGATGACTTCTCGGGTCTCCTCTTGCAACATATTTTGAAGGTTTTGTAAAAGAAAAATTGTTTACAATACCCTATTAAAATCGATATCTGTCCGTCCTTCAGTGCGTCACAGTAAGTCTTCTCAGAAACCACAGAAGCTACAGTCTTAAAATGTTGTCAACAGCTCAGAAATTTCTGTTTAATGAAAGTTCATTAAGCAAAAAAAACGAACTCTTAAAAATAATTTCACCAAAGATAGTCGAGTAGGGTATCAAATGATAGGCCTGCAATATAGATGACGAAGAAAAAATGATGCCCCCCTCGCGATTGAACACTTGTACACCGGAAAATCTGAAAAAAGCAAGAAGGTGGTTCCCTATGAGTATAACAACGACAAATACTTCAGAAGTTGGAATTCGCTGAACTTTGTAAGTAGTACGATTTATCAATTTTATATTTGCTTGCATAAAACCGTTAGGGTACCATTAAATTCAATGAAATTTTGCATCCGTATGACTACTCATAAGGTTAATCAACCAGAAAATTTCAGAAAAATCGGATATTATATTATGTAACAAAGTTATGGTGGTTTAAATTTTCGGTGTTACAACAAAAATACATGGCTATTGAGCGATATGTGCTTTCAATTGACTCAAACACTACAGGCTTGTCAGGATTAGATTAAAAATTTCAAGAAGGATGTATATCATGCACATCTTTGAGAATCCGTTCTACGTGCGATATTAGTAGTCGTAAAACGAAACGATGGCCGTTTTGAATGAAAATATTGAGTAAGTTTGTGTTATTTTTCCTCAACTTCAACATTGTAAGTACCGGTTGTTAACTCTTGATGAAAACATATATTACAAGGTGCTTTCCAAAATAAACAAGACTGAGCTAAAGTAGAAACGACAGGATCTTTGTTCTGATAAATTCGAGTTTATTTATTCAAAATAATTTCCTCCGGCATCGATACACTGTTTTGCGCGATCCAAAAGTTTTTCGAAAGAGTGTTTCAGGTCATTGACCGGAATGTTCTTCAGGATATCGGTACAAGCCCTTTGGATGCCCCCTACGGTTTACCTTTCATGGCCAAATGCAATTTTCCGAAAAGGTAGAAGTCACAGGGAGCCATATCAGGTGAATACGGTGAGTGATTGATGGTTGAAATGCGATTTCTAGTCAAAAAATCAGTCACAAGAGTGGACTGATGAGATGGTGCATTATGATGCAATAACCATCAGCTTCCTCCTTCGCGGTATTCAGGCCGAATTCGACGAATGCGATGCAACAAACGCTTCAAAGAAATAGAAAATTGCATTGACAGTTTGGCTCGTTGGCACGAATTCCTGGTGGACAATTCCCTTGTAAGCGTAAAAACAAACGAGCATCGACTTGATTGTTGACTTCTCTAAACGCGATTTTTTGGTTTTGGCTCGTCTGGGGCCTTCCATTCATCACCAGTTACAATGTTGTAAAGGAAGCTCTAGTCTTTTCTCGCCTCTTTAATGATATCTTTCGAATGTTGAGTTCTGAGCATTTTTTGGTCATCAGTTAACTAGTGTGGAACAAAACATGCACAGACCTTTCGTAAGCCCAAATGATCGGTTAAAATGCGATAAATCGATGTTTTGGAGGTATTCATCTCCGATTCCATGAATTACAACGATGATTTCGGCTTTTGATAAATTCACGCAAAATTTCGATAGAGTTTACGGTGATCACTGATTTTGGGTGGCTCGTATGTTCATCGTCACTTGTCCGCTCGACCATCTCTGAAACGTGTAAACCACTCATGAACTCTGGCACGAGATAGACAATCATCGCCATAAACTTTTTTCATCACTTGAAATGTTTAAGTAAACGTTTTACCGATTTTAAAACAAAATTTGAGATCAGCTCTTTGTTCGAAACTCATTTTTGTACCGATGACACAATCACAATGTCACTTTATACGCAATAACTTCGCTTCCACTGAACTGAATGTCACCAAACTTTTACTGGAAGGAAGGATGTAACTTTCCAACGCACTATCTCATTCACAGATGGCACCACCAAAAAAAAACATGACAAAAGTCTCGTTTATTTTGGAACGCACCTTGTATAAAGATGTAAAACAATGACAAATACCTTATACCCACCCAATTATACCCAAGTTCTGTATTCTCTTTTAGCTTTCAGTTGATATTCCTCTGGATTCACCCAGAGACAATTTTTGGATCATTGCCACATGCGTAAATATGTATGCCCAACACGTGTGCGGCCACATCCCCATCATGGCGAGATCGTTTGTATTTATTTGATGACCCGCATGATCGTTAGTTACCTAAATCCCAAGCCAAGAACTTACGAATTATCAAAAGCTTAACCGATAGCAATCTTACATGCGGTCACACGAATCACGAAAACGTAATTAACACACATCTTTTACACCCAATAGCGGTAACACCATACTCGTAAGTGAATAGCATTTTGATTGAAAAGAAAAGCCGCCACCGCGCGCATATTTTTCAATTGACATTAATTTACTACATCTGTGTATTGTAGTTGCGGGAACATACATACATGCCTACATGTGCGGCAAAGTAACTTAATGACAAAAAAAGCGTTAGTACTCCAAATGGGAAAAAAATCGAAAATGCAATAAAAAATTACTAAAAATAAACAACCTTTTCAAAAGTCCCCATCTCCGATGTGTGAATTTCGTTTGAATAAAACCACACATTGTAAATAAAAAGTGGGCCATAAAAAACCTAAAGATTTACTCATGAGCATGGAAGAATTGGCACCGTTCACGAATTCAATTGACTATTGTAAGTTGTCGCCATAGTTGGAGCAAAATGCGGATACCACCGCGACCATTCAATGTTTCGGAGAAGTGCTCCAAACCGAGATTTAACCGCGATCTCCTTAAATCGGCGCGGAGAAAGAGTGGGGGGAGCCATTAACATACTAAGAAATACGATTTTGTGGTAAAAAGGCAAATAAATCGAACAAAAACACGTCACAGAAATGAATACTTCGATTAAAGTATTTTGTGGGTGCAGCAGCAGCAACCAGCTTGCTGGATTGTATCCAGAACACCAAGCACGAGTATCTAGACTAGAGTTCAGCGTACGAGCTGAAGACCAATAATGCACGCTCTCAGTACGTAGAACGCTCTACCAGAACCAGATATAGATGCAAGATTGGAATCATTTGTTTGAGACGATCGCCCAGATGACGGAGAATGACAAGAGAAAGAAAACCCAAAAGTTCCGCTAGCTAGCAAGACCAAGAAGATAAACAATGCCAGATTATATTCAATAGTATCTTCGTATTTTCTTATTAATTTTCGTTACAGCGATTGTCTCGCTATGAATGCTTTTTGGTACACGATTTAACGGGACTGAAGCAGCAGCAATCTTTCAGAAAGAAATTGACAGCGTAATTATTTTTAATAAATGAGAATTCCAGTATCATTATGAATGTTTTATTGCATACAGACATTCATATTTCTGCCCATAATGGATCTGTTGAAAAAGTAATTCCGTCTTCCATTAGAATTGAACTTTCTTCATTCCTTGTATTACGAAAATTGCCACAATTTCAGTGAAGACTGTGTCATGCCTGTGACCCGTCTACCGCTAAGTATCTGTACGTGAGAAGTTAAAGTATCTTCGCTAAAATGTTTTGATTACCATTTTCAGTTATCAGATCAAATTGTTATTGCTGAGGTTGCTGCTTTATGTTGTGTTGCGATTTTGGTATTTTTGAAATGTTATTCGAGATGTTTCCATGTGTTTTCCTTAAATTTTATTTCTGTTCACGTAAACGTTTATGCTTAAGTTATTTCAAAGATATGTCGTCGAAGACATGAATATTCCCCAAGAAATTTTCACGTTGTTACTTGTGCACGGATATTTAGTGTTACATCGAATATTAATTGATTTTGAGGCTTTGGAGAAGTTTATTTGAATTACATTTCATGTTACATGAGAAGTAGTCATAGAAATCGTCGATGAGTGGGATAATGTTAGTAGGCGGTCCTACCAAATATGAGGCAACTTTCCCTTTTTTTAACGGTATCTAAATCTCTGCAAATTTAGCGAAACAATCAATACTTGAATCTTTTGGGAAAATGAACCAATCGAAAGGTCCCATTCTCGCCCTTCTGATCCCACAAATCGACTTCCACAAGCGCTCAATCAGTTGGCAACATGCGTTTCCTTCGCTAATTGCCTCTGAGTCACCCCCATATTTTAATCACACAATCACTGCATGCACGAGGCAACAGCATCTAGTGGATAAACCGCCATAACTACAACTATGCCTGCTTAGCTACATACTGAAGTCGTATGGCATTCAAATTCTTCCAGAGCGCGCAACTTGAAGTTGGGTCATATGATTTATAATGTTCAACTTTCCCACGCACCACCAACAACACACATCGCAAGAACTTACCCGTAGTGACCAGCCAAACTTATGAGGAATCTATTTATTCCTACATATGAACAATATAGCACAAAAGATTCCGGCTTGAAGCAGCCGCGGCTGCTCTACCATTGATGATGAAGATACATGCTGGAAAATATGAGGAGGCCGTTTAAAATAAAATTTTCAAGATCAACCCCTCCTGGGTTTCCTCTAAGCAGATTTCAGCGTATATCGGGGCCGACATCATTTCGTTGCTATGAATTAAAAAGCTTTTTTGTCGTTTGCAAATTGGTTTATACACTCGTGTTTGTTTTTATTCGGGAGTTGCTATATTATTAATTCTTTTTATTTTTGCTTTCTAAATCTTCAGCTGGTTTGCTCTGCAGAGCTAAAACGCTAACAACAACGGCGACAATAACGACTCGATTAATTCGTGGAAAACGTACTGACCGTGATGTGAGAATAGTTAGCGTCATAAGTGGGAGATACGTATTTTAAGGCGAGCACGTTCGGAAGGGTGCGTACGAATTGTAAATAATTATTTTATATTGATGACTAAGATTATGGAATTTCCGCTAAGTTTATTGTTCTTAAATCGATGTTTCCCAAACAATTCATAGCAGCAATACAAAGTTACGGAAGAGCGCCAGGGATAATTGGTTAATCAAATTTGAGATTTTGTATGGTTTTTTTTCTTTCAGAATGTATGATAGAATTAATGCGAGTGATTCAGTGCGTACTATATGAGTAAAGTATCAATCAATCAATGGTGCGATTAAATACAAAATGACATTAATTCTTGAATTGAATTTTGATTGGAGTAATACCGAATGCAATTTTTGCATTCAATGGATTTCCAATCAAAATCAAATATATGAAGCATGGCCACTTTCATTTAGTGCTCTCATCGCAGGATCGTTCCTCAAATTCAAATGCGATCTATTGGTCCAATCGTTACAAATTTTATAAAAATATAAAGCAAGTTTTAAAACATTTAAGTTCTCAAAAACTTAAAAGGCCGTAGGGCACTCTAAATTGAAAAAATATTCAAATAAAGATTTAGTCAAAAAATTACTAGTATCAATTAGTTGAAAAAAGGAGAAATAAAAAACCACCTTTATTAAAAATTACATATGCCTAAAGAGCACATCAAAAGAGTACGTACTTTGAGTTTCAACTGATACAAGAACAACTTAATTCCAATCAATCTGGTCAAAAGCAAGTTTAACTAATCCTAATAAATCAATATTACAATATTCCTATAGTCTGTATGTTAAATTTATCAAGTTAATTACAACAACGAACACATACAAATTCCAGTAACAATTAACGTAGCAATAATTAACTGCAACAAAAAAAAACCACGAGCCACGAATAATTTAATAATTGGCATTTAGCCACAAAAACCTAAACTGCTCCGTCTCAGCTCGACCAGCCTCAGCATACTTCGGAAATGAGTTATCTCCATTGAAACCGTTGATCCCGAAAGCTTAAATTCGGATATTATAATTTCTTATCGGTGGCCCACCTATAAACCATATATGATATATAATCGGGGCACCATCAGAATCAAAAATATACCGATTCATGTCCAAATACCCGAATGCTTCTGCAGGAACAAAGCCAGTGGTGAAACATGTCTCAATGTATCCGTCGGGAAGGTGGAACGGTGCGAAATCCAGACAGACTTCGCGATATTATTTCGAAAAAGCTTCAAAATGAATGTATCGACTCGCATCACTTTGGCAGTTTGATAAATACTTCTAATCAATATGTAGTGTTTCCAATCCGTCTCAGTCTTTCCGTACAGACCAGTACATGCATGAAGACATTTTCTTTCGAAAACTCGTATCATTTCCACTTGTACAGGCATTCTGATTATACCAGATCGGACATGCATATATCAAAACTGGTCTAACCAGAGCCTTGTAACAGATAACTTAGATCTTTTGATCAATATATCTGGACTGAAAAAGTTGTCAGGACATGAAAATTCCACATGTTTTACTGAGGATGGTTGTGACATGTCCATTATAGTACAGATACTGATCAAGATAAACACCAAGGAACCGAACACATGATTAATGTGGAGTCCATTCTGAGCTACCCTCACCAGCCATAATATGGTGATCTTTAAAAATAGGTTTCAGACCTTGACTGGCTAACCGCAGCGTTGTCTAAAACAAAATTATTTCGCATTTTTGGGCATTCACTTTCATTCGCCAACTGTCCGTATAGGCCTGCACATCGTTGACCATTTTTTGTGGGTTCCTTTGAACTACTGATGGCTTTTGGCCCGCCTTTTAAATAATCAGGTCATCCGCAAATGCCACCAATGATCACGTTGGCGACACGTTCAATATGTTGCGATGAAATATTAAGAGCAGAGGTGGAGTAACTGTTCCTTCATTCAAGACCTTAAAATCACGCATCGTCGTCAAATTTCTGCCAGTAACAAGAAACCATTTCTCATACAATATATTACAGACCATGGTGACACGGTGTCTGGGGAACTTGTCTTGAAAGAGCTTAAAAATTAGTCCATCTAACCATACGGCCTTAGACACTCCCAAGCCCGTTTGAGAAAGGAGGAGGGAACCCCTTATTACCCAACACACAGCTTCCATGATTCCTCATCTAACCCTACGATAAAATGGTAGTAAATGTTCTCGGGGTCGCACATTGGGTTTACTGGTTTCCCAATGATGGGACATTAAATGTCGAGAAATGCTAATAACTGTAAATTCATCTACAGCTCTGCTACTAAATCCTACTTACACCTCCTTTGTGGGTACGTTACAGAGTGAAGGCGAGTCTTCCGCGCCTGATAACGAATCGAAGTAGTAATCATGCCACCGGAATGGAGGTTGGGTGACGGGTTAACTCCCCGTGGCTGGAAAATATGTTTCGAAACCTGCAGTAGGGCCTCAGAATGGATTAAACTTGCGGCAACAGCCTAGCAAACAGAAAAAGGACTAAAGCATTGGATCCTGGAATGTCAGATCACTCAATTACCCTGGCGCTGTTTAGGACCTTTTACAACAGGCCAATCAATATAAATTAAAAATACTGGCAGTCCAGGAAACGAGCTGGACTGGAAATGATATTCAAGACATGAGATGGCACACAATATTCAAAAGTGGGAAGCCTATTGGAAAACGAGAATTCGGAGTGCCCTTTATTGTGAATAGGGAGTTCAAATCGCAGGTTATTAATTTTAAGGCAGTCAATGAACGGTTGTATGCTATCCGTATAAAAGCGAAATTCTTCAAAATCTGACTGGTAAATGTTTACGTCCCGACCGAAGAAAAGAAGGAAACGTTCCACAATCGCATGGAAAGACTATTCGACTCATTGCCTACAAACGACAAACAAACAATTCTGGCCAATTTCAATGCTAAGTTTGGTAATGAGTTATCTCATCGGGGAACGACTGGAGGATATAGCCTCCACGATGAAACAAACGACAACGGCCAACGCCTGATTGACTTTGCATATAGCAAAAATTTACTCATACGTTCGACTTGCTTCCCTCATCGAAGCATTCATAAAATGAACTGGGTATCATCGGATGGCAACACACAAAACCAAATCGACCATGCTCTGATCCAACAACGTTGAGCCTCAAGCATACTTAACATCCGTACATACCAAGGCGCCAATCGTAACTCAGATGATTACTTGATCAAATTAACCTATCGATGTCGTATATCAAAAGCGTATTCAGCGAAGACCAGCCCGCTACAAAAATTTGACATCGAAAGGCTCCAAACCACGACTGTGGGCAAAAAATTCAGAGACTCTCGACAATCAGCTGGCGCATCGCTAAACACAAGCAAAGACCGTGGCAGAAAACACAAACGGACATCAAGCCCAACGCAGGAGAAATGATTGGTTTGACGATGAGCGCTAGAAGGCGTTAGACTAAAAGAATTAGGCGTACAAAGAATACGTAGGTAGGAAAACCAGGACGAAGAGAGAACACAATGAAAATCTCAGAAGAGTGGAGAATAGTATAATTAGAATTAAGTAAAGAAAATACTATGACGACCAATTGAGAAGTATAGATATAAGTCTATCGAGCAACAACACAAGACAAGTATACAAAGCAGTGACAAACATGAAATGTGGTTATTAGCCCAAAACCACGCTCTGTCGTCATGACATCGGCAATATCTTCATCTTCTTCTTCGTACCACTACAGCCCTCTCGGGCCTTCGCTTCCTGCAAAAAGTGCCTCCAACTGTCTCGGTTCATTGACCGCCTACTCCAATTTCGAAATCCGAGCAGCCATGAACTGTCTTCGTCGATCGAGTCAGACCAGTGTTTCCTCGGTTTTCCCACTGGTCTCCGGCCTTCAGTTCACCCAACGAATACCTTTTTGGGGGTTGGACACATGAATCGTATGGACGAACAACGGCGTCCATACGATTCATGTGTACAGCCCATTGCAGCCCGCAATATGACAAATGTTGAGACTTCAGGCTCGTCAAAAATTTCATACAGCTCATGGTTGTATCGAATTCGCGATTGGTGGTCGTCTAGCTTCACTCCGATTATTCGCCTCAGGACATGTCGCCCACAGGATTCAAAATATTTGTGGATACTTGGGCTAGTGTCCATGTTTCACATCCATAGCATAACACAGGGCGTATTTCGTCTTTTTCGTTACTGGTTCTCGTTATTTTGGCGCCTAAATTCACAAATTCAGGTGACAAGCTACAGTGCGAAAATTATAGAGGCATATCACTACTTTGTACGGAACACAAAATACTTTCAAAGATTTTAGAAAATAAAATCAGATCATACGTCAACAGCACTATTTGGGAGTGGCAATGTGGTTTTAGAGCAAGTAGGTCGACAATACACCAATTGTTCACTGTCAAGCAGATACTTGAAAAAATACTGGGAGTTCAATATAGACATACACCAAATTTTCGCTGTCTGTAAACAAGCATACGATAGTATTGATGGCTACGTGTTCCAAATAATGCTCTGCTTCGGCATCCCAGCCAAATTAGTCTGTCTTTCCAAAATGACAATTACGTCGACAATCTCCCAAGTCCGTATCAATAACCAACTTACCATGCCTTTAACACAAATATCGGACTAAAGCTGAGAGATGTGCTGGCCCCATTGCTATTCAATTTGGCTCTGGAATACTTTATAAGCAAGCTGCCTGTCAACACAAAAAGTACGTTATTATACAAATTGACCAAGTGGTAGCCTATGCGAATGACATCAATATTCTGTCACGGTCGTTAACAATCGCCGAAGAACTCTTCCTGAAACTCAACAGCGAAGCAAAACTAGTAGGGCTACAAATCAATGAAAATACAAGAAAGCTCATGATACAGTCGAGGACAAATATCTCAAATGCACAAAATATCACACTTGGCGAACACAATATTAACAAGTTGGGTAGACAAACCTACGCTAATATCAAAGGGTTTTGTGCTCAACTTCTCAGAAATGCATTCACCAGCAACAAATAAAGTCAAGAAACTTGTCAAAGAGATGTGCACGTTTAAAAGAAAATCCATCGTTTTTCTATTTTCAACGGTCGCCATTTTGTTGCAAACCAACAAAAATCACTCAAATCATGAATTCCCAAAAATATTAATGTTATTGACCTTATTTGAAAATTTCAAGAAGATTAGATCAAAACTGCAGTGACTGCTTCGATGGAAAGTCCATAAAATATCAAAATCATGAGTTAATGATGTTGTGATTGGAGAAATTTCAAATGGTTATAACTTCCGTGTATATCATTCGATTTTCATCAAACCTACAAAGTTTAAGGAATATAATTTTGTTCAATTTAAGTGCACCCATACGATTTTATCGGGGAAAATGTGAAATTCGAATATCATACTATTATGTTGAGCGAATTTTGACTTTTAAGGTATTTATTGTTGTTGTACGCATAAACACCTACCTACATAATTTTAACAGATTTTTGGGATCACAGGTGTCCAATCGCGAGTGGGGGATATAAATTTTTCGTGCTTTTCCCCTTCCTGTACGCCCCTCGAAGCAAAAAGTATCAAATAAAGACCTGTTTTGAAAAGTTCCCATCAAGACCTTTCATTTGATAGCCATATCGGCTACGTTTGATGACTTTTTCGGCTGTCACTTCCCTATATGGGGACACCCCCTTAAATACCTTATAAAAATTTTTTATAGTTGAACTTTGAAGAGAGCCCCGCTTTACACCTGCATACAAAATTTGATGTTTCTAGCTTAAGTAACCGACCAATGACGCTGTTATTACAAAAGAGTTTTATCATCGTGGAGTACATTCAACAAAACTAACGAAGGGAATTGACTGAAACTTGACAGTAGGCTACTAAAAGAATGTACTGCACGATGGTAAAACTCTTTTAAAATAGCAGCGTCATTGGTCGGTGAGGCTAAGTACTTGTTGAATGACCCACGTAGTTTGCGAGAAAAAGTGCTGTGACACACGGACGGACAGACAGGACGCAATTTTAGTAGGGTTTTGTGACATTATTTTACAAAACCCGAAAAATGTGGGCGAATTTGTACATTTAGGGGCCAAAATAACGAGAACCGGCAATGAGAGAGACAAAATATGCCGAAGAATACAGTTTGCAAATAAAATATTTTAATCAGTTTTGACGATCTTGAAGACCAGCTAACAAAGCTCCAGGTATACAAATCTGTTATAAGACTTGTGTTGTGCTATGGGTGTGAAACATGGACCCTAACCCAAGCATCCTCAAATATATTGAACGGCTTTGAGCAAGGGGTTCTGAGGCGAATAATCGGAGTGAAGCTAGACGGAGACCAATTCGATACAATCATGAGCCGTATGAAATTTTTGACAATTCGATACAATCATGAGCCGTAATTTTTGACGCCGGATGTCTCGACAATTGTAAGACAGTGGAAGCTGCAATGGGCTGGCCACATGAATTATATGGACGAACAACAGATACCCTAAAAGGTATTTGTTGGGAGATCTGAAGGCCGGAGACCAGTGGGGAAAACGAAGAAACACTGGTCCGATTCGATCGACTAAAACAGTTCATCGCTGCTCGGATTTCGAAATTGGGGAATGCGGTCAATGGACTGGGACAGCTGGAGGCGCCATTTGCAGGAAGCAAAGGCCCGAGAGGGCTGTAGCGCTACGAAAGAGAAGAAGAACATTAACTTATAATATTCTTGATTGAATAAAATTCAGGGAGGATTCAATAGTGAAAAAACACACGACACTTTTGCAACCAAAATCAATACGCAATCGAATAAACTAAAAAGAAAATTTAAATTTAAAGAATTAAATCATAAATTTAGAAAAGCATGACTCTTTCACTCTTTTTCGTTTTTTTTTTTTTAATTTCATCATTGTGGTTTATTTAAAGAACTGGAATCTAAAGTTATAGCATTCTTTTAAGACAACAAGAATACCAATTTCGAAGGAAAAAACAGAAAATTAGTCACTAATATTTGCTCGAAATGAGCCATTCTTTTGGGAAGAAGCTTATTGGGATTGGACGTGGAGCTTACATGATCCATAATGCGATCAAAACAGCAGCAGATTGTCTTTCCCTGTTGAATCCGAGTGTATAGCTGTAAAAATGTATTTATAGCGTTCGTGTTGAAGTGCTTCAAGAAATGTTGACAGGTGCGTTACCTATCAACGTCTCAATTTTTTCAAAATCGGATAAATTTTACACAACAGGTTGGTCAACGGCAACAAGAAAACGCTGTTAAATAATGAAAGCAAATGCCCCTAACTATTTAAGGTATCCTAAATTCCGATGCTAACAATTGCAAACATACTAAATACGCTTTTTAACTAAATTTTTAATAAAATCTCATATAAAATAAGGGAATGTTATGGTCTGATCTTGGGAGACCAGAGTGAGTAAAAGAAGTTTCTGCACCCTTCTTTTCAAGCATTTGTAAATACCATTTTCGAAATAGAAATAACTAAGGTCAAATTTTTTTCAGTCTTTCCGTAGTCTATATCGTATGCGTTGTCAACTAAGAAAAAAGTAACGATAAAAATCGAGATTCAAACAGGTAAAGAAGAAAAGTTTGACATAGTTAAAATTTTCGGGCCAAATTAGTGTTCGCATTAACACGTTTGTTTCTATGTACGAGGGCGGTCCGATAAGTACTTAGCCTCAACGCTCGACGGCGCCACGATCACAAGAGAAATTCACTATCGTATAAGAATTACCAGATTTTCTCAAATTTATTATCACTTTGCTTATTTCAATGGAAATTTCTTTCCTATTACTTGTCATTTTTAAATCTTTTTCGCAACTTTCACAAAAATCGAACATGTTTAACGATAGGCAGCTATTGACTGGCGAATTTGCACTGAAAAGTCGTGGAGTTCCCCTATTACGAGGGCGGTCTGATAAGTACTTAGGCCTACAAAAGAAAATTTTGAAAAAGTGGCGAGCTATTTCTCAACATAAGCTCCTCCTAGCTCGATACACTTGACCCAACGATGCTCCAACTTCTTTAACCTGTCTGAAAAATACGTTTTCTCGAGGTCTGCAAAGTAGGCCTCCGTGGCGTCACCTCATTCGATTCAAATTACTGCCCGGCGAATGGCTTTTTCAAGTTTGGAAACAATAAGAAGTCGCACGGGGCCAAATCTGGAAAACGATGGGTGGGGTAGCAGTTCGTAGCCCAATTCGACCAATTTCGGTAAGCTGGTGCGTTATCATGGTGGAAGATCACTTTTTTTCTTCGCCAAATGTCTAGTCAAGTTGAATTAGAATTGTACACAGAACAATTTTTATAAGATAAATCGTATTGAATGTAGTGCAAAAGCGTTGCAAAAGGGATAATTAATTAAACTGAAAATTTTGCCATAGATCGCGAGAGTTTTTGTGTCGGGACAAGAAAAATGTTGTGTGTGTGGGATTGTAAAAACAGCTACAGGAACCATGCCATGTTGAATCTTTTATTTCGTTAAAGTTAGAATACCCGCACGGAAAATTAATTTAGTTCAAGATGCGAAAATTGGTGGGACACGTCACGTGAAATTTATTTAAAATTCGAATCAACAGCTGATATCACGCCAACTTCACGACACATAAAGTGCTTCAATTCTCGCGATGTATTTCGCATCCATTCTCTCTAACATCTATGGGTCGACCAAATCTCTCCCACAAATAGAGAAAAAATGGATTGGGCTACCGATTATGACTTAATTCCTGCCTAAGTGTCGTGTTTCTTAGTGCAGAGTTAAAAAAATAATTTAAGAAGACTGTTTCAAAGCAAACAATAAGAAACACGTAAAAAGTTTGGGGTTTTACGGCAGAGTTGCAAGGAAAAAGCCATATGTAAGGAAAGAAAATATTAAACGTAAACATAATTTAGCCAAAAACAATATGAACAAGCCGTTATCATATTAGGAAATGTGGTTTTAACTTTTCTGGATCAGATGGAAAAACTTTCCTAAGGAGGAAATAACAAAGACACTAAAGGAACAGCAAAGCATGGTGGTAGAAGTATAATGTTGTGGGGGTTCATGGCAACATCCGAAGTTCGAAAAATTCATTCTATTGACGGGAAAATGGACAAAAATGCATATTTAAAAGTTTCAAAACGCAAATTGAAAAAAAAGGACTTTGAAATTGGGAATGTTACCATCTTTCAGTTTTTATCTAGACAATGACTCCAAACACAATTCCCACATGTACCGTCTCTGGACTCTATCGATTGTTCGTCCACTATCAGAAATCCTGCCCAATACTTCCGAAAATTATATATTCAATGCCAAATAGATTACGGGCCGATCAACTAAACATCAATACAATCCGTTCGTTTTAAGTATCAGCAACAATAAAAACAAGGTGCGAATACTTTTTTGATTTGAAATATACAGTTTTTGGAGGTTTCCTTCATATTTCTCTTCAGGTTGCCGTTCACCGTGGTTAGATACTATACGAATTCAATAGCACTGGAATGCTGATCATTTGCTATAGCTTATTTTTATATTTGATTCTTAATTTTTGTTATATAGTTTTATGCCGGAGACATAAAAGGTACGGTGACTTTTTTACTCACTGTATGTGCATATGTATATAGCATCTGGCTATGCTACAATGAATTTCAAATATAAATCTTTCAAAATAAAGCCCTCGTCAAAAGTCCTAACATTTTCAAAAACTCTATGAACTATTTGTCACAAGCCTAGTGAGTCTAAGACTTTCAAAATGCGAATTGCCGGTTGAATGTATTCTCCAGCTTCGTGGTTGTCAAAATTATATCATCTGAATGTGAAAAGAACTATCTTACTCGTAGTTAATATTTTTGGGCGTTGAATATCTTTTTATTTTAGGTTTCACATAGGCATAATATGACGACGAAATTCGTGGGATGTCGACGATTATGTGATTTGAACTTACTGTGGAATCGAACTACATTTAGAGTTCTTGTCGCTTCGTAGTAAGCTACGTTTGGTTGAAATCAAACTAATATACAATGACATATACGTCGTTAAAGATTAAAACCGCCGAAGATTGCAATCAATTGGAAATAAATTTTCATCCCATCCACGACTTAGGCAAAATTCGGATCACATGGTTTTGATACACTGACAACCAACTTTTAAGTTCTGATTTCAGCCTGAATTCCCCGTCTTGAAACCCCAAGACAATCATTAAATCTAAAACGGATTAAATAATTCCAATTCCATGTTGGCTTTTCTACGAAAAATCGCCCCTCAACCTTTTCCGCCTCCAAGGAAATCAAACAAAAAAATTGAATCTAATAACAACGAAATCGTTAAATGGATTGAATTTCTGCATCTCTTAGCGAAATTTTTATGTTCTTATGAATTTTGGCGGTCGCTAAGAACCAATGTTTATTGATTTTTTTCTTTCTTTTGGCATGGGTTGTCGGAAAGTGTGGAGCAGCCGACAAAAGAGAAGTTTGCTGATGATAATTTTTTCAAAAGGAAACTCTGCCAAAAATCAAAATAAACACAAGGCGCTCGCTCTCGTTAGCAGCCTCCAGGGGCAATCGGCATTTGTTGTATCTTTCACAAGTCTTGATCTGGGCAAGATATTAAGAAGCGACGTTTTAAGAATTTTGGAGTGTTCCCTTTGAAGAAGTTTTAGGGTTCATTATTTCTTTCTTCATTTGAAAAAGGAGAAAAATTTATTCTGGGAATCATTAAGAAAATCAACTAAATTATGGGCTTCAAGCTTAACTGACTAAATTTTGGATCGAGGTAAAATGCAACTTTTGGAAATCATGGAATGTATTTATTCCTGCCGTCTTTTGAGCAATCCTTCAAAGTTATATCTTTGACTTTTCTGAAATTCAATATCGAGGACCGTATTCATGTTTGGCTCTTTCGATTTTATCCTCATCAATGGCACATATTCTAAATCAGATAACGCCTCATTCATACTATTCATTCTGTCAGTCATAAAATTAGAAAGCATTGAAATTTATTGCCATGATACTCTCGAAACTATAAACCACCAAATTAAAGTCCAATAATTCAATTTTTTGATGGTGTGACTGGAAAAAAGATACTATTGACTCTGTGTTAACTCTCTTTGTTTTCGGTGGAATTCGAGATCCTCTTTCAAAGCTAAACAATAGTTTTTATGAAGGAAACTAATTAAATCACTCGAAATTGCCACACTAACTCGAGTTGAATGGGTGGGTCGAATATCAAACCATCGCGGTATGCTGCCTCCTCCCGCGAGTCGGACATTAATCGAAATCATACTCCTTCTTTGTAGATTAGATGCACAGTCGAGCCACTGATTTTGCATCATCAGTGGAGATCACTTAAAAGTACGAAGACATCATTAAAACGTTCCATTGGAAGCAAATTACAACCAACCCATTCAAACTAGGCTAGGCATGGCTCCTCCCTGCAGCTATGAATTTTTCTAGCGATCAAACTGTAGACAATATGCAAAAAACGGAGAATGTGCTGACAATCGAGAATGTTGGAAACAATACAGCAATTGCCTCCGGGTTCATGTCTTAAGATGGGAGCAGCGTTATTCTATTTATCCGCAAGGTGCGGATGTATCTTTGTCTTTCTTCGGCGTAATTAATTCAATTTTCATCGCCAGAAAGAATCTTGTTGGTGTGTAATGAGTGGCAGCAGTCCACTCGTATCGAAACGGTATCTTATTCTTAAAAGGAGATAAGTGGAGGTACTTGAGGCCAACACAAAGGCAAATAATAAGGCAAAGTTAAATATAGTCAGTCAATGGTTGAAATTTTTACACAAAATCAACACATGCATGAAGGTCAAAAAATCGTTTGGATTTTACATTAAGAGAAAGAAGAGCCAACAACAACGCAAACATTTTTTACGGCTTTTTAACTTTTGTGCCGCGAGGCTGGCTACTGTGTGTTTCAGTTTCAACTCATTTGTTATTTTCCATGGTTGAACGACTGGCTGCCTTTCATCTTGAACTTTTGACACATTTGCAACATTTGAGGTGTTTTATTGCCACGTCTTAGTGGCACGTACTTGAAGATTTAGAAAACTGATGAGATATGCATGATTTGCTCAAAAAATTTCAAGAGATGAGAAATTGATTTTAATGATTAGTTTTTGGTGTTGTCGACTTTTCAATTTCTTTTAAATTGCTTCGTTGGAATTTTATAGAACGTTAGGATTTCGGCATGTTCTAGAGACTTCAAGTTTCTATGCCTTTGCTTTATAAATTCAAGAAGTCATTGCAAATTGTGCTGATTAATTTTTCAATTGAAGCGGGAATTTTTCTTCCTTATTTGCATTTTTAGTTGTTCCCTATTTGGCGGCAAATTGGAAGTCCCGGAAATTAACAGTTAGCGCTATATGTTTGCTTCTCTTTCGGAAATCAAGATATTTGAATCTCTTTTCAATTTCAAAATAATTTAAATGAGTAAGCTGTTCTGTAGAAGTAACATAGAAAGCGGGTTAACATCAATTCTAAAATTTAAAACATGTACTCGTATTTGTAACTGATTTCAAAACAAAATGCGTTGTAACTTCGATGTTCTATTTTTTACACTGTCAAGCAGAGGGAGAAAATTGAAGGTAGTTTTCACTGAAATAAGCCCTACTTCAATCAAGTGAGTTTCCTTTCTCTTTCGCAATTTCACACACTCTAAGGATGAACTAGTTCAAATATCTGTGAACGCGATAACCTACTAGCGCCACAAAATATCCGAAGATCGCATTTAATTCAAATTTTGAAATGTAAAAAGGAAAGGAGGCAAATTATTTAGTTGCGACACACAATTAACTGTACATTCATTTGAATACGACCAACCAGAGCACTAAAACAATAGTGAAGAGAAAAGAGGGCCAATGTGACTAAGTAACTCTGCCTGAAAAAATGTCTGCCAAAGGCATGCATGCCGACTAACGTGTTAGAGACATTGGACAACTCTACTCCTTTAAATTCTACACACTGGTGCAAGGAGTATCCAAGAGATTGGTAAGTCGAAAAAGTATTAAGCGTTTTTGTCAATTTTTCGATTGAATATTTCTTTTATTTAAAATGGATTTTATTTAAGTAAATATTGTCCATTATTATCTATGAACTTTTGCCATTTTTTGGGTAGAGCCATTATTCGATCTGTGTAGAAATTCTGTGGTTTATCGGCGAAAAACTTGGCCAAGTGATTTTCACAGTCCCTTTTTGAAGTGAATTTGTTTTCATTAAGGACGTTTTGCAGAGACCGAAACAAATGGTAGTCTGATGGGGCAAGGTCTGGACTATACGGTGGATGCATCAAAACTTCCCAGCCAAGCTCTGTCAATTTTTGCCTGGTCATCAAAGATGTGTGTGGTCTGCCATTGTCATGATGGAAGACAACGCCCTTTCTGTTGATCAATTCTGGCCGGTTTTTTCGAATTGCTTGTGGCAATCGGGTTGCTGACAGTACAGAGCCGAATTGAGTGTTTGGCTAGGTTCTAGCACCTCATGATAAACAATTCCCTTCCAATCCCACCCTGCAAACAGCATAACCTTATTTGGGGTCAATCCTGGCTTTGAATTCGTTTGTGATGATTCACCTTTTTTTGACCATGATCTTTTTCAAACGACATTCTCGTTTTCATCGCCCGTAATGATTTGCTTCAAAAATGGCTCGATTTCGTAGCGTTTTATTAGTATTCCGCAGATGGAAATTCGCTCGATCAAATTTTTTTGTGTTAATTCATGCGGCACCCAAACGTCGAGCTTCTTTGTGTATCATCCAGCCTTACGCAAATGGTTCAAGTTTGGTGATGGATATTCAGTTCCTTAGCAATGTCATGGCTGCTTATGTGTCGATCTTCATCATTTTTTTTGTAAGATTTCAACGACTTTTTCAGTGATTGGTCGACCTAAGCGAGGTGCATCTTTGACATCAAAATTTCCAGAACGAAAGCGAGCGAACCATCTCTTGGCTGTGGCTTTTGATAAAGTATCTTGACCGTAGACACCACAAATTTTTTCACAAGCCTGCGGTGCATTCTCACCTTGATCGTAGTGATATTGTAAAATATAACGAATTTTTTCAGAAATTTCACTCATTTTTAAATGAATACAACTTATGACACGAATGACGAATAAAAAACTGTCAATATGAAAATTTTAAACTGGAATGTCACCTTTGAAACGCATGTCAATTTGACTCAATCCGATTAGTATTGCTCGATATATGACAACGAACACCAGCTAGTGACAAAAGAGGCTCAATACTTTTTAGACCATCCAATATACAAATATATCTTCTCTCCTACACACCTCGACACTGATTCGGTAATTTTAAGGGTTCGACCAAATTGCGATTTTACTGTCGTAACCAGCGATTTTTAGACGCAAATATGAACACACTGCGACAAGATTTGCAAAGGAACTTCAGGCATGCGCAGAACTAATATGCTCATTTGAAGATATGGCTTTGCCAGGAATACATGCGTCAACTCATTTATGCGCTATGCAAGAAATTCCCAAGCGTCAGCGTCAAATGTCCATATGATGTGCGCTTGAGCGAATATCACAAAAACTTCCTACTGAACTGGTTTAAGAACAAATCTCAAATTCTTGCGACTGCCGACCTGGCCAAAATTGGCGAAAATCGCAGTGTGCGCGCTCCCATTTAACCATGTGTAACTTGCAACAGTATTGCGACTATATAATCGAAGCCTGATCCATCCCTTAGCCAAATGACAATAACTTCGACAACCACACAAGTTCGCATCAATAACTAACTCACCGATGTCTTTGACACAAATATTGACGTTGGTTTATCAAGTATTAACCATTTTCTGGTGTTGATGGATTTAGAGCCTGGGTTAAGTAAAAGTGGTTATTATAGTATTCGAGAAACGATATATATCGTTGGTAAATCCGTTGCTACAGTTATATTTCGTAAAACAGCTAAACAAAATAACAGTTTCACCTCACTTCTGGGTATCGTTTCTTTAATTGGAAAATATTCAAATAAAGTATTGGACGCCATACTCCGTAAAAGCGTGGACTAATTGTCTCGATTTGTTTTACCAATAATCGGTTGATGGTGTATCGAAAATTATAACCAACGAGGCGCATTTCCACTTAAGCGGTTACGTCAATAACAAAACCTTCGTTTCTGGGCCACTGCAAATCCGCGAGTGGTGCACGAATACCGCTACATACACTCAAAGCCACTGTTTGGTTCAGTGTTCACGAGGGAGGAATGGTCGGGCCATATTTTTTTGAAAACGCTATCGGCAATACGATCACTGTTACTGGCTAACGTTACAGGGCCATGATAAACAATTTCTTACTGCCGGAATTGCATGAGCGGAGCTTGGTGAACATGTGGTTTCAACAAGACGATGCAACCGCACACATAGCACAAGCCACAATGGATATTGTGAAGGAAGCACATAGATCTCAGAGAGAATGGATACGAAATGCATCGAGAGAATTGAAGCACTTTATCATGTAGCGTGAAGTTGATTCGAATTTCAAATAAATTTGACGTGACATCTCCCACTGTTTTTCGCATCTTGAACTAAATCAATTTTTCGTGCGGGTATTCTAACTTGAACGATGTAAAAGGTTGAGCATGACTTACCCTACGAAGGATACGTCCCTGACATGCTTTATAGAGCTGTTTTTATAATCCCACACACGACACTACATTTTTCATTTTTCGACACAAAAACACTCGCGATCCGTAACAAACTTTTCAGTTTGATTAATTAGCACATTTGCAAAGTTTTTGTACTAGATTCAACACGGTTTTTAATTGTTTTGTGTACAATTTCAAATTCAACTTGATTAGACGTTTCCCATTAATGTTGAATTTTCGCAAATCATATGTTTTCAATCATATGGTTGATATTTTGTTGGCAATTCGGGGGTTAAGGTGTAAGAGGAGTGGGATTTTCGTGAGAGCAACTAGAGAGCCACTTGAGTGTGTGGATTCTCTGGCGGCGTGAAAGGTAGGGGGATTTCAATTCGCATGCGAGAGGAAGGCATGTATGTAGTAAAAGTACTTCACTCACGTATGGATGAAAATAAGCTCATTTCGCGTCCATTACTTTATATGTCTTTGAGGAAGCATTTTTCCTGGTCGTGTAATTTCCCGTTTTGGCGATTTGGGATCGCCCGATTTAACCATCCCAGACTTCTTTCTTTGGGGCTACTTGAAGTCAGGGGGTTATGCCAACAAGCCTTGGACAATCATAGACCTCAAGGAGAATATTCAACATAAATGCGAACAGTTATCACCAAAAATCTTGCGGAAAGTCATGGAAAATGCGATAAAACGGGCGCAAATGTGTATAACACTGGCGGCAGCCACTTATGGATATAATCTTTTCCGCTTAACAGAAAAAATTATAAAGGTCCAAATAAAGATTTCCCTCACTCAGTTATTCAAAAATAAAATTGGATGATTAATTTTGCGCCACCTTGTACCATCATTTGGTTCTAACAGATTTTCGTTCATCCATTCGCTTTTGATGATAACACTGCGAATCTCCTGAAGCCTATTTATGAGGAGCTGTCATGTAACATAATCATCTTTTAGAAAGATGTTTAGGGAGAAACACGCAAAACAACAATGAGGCCTTCAACGTGTGGAATTTCGCAACTAAGCATATTTTTGTTGGTCAAAAACCCTTGAAATTGCTGCCTCAACAGCTCATGAAACTCATCGCCCGCACGTTCTCGCATACGCGAAGTTATACAATAATACGCGGATCTCGAAAATTCCACCGCGATGACAGCCAAAGAAGCCCGAAAGAGTGACAGAGCTGAAAACGTTGCTTAAAGTAATGCATACGAAGAGGATGAAGACATATTATACGCCCCAGGCATTGGCGATTAATGTAAGTAAGCGTTTATTTATGAATATTTGTTGCTGAAACTTTAAACGTGTTTTTCTCAAAACATCGTTTTTACTGTCGGCCCGTTTATTTATGAATATTTGTTGCTGAAACTTTAAACGTGTTTTTCTCATAACAGCGTTTTTACGGTCGGCCCGGGTCATAGCTTTTTTCTATTCAACTGATTGCTCTGAAACTTAAACTGGTTATTCGACACACTTGTAGATCTCGTCGGAACTAGAATGAATTTTTTTCACCCCTTACTTTATATTTTACAACCCTTTTTGTGCGAAAAAATGAATTTTATGTCAAAGTCCGCCATTTTGATACTTTCGATAAAATTTTGTAATTGTACAGTCCCTTTTCAATATATCAGGAACACTCGGCAGTTTCATGACTTTGGGATTTCGATGTTTTCATTTTATAATTATGCTTGTAAATATTCTGAACACGTTTTATACGATATGGAAAATCCGGGTCATTTGAAATTCTTTCAAGTAATTGTTTTTTACCTGTGGCTATTATCACATCAAAAGTTATCCTTATGTATTTCAGATAGAAAACTAAAAAGTCGTCAGTTTTCCATTAGTGTTTGTGTTTAATTTGTGAAAAGTGTCAGGAGGTAAAAGTGATTGCTTCGTGAAAGCAAAAGATTTTAACTTGTTCTGTGGTTAATTAGTTACCTGAATCGTTGCGCGTATTTTATTATGAAGTTGGATATTAAAGCAACGTGGGAAAGTGTAAAGATATATCATTGGAACAAAAAGCATCTATAACTGCGTTGCTGAGGACAAATAACTTTTCTTTTCGTCTAATCGCACAAATTGAGAACGTTTCTCCTCAAACGGTGATACGAATCAATAAGATCACGATTGAAAATCCTTTGCAATCTGCCAGCAAACGAAAGGGTTCTGGCCTGAAAGAGTGCAACGAGACAGACCAAAGAATTATACAGAAAGCTTGTGAAACCCGATTGAAATTTGCATCAGGATCTGGAAGCCGAAGGAATAATTATATCGCGGATGACACTCAGGAGACGCTTAAGAAATTAAGGTCCAAAATGCGCAAAGCTAGATTGGAATTTGCAAAGAATTTTCAACATTATTCCGTTGAAGATTTCCTAAGGGTAATTATCATATTTTAATAATTCTCTATTTTCTTGGCTTTAGAGCAACATTTTCGAATTTTTATTTTTTTCCTCATTTTTCAAATTGTACGAGGGAGGTTCAAATATGATGGAGACAAACGCTGTAGATGGCGCGCATGTGTGTTGAAGGTCGTGGCTTAAGTATGTGATAGCGGAGTCCCTTACGAACAATGTGAAATAGTTTTCGTCGGGAGTGCAAGTTTCACGTGCGTGCTCAGACCATGAGTGAGCCATGAGTGCCGACCGCCGTTGCGCAACATATTGTCATTCGTTTTGTAGTGAGGGAAGGCGTTATAAAAACGGAAATTTTTCTGTGTTTGCAAAATCAGTTCGGTAGTGAGTGCCTGGGTAGAGTTCAAGGATGGTCACGAAAGCGTCGAGAACAACATTTGCCGCGTAGAACAACTCGTTTTGTTCGAGACATTTCGGTTGAACTCGGTATCAGTATTGGTAGTGTAGTCTATCATCTACGACCACCTTCAATATCGCAAAATAACGGCGCGATGGGTTCCAAAACCAGCACGAAGTGCGATTCTTCTCGAGGATAACGCGCCTCTCACGCTCGATACAATATCAGAATTGGGATGGGAGGTACTGAAACACATTCCGCTTGCTAATCTAAGGCTTCGACAGGAAACAATAGAACTGTTTCAACTCCTGGGTCAGGTACATCGTGAGTCTTTCACATATACGGAATTTTTGTAGGAAATAACAGAAATTCAGGTCGAAGAATTGAGTGACGATATCATCGACCAAAGACTAAATTGATCGATTAGTTGCGATTCCGAGGACGAAGAATCAAGCTCAAGGGTCTCCCGCGCAGATGCAATTAATTTTGCTAATGGCTTGTTGAGCTGCTGGAGTAAGCAGAACTTCTTATCAGCATCAGAAATTGTTGCAATACAAAATGTTCGGCACAAAGCCGTAAGCTTGCTTGTATGCAAAAACTGGCAAAAGACAATCCAAAATAATTTCTTTGTGTCCTAATCTTTTTGATTTAATTTCTTTTTATTTTATAAATTATAGCAACGTCTGCATAATTAATTGTTTTCGATTTTGTTGTCCTGAAAAATGCTTAGAAATTAGAAATTAAGAAATTAAAATTAGCCAAAACTTTTTTCTCCTAAATTTTCGAGCTGGTACTGTATTAATAAATCAATATTTAATTTATTCAAAAAAAAAAATTACGTTAAGAAGTCAGTAAAGATATTAAAAATTCGAAACTTTCATTTATTTCTCAAAAAAAAAAATGCCCCTTAAAAATAGGCATGAAAAACGGCGCGAGTTACCAGATTACTACCTCAAATTATAAAGCGCAGTTTCTAGATCAACAAAACTACTGCTTCGATTCGGATGAAATTCGGCTCAGACATACATTGGTGTTAAAAGAAATTTTGATGAAAAAATTTTTTAAATCATACCAGGTGTTTCCCAATTGGAGTCCAACAAAGGTGAACAAAGTGAAATTTTCAGCCATTGCTATATTGGAGAAACTACCGCTCCGATTTTCATGAAGCTCAGCGCAAGGATTTATCAAAAATTTGAATGGGTTTTCGGTGCAAAAATTTTCAAATCTTACGACACAATTTTCGGTGAGACATAAAGGTCGACCAGTGAGATCCGATGTATGAATACATCGGAACGTGGAATAAAGATCACTATTGGTATCAATTGTTTTATCTCTTTTAAATGAATAAGACCGCATCCACATTTATTTGTCTTTTCCCTCTCTTTATTTTTGCATGCAAGCTTATTTAAAACAATCCTTGCTGCGGAAAAAGTGTAATGTCTTCCATTTTTTGCTGATTTGTTAGCCATCACCTGCACTACTAACTTTATCGTGTAAATGTACATCATGCGGCTATTTGTTTTCGCAATTATAGCGGCAAATAATAGCCGGTAAATTTTGCACAATCACCAAATTCAATCTACCTTCAGAAATAAATCAATCTCTTTTGAACATTTCAGAGGTATTGACTTCTACGGATGAACAGAAAGATCGATTTCAACAAAATTTTGTATTTCAGTAACCGAATTCGAGTGATGTAATGGGTGAGAACCAGTCGCTTGAACTGAAGTTCACCGGTTCCTACCCAGCTATGATGGGTACTAAAATCGGTTGTAGCACTTTTTACCGAGAGTTGTTACCGCTGGGCTGACTGGGGTGAAATTTTGTATTCCGGAGCATTTTAAGGGTTTTGTACCAAAATAGAAAACCCTATTGCAATCACGACCTGTGTCCGTCCGTCCGTCTGTATGTCAAACCACTTTTTCTCCAAAACTATAGAAGCTACAGCCATGAAACTTTGTGAAAAGGTCAGAAGTGGTGACATCTTGAAAGTTCAAGGGTGAAAATTTTTTCGGTGGTTTAAGGGTGGTCTCCCCATATGGGGAGACCCTTCAAAAACAATTTCACCATTAGTAGTCGAGTAGGGTATCATCGGAAAGTTCTCAACGAAATCTTTTCAAAATAAGTCTTAAAATTGCCTTATCGATACCGTGGGGGGCAGGGGAAGGGGAAATCTAAGAACTTTTCGCGTACCCTCTCCCCCTCGCAATTGGACACCTTTCATCCGAAAAATCTGAAAGAATCATGGATGCGGGCCTTTATGAGTACATCAACAATAAATACATAAGAAGTCGTAATTCACTCAATTTTGTTAGCAATAGTATAATTTATCAATTTTACATTTTCTTGAATAAAATCTTAACGGTACCTTTAAATTCAATAAATGGCTATTTATAAGGTTGACCTGTTCTGAAAGTTTCACAAAGATCGAATGGTATTTAACGAAGTTATAGCGATTTGAATTTTCCTGTATTGCTATGGAACAATATGCGCTGTATTACTATGGAAACATATGGCTATGGAACAATATGCGCTTTTACCGACTCAGACACTTGTGGGTTTGCTAGGATTTTCATGAAAGTTTCAAAAATGACAGATATCATGAAAATCTTTGAGAATTGGTTCAGCTAGTGGTATCAGTAATCGTAAAACAAAATAATGGTTGTTTTAAATGCGAAGATTGAGTAATTTTGTGTTATTTTTCTCCAATTTCAACGTTTAAGGTACATGCTTTTAACACTTGATTCAATTTAAATGAATGACCGAATATGAGTACCTAAAATTAATACTCATAGGTGAAACAAGTCGAGGAGGCAGGAGAAAGCTCCTAACATGCTCCTAACCATTCTAGGGTTCGAAAAAAATGTTCTGATGTCATGAATCGATGATTTGAATTATTCACCCAATACTTGTTTAAGAAATCGTTCAAATTCATCCAAAAGATGGAAAGTTTCGTTCATAACCGCGATTTTTTTCCATGTTAAATAATTTTTCTCAATACTCGACTCATTGGACTTATTCAAGTAAGCCACTATTCCTTAAATTTTCATGAAAATCTGAAGAAAATAAGAGTGCTTTGGTCGACTTGAAATATTAACTATCAACATGTGTTGTTTTTTGTACGAGTAATATCATACAATTGAAATGGCGATAACTCACTGATTTGATTTCCATGAAATTTTGTAGGCATAAAGGTCTTATATGAACCTACATAAATGTAAGACCTTAAGAAGTTTGAGGGCACCGTTTCGATTTTTGTGGGAAAATACAAAATTTACAAATCATTCCATTATTAACAGAGTTGAGTGAATTTTGTTCATTGAGGTATGTATTTGTTGCGCTTGGACTCATAAGGACCTACTATCGTGATTTTGTCGGATTTTCAGCTCACAGATATCCTTCGTGAGGAGAGAAAGACACAGATATTGTTCGTGTATTTTGCACGAACAATATCTGTGTCTTTGGATCATATTAATTCGGATTTCGCAGCAATCCGGATACCTCTTCATTTTATACTATGGACTCTGTAATTCGGGCATTTTCAAATCCTATAAAGTTCTCGGTAATCCGGACTAGCAACAAAAAAATTAGAATGCATTTCTCGATTTACCTTCAATGTATTCGGGGAATTCCCGGGTTCAGTCATTTTTTGTCATTTTGTGTTGACGTGTAAAATATCAGTGTATGGTTGCTTTTTACATTGAAGTGGTTTCATGTGATCATTAAAGTGAATTATGGTTCGAGTAAACAAGAATTCAACGCAACATTTCCTTACCTTAAGGGAGAAGCTTGAAATACTGGATAAATTGAAAAGTAGAGGAAGTGTAAGGCATATTGCTAAGGAGCATGGAGTAGGAAAATCGACAGTCTCAGATATTAAAAAGAATAAGTAAAAAAAAGGTAGAAATATTAAAACTGCAAATATTTTTTTTGTCATAAAACATTTTACTTTTCTGTTATGCAGTCAGAACTGAGAGTAGCCTATATTCCAGGAAAACTATGAAATCCGCCAAGGACGATTTGATGGAGGAGAAACTTTTTTCCTGGTTTCAGAGAAAACGGTTGCAACACATTCCGATCTCCGAAATCTTTGTTTGTGCAAAGGCGAAAAAATTTTTTCAACGAAATTTATGGAGGAACGCGTACGTGTTTCGCTAGTAAAGGTTGGCTTCATAATTTCAAAAAACGCTTTGGTGTCAGATCTCTAAAGATTTCCGGGGAGAAATTAAGCAATGACTGCATTATTGCGGAACCATTTAAAATTGAATTTAAGGAGAGAGTAAAAGAGATGAATTTGCAGCTATGTCAAATTTATAATGCAGATAAAACCGCCTTCTTCTGGAGGAATTACCGGAAAAGATTCTAGTGTTGCGTACGAAAAAATGTGCTGCAGGTAGGAAAATTGGAAAAGAACGAGTGACTCTTTTAGTTTGTTCCAATGTCACTGGAAAGCATCAACTGAAACTCTTGATGATAGGCAAATTCAAAAGCCCAAGAGCGCTGAAAGGACAGACTGTACCCGTGGAGTACGTCAGTAGCAAAAATGCTTGGATGACGGAAGTTTTGTTCAAAAAATGGTTTCATGCATCGTTTGTCAAGCAAGTTAAATGTTATTTAAAAAGTGAAGGGTTGCTAGAAAGAGCATTACTGTTATTAGATAATTCGACTTGCCATTCACCAAAATCCGAGATAAGAAGCAATGATGGCAAAATCTGTGTTATGTTTTTCCCTCCCAATCGTACTGAACTCATACAACGCATGGATCAAAATGCCATTCGAATTCTAAAACTAAGTTACCGCAAGACTTTTCTTTGCCATATTTTGGCTACCCTAGATGACGATTTTATGAAGTGCATTAAACAATTCAATCTCAAAGATGTTGCAATGTTTGTCGCCAACGCATGGAACTCTGTCACAGAAAGCACTTTGCGAAAATGTTGGAATAAATTTTTAGGAGTCGATGAATGGGAATCTGAAGATGATGAAGATGTCGATTTCCACATTAAGAGAACATTTAACTGATAGGTCTGAATAGAATGCAATTATACAGTAGCTCAATGATATTTCTCCTGACGTCTACCAATTTTCAGAAGTTAATGAATGGATTGCAGATGAAAGATTCAAGAACTGAGTAGTGAAGGTGCAGACGATGAAGATCAAATCGATATACCACTTGTCGAAAACACGAAGGTTTCCCATGCTGAAGCTGTGTCTGCACTTAATAAATGCATTGAATATGCAGAAAAAGAAGAGTTCAATATAAATGAAATATTATGCCTTCAAAAATCAAGAGAAAAAGCCATGCTAGATCTCAAACGGGTTCGTGTTCGTCAATCAAAGATTACAAATTTTTTCAAATAACTGTGTTACTGCTCGATTGATTTTATTCCTGGTACAGTTTGTTGATTTATATTCTAACTTTATATGTAACTATGAATTTGAGCAAATAAAATTTTAGTACATATGAATAAAAAGATTTTCTTATATGCATAAGGTACTTAATATATTAGTTTATGAATGTTCTCGGTCATCTGGCCGATTTGGTAGTTCGGACAAGCTATGGAAGGTAACTGTCCGAATTATCAAAGGAACACTGTACCCGGAGGCCAGGTCAAGGCAGACATCGTTGCAGTTCCACCCGAGACGACCGTTTTATCGTCAGCAACGTGTTGAGAAATCGCTTTTGCACTGCTACTGAAGTTCGTACGCGTCTTTTCGTGGTCACAAATGTTAGTGTAAGTGAGCGTACGATGGCTGACAGTGATTTAAGGGCTTTTCATGCAGCTCGCTCCCCGTAACTTTTCCCACAGCACCGTAGAGCTAGACTTGGTTTTGTGCGAGAATATTATGATTGGACTATGGGGCAGTGGAAGAACGTACTGTTTTCAGATGAAAGCAGAATAGCCTTATGTGGTCGAGATGGGCGCCAGCGTGTCTACAGACGTAAAAATGAGAGGCCTGCTCCCTGAGTTATAGCCGAAACAGTGGGTTATCTGGGCGAATCAACAATGATTTGGGGAAGCATCTCTTATGTGGTCTGTACCGATCTTATCGTCTTTGATGGAAGCAGTGTGAACGCTCAGAGGTACGTGGAAGAAGTTCTCCAAGACCATGTCGTACCGTTTGCTCCATTTATTGGAGAAAATTTCAGGCTAATGCATGTTGCCATTTCGCTAGATCTGTGACACAACTCCTTAATGAATTCAAACCTTCCCATGGCCTGCACGTAGTTCCAATCTCAATCCTTTTGAACACATTTGGGACAACCTTAAAAGACGAGTTCGGGCAAGAGTACCAGTGCTTATTACCCTAGGAGAGCTCAAAACCGCAGTTTTAGAGTGGCACAATACCCAGCAGTAAGACATTCAGGATGTCATGGATGGTCTTCCAAACAGGCTTCAAGAAGTCATTAGAGCCCGAGGTGGCAGCACCCATTATTTGAAGTCACCGACAAAAAAAAATCAATTTTCCTTGAATTAAACAAAAATAATCAGTTGAAAGAAATCTTGGAAAAATCGATTTTGTGGAGGAAAATTTTATTAAATAAATTTTTTTCAATTTTTTCATTTGATTTGATGTATTGAAGTTTGCTTTCAACATACCATTCATCAAATTGGTGTAAAATTTGATAGTTTTGGAAAACTATAAGAATTACAGAGTGGGCGGTTAATTGTGCCTGTGAGTGTATTTGTTGTGCATGTCAAAAAAGTTTTTTTTTTTGAATTAAATCATTCTATTTATCCACATATTGTAGGTTAAGTACAAAAGCTTTTTGACATGAGCGTAAGTCTATCTACCCAACTTGTTTTTGCTGATTTGTTAGCCATCACCTGCACTGCTAATTTTATCGCGTAAATGTACATCATGCGGTTATTTGTTTCCGCAATTATTGCTGCAAATAATGGCTGGTAAATATTGCACAACGACCAAATGCAATAATGTGGGTGCAAATAAGGCAGGGCTATTTTTAGGTCTTTGTAAAAAAAAAAATTTTTTTACAAGTTTCCTCAGAAACTTGCGTCACGGCAAGCGTTTTCACGGTCGGCCCGGGTCATAACTTTTTTCTATTCAACTAATTGCTCTGAAACTTAAACTTGTTATTGGGCACACTTTTAGTTCTCGTCGGAACTATGTTGACTTAATTTTTTTCACACCTAAATTTCCATTTTACAACCGTTTTTGTGCGGCAAAAAATGACTTTTTTTCGAAGTCCATAAAATTCCATAATTTTAGTTCCGACCAGAATGACACGTCTATAGATTAAGACTAATTAAGAATTTTTGATTTCAGATGTCCTGAAGAGTCAAAATCACCTGGGCCATCCATGTGCTTTTTTTTAGGGGCACCAACTTCAAGTGATGATTTTAATAAAACAATATTTAATTTATTCAAAAAAAAATTGTTTTACCTAAAGAACAAAAATTTAAAAATTTTTTGAATCGAAGGTACTCGAATTGGGTATCAAATGAAAGGTCTTGATTAGAACTATAAGAATCTGAAATAAAAAGGTCATTTTATGCATCAGGGAGTCCAGGGGTAGCAAAATGTACCAAAATGTTGTGTCCCCCCCACCCCTCGCGATTGGACATTTTAGAGCCGAAAAATCTGAAAATAATCACGGAGACGGAGGTGGATCTTAATGCGTACAAGGGCAACAAATACCTCAAAAATCAAAATTCGCTCCTAAGGCCAAAGCGGTACCCTTAAGCTTCTAGCTAATTATATAGATTGGTAGATCTTAATGCTCACAAAATTTCCTGGAAATCGAATATTGAGTGAGGCATAGCCATTTCAATTAAATTGAATTACAAGAACAATAACACGTGTTTATCGTTGATACATATTTCAAATTGGCCGGCGCACTTTTATTTTTTTCCAATTTTTATGAAAATATAAAGAATAGTGTCTAATTTAAATATGTTCAATCGGCTGAGCATTCAGAAAAATTACTTAAGCTGCATTGAAATGGCGACTGCAATTTGCTTATGATAGAAACTCTGCATCTTTACATAAATTGGAACGATTTCTTGTCTAAGTATTGAATGAATAATTCAAATTATAGATTCCCACTATTAGAAAATTTGTTTCGAAGCCTAGGATGGTTACAAAGACCTTCTGGTAGGAGCACTCTCCTGCTAACTCAACTTATTTGGGAAATATGTTCAACATGCAATTTTTATTCGCCGTCCGAATCTAGCTTAAGAAATTAATCTTTTCAGAGGAATTGACTTCTACGGATGGACAGAAAGATCGTTTTCAACAAAATTTTGTATGTCATTACATCGAGTGATGTAATAAGTGAGAACCAGTCGCTTGAATTGAAGTTCACTGGTTCCTACCCAGCTATGATGGGTAATAAAATCGGCTACAGCACTGTACCGAATTGTTACCGCTGGGCCAATTGGGGTGAAATTGTATATATCGGAAGGAAAAATTAGGTTTAAGTACTTTTTCAATTACATTTAGTGTATTTTAGTTTTGATGTGACAGATAAAGAGCACATTCGTCCGTCAGTTGACAAGTAAAATATCCATTCAATATTTCTGTGAAATTTCAGCTATAAATCAGTTTTGAAAATATTCATACTAACTATGCCCGATGGTGTGGAAATTCTCATACGAGAAGGTGAGAAGGCCTTCGATGCAAACTATTCCTCTTTAGTAGAGCACCCGCCTTTTCTTCAGGACACTTCTAAATGAATTATATTCTTATCTGTCACATCAAAATGTCTAAATGCAATTGAATTATTTCCTCGCCTTATCTGTCTTGTAGCCAAAAAGTGCACCGAAAGCCCGGTCCAGCGGTAAAATAGTGCTACAACCCAAAATCTACTATACACTCACAAATCAAGAACTTGAGTAACGTTATGTATATGAAATGGGAAACTACCAACATTCTAGTAAGGAAAAAAGTCGACCAACTAGGATTTGTTAAGGACTTTGAAATAAATACTGAACACTCCTTAAACTTTTTACGCCTTCCTAGATACATCGAAATCAAACCCAAAATCACTAGGAATTATTAGTTTTTTTTACAGTTGCTTTAAAAAATTGACATTTACAAACGTATGACATCTACATAAATTGTTGGCGCACGACCCCGCTCTAATTTAAGCGTGAATTTTATGAGCATAATTTTCATACTTCTTATATAAAACTCAACATTTCTACTAATATACTACCTAAAAAGTATACATCTGAAATCAACATTGATTCTGATAACGAACATACTCAATTAAATTTCTTAGAATTCATGGGTTAGTTTCAAATCGATCAGGTTTCCACACATTCATCGTTAAGAATTAAAAAGCAGGATTCAAACAAAACCATCGCAAAAATAAAACAAAATTCGTTCCAACTGCCAAAAACTGAACGGAAGTTGACGACCCTAACCACTTTTCTTGCACCATACCTAATCACAAAATCGCTGAAAAATTGTCTAAACCGTAACAAGTCACGATTTAACATAAAATTTCAACAATTTTTCCGCATCAACTTTCCTCTACCAGCGCTACATCCATAAATAAAAAGAAAAATGTTACGGTACTTGTACTTACCATATCGGTTCGTTTGCATTTAGCGTGAAAAATGCAATTTCCGTTAAATCGTGGGCGCGCACATAAGAAATGACAAAATCAGTCGACGTCGACGAAATCACGCGGGAAACGTAGATGACGGAAACCGCACATTTTCCTCTCCCAATCAACAACGGTTGGGAAAACCAACGGAAAAAACAAATGACGAACGCACAAATTTACTACCCCACATATAAGTAGAATGCATTGTTCGGAAGTTTTCGCTCCACAGCAGCTGTTGTCGCTGCGTCTTAACGGGATACCTCGGGTGCCCTGGTGTTGACAAAGAAACGAAGCACATTATAACTAACGGCTCAACAGCGTGCGAAAAGTCAGCAATAGATAAAGCGCCACTTTTCCACGGAATTGCACACGCGAGAATGACAACAATTTCGCAATGCAAAACAAGCGTTTTAATGAACATGCTTTGAAATTATTTTAATCAAATTTTCATCGTCACTGAGTTTTTAACTTTTAATTCGCCAGGAATGTTTTCCAACTCGTGCCAACACTTCTCGTCTTATTTCAGTTTGAACTAAAATCCAGAAACGCGCACAGACACCACCGGTACGTTCGGAAGCGCGCGCACAAATGACGACCGCACTTCCCTCGAAAAACGTTCAACAGTTTCTTGCTGCGTCGCTGAACGCGCTGGTCGGAGCCGCCAGGCTTGGAATTGGAAATTGCTCAGAAGAAGTTCATCAACGACGCCAGCGACGAAGACAAGTCCAGCAGCAAAGCAAGGCAACTACCAATTCGGCTGAGCGCGAGCTGTCCCCTGCATCCCACCCTCTTATGCGAAGTACATGGACACGATGGCGTTGCATAGCGTGCGTCGTAGACTTCTTTTGTTTACAGCTCCCTGCCGTTTTTCGCAAGCGCGATTCCAATTCCACTCGTTCCTCCGCTCAAAGCGTTTCTGCATCTTTTCCTCGAGTACTTATTCTACGCTAGTATCTGCATCTTCTTTTGTTTGGCGTGTACAACTAACCCGCGTATGATTGCTCCCCAAATACGTCTTGCAACCGCGGCGTAATGCTCGGATGAAATAATCGACAATTGGAAATGTACTCAATTCGGATTAAGACGCGTTTTGGATATGTGAGCAACATGAAAATGTAAATAAATTTGCAAGTAGGAGAAGGAATGATAAATCTCAGATATGTATGCATACTCGTGTATGTTAACAGCAACGTAGTAACAATTATTCGTATGTTGAGAAATACACTAGCAGCTGATTTTTAACCGACTTCCAAAGGAAAGGTTTTCATTTCATCACGTACATTTTTTTGTTGTTGCTTTTTTAGTGTTTTGTAAAATAATTTTACAAACCCTACTAAAATCGCTACTGCCGTCCGTCCGTGTGTCACAGCAATTTTTCTCGCAAATGTTGAGCAAGAAGCATCAAATCTTGTATGTGGGTGTAAATTGGTGGCCTCTCCAAAGTTCAACTGCAAAAAAATATAAGACTTAAAGGGGGTCTCCCAATCGCAATAATATTTATTATTTAAGCGAATAAGGCCATTTAGAAAAAAAATAGAGGGTATGCGATTTTATTTTCGAGAAAAAAAATCTTCCCTTATATCTTGGGACACCCATATATATATATATATATATATATATATATATGTGGGAAACGAGCTGTGCTGGCAACCCGGAACGAGTGGCCTGCTAGACGACACAGACGAGATAACGGGTGATTGAACAACTGGTTAGCGAGCACAAACATATAGCAGACGGATGTTGAAGAGGATTCGTATCGAAGACGTCGTGAGAGGCAGTTTAGCAGAGAGCCGTTCCCATCATTCTTCAATTCATATTGTTTTCATTTACAAGTCCGCATCACTATATTAAATAAATATCTTTTATCGAATCAACATCATCGTTATTATTACAATCCCACAGTTTTGGGGGCTCAACCGGGATTGGATAATTGAGTGATCGGATACTTGATTAATCGGATTCATCAAACTGGGATTTTTATATAGTGCTTTGATATTCAGTGTAAATTCAGTGACAATAGAAATTGAAAAGTGCAGTGAACATGTCGAGTAGGAAGTTAACACTTGGTGACTTAGTGTGGGATAGTTTGACCCATCAGCGAACGAAAGCGTCTAGTATAGCTGTGCTGCATAAAGTCGTGTTCGAGAGAGATGACGGTAGAAAAAATCGTAGACAATTACGCGAGTTCGGTGGGTTTGAATATAAAGGCGAAGACAGTGAAGAATTTGAAAACAAAAGAAAGTACATTTGTGATAATTTCGACAAAGTACAGTTAGAAACAGTAAGTGAAATTTTATCGATAAATGTGAAACAGAAAACAAAAGAACAGTTAGCCGTCCAGTTGTGTCGATGTTTGAACGATCTCGAGGTCTTGGAAATGGAAATCGATGAAGGGCGCGAGATCGAGGACCGAAATGTGCAAGCAAGTAGTGAAAGCGACGACAACACCAGCAAACGATCGCAAGGAGTAAGGGAGGAGCAGAGGAGTCGAGCTGATGCCGAACATGAGGAACTGTTGTTGCTGCGAAAACTAATGAGCATCAAACAACTGCGCATAAACGACGAATCGGAGTCCGATGACGAATTGAGCGATCCTCGTCATTCGAGAACAAGCGCGAACAAAAAACGTTGCTTGAAAAAGTACCATAAAATGGCGAATGTAAGCGAGAACGACGAGAATGAAAAATCAAATGGCGCGTGGGCTGATGGTGACCGTAGGACGGGCACTATGACAAAGTGCAGTTTTTCGTTTCGAGACGTTGAAGATACAATTCGTACATTTGATGGTAGTGGACACTACCTTATTGAGAATTGGATTGCAGATTTCGAAGAAATCGCTGACATGTTTGTTTGGAACGAGCTTGAAAAATTTGTGTTTGCTAAAAAATCGCTTCGTGGCGATGCCAAAACATTAGTACAAGCTGAAAGAGGAGTGCGGTCCTGGATTGAACTACGAAGATTGCTGCAAAAGGAGTTTTCGATGAAAATTAGTGGTGCCAAACTACATCGGGTGTTGAGAGAACGAAAGAAGGAGAATTCCGAGTCGATGATGGAATATGTGTTAGCAATGCAGGAGATGGCCGCTCGTGGTAATATAGATGAAGCGTCGCTGATCGAGTACATAGTCGAAGGAATACGAGACACCGAAATTAACAAAATGATGCTGTATGGAGCTGAAGACATAAAGCAGTTGAAGAAAAAGCTGAAGATTTACGAGGACATAAAAGAGAAGGCAATAGCCGTAGCCGATAGCCGATCCAGAGTTGTAGCTGAGAGCCGATCAAGAGTTGTAGCTGAGAGCCGATCAAGAGCCGATACCATTGAGCTGAATAGCACAAAGCTGAACAGTGGAGCTGGTTTTGCAGTAAATAAAAAATATTGTTTTAATTGTGGGTCTGCTGATCACATAAGAGCTGCGTGCACTTTCCCTACAAAGTGCTTCAAGTGTCGTGAGTCTGGACACATGTCCAAGGAGTGTCCGTTAAGCCAAACCCCTAAAGTGTTGAACGTTGCTGAAGTTAAGTCCATTGATAATTCGCCGATGTTGAAAAATGTGTCAATTGGAGGAGTTTCAGTAAGAGGACTTATTGACACGGGCAGTGATGTGAATCTAATCAAGGAAACTGTGCTGCATACATTACCGAATATTCAAATTCAATCAGCTGTTCGTTCATTTCTTGGATTCGGAGGAGTTTCCGTTGCTGCGGAAGGAAAGTTTCTGGCCGATGCCGTGGTAGATGAAATTAAAATGTCATTATGGTTTTACGTCGTGCCAGATGGGGCCATGAGTGTTGATTGCGTGCTGGGCCGTGGGATTGCTGCCGTTGCTGATATAATCATTAAGAGGGACAGTGTTGAATTGAAAGGCTGTTGTGCTGAAGACGAAGCTGTTATTATGTCCATTGCAACATTAGAAGACGATGGTTTGCCGCTAGAAGTAGTACCGTCTAAATATCAAAACGAGGTGCAAGAATTAATCGAATCATACAAGCCGCAGGTCGTAGTGGAACCACCGTTTAAGATGCATATCGAGTTGAAAGAAAAAATGCCAGTCGTGCATCGGGCTAGTCGACTAGATTTTGTTGAGCAAGAGGCACTCAGGTCGCAGATTTCTCAATGGCTGATGGATGGAGTTATTCGACGATCAACGTCGCCATATGCTAGTAGAGTAGTCATCGTAAGAAAGAAAGATGGTACGCCGCGAGTTTGCGTCGACTACAGAGATCTGAATAAGAAGGTCATTAGAGAAATTTTCCCGACTCCATTGATAGAGGACGTCATCGACAAGCTGCAAGGCGCACGCGTGTTTACAACAATAGACCTAGAAAACGGATTCTTTCATGTAGCAGTCGATGAATCGAGTATTGGATATACGGGATTTATCACCAACGAGGGGCATTTTGAGTTCATGTACGCGCCGTTCGGATTTTGTAACTCGCCAGCTGTGTTTTTGCGTTTCATTAACTTTATTTTCAACCCGCTGATTCACGAGGGGATCGTGTTAACATATATGGATGACGTGATAGTGCTGGCCAAGGATGAGAGAGAGGGCGTACAGCGCTTGAAGTACGTATTGGAAGTGTGCATGAAGCACGGGCTTCGGATTAAATGGAAAAAGTGTCGATTCTTGCAGCGGCAGATTGACTTTTTGGGACACCGTATAGCAGACGGAACCGTCAAGCCAAGCGAGCAGGTTGTCCGCGCTGTAACAAAATTTCCATTGCCACAAAATATTAAAGCTGTACAGTCCTTCCTGGGATTAACCGGGTACCTGAGAAAATTCATATTAAATTATGCAATGATTGCTCGTCCATTGTCAAACCTTTTAAGGAAAGAAGTGCAATTTCGCATGGAGTCATCGCAAATAGATGCAGTAACAAAGTTGAAAGCTGCTAGTACTAGTTGCCCAGTTTTACAAATTTATCGACGAGGAGCAGAAACAGAGCTGCATACGGACGCTTCAGCTAGAGGATTTGGAGCTGTGTTGTTCCAGCGAAGCGAAGATCAACAGTTGCACCCTGTTTACTATTATAGCAGCAAAACCACTAGTGCTGACGAGAGTGCTCATAGTTACTATTTGGAAGTTAAGGCCGTCTATTTGGCTTTCAGGAAACTTAGACACTATCTGTTGGGAATCCATTTTAAGCTGGTCACTGATTGCAGTGCTTTTAGACAGACAATAGAAAAGAAGGAGTTGCCACTAGCAGCCTCGAGATGGGTAATGTTTATTCAAGATTTTGACTTTGAAGTGGAGCATCGAGCTGGAAGTCGCCTCCCGCACGCTGACGCATTAAGCCGATTTCCCACGATGATATATTTGATGCGAGATGAATTTATAGTCAGGTTAGAGCGAGCGCAAGCGAAAGATCCGCATATCGAAGCTATTAGAAAAGTGCTGGAATCCAATCCTAATTACGATGGCTATGTGTTAAAAGGATCGTTGCTGTTCAAAGGAGTTGCCGGAAGAGAGCTGTTATGTATACCAAGAGCGATGGAATCAGAAGTCATTCGAACCGTGCACGAACGGAGTCATTTTGGCGTACGAAAGACGATATTCCAAATTGAGAACGAATACTACATCTTGAGTTTGAAGAAGAAGGTGGAGAGTTGCATTCAAAACTGTGTGCGGTGCATCCTAGCAAGTCGCAAAGCCGGAAAGCAAGAGGGGTTGCTGCATTGTCTAGAAAAGGGTGATCAACCATTGGACACTCTTCACGTGGATCACTTGGGGCCGATGGATGCCACCAGTAAGTCATACCGCTATATTTTTGTTGTTGTGGATGCTTTCTCGAAATACACTTGGCTGTTTCCGACGAAAACGTTGTCTACCGATGAAGTCTTGAGGAAGTTCGCCGAGATCCAGAGAAGCTTTGGAAACCCGAGACGGTTAATCAGTGATCATGGAGCTGCCTTTACGTCCGCAGCTTTTAAGGAGTTCTGTGACCGGGAAAACATACATCATGTGATAACAACTACAGGAGTGCCGCGTGGAAATGGGCAGGTTGAACGAGTCAACGCCAATATAGTGCAAGCTTTGAAGAAGCTGGCTATCGAGCATCCTGAGAAATGGTTCAAGTATGTGGACCGTTTGCAATTCGCGCTGAATACGAGTTTCCATAGAGCTACAAAAACTACGCCGTTCGAGCTACTCTTTGGGGTACGAGGCAGGGGTGCAGAGCATACTGAAATTCGACAGATGATAGAGGAACTACACGTGCAACATTTTAATGCCGAGAGAGACCAGAGACGAATCGAAGCCAGAGAACACACCCAGAAAATTCAAGAGGAGAACCGCCAGCAATACAATAAGAGACGTAAGCCGGAAAACATCTATAAGGTGGGAGACCTTGTCGCTATCAAAAGAACGCAGTTTGTTGTTGGAAGAAAGCTAGCCAGTGAGTTTTTGGGTCCGTACGAGGTTACGAAGGTGAAAAGAAATGGGCGATACGATGTTGTCAAAGCCAGTGCCAGTGCCGAGGGTCCGAAGATAACTAGTACGAGTGCTGACTACATGAAACCGTGGCGCCGTTATGCCGACTATGAAGACGAAGGTTCTTCATCCGAGACGGATGAAGTTCAGGATGGCCGAATGTGGGAAACGAGCTGTGCTGGCAACCCGGAACGAGTGGCCTGCTAGACGACACAGACGAGATAACGGGTGATTGAACAACTGGTTAGCGAGCACAAACATATAGCAGACGGATGTTGAAGAGGATTCGTATCGAAGACGTCGTGAGAGGCAGTTTAGCAGAGAGCCGTTCCCATCATTCTTCAATTCATATTGTTTTCATTTACAAGTCCGCATCACTATATTAAATAAATATCTTTTATCGAATCAACATCATCGTTATTATTACAATCCCACATATATATATATATATATATATATATATATATATATGTATATATTCATATTTATTTATATATATTGATTAGATAAAAAAAATAGTCGTATAAGATTGGTTTTTAAAGGAAATAATGAGTAATTTATTATAAATCCGTGAAAATTTTTTAAAACATAATGTATGAACTGTGAAAGATTGGCATTTACAAGAGCTAACCACAATAATTATAATAATGCTTGAAATTGGAGTAAAGTGAATTTTCTTCTATTTTTAATCTTGTTTTTAATATAAATTATCCTCTTTTGATTGTTAAATGTTTTACAATATAGGTTATAAATTGCTGTGCTGATTGCCATAGAAAAATCATGCTATGGAAATGTATCAATTTCGTTACATTAACGTTGTTCGAAAAGAATAAAATGGAAATGATTAATTAAAATAATACCGCCGGTCTTTCCATTCCGTTTTTCCCGGACCGGTTATAGGACCTGCCACGAGGGAAGGCTTTTCACCTAATATGGGCTAGCCATCGGGCGCGCTCCACCTGTTCTTAGTTTCAGGGGCTTTTGCCGGGTTGCGTGGCCTTCCGCTCACGAGCCCTTTTTAGGGCATAGGGTTATGTGACCCGATCACATAATTCTATGACATAAATTGATCACATCTATATTTCTCGTTTGATGGGAAGGCTCATGCAAAGTATGTTTGTATGAGTTTTCCGCTCAAAAGGGAAACGATGGCCACGTCAACATTTGGATCTTGATCCGCTTGGGCGGGTGCAAGGGGGCACCGCATCCATCCGGTTGCCCCACTCTTATTTGTGGGCCATAAGAATCGTCGGGTAACGACGAAGTCTCCCCAAGTCCGTATGTTTTGACTCGTTTCGACCTGTTCTTTGAACAAGCAATTGCCGTCTTTAGGTAGTTACCTACATTTTATCGACTTCGGTCGACCTTTTCTTTTGAGACCTGAGAATTCGTGAATGCGAAATTCTTTTGTAGTGGGTTCTTGTACTGCGGGAAAGAATCCGCCCACGACACCGCAACGCTAGCCTGCCAGCGCATTCACGCGTCCCCAGACAAGGCCATTCTCGGCGGTTCTTAACATCTTCTTCCGCCGAGGCAATAGACCATCACTGCAGTCTTTTACGGACTCTTTGATACCTACTTTCACTACAACTTTTCCATTGATTGCATGATCAAGCAGTTAAGCTTTAAGCGGGGAACAAAAACGGAAAGTTATTTTCCCGCAACGTTCCAACTGTTATGCATGTATAGTATGTTCGAAATGGAATTAAAAAACAAAATTGGACCAAATCAATTGTTCCAAAAGGATTTTAGATAATGCGTAGGAAGATAGGAGAAGGGAGTTTACAAAAGTTTTTATCTAATTGCAATTACTCTTCTAAACTGCAGTTGCAATCTAATTAAAATTGCGTGAAAATGTATACGTATGAAAAATATTTTCATTCTTAATGCATATGACTAGGGATAGGAGTTGACTTTAAGTTAGTTTTCACTGAATTTGATTTTTGTGCTTTATTCTAATAATAGTTAATCATTGTTTTAAGAAATCTGTCTTGCTTTATCAAAGATTATCTTTATTTTATTATATATTTCGAATAACATGATATATAACGACATATATAAACCTATGTTGATCCTTAAGGATCAAAGAAAAAAAAGAAAAACATGTATGTATCTCCGAAAATTATTTCGTTTCTTTTGTACAAGCAGGATGACAGTAAATTTTTGAGCAATTTATAATGCAAGCACCGAGAAGACAGAAATAAACAAAATAGTTCAAATACTATAAGCATAAATTTAGATAAGCTAGTAAAATAATAAGATCAATAAGCTGCCTGCATTAATTTTAATTATTGGAAATTACTAGAATTTTCATCTTGCTTCTTACGTTAAACCTTGCACAGGTTCTAGAAAGCGATCAATTTATTAGTCAGGTTTCACGATTGTATTGATTGATTTTTCCATTTAGATAAGAAGTTAGGAATAAAATATGTTCTTATACAGAACCAATGGGAATCGGAGTACCATTGAGGTAAAAGTGCATTTAAATTAAAATAGAACAAAACCACACAGTCAATGAAGCTATTGTTCTTTTTTATCTTTGAAGTTATAGTATATGTTAGACACCATTTAAAAATTTTTGATAAATTAAGTTATTTTATACTTCAAAGTAATCATCCTTATGAATTGAAAAATTAGAAAGTGATAGCTTTTGATAGAAGAAAAGTTAACACCAACACTTTATTAGGAAGAGATTAAAAATTTTTAAAATTTTTTTTGGGAAGCATGTGTTTACGTTCTACAACTTGATTAAAATTAACTTTGTATCATACATAATTGTCGATCCGCTGGTCGACCTGTGGTTTTGTGTTAGTATTTATCCCGACCCAATCCACTCCATGGTACTGACGGAAAAGCTTTGATAGCTAATTTGACCACTCATAATGAATGTGATTTTTATGATGGTACTATAATTACAAGTATTGTATGAATAGAATATGAAAAACAGGAGCTCCTTCCTTCTCCTTCTCCAAATTGTTAGATGATTTTCGATGATTCATTTTAAAAAGATAATCCTTAATGGGTTTACTTCCATATTCAACATAAAGTGTTATCGAAATTCTCTTCTCTTGCAAAATACATTAAACCAAATCAGTTGGTTTCTCTTTTCTTTATCTTCAAAGCAAAATACTTGACAACATGACATAAAATTCAATATTTATAATTTATACGTAAAGGGCAAGACTTACTTTTGTATCATTTAGTGTAAAAGCAGCTCTAATTAGAATTGATATTTATTTATAATTAATTTGAAGTGTATCTGAATGTATTGTTTACATTTCATCATCAAATTATACCATGAATAAAATGAATTGCTAGGCTAATCACGTCTTTCCTTTCCAGCTTAGACCTTCTTTTCCAGCAGGACAATGTCGGCGAATGGTGAGTATGCAACTAAGAGGGTAGGGTTCTTGTCATCCGCGAATGGCCGGTTTCGCGTCGCGATCGGTACCCGGCACCATAATTTGTTTTGCGGTTTTGTATTAGAGTAGGTTGTTTCGAAGTTCACGTTAGAGTAGAATAGTTTTTGGTGCCGCAACGGGAAAAAGAGAAAGATATTTCGGAAACGCGAAATCCGATCAAGTTTTTTTTGTGTTGTTTGACTGATTGGATGGTAAATACGGAATAAAGTACAGAAAAGTTTCTTTTCTGTATGGTTGTATTTTAGATGCGTTTTAAAACGGGCATGTCTTCTTGTTCTTTGTAGCACTACAGCCCCTCTCGGGCCTTCGCTTAGAGATAGTTAGAGTATCTCATTTTTCATGACCGTATTGATTATTAAGGGCACGTAATGGTGGCTGAATTAAAGTAATCGAGCGTAATCCATTTAAGAGACCTGCGACCGAAATAATCTCCGAACTAGCTAGCCGACAAGCAGCCACCGTGAAATAGATTACGAGTACACGGACTGGTTGACCGATTGGGTGCCATTCGTTGGCACGGCTCAGACTTCACATCTAGAACGGATGAGAGGTTGGTTCAGATTTACTTTGGGAAATCTCGACGTGGTGTGCGAATTTAAAATCAATACAACCTCTCATCGGTTCTAGACGTGGTTTTGGAACGTGACGATGGACTGTACTCATCAGGTCACCAAGTCCGGTTACTCTTAGTCTACTCCGAAGTGGCTGCCTGCTAGCTAGCTAGTATGGAGACTAAGTCCGAATTACAAAACTCAGCCACCGTTTTGAATGCCCAATTTAAAACGCGTCGAACAACTTACAACGACTCTACTTCAAATTACATGACTTCGTTCCAAGGAAAAGGCACAAAGACAACCGCTGAAAAAATACGCGCTCCCGAATATTACCGACGTGGTGCCCAAATAACCTACTCAAATTCAATCCGAAAAAATCTACTCTAAGAAAAAAAAACGCAAACTCAATATATGGCACCGCGTACCAACCGCAACGCAAAACTGACCATTCGCGCATTACTGGAACCCTAACCTCTCGGCGGCATACTACTTAACGGCCGTCATCCACCAGCTTAGTCTAAACATCAAATTTAACACCATCTGCGTGAAAACATGGTCAGCAATTCCAGACACCGACGAATGCATTTTTCTACATTCGCGGAAAATGCAATTCTGCAAAAGACAACAGTTAGCTCATTTTCGGAATCATTTCTAAACGCGACTCAATAGTAAATTAATAGTATTTGGAGATTATAAAATAAATTTGGGAAATTTAAAAGAAGATTGGAAATTGTAATTTCTGAAGTTTAAAAGATATAAAATTTAGTTTTTAATCAACCCTAACTATCGAATTTTGACTGGCGCCCAAGGTGGGGCTGCATCGCGTGCGTGGTTTTAATTAGATAGACCAAAATTACCGCAAGATAATAAAGCCTTAATTGGTCTTAAACATTGCGCTGAGGCTGGCCAAAGCGGGATATCAGTGCTGTGAATCAAAAACTTATAAGATTCAGCTCTAAGCTCATACCAGCACAACCAAGTGCCGAAGACCACGGCGAATTCGGGAACAAAGCGGAGCAAAAAGGATAGCAAAACAAGCAAAGCCGAACCGTTATACTCAAAAACTGTTCATTTTCGAGTTAGAAACCTTTTGAAAAGAAAAATTCATACGAGTAATTTCGAATTAATTTGAAGATAAAATAAAGAGTGAACTCTTTTGCCCATATGAAGTGAAGAAAAAAATAACAAAGGAAATCATAGTATTTTTCATGGAAATATTCGAAACATATTTAAATATTTAGTGCGAAGCTCATATTGTGAAGCTAATATTTTTTATGAAAGTATCTGCAGTGAAGGAACAAAAAACAACTAAGAATATAATAACATTTCTCATGGAAATATTTGGAACATATTGTACATATTTACATATTTAAAAGCACATCTAGTGAAACTTATATTTTTTATCCGATGTTTATGAACATAACCATATTACTCGCACATATTATTTCAGAATAATTTTGAATGCACAAAAAATATTCAAATATTATTCTGGCCAATACAAATACAGGGTTATCCATTTGATGGTAGGAAAGTATAACCCTGCCATTTGACATCTGTCAGAATTAAATGTCCTCCAAAGGGTGTTTTTTTTAGTTGAAGGTTTGCTATTTAGAAATATGAATCGCAGAATGCGTTAACATTATTAAATTTTATTATAAAAATGGTGATTCTGCTGTATCAACATTTAGGGCTTTACGAGCCGATTACGGTCGACATAATCGACCTATACAGCCAACAATTTCGAACGCAGAGAGAAATTTGAAGAGAATGGATCGGTTATTGATATTGCAAAGCCTGTGTATCATCGCAACATTCGTTCCAGACAGTGCTTACAGTCGGAGCGAAGAAAGCCACTAAGAAACTCCTTCAAAAAAAGCCAGAAAGTAAAGTTCGCACGGACGCCCAAGTAGGAAAAGGACCTGATGCAAAACAGGAGAGGCAGAAGCCCCGACGAAGACCCCGGCAGCAGGCACTGCTCGTAAAGCCCCAAGATGGCCGATCCTACGCGGAGGTACTGCGGGACATCATGGGTAACGTAAGGCCCGAAGACACCAATACTACCATTAAAGTAGTACGACCAACGCGGTCGGGCCACATACTGGTCGAATTCAGAGCAGAGGCCGGCAATAAAGAAGCATTCTGTGACGCAGTAGAGAAAGTCCTTGGCAAAAGCGCAACTATAGCCCCGCTCGAGCCGATGGCAACGATCGAAATACGAGACATTGACTGCGTGACGGATCTGGCCAAGGTAGAAGAGGCCATCGATAGGGAGTTCCCTAGCGTGGAATGGATCAAAGCGAGAATGACACCAGAAAACAACAGGGGACAACGCATGGCCATAGTTGACTTGACCGAAAAGGACAACGAACAATTCCTGAACAAGGGCAAAGTACGAATAGGGTGGGTTGTCTGTAGGATACGGCGAAGAGCAACGCCTCTTCAATGTTTCAAATGCCTTGGTTATGGTCACACCACACAAGTATGCAAAGGACCCGATAGCAGTTCCCTATGTTACAAATGCGGTGAAATGGGACATAAAAGATAAGAGTGTACGAAGGAGGCACACTGTATTCTTTGCAAGGATGCTGATCCAAAACCTGATTTTGGACACGTCTTGGGATCAGGAAAATGCCGGGTGTTCCAGGAAGCCCTAGCCAAGGCAAAATCAGAGCTTCGATAACCCGCATCCTGCAGCTAAGCCTACACCGCAGCTCAACCGCCCAAAATCTGCCTGAGCAGTTTGCGAGGGACATGAAAGCTGATTTCTTGCTGCTGAGTGAGCAGCACCAAAATAAAAGTCCTGCATTATGGTATTCTGATGAAACTGGTACTGCCGCCATCTGGGTTCGGAACAGTGACTTTCAAGCGGAGAGTTATGGACGGGGGGATGGTTTCGTGTGGGTTCGATGCTCAGGGACCACCTTCTTTAGTGTGTACCTAACTCTTAACGAATCGATGTCATCTTTCTAAGGCAAGCTTAGTACTTTGGAGGGCGCTGTCTCGAACACAGAGGGCAAAGTGCTCATTGAGGGCGACTTCAACGCTAAAGCAATCGAATAGGGCATGCCTCAGACGGATCCGCGGGGAAAACAAGTCCTGAAAATGGCAGCCAGGATGGCCCTCGTCGTACTCAACTCCGGAAATACGCCGACTTTCCGCCGTATTGGCTGTGAGGGAACCATTCCGGACGTGACATTCGCCTCGGAGTCCTTAGTACGGAGGATACACAATTGGAAAGTATAAGAGGACTACTCAGCCAGTGATCATCAGTGCATTCTGCTTGAGATAAGTGATGCTGTCTCCCGACGCCCGTGCTCTTGGTCTTCTACAACTGGATGGAATATCGGAAGGATGGACTTCGAGAGGTTCGTCGAGGTGCTCAGAGCAGGTGAGCCACTGGAGGGAGCTTCGGAGGGTACGGAAGAACGGGCAGCTCAAGACGTGGTGAACTCTACTATGAGCATCATTACGATTGCCCCGGCACGGCAAGCCCCCAGTGTACTGGTGGTCAACTGAAATCGCTGAAAAGCGAAGGGAGTGTCACAAGCTTCGACGTGAGGCTCAACGGGCGCGGAACGGTGACGGAGCATGCAACTGGGTGGCAGCATATAAGTCGGCAAGGAAATGTCTTTACAAACTGATTAACAAGAGGAAGACTCCCTGCTGGCAAGACTTAGTGAACAATGTGAACAAGGGTCCGTGGGGACAAGCTGGTCATGCGGAAGCTTGATGCCCTAAGGAAGCCTTGTATACATGACGCGGAAAAGATGGACGCGATAGTGCGGGGACTCTTCCCCGCCAATACCGTCCGTGTTGACGCTGTCCATGGTGAAACAGCAGTCGAGTGCCCACTCTTCATACAGCTGGAACTGGAGGAGGCAGTCCTCTCATTGAAAGCGAGGAAGGCTCCAGGTCCAGATGGTGTTCCGGCTGAAGTGTTGCGGCTCGTCTATCACCATTGCCCTGACTTGCTGCTCAGCACATTGAACGCTTGCCTACGGGGTGGGGTTTTCCCGGTACGATGGTAGGTAGCGCGGCTCGTGCTGATCAGCAAGGGGAAGGGAAATCCCAAATCGCCATCTGCATACCGCCCGTTATGCATGCTAGCCACGGCTGGGAAAGTCCTAGACAAACTCATCAAGGGGAGACTCACTGACGCGATTCGTGCTGCTGGGGACCTATCTTCTCGGCAGTACGGCTTTAGAGCAGGACGTTCTACCATTGATGCGATTGCAGAGGTGGTGAACGCGGTCAAAAAGGTAGAGGCATATAGTCGCACCAAGCGACGGATCGTCCTGTTGGTGACACTCGACGTCATGAATGCCTTCAACTCCGCTAGATGAGTGGATATTCTGGATACGCTGGAAAACTCTTTTTAAGTTCCAGGATATCTAATGCGGCTTTTGAGGAACTACCTAAAGGACCGAAGCCTGCTCTACGACACGACACAGGGCCAACGAAGGATGGAAATTACATCGGGTGTTGCCCAGGGATCTATCCTTGGTCCGGACCTGTGGAACATGTCTTACGATGGGCTACTGAGACTTGAGATACCAAATGAGTCGCGCTTGGTCGGCTATGTGGATGATGTTGTGGCTTTGGTCACTGGAGGCACCGTTGAACAAGCGCAACTTAGGCTAGGTATGTTAATGCGCCGAGTGAGAGACTGGATGACTGCTCGCGGGCTCAGTTTAGCACTGGAGAAAACCGAAGTGGTCATCTTGACAAAAAAGAGAGTCCCTAGAGTAAGGATGATCAGTATTGAAGACTTGCGAATCGAATCGAAGCCATCGGTGAAGTACCTGGGGCTATTAATTGTCTCAAAGATGAATTTCTCTGAGCAAATCAGGGCAACGGCTGAGAAGGCTTCTTCGGGAATATCGGCTCTGAGTCGACTTATGGCCAACGTAGGGAGACCCAGCCCGACAAGAAGACGCCTCTTGATGAGTGCTGTAGGGTCAGTGCTACTGCTCGGAGCAGAGGTATGGGGCGACGCTCTCAGCAAGGAGGTATACTGAAAACGTTTGGCACAGGTACAGAGAAGAGGAGCACTGAGAATTGCATCTTCATATCCAACAGTCTCTGACTCGGCAGTGAGAGTTATTGCAGGCGTGATACCTGTCACCCTCCTTGCTAGAGAGCGCCGCGCTATTTACCTGCACCGACACGAGGATGCGAGGGAGATGGTTGTCCGCGAGGAGAGACAACGCTCGCTCAACGATTGGCAGCAGTCTTGGGGGAATTGCACGAAGGGAAGGTGGACTGCGCGCCTCATCCCGGATGTGAGACCGTGGCTAAATCGAAAGCATGGTGAGACTGACTTCTCTCTGACCCAGCTTTTGAGCGGGCATGGATGTTTTCAGTCTTACCTGCATAAGATCGATAAGTCTCGGTCCCCCGATCGTCGGTTTTGCCCAGGAGAGGAGGACAATGCCTGTCACACATTTTTTGTGTGCACCAAATGGATCAGGCTGCAAAGGGAACTCTACAGGGAGACAGGAGAGCTCACCCCGGATAATATAGTTGCGGTGATGCTTGATTCGGATGACAAATGGGACCAGGTGGCACATTATTTTCAGGCAGTCCTAAAATATAAAAGGGACTCACAGCAGCCGGGGACGCTGGGGCTGGTGGATCGCTTTTCTGGCATTTTCTCTTCCCCTCTCTCCCCTCCCGCTAGGAAAGGGACTCCCCAGCTAGACGAGACCTGGCCCGAAGTAATGTGTCAAACGGTTACAGACTGGGTTCTCAGGTTGACAGGGGAGGGGTTTAATGGGTAGTCCAGCCGCGATGGGAGTCCCACACTCTGTGCATAAATAGCATTCACCTCCCTACCACAAAAAAAAAACATTCGTTCTGCTGAAAATATCGCTGTCGTTGCTCAAAGTGTGGGAAAGACCCGAATTTATCTATTCCTCGACGTGCTCAGCATTTATGCTTGTCTTACGGCTCATTGTTGTGGATTTTGCATTTGCATTTGCATCTCCATTCATACAAAATCCAACTCACTCAAGAACTTAAGCTCAAGACCATACACAAGCAGAATGTATGCGAATTGGGTGATTGAACAACAAGCCATTGATAACGATTTTTCGAACAAAATTTTCTTTAGTGATGAGGCTCATCTTTCGCTCAGTGCTTACGTAAATAAACAGAATTTCCACATATGGGGCTCTCAAAATCCTCAGGTGATCGCAGAAAGGCCCTTGCACCCGGAAGAAGTGACCGTTTGGTGTGCATTATGGTATGGTGGTGCCATTACAGTCAACTCTGACCACTATGGACGTATGTTAGCCGATTATTTTTGGAGAGAAATTGAAGATTATGATCTGGAGAACATGTGGTTCCAACAGGATGGAGCCACGAGCCACACAACACAGGCTAATCGAGCACTTTTGCAAGAGAAATTTCCAGGACGCGTAGTTTCGAAATTGAGTGATGTCAATTGGCCCGCAAGATCCGGCAACCTAACACCTTTGGATTTCTTTTTATGGAGCTATGCAAAAGTAGCCCAGTCATATTAGGGCTTTCACCTCGGAATGAAAGATAATAAGCTGCAAATTGGTATGAACCTTTGTTTTGTCATTCTAAATGTTGTCTCAAAAGTCAAAATCGTTATCGTGTTCGCGTCTCAAGATATTCAAGGTCAAAGGTCACAAAAATCGGTTTTTCGCGAATATCTGGCTTCCTATCGGTTAAATGAGATTTGCATTTATTATAAAAGTTGTAGGCTATAAAATTCCCTACAACTTTTGTTTAAACTTTTTTTTCATACGACCAACCGTTTTGAAGGTAGAGCGCGAAGAGTGCACATCGTACAGTCATATACGGCCTAATGCAAGGTCAAGCGTGAGTTATGGTTATCAGTACGTTATAAAGTCAATTATTTACTTGGAAATTATAATTATTAAACAATGCCTATTATTTATGTACTAACTATTAATTATTTATATTTAATTAAAGTAAGTAACTTGATTATTTATATATAATTATTCATATTTAACTATTTAAGTATAAAATATTATTAATTCTGGATTATATATTTTAGTTTTATTTTAAGTTAAAATGATAGTAAGAGTATATATTTTACACATATTTTTATTTATTATTAAATACGGCATAATATACATTTATCAAAATGTGAGTTCAAATATCAAAAGTATCTTTGTTGATTTTAATTGTAATGAAATTGGAAATGGAAGCTAATTATCTTCTTCTTGTTCGTCGTCTTCTTCTTCTTGTCGCTCAAAAATGTTCGATTCATTGTCATCATCCTCATTATCTGTCATGTTCATCTCCAAACCTTCCAGAATATCGGGATCATATGTATTTTCTTCATCGGGATTACCTGGATACAGTGAAGCGTTGAGGCAAGCTTGTCCGTTGCACTGGCCGCAAGCTAAAGAACATTGTAGCCCTGATTTTCTGCATCCACAGCGGGAACCACAACCATTTTTGCAATTGCAAAATATTACGTTTAGTAGTTCGGCTGGTGCTGGAGGTAATAACGTTCGTATGGGCTCCAGGATTTCATTTTCAAGCATCCAGCCCCATTCTTTAGGTTCTAAGTCCTTCCCTAACCACGTTTGAATCTGGTAGTAGACACGTTTTATGTGTTGATGAGCTGCTACACTTGTTGGTGGAAGTGTTGACAGTTGTACAGGTTTATTTAGTTTTGTAAATTTGATGAATTGCAACGGTACAATTTCAAACTAACGAATAATCTTGACTCATACAAAGTGGAGAGAGTGGCCTTGAATACTATAGAACATCTGTCCCGGCAATGAATAGAAAAGGGCATAGGGTAGGGACAAGTATTTCCAGGTATATAAGTATTGAGAAATTTACGCGTTTTAAAGAAAAGATATATAATGTCGTGTTAACTTAAAATAAAACTAAAATATATAATCCAGAATTAATAATATTTTATACTTAAATAGTTAAATATGAATAATTATATATAAATAATCAAGTTACTTACTTTAATTAAATATAAATAATTAATAGTTAGTACATAAATAATAGGCATTGTTTAATAATTATAATTTCCAAGTAAATAATTGACTTTATAACGTACTGATAACCATAACTCACGCTTGACCTTGCATTAGGCCGTATGACTGTACGATGTGCACTCTTCGCGCTCTACCTTCAAAACGGTTGGTCGTATGAAAAAAAAGTTTAAACAAAAGTTGTAGGGAATTTTATAGCCTACAACTTTTATAATAAATGCAAATCTCATTTAACCGATAGGAAGCCAGATATTCGCGAAAAACCGATTTTTGTGACCTTTGACCTTGAATATCTTGAGACGCGAACACGATAACGATTGTGACTTTTGAGACAACATTTAGAATGACAAAACAAAGGTTCATACCAATTTGCAGCTTATTATCTTTCATTCCGAGGTTGACCCCTTTTTTTTTTACCTAATATGACTGGGCTAAAGATCGTGTTTACGCGAACAATCCTCAAAATCTTGAGCAATTGAAATCCAATATTCGTGAAGTTATGGCCGAGATTTTGCCGGGAATGTACCGAAAAGTCATTGAAAATTACCTCAAAAGGTTTGAGGCCTGTAAGAGGTCCCGTGGAAAACATTTGAATGATGTTGTATTTCACGTATAATGGCAAGGTTCAATCTTTATATTGAATAAAAAATGTTGTTTCCAGCTGAATATTTTATGTGTTTTCTTTAGCTTTACTTTCCGAAGCGTAAAATGGATAACCCTATACTATTGTGTTTTAGTGAATCAATATACTCATTATTTCTGATATATTAAAAAGATTCTGGTCAGTTATCGCGAAAAAGTTTCTAAAAGTGTCCTTTTGGATTATTTTGTGCAAAAATTTTTGTGAAAAGTAACAAAGCTCTTGGAAGTAACACGTTTTCCGAAATATTAAAGCAAAACATCGATCTCGTGCCCTCGCGTCTAGAAATTGGTGCTCAAAATGCACCCACACAGCTCCAACTTCAACAGGGGCCTCAACCGGTTACCCCTAATAATCAAACGATTGGTGAAGATATTAGGAATATTATAGCTCAAATTGTCGCCACAACGCTTCGAGCGCAATCTTGCCGACATGGGCAAGATACCTGACGTCGTTAAAAGTCTGAGAGATTTTTTCGGCAACCCAGGAGAATTTGGTTCCTGGAAGAAATCCGTTGATCAGATACTAAAAATATACGGTCATTTGCGGGGCACACCAAAATATTACGGTATCATGTCTGTGATCCGCAACAAAATTGTAGGGCACGCCGATATTGCCCTAGAGTCATATAACACGCCTCTAAACTGGGAGAAAATTTCGAAGTGCTTAGCACTTGACTACGCCGATAAGCGCGACCCGGGAAATCTAGAGTACCAGATGATGGTGCTGGTTCAAGGATCAAATACAGCTTCAGAATTCTACCAAACAATTTACCAACATCTCTCACTAATCCTAAATAAACTTGGGTCAATGGATATGTGCCAAGAAGCACTAAATATAATGACTCAGGCATATAGGGACAAGGCATTGGACACCTTCATTCGGGGACTTAGAGGTGACCTTTCTAGGCAGCCTAGCATGAGAGAACCTGCTGATCTACTGCAGGCCTTGCATTTGTGCCTGAAATTACAGAACATCGACTATCGAATGCAACACGCGTACAACACACATATCCGTACCAATATATCAAACCCCCAAATTGTACCACCTGTACCTCTTAAAAAACAGTTCTCGAATAAACATCAACCAGCGCCTGTGCCCGCACCAAGACGGCAACTTTTTCCCGAATTAGTTAACAACCCTCAAGCATTTCGAGCTCTGCAATAACACAATCACCCACACGCATTCCTTCAAAACCTTCGACAATTACCCCCAAAACCAAATAAAGCCGAAGCAATGGATGTCGATCAAAGTATGCGTTCTCGTAATGCAAATTACATTAACAGACCACACTTTGATCACGGACTTGCTCATAAAAGACAGCAGCCAGTATCACAACTTCCGAATTAATTTCAATGTACCCATTTCACGACTCAATCATAATATAACGCCAGAAACATATGGCGAAGTATTTAGCAGCCCTGAACTTGATGATGAAGAAGGTTTCCTGGAATATCTAGGACAGGGCTTAACACAACCATTTTCAACCGAACTGACTGGAACTTCCCAAATGGATCAAGATCCTGCTCCACACACTGAAAACGCCAACGAAACGGGTCATCCAACCACAGACGGTACAGAACACCCCAACGACATCTATTTTTTAGGCTGAACCGCTCTTCACTTCCATATTTCCTGCTGAAATTAAGGAGTGGAGAGGTATTGAAATTTCTCATAGACACAGGGTTTAACAACAATTATATTCAGCCACGTCACATTAAGTATCCCCTTATTAACGAACAGGAATTTTCCGCCAAATCTCTTGCTGGATGCATTGAAATTACTCAGAATTCTTACATTAGTCCTTTCGGACCTTATACAAAAAAACTTAAGTTCTTCATATTGCCTAGTCTTGTAGCATTTGACAGTATCATTGGCAATGATACTTTGAAGGAACTTAATGCCCTAATACGTACGAAGAAGAATTATATGACCATCAACACAGGTTTACGTTTGCCTCTGAATCAACATGTTTCCGAATCAGTCAACAATATCAACACCAGAACATCCCGTCTAAGTAAGGATTCATCAAGTAGATTACTAAATCTTATAAATCAGTGTTTAAACTAATCACTAAGCATGAAGAGCGCCTAACTTTCACTTCAAGAGTGAATGGAAAACTGATTTTTGTTATTTTTCACCAGTTTTCTTAGCAGAAGATACCAAGTCTTCACATAGTTGCTTGAGAATAAGCCGGTCAGGCATTTGATTCGGCACGTCACCATTCTGGCTCATCATGACGAGGAACTCTTATGATGTCCTCTTTATCGAATGGTAGTTTATTATCCTTTTGCGCTAAAACTGAAACTGTGTGCCATCCACTATTACGTCCGCCTTGCAATGATAATTTTTCGGTACTCATAACCTCATAAGGAGCTATTCCGTGGACAATCTCGGGTTTCTTCGTCTATAGCTTTATTACAGAGATTTTTGGAGTCTCCTATTGCATTTCGGACGACAATTGGAGGTTATGTTGATGTCTTAAATGTTTCGTGTTGGAAAATTCCATGCAATTTACAAATATTTTCATCGGAGTACTCTGTTTTAAAGTTCGTGAAGTAGTTTGATGCACTCAACACTAATTCACGGGTAAAGAACGTTATTATTTGCACCGAACAAATGTATACAAGTATATCCACAGTTTCAGGATTACACCAAATGTTGGAAACATCACTTTCTTGCTAGTTGCGGAAGGTCACAATAACCACTTTTGTATAGTTTCCATTCCGTATCAGAATTTGAACTTTGGATCTTCCACTTGCTTGCTTTTAGTGAAAGATTCGCATTTGGGTCCATTGTGAGCCACAAAACCCGCCAAATGGGTCAATTATCTCGTGGAATTTCTTATGGATTTATGACTACAATCCGATCTTGCAAGCGATTGTAGTGACGGTAGCTATTATGGTATACTCCAACTGGCGGTGTCGTGTCGATATAGAGTGATTTCACCTCGAAACTATGCGCTGCGATTGTTTAAACGTTACAAGTGCGCAAGACACGCAGCAATCGGGATCAATGACGGACAATTTAGCTGGAGGCACTCACTTAACAGCTGCAATGGGTTTTGTGCTTCACTTGAGAATACTCGAAAAAGCCAGTCCAGTGGGCCAAATGAGTGAAGGTTTCGCTGGTGTACAGACGCTGGTAGAGGCTACCTACTAAGCCAGTCGCTACACTAAATTACTCGATACGGTTTGCTTGCACTCTTCATTAATTACTCCAAGAGCGCTCACCCTTTGACTTGAGGGCAGTCGTTTCTCGTTTAGATTGACCGGAACATAGTTTTCGGAGATTTTACTGAAAACTACTCGCCTCTAACTGCGACGACCTTTCCGCTCGAATTACCGCCATATTGGGCTTAAATTAAATAAAATTCGCACACGGTCACTCGGTTTTTTTATTTGATTCGCCCCACCCGTCGATGTCAGTGGCATTCGGTCGCAGAGAACTGTCAAACAACCTTATTAGCTGGCTAGGATATTTAATTTGAGGGGTGACAGATGTCTACGGAATATCGACCCAAGGGATCGAGCTTACCACAAGTTAAGTGTTTTAAATATTTGTGGGATTCAAGAAGTACAACTTTGTCTCTTTCAAAGGTTCGTTTTAAAAGAAGTTTTTAAGATTCATTGCAAGCTCGTTAAATATTGTTGTAGTTATGACTTGACATCTCCTTCGCCCGTACTCATTCCATAACCTTGGTACGATGTAGCGCCCTTGTTGACTCCATCTTGTATTGCATATTTGTTGAGTTGGTGTCAAAGAGACTTCTCTTATTATACAAATTTAAAAGCACGTTCATTTGTAGAGCTGAGGTATTGTCATCATTTTGATATCACTACTTATGTGTTTATGGTTTATGGTCAAAGCCATCGATGTTCAATGTTTTGAGACTTGCTGTCAGTTGATTGGTTATGTTCACCATCTCCCTCAACCCTGCTGCTTGGTTTACGGAGCAGATCCTTGTATTGCACCAGCGCTGCATAAGCTCTTGGGCTATAATTTTTATGTTGTCGTACCTGTCACACAAAAGTGACCAAGCAGCTTCGTAGTTGTCATCCACAATAGCTAAATGGCCTATCAACTTTTCAGCTTCTCCTTTTAAGCTGCTTCGGAGGTACTGCATTTTCTGTACGCTCAGGATACCTTGACTCTCGCGAACCATGCTTTTGAATAGGTCACGGAAAGAGATCCAACTACCGTAGTTCCCTTTAAAAACAGGGATTTTGACTCGCCCTAGTCGCAACCCTTCACTGGCAGTGTTAGATAGTTGCAACTGTTCTTAAACAGTAGCCTGAAACTTGTAGATCCCTTCCTTGAAAATGATTTGATGTTCCAGAACAAGATCTTCGATGTAAGCATACTCTTCGTTGTATTTAGCTATGAACCTATGGTCGCCTTTTTCTCTTAGCTCTGCGTGGGCCTTCGCATGCATCTCTTCGGACGCATTCCATTTCTCTTCCAGGCGAGCTAGTCTCGCTTCGAAATAGGCTGGAGAGTGTCGGTTAGAACCCTTTTTTTTTAAAAATTTGTCGTAACAAGGGCAATGCTTTCGAAGCTCAATTTTTGCGGCGCTGCTGGGCTGGCCATGTTTTTGATTGTCTTCACGTATACTCGTGTCTTTGAGACCTCTTGGTGAGTTCCTGCGCCAACACACACAATAACATATCCTGCAACATAATGTAATGATTTTCCGTTTAAACTCCTACGAACGAAGTCGGAACCGACCTCTCATCGGTTCTAGACGTGCAGTCTGAGTCGTGCCAACGAACGGTACCAATCAGTCAACCAGTTCGTGGACCCGAAATCCATTTCGCGGTGGCTGCTTGTCGGCCAGCTAGTTCAGAGAGGATTACGGTCGCAGGTCTTTCAAATGGATTACGCTCAATTACGTATTTCAGCCACCACTAAATGCCCGTTCCAAACGCGTCGAAAACACAAACATACGGAAAAGAAACCTACTTTACTTTATTCCGTATTTCTTCCTTATTCCAGTCAGTTATTCTTTGACGAATTGAGCTGGGATAAATATCTTGCAGCGAATGCTTTGAATGATACCAGGCACCACTACTTGATTGTATATTACCCTGGGATTCCTTGAGCGGCAGAAGTCCTATGATGGCTACGGGGATGCGTGTCAACTTGCTCCTTCATACGGTATCCTGATTTGAAGAACCTTGAGGGTCTTCGAGAGGGGTTCCTCTCTAAGTCCTGTGCTATCCGGCTCGACAGACCAATGTTCTAGAAATGGGAAAAATTGCTTCTTGAAGCGGCTGTAACGTTAAAATGAAAAGAAACCTCCCTTTTCAACTTCTATTGATCACAGATGCTTTATTGTATTTTTGTAGTAATTTTTATGCATAAAATTTTATTAGCCTGCATTTCATTTTGGTATGAAAGTTCATTCATTCACCCAAACGCTCAGCAAATTCCATTTAGGTTGTATATATTCGCTGATTTGCAGAATGCTGATCTGTTGATCTGGTGGGCAATGTTCTCTGTTGGAATTTGCTGATCGATGCGGTCGATGATCGATTGGTTTACTGTTGGATGGTTGTTGACCTGCTACTATTAGGCGATGTTATATTGGGAAGCATCAGTGCTAGTTAGTGGTATGTTTGATGTTTTAGCATTATTCCTAATACTGGGTCTGTAGGAAATGTGAAATCACCTGTCCATGCTCGCCCAGTTCTTTCTACGGAAAACATTGTTGTTGTTCACGATAGTGTGGCAAAAGAGCCGTCAATCTTGACTCGTCGTTGTGCTCAACTATTGAACATCTCCCGCTAACAATGTTCAATTGACTCAAGAACTAAAGCCTACTGACACTTTCAAGTGTCGGCAATACACCGAATGGTTGGTTGAACAGACAGAAGCGACGAGGCAAACTTTCACCTCAGCGGACTCGTTAACAAGCAGAATTGCCGCATTTGGGTAAATGAAAATCCACGGATGATTGTTGAAAAGCCGATGCATCCACAAAGAGTGACTGTTTGGTGCGGTTTATGGGCTGGTGGCGTCATCAGGCCGGACTTCATCGAAAATGTGGACGGCCAAGCAGTTACCATGAATGGTGTTCGCTATTGCGAGATGATAACGGACTTCTTGCGTCCAGAAATTTAGGTTCTGGACCTGCGCGTTATGTGATTCCAACAGGAAGTGTAATGATTTTCGATTCAAATCACTCGAACGAAATCGAAACCGACCTCTCATCGGTTCTAGACGTGAAGCCTGAGTCGTGCCAACAAATGGTACCAATCGGACAACCAGTCCGTGCACCCATAATCTATTTCGCGGTGGCTGCTTGTCGGCTAGCTAGTTCAGAGAGGATTTCGGTCGCAGGTCTTTCTAATGGATTACGCTCAACTGCGTTGTTTCGGCCACCATCAAGTGTCCGTTTCAAACGCGTGTAAAAATACAACATACGGAAAAGAAACCTATTCTTATGTTATTCCGTATTCAACTTCCATTCAGACAACAACAAAAACTGGATCTATTCCGCGTTCCCGAATATCACCGACGCGGTACCGAAAAATCTTCTACTCTAATTCGACTGCAAAATAAACGACTCTAAGAAAAAACTCAAATCAAACTATGGTACCGTCTACCGCACGCGATGCGAAACCGGTTGGATTTCTACAATCCTACCCTCCTCACGGCATACTTACCGTTCGCTACCATTCCTGCTGGAAGAGTAGGGCATACTGGAAAGGAAAGACTGAGGTTGTCAAGCAATTCATGTTATATTTTTTAAATATTAGGATGGAAATGTTTGGAATACAATTTACGAAAAGAAATTAATAAAATTGGCTGTGAGCGCTGTAGAATTCAAAATTATACCTAACCCATACGAAATTTACTTTTTTTTTCAAAAACAAAATTAAATAAAGAATCAATTTGAATAAAAATTGAAACTTGTTCAATACTTTTGCATCAGTATTATTTATGTGAATTTATCATAAATTCTCATGATCTTATAGTAAAGTTTTTGAAATTCAAAGGTTTGTGAAATTATTTTTTTTCTTATAACAAATACAATAAGAACGCTGAAGATCAAGCACTTAAAAATCTGTATAACCAAGCCCTAAAAAATCAAAACGTCTCATACAAGAAGCTAAATTTTCATATTACTCACCTGAACTATGGAAAATAATAAATGAAGTAACAGATAATTCATCACCCTAGATCATGTCATCAAATGCTGAACTTTTTGGCATGGACTCTAACAATGTAGCACGCCCATGTGGAACAGCAAACTCGCTAAACCACTTTTTTTCAACAATTGGCGAAAAAATTACCAGGGAGCTTGGTGAAAAGTCAACTAGCTATTTCCACATCGTAAATAGCCCACCTAAGTCCATCTTTCTAATTCATCGAACGACTGAAAGAGAAATATTGAATACAATCGAAAATTTGAAAAAAAAAATGCAGCACCAGGTATTGACAACATCACCACACATGAAATTATTCTAGTCAAAGAGGATATCTGAGCCACTGGCAAATTTTATTAGCGAGCATACTAGAAATGGAACATTTCCGGACGAAGAGAAACTGGCAAAAATAATTCCAACATTCAAAGGAGGAGATCATCTGGACCCGAATAATTACCGCCCTGTTGCACTTTTGAGAGCTTTTAGTAAAATATACGAAAAGCTTATAAATAATCGTTTAAAATCTTTCTTAATGGATAATTCCATCATAAATCCGAAGCAGTTTAGCTTTCAAAAGAAAAAGAGTACTTTCGATGCGTTACTTTCTGTCTCACGTTACAACAATGAAAGTCTTGATAAAGGAGATTATGCTATTACAATTTTTGTGGACCTGAAGAAAGCTTTTGATACGGTTGATCATGACCTGTTACTTCAAAAACTCGAATCGTGTGGTACACAAGGATAACCGAAACAGCTTTGTAAAAGTTATTTAGAAGGAAGATTCCAAAGAACATCAGTTAATAATGTTTTGAGCAATCTAGCACCAATGAAATCGGGGGTTCCTCAAGGATCCATACTTGAACTAACCTTGTTTTTGCTAAACACTAATAATTTGAATATATGTAAACTGAAAGCTCACCACACATTATATGCTGATGATACTGTTCTTCTTTGTTCAGGATATGATAAAGTTGCCATGGAGAATATCGTGAACGGGGATCTAAATAAATATCGTTCATGGCAAAATACATGATTTTTACACAGAAGAATAAGGAAGACATAGAAGTTGACCAAAAAATTAACGGCGAAAACTTGCAAAGAGTTTTTGAAATTAAATATCTCGGTCTTACCATAGATCATCATTTGACATGGTTGCCAAACATAAATAATTTGAGGAGACAACTAGCACCAATGATTGGAGTATTGAGAAGATATGGAGGTTTTCCAATACATATAAAGAAACTTGCATTAAATACATTTGTACTAACAAAGCCACATTATGCGGTGGTCATTTGGAGTCAATCGTCAAAGCAAAACCTTAATATTTTATCCAGGATACAAACTAAAGCCTATAAAAATATTCTAAACCTTCCAATTCTCACTTCAACAAGATTGGTGTATCAACGGACCAATGCACTCACCTTCAGTCAAATCATTACTATGGAGAAAGCGAAGTTTATCTTCAAATGTCTAAGTTCCAGTGAATCGGAACGAAGCCCCTTTATAAAAGTATCACAAATAAATCCATATAATTCAAGAAATGCCAACAATTTTGTAATACCTTACGCTAGAACTGATCGACTAAAGAACGATGCAACGAATGATGCTCTGGGTATATACAATAATCTTCCAGAAACAGTAAAAACGAAAACTCATTATTGGTTCTTAAGAAAAGACTAAAGGAACATCTAATAAATTTAGATTAATGATAAGTCCGAAGGATTGAAAATGCCGTATCTTAGAGCATTTTAGACCCTGACGTCGAGATACTTAAAGACAGCTAGTTTTTATAAACTCAGAGTGGTTTTTTACTGCATCGTATTATAATATTTTTTTTATCTCTGAGAACATTTCACGAATCGGACTAGACTAGCGGGAAAGGAGTACTTCAGAGCATTTGGTGTGCCCCTTATACCGATGTTTTAGCATTGCCTGGAGGCGCACGTAGGAATTGACGACGTGTGAAGTGCAGATCGCACGAGCGTTGTGCGACGACGTAAGAGTGATGGAGAGAGTGGTAGGGAATGGAGGTAAAAAAAAAAAATTTAAAGTGGAACTATCAACCTTAAACTCTATCAAAATTGTCTTCAAATCAATTCGACGTCACTTCTTCTCCTTCTTTGTAGCACTACAGCCCCTCTCGGGCCTTCGCTTAGAGATAGTTAGAGTTGACGTCACTATCCTTATTGAATTGTTACATATATGAGTTCTTTTCTAATCATCTAATTCTTCACAATTATTATCCTGTTTCTATGAATTGTGTTTAATGGTAAAAATAATTTCATTATACATATTATTATTCGTTTATTAGTTACATCAATTGTATTTACTTAAAAACTAAAGTTTTTTTTTAAATTGACGCATAAAAACATTCCATATCAACTATCGCATCTGAGAATGATCAAAATTTCTGACGCTTCAAAAAAAAATTTTTGAAAATTAGTCGATCCTTGTCTACATATCCTTCTTGTTCATTTAAATTAAACATTACAGTATTTGAATAAATGTTAACGTATATAAATGCGATTATTGCAATGGAATGGCGCTCATAAATGTAGTGGAACAATAAGAAAGCAAATCCAAATATGTTACTGTAACATTTTAGCAATTAACTTTGGTTTGTTTGTTTGTTTTTTTTTTTTAAATAATAGCGTCAACAATATCACAGCCTAAGGAAACGAAAAACTTTAATATATTTAAAAAATTATGATGATGTATTTAATTGTTTAAGAAAAAGTGAGCTTTGAGAATATAATTTTTCAACCAATGAAAAATTTCTTTGAAAAAAATACGGATTTTGTTTTCTCATTTAATGAAATTGTAGCCGAATCAGTTGGTTGACCGCGCATCGGCAGAAAGTCAATCTATTAATGCTAGTATGCAAGTGTGTATCTGTCCACAGGATGTATCATGCATAGCAAATCGTATTGCATACTCAATTCCCTTCAAAAACACTACGAAGACGTTGGGACTGTTGACGATGATTTTTGTGCTAAGGACTGACTGATCACGTTACTGTGCTGAGATGAATTCGGGGCAACAAACGGAGGATTTACACTGGTGTTTCGCCGTGGAGATTGTGGCATAGACTGAGTAGGTGAACCAGGTATTTCTGATGGTGATATGATTCCGCTTGCCGTACGACTGAAATCAATTACTACTGAGCTTTTATCATCAGCCGTAGTGGCTCTACACTTGTTGGTGAGTCCATTGAGATTCGTCGACTAAAGCATCAATGGAGTTGCTTGAGCAGAACTTACAACAACTGGATTTGGTGCCGAGGATGCCACTGCCTCCAGACAATTATCGCTGCATACGTCCGACTGCAATCCTCCATAGGACCCAACCATTTTCATTGAACGGGAAGCAGCGTCACAACGCAAAAGCGAAAAATGGTTCGTTCCTTCCTCAACCATTTACCAGCAATCGCCTGTTCGGAAGTACAGTTATTTAAAAATATAATCAAATAGGGTTGTACTTACTGCACACGTGACTAAACCGGGAAAAGATATGAGAAACACACAAGTCTTGGCCACATGGAACCAGCCTACTACAGTAGATTCACTGAATCAATTTATCGAAGAGCACTAACGAAAACTGAAGCTGGTAAACTTTGGTCGGAAAGCGGTGGCGCATTCAAAACCAGGGCAGAGGCACTTCAAAAAAGCTAAATTAAAGATGGGAAACTCGAGAGCAACTTCTCCAATCCTTACATGCAACACCATGAGCAAACTCCTTCGCTTGTTATAAAAATGAAAATCGCGTAACTGTTATACCGCGTTTCCGATAGGGAAATTTCAGCAGAATTCGAGAATGTGCGAACTGTTCTGCGCTGCAACAAGAATTACGTGGCACTTCCAGACCAAACTGACGTAAGATGGGAAGTCATCCGGTGGCACATTACATATGTATTAGTCGCCTACTAATGGTCATGTGTGTGGTTGTGACGTCTGCTGCCATATGGCTTCTCATCCAACGTCAAGTTTCCGATTTCGTCGACGTCGATAACGACGAACTAATAATTAGCAGTGGGGTAGGGTCGATTCATCACAGGTGGTGCCACTTGCCACACAGCCAACAAAACATTGGCTCTTTTGCGCGAGACATTCAATGGCCGTGTTATCTCACGTTGTGGCAATGTTAATTGGCCGCCACAATCATGTGATTTGACACCGTTGGACTTCTTTCTCTGGGGATATTTAATAGAAAAAGTGTACGTAAATAAGCCAAGAACAATTCAAGAGCTTAACGATGAGATAATTCAGCACATTAACGACATTGAACCTCAATTATGTCTCAGAGCCATTGAAAATATATAGTATACCATCAGATAGAAGTATGCCACCGTAGCTGTGGAGAGCATTTGGGTAATATTTTGTTTTACACTTAATTATCATAGATCCTTCTATTATATTAAAAAATATTAACATAATTCTCTGAAAACTTTTTGTTCTATTTACAATTAATATTGGGCGTTTTGGTTGGACCACTATTAAAATGTATCGATTTTATAGTTTTTGTTAACGTTTAAATATTCAAATATAGGATTCGTGGCGACACCACATCGCACGGTCATTCTGCGAAACACTAATACATTTGACATTCATAGCATTGTAATTTTTGTACAGTCACTTTTTTTCTCTTTACATACAGCATTCATTAAATTAGCACGTATAAAATATAGTCGCTTGCTTGTTTCATTTTTCTTTAATTGTTTTTGCTGCGGATACATCGGTCAAAGGTAAAATCTCAACAGGTTATGGGCCCAGACAACGCAAAATAATTAGGGAAAAGAATTTTTGGTGAGCAAAAATTGAGGGTGACGCAATAGTTGATACGATTGTGAAATTCACTGACACAGCAAAGGCAAACGCGTGCAGCGATACGAACGTTCTGGAACAATTGTATTGTATTGAACAGAGTAGCTGAGCAATTGGTGTTACGTTTGGATGAAATTTTGCGGACAAATCGTTGAAATTTATTTTATTTGGTCAAAAGGAATAGAATAATAGCGTTGCAATGGAAACCGAAGTAATTAAAATTGACAAGTTACAAGATATTAGTCAATGGATGACGTGGCGATTTCAAGTGAAAGTATGTTTGAATGCGGCTGGTTATTTCGATATTGTTGATGGAACAAGTAAATCGCCCGTGGCAACAACAGAGGATCCAAAGGTGAAGGAAATTGCTGAATGGAAACAAAAAGATGCTAAGGCTCAGCGGATCATTGTTACATCGATTGGACGAAAACCAACACAGCTCATAGTTCGTTGCAATACATCGGCTGAAATGTGGACAAAATTGCATGCTGTATACGAGCAAAGGCACGATGCTGGTAAACAATTGTTAATGGAACGATTTTATTCATACAAGTGCAATTCATCGGACGATATGGCTACAAGTATTGCAAAATTGGAATATTTGGTGCAGCAAATACGTGATGCTGGCAATGTAATTTCGGATGAGATATTGATTTCGAAATTAATATCAAGTTTGCCGGATGAATATAGTCATTTGAGTAGCGCTTGGGATTCAACGGCAACAGCTGAGAAAACATTGGATAATCTCACACAAAGATTAATGTTGGAAGAGCATCGCATCAACACACGAAAAGCTGAACGTGGTGAATCGGCTGAGAAAAGTGAAGCATTTTTCGCAAAACGGGATGGCGATAAAAAGAAGAATAAGAAGAGTCAAGGTGAAAAATCACAAAGCAAACAAAAGGGTCGTTGTTTTAAATGTGGTAGCGATCAACATTACAAGCGGGATTGCCCTGATTTGAAGCATTCCAAAGGTGACAAAAGCAACAAAGATGAAACTGAATCGAAGGCATTTTTGTGTGAAGCGAATGAATCAATTTTAAAGCAACAACAACGGGATTCTTGGTTTGTCGACTCTGGTGCAACATCTCATATGTGTAATCGAATCGATTGGCTTGAAAATTACGAGAAATTGCAAACACCCATTCCAGTTACCATCGGTGATGGATCGAAAATGACAGGCATTGGACGCGGCAATGTGAAAGCATTAACATTCACAGGTGAGAAATGGATTTCAAAAACATTAGTTAATGTTCTTTTCGTACCAGACGGGTGCGTGAATCTTTTTTCATCAAGTAAAGCGTTGGACAATGGTCACAAGTTGAAAGCTGATGCGGATTCATTCAAATTCTATGATGCATTGCGTAGAGGTGGTCTATGGCAAATGATTATACAACCTATTGAAGCATCGGAATGTGAAAAATCAGCGGCACATGTGGCAATGAAAACACTCACATTGCAAATGTGGCATGAACGTTTGGCACATCAGCATGTTGCATATGTACGAAAAATTTTACGAAATCAGAACATTGAATTCATCGATGAGGATTTTGATTGTGATGGATGCGCATATGGCAAGCAGCACAGATTGAGTTTTGAATCACGTGTAGAAAAGTCAAAGGCATGCGGTGAAATAATCCATGGTGATTTATGGGGACCATACGATAAATCAATTGGTGGATCGATATATTTTGTTGTATTCAAGGATGATTTTTCACACATGCGATTCATTTATTGTTTGAAAAACAAGGCTGAAGTCGTTGACAGGCTCAAGACTTTCATCAAGTTTAGCGAAAAACAGTGGGGCCATCAAATCAAGGCATTTCAATCGGACCAAGGAACGGAATGTGATAATGCTGAAGTGAATCATTTTCTTGAAGAAAATGGAATTCAACATCGTCGATCTGTCAAATACACACCGGAACAGAATGGATGTGCAGAACGTGAGATGCGTACGATCGTTGAATCAGCACGTTCAATGATACATGCAAAGGGTTTGAATGAAAATTTGTGGGCGGAGGCTGTAAATTTGGCCGTATATGTCTTAAATCGCACTGGAACGAGAACGGTCAAGAATAAAACACCATATGAATTGTGGTGTGGTAAACCGGCACAGGTTGAAAATCTTCGTTCGTTTGGCACTGGTGTATACGTTCATGTACCGAAACAAAAACGTCGTAAAATGGAACCAAAATCAAAGAAATGTATTTTCGTTGGATTTGACGATAATATCAAAGGTTATCGTGTTTATGATCCGGATACAAGGAAAATCGAGGTGGTTCGCGATGTGAAATTTTTATCGGATGAATTTAATACAATAAAAATCTTGGCACAAGTACACGGTGGTCAGGAAAAAGCAGTACAAACGGATGAGAATGAGAATGAGCTCAAGCCTGAGCAATCGAATGTTGAACAAAATAAAGCAGAGTCAAGTGATGCATCAACGTCAACCGCAACGGCAGCAACGGCAGAACAACAACAACAACAGACGGCAAGAATTGTCAAGCGTGGAACAACGGGTTTGACTGATATTGATGAGGACAATATACTTGAATCGCGTACACGTAATCGAAATCAAACGGCATTGGTTGCAATGGCACTTATTGCAATTGATGATGAGCCTCAAACGTATCGGGAAGCAGTTGAATCACCGAACAGCGATAGGTGGTTACAAGCAATGCAAGAGGAATACGATTCACTGGTGCGAAATAACACATGGAAATTGGTCGAAAAACCACACGATCAAAAGGTCATCGATAATAAGTGGGTTTTCAAGGTGAAAAGTAATCCGGATGATTCAATTGAACGATACAAAGCGCGGTTAGTGGCACGTGGCTTTAATCAACAGCATGGAATTGATTATGAAGAAACGTTCAGTCCGGTGGTGCGTTTTGATTCAATTCGGACATTATTTTCAATTGCAGCGGCGAAGAAGTTGAAAATGCGACAATTTGACGTGAAAACAGCATTTTTATACGGAGATCTACGTGAAAATGTGTACATGAAACAACCGATTGGATTCAGCGATGATACAAACAAGGTATGCAAGTTACGTAAAAGTTTGTATGGTTTAAAACAAGTTCAAGATGCTGGAATCAAAAGTTTAAGGATTTCATCGAAGAATTCGGCTTTAAATCATCATTGGCTGATCCATGTGTTTTTGCAAAGTCAAATGGGAAAACCACAGTTATTTTATGTATTTATGTTGACGATGGCATGATTTTTGGTGACAGTGATTATGTGATCGATGAGACCATCAATCATTTGAAGCAAAAGTTCGAGATAAAAGTAATCGACGCCAGGTGTTTTCTTGGTATTGAAATTGATCGTTTGAACGACGGATCAATTTTTATACATCAAACGGCATATGCACGCAAGGTTATTTGAAAGTTCAACATGGAAAATTGTGTTTCAGTGGGAGTACCAAGAGATACAAATCAAAAATTATCGCAATACGATGACAGCGATCCATCGAATTTTCCGTATCGACAACTTGTGGGCAGCATTATGTATTTGGCAATGGGAACACGACCTGACATTTCGTATGCAATCGGCGTGGCCAGTCGTTATTTGGAAAAACTATCGATCACTCATGTGAATGCGGCGAAGCGTATTTTGAAATACATAAATGGTACATTGAATCGTGGTATTTTGTACGGCTCTACAACGGGTGAAATTACATTCAATGGATACAGCGATTCGGATTATGCTGGCGATCTTGATACACGCAGATCGACAACTGGTTTCATTTTTACTGTGAATAATAGCGCCATAACTTGGTGTTCAAGGCGGCAATCAAGTGTATCGAAATCAACGGCTGAAGCTGAATATATTGCTGCTTCTGAAGCGACATCCGAATTGATTTGGGTGAAAAGATTATTGAATGAAATCGTACCGGATCAAGTGAACGAACCAACTTTGTACATCGACAACGAAAGTGCGGTGAAATTGATTAAAAATCCGGTGTTCCATCGTCGAACAAAGCATATTGATGTGGCTTATCATTTTATTCGGGAACAGCACGAACGAAAGGAATTGGCAGTTGAATCAATCTCAAGTCATGATCAATTGGTAGACGGTTTGACAAAAGCATTACCAAAAAATCGATTTGAATTTATATGGCAATCATTGGGCATGACAAATTGAATTTTACCTTTTTCATTTTGATTACATTTTCGAATTCAATCAAGATTTTTGTTAATGATTCATTCAATTATTTTGCATTGGCCCTTATGGCAATAGTTTCATTGGAACATAGTTTTTGGTTTATCTGGTAGTTAAAAAAAGGTGGGAGTATTAAAATGTATCGATTTTATAGTTTTTGTTAACGTTTAAATATTCAAATATAGGATTCGTGGCGACACCACATCGCACGGTCATTCTGCAAAACACTAACACATTTGACATCCATAGCATTGTAATTTTTGTACAGTCACTTTTTTTCTCTTTACATACAGCATTCATTAAATTAGCACGTATAAAATATAGTCGCTTGCTTGTTTCATTTTTCTTTAATTGTTTTTGCTGCGGATACATCGGTCAAAGGTAAAATCTCAACAACCACCCTTTAAAATAAGTAGAAAATTAAATAGAGAAGATTAGTACTCGACGCGTACAAGTGCTTAATGCAGACAAGAACACATAAAATGCAGGCACCAATGGTAACATCACATGACAATCCAAATATTCAAAAAAATTTACCTAGCCTGTATTCTATCAATACTCAAATTTCTCCTTACTTTTTCCGTAATGACAACATTCCCTCGGTCTGAATCACAGTTAGCTTTACCTATTAGATTTATTCACGAAAATATACAAAACTTGAAATCTTCAAGAGTCGTGTCTCTGGCATTCGCGGAAAAGTTAACAAAGTTCTGGTCCGATGAATCCTAAACTATGCGGAAAATTAAAGTGCTTTTTATGGTAACTGCTTGAAAGCATTAAACTGAATGCAAATCCGATAAATTTATTTCTCCAGTTTTTCTATTTCTTTTTTCGGATAGAAACTTTAAATTGTAGCCACACACTTGAGTACATTGTTCATTAGTCTATTTTCTAGACCACGTGTGTGTTAGGCGGACCGAAGAACAGACAAAACTTTTGTTACCGTTCAAATGAATCCTAGGCAGGGGTATATTCGTATTTGATTAAAAATACAAGAATCTCAAAGTATTGCGGGCATTTGTCAAGATTTTATCACCAAAATGAAATATTATACGGAAATGAATCATGTGAGCATTTAGCGTTTTAGTTAAGTTGAAGACAAGTTCAAATGGTAGAAAAATGTTTCTGTCGTTTGGTAAATGATAGTGGGATACATGGATGATGCCTCTATTGGAGTTCAGTGTGTATTCACTCGTTTTTCTGCTTGTACTTAAAGGATCTTTGATAAGAGTTGAAAATTGAAAGCTATTTTTGAGAACAGAGTCGGAAGTCACATTAGGGGCTTTGTAAAAACCTCTATCTTCGTCTAATATCTTACAAGCAAATGAATGACATCATTGTTAAGAAGTTACTGATTTTGAGCTTTACACAAAGAGTGAAGTTTATAGCTTCAGTAAATTCTGAAACCTTGCGAATGCCGACGCAAACACAATCCTGGATCAATATGAGAAACCACAAGCTGACACCGCTTGTCTGGACGGCAGAAAGAAATGGCATCACCATAGGAACATCGAAACTTTGTCAGAATTACGCATGAAAAACTATACAAGTATTATTCAAAGCCAAAAATCTACTTGAAAATCCAAAATATGTACTCGTATACTAAAATATATTAGAATACTCACATCTAGGGAAGAGTCCTTTGAAATTCCCTTCTGCTTCCTGACTTTCCGTGCACTTGATTTCCATAACCCGCAGGAGCTCACTTTAAATTCCACTTGATGATTTCTATAGATTTGTAATAATGTGTACAATGAATGCTAGTATAAACTATTTCGCAACCAGTAATCGAAATCTGGGGTGACAATATTCGTTTTCCTACTGAGGGCGCGAAAATAACTTATATCCACCCCTTGTTGAAAAGTGTTGGAAATTTTCTCGCCTACCGTTCTTAATTTCTCATACCACGTGCACTGAGCGTCGTATCCTTTGCTGCCCAGCGGGAAAATGGGTTTATTTATGGGTTTAACATTGTATTTAAAGGGTTTTGATTAAGTTTGAAATTTCTTATTCGTAAAAATGAAGACGGAATTGCAACCCTTGAGTATCTAGAAAATGGCACATAAATTGTTCAAGTATCTTTCAAAGAATTAGAGTATAGATCTAGTCATGCATTTACAAGGCAGGATGTGCTAAACAATGCATTACTCAGGATCTGAATAAAGTTCTATAGAAAAATCACGTCGTTTCCTATCACGGGGAGAAACACAACATCATTTCCTCCCGGGAGAAACAAACGCCCCACTCCTTACAGTTGAATGATTAATTTCAGCCTCAAGGGCTCACCATAATAATCCTAAGCTTCGTCATGCATCAAATCCTGTGACATTTGTTCGTACTTTTTGACATTTGTTCAAGTAGAGGATTTGCTTGTGTGCATAACGAGTCCTTTAATTCCTGAAAATCTCTCTTTCAATTAAAAGAACATCTACACTAACTTATTGATAGAGCATGAATCAAATTGCATCTGCCACTCAACAATGACTCATCAATCAAATATGAAATATCCTTTTTTCCGTGATTTTGTTGATATCTTTTATCTGGGAGCTGTCGTCGTGGGCACTGATGTGTCTTTTGATGAAAAGAGAAAGGTCCGTGAATAGTACTTTGTGGGTTATCATTGAGATTCAATAGATGAGAAAATTGTTCGATTCTTTGATAGATAAAACCATTGGAGACTTTTGTTAATGCAATTCAGTTGGTCGTTTTGCAGCAATGAGGCATTGCATTGTCCTTCAAAAACTTGATAGATGGAACGTGCTCTAAAAATGTGATGTGTTTTTCGTGCAAGTGGACTAGAGTGAGAGCTTGTTATTTTTCAACTGTTATCCTTGTTAGATCTATAAGACAGTCCATAATCAAGTTCCTGAAGTGATTTCAAGAGTCTCTTACTTTGTGATTTAGGTTCTAGACTACAGTGTAACCTGTCGAACTTATATGGATTATGTCACTTTTTGCGTTCAGTAAATAACATATACCTTGGATAGTAATTTTACGAAAGCCAAGTAAAATTGCAGCTTGTCTGTTGGTCCCTGCGCTATAGCAAGATTTCTCGGAACGTGCATAAATTACAATTATGGCACTTTGAGAATGAGTAAATAGTGATGTATTGTCCTAAGATTTGGTTTTAAGTATTAAATGTGCAGTCTAGTATTTAAAATTTTCACGAAAATACGAGCTGTCTTTTAATTGAAAGAACATGCTTATCGCATTTATTACTTGGAGTCATTTTATCCATTTCGTTATTCTTATCAATTTCCAATTGCATTTACTGACACCACTACTAATCATCGTGTGTGTGCGCCGTAGCGCTTTATATAGGGTAATCAACATATCTAAAATTTTCTAAATCTTACCAGCATTTCTATACCAGTTTTTGTTGTGATTTCATAAGCGCTGATGACGTTATCATTGTCTTCAATTGCCAATCCAACACTTTTTGTTGTTGTAGTGACATCACCAGTGTTTTGGATTGCCAATCCTACAATTGTAACGTTGTAACATTTTCAATTACCAATTATTCGAGTATATTGTTGGTACTTTCAATGATGATTCATTTATTCAGTCATTCAATCAAAATCAACGGCGAAGTATCAGAGCATACTGATAGATTCGCATGTGGCTGATGGACAATATAGTGGAACCCACCTTAGAAAAACGAATCTTTATGAGTGCCGTGCAGTTAACTCTACTGTATGGATCAAAGCTATGGGAAGACGGTTTCACCGAGGAGGCATATCAAAAGAGGCTGGCACAGGTGTAGCGGCCTATGCTCTTCGCTAGCTATGCTGGTCATCACAGGGGGTGATATCCATCCACATTTTGCTCACTTGCGTAAAAATGAAGGTAATGGCAAAATCAGCGATTAACGATTTTATTTTATTATATTTTTTTTGTGGTAGGGAGGTGAATGCCATTTATGCACAGAGTGTGGGACTCCCATGCTTGCCAGAAGGCGACTGGACTACCCACTAAACACCTCCCCTGTCAACCTGAGAACCCAGCCTGGAACCGTTTGACACATTACTTTGGGCCAGGACTCGTTTTGTTCTGCCGTGAGGCGCCTTCAAGCTGGGGCATCGCACTTATAGCGGGAGGGGAGAGGGGAGGAGGAAGTGCAAGACAAGCAATCCACGTGCCCCAACGCCCCCGGCTGCTGTGGATCCCTTTTATATTTTAGGACTGCCCAAGCATAAAGGGCCACCTGGTTCACCGCAACTATATTATTCGTGGTAAGCTCTCACGTCTCCCTGTAGAGTTCCCTTCGCAGCCTGATCCATTTTTTGCACGCGAAAAATGTGAGGCAGGAATTGTCCTCTCTCTTGGGCAATACCATCAATCAGGGGACCGTGACTTACCAATCTTGTGCAGGTAAGACTGAAAACACCCATGCTCACTCAAAAACTGGGTCAGATAGAAATCAGTCTCACCATGCCTTCGATTCAGCCACGGTCTCACATCCGGCATGAGGCACGCAGTCCACCTTCCCTTCGTGCAATTCACTCAAGACTGCTGCCAATCGTTGAGCGAGCGCTGTCTCTCCTCGCGGACAACTATCTCCCTCGCATCCTCGTTTCGGCACAGGTAAATAGCGCGGCGCTCTCTAGCAAGGAGGGCGACAGGTACTACGCCTACAATAACTCTCACCACCAAGTCAGAGACTGTCGGATACAAAGGTGCAATCCTTAGTGCTCCCCTTCTCTGTACCTGTGCCAAACATTTTCGGCAAGCCTCCTTGCTGAGAGCGTCGCCCCATACCTCTGCCCCGAACAGTAGCACTGACCCTACAGCACTCATCAAGAGGCGTCTTCTTGATGGTCTGGGTTCCCCTACGTTGGCCATAAGTCGACTTAGAGCTAATACTCCTGAAGCAGCTTTCTCAGTCATTGCCCTGATTTGCTCAGAGAAACTCATCTTCGAGTCGATCAGTAGCCCCAGGTACTTCACCGATGGCTTCGATTCGATTCGTAAGTCGCCAATACTGATCATCCTTACGCTAGGCATTCTCTTTTTTTTTAAGATGACCACTTCGGTTTTCTTCGGTGCTAAACTGAACCCGCGAGTAGTCATCCAGCCCCTCACTCGGAACATTAGCATACCTAGCCTAAGTTGTGCCTATTCAACGGTGCGTTCAATAACCAGAGGCGCAACATCATCCGCATAGCCGACCAAGCGTAAGTCTCAGTAGCCTGTCGTCAGACACGTTCCATAGGTCCGGACCAAAGATAGATCCCTGGGCAACACCCGATATAATTTCCATCATTCGTTGGCTCTGTGTCGTATCGTAGAACAGGCTTCGGTCTTTTAGATAGTCCCTCAGAAGCCGCATTAGATATGCCGGAGCTTGAAAAGGGGTTTCCCAGTGAATCCAGAATATCCATCCATCTAGCGGAGTTGAAGGCATTCCTGACGACGAGTGTCACCAACAGGACGATCCGTCGCTTGGTGCGACTATATGCCTCTGCCTTTTGGACCACGCTCACCACCTCTGTAATCGCATCAATAGTAGAACGTCCTGCTCTAAAGCCGTACTGTCAAGGAGATAGGTTCCCAGCAGCACGAATCGCGTTAGTGAGTCTTCCCTTGATGAGTTTCTCTAGCACTTTCCCAGCCGTGTCCAGCATGCATAATGGGCGGTATGCAGACGGCGATTCGGGATTTCCCTTCCCCTTGCTGATCAGCACGAGACTCACCACCTGCCATCGTATCAGGAAACCCCGTCCCGAAGGAAAGCGTTGAATGTGCTGAGCAGCAAGTCAGGACAATGGTGAAAGACAGGCCGCAACACCTCAGTTGGAACACCATCTGGACCTGGAGCCTTCCTCGCTTTCAACGAAAGGACTGCCTCTTCCAGTTCGGGCTGTGTGAAGAGTGGACACTCGATTGCTGTTTCACCATGGACAGCGTCAACACGGACGGGATGGGCGGGGAAAAGTGCCTGCACTATCTCGTCCATCTTGTCGCATCATGTATACAACGTTTCCGTAGGGCACCAAGATTCCGCATAATTAGCTTTTAGCCAAGGCCCCAATTACATCGGGTGTTGCCCAGGGATCTATCCTTGGTCCAGACCTGTGGAACGTGTCTTACGACGGGCTACTGAGACTTGAGATGCCAGATGAGTCGCGCTTGGTCGGCTATGCGGATGATGTTGCGGCTCTGGTCGCTGGACGCACCGTTGAACAAGCGCATCTTAGGCTAGATATGCTAATGCGCCGAGTGAGGGACTGTATGACTGCTCGCGGGCTCAGTTTAGCACTGGAGAAAACCGAAGTGGTCATCTTAACAAAAAAGAGAACCCTTAGAGTAAGGATGATCAGTATTGGAGATAAACAAATCGAATCGAAGCCAGCGGTGAAGTACTGATCGACTCGAAGATGAGTTTCTCTGAGCAAATCAGGGCAACTGCTGAGAAGGCTGCTTCGGGAGTATCGGCCCTGAGCCGACTTATGGCCAACGTACGGGGACCCAGCCCATCAAGAAGACGCCTCTTGATGAGTGCTGTAGGGTCAGTGCTACTGTTCGGGGCAGAGGTATGGGGCGACGCTCTCAGCAAGGAGGTATACCGAAAACGTTTGGCACAGGTACAGAGAAGGGGAGCACTGAGAATTGCATCTTCGTATCCAACAGTCTCCGACTCGGCGGTGAGAGTGATTGCAGGTGTGATACCTGCCGCCCTCCTTGCTAGAGAGCGCCGCGCTATTAACCTGTGCCGAAACGAGGATGCGAGGGAGATATTGTCCGCGAGGAGAGACAGCGCTCGCTCAACGATTGCCAGCAGTCTTGTGTGAATTGCACGAAGGGAAGGTGGACTGTGCGCCTCATGCCGGATGAGAGGCCGTGGCTAAATCGAAGGCATAGTGAGACTGAATTCTATCTGACCCAGCTTTTGAGCGGGCACGGGTGTTTTCAGTCTTACCTGCACAAGATCGGTAAGTCACGATCTCCCGATTGTCGGTTTTGCCCAGGAGAGGAGAACAATGCCTGTCACACATTTTTTGCGTGCACCAAATTGGCCAGGCTGTGAAGGGAGCTCTACAGGGAGACGGGAGAGCTCACCCCGGATAATATAGTTGCAGTGATGCTCGAATCGGTTGACAAATGGAACCAGGTGGCACATTATGCTCGGGCAGTCCTAAAATATAAAAGGGACTCACAGAAGCCGGGGGCGCTGGGGCTGGAGGATCGCTCTTCTGGCATTTCCTCTTCCCCTCTCCCCTCCCGCTAGGAAAGGGACTCCCCAGCTTGAAGGCACCCCACGGCGTAACAAAACGAGACCTGGCTCGAAGTAATGTGTCAAACGGTTCCAGGCTGGGTTCTCAGGTTGACAGGGGAGGTGTTTAATGGGTAGTCCAGTCGCGCATGGGAGTCCCACACTCTGTGCATAAGTAGCATTCACCTGCCTACCACAAAGAAAAACAAAGGCCCCAAGAATCCTTGTTCCCATTGTCCACTATTTCTTGCCAGCAGCGAGCCTTGCTATTGTTGATCAATTTGTGAAGGCATTTACTGGCCTATTTATATGCTGCCGCCCGGTTACTTGCCTCGTCTTGGCTCCGTGCCCGCTGAGCCTCACGGCGAAGCTTGTGACCAGTACACTGGGGGCCTGCCGTGTCGGGGATTTCGACGGGGCATAGAAGCTTTGCAAGCAGTATTGATAATGCTCATAGTTGAATTCACCACGTCTTGAGCTGCCAGTTCTTCCGTCTCTTCTGAAGCTCCTTACAGCAGTACACCTGCTGTGAGAAGCTCGACGAACCTCTCGACGTTCATCTTCCCGATGCTGAGAGCACGGACGACGGGAGACAACATCGCTTATCTCAGCAAAATGTACTGGTGATCACTGGCTGATCTAATACTCTCCAGTTGTGTATCCTCCATACTAAGGACTCCAAGGCGAATGTCACGTTCGGTATGTTCCTTCACAGCCAATATGGCGGAAGGTCGGCGTATTGCCGGTATTTAATACGACGAGTGCCGTCCTGGCCGCCATTTCTAGGACTCGTTTTCCCCGCGGATCTGTTAGAGGCATGCCCCATTCGATTGCTTGAGCGTTGAAGTTTCCCCCAACGAGCACGTTGCCCTCTGCGTTCAAAACAGCGCCCTCCAAAGTATTAAGCTTGGCTTGGAAAGATGATATCGATCGTCGGCGTTAGGTGCACACTAAAGAAGGTGGTCCCTGAGCGTTGAACCCACACGAAACCATCCCCCCGTCCACAGCTCCCCGCCTGGAAATCGCTATATTGAACCCAGATGGTGGCAGTACCAGTTTCATCAGGATACCATGGTGCTGAACTTTTATCATGATGTTGCTTATTCAGCAGCAAGAAGTCGGCTTTCAAGTCTCTCACAATATGCTCAAGCAGGTTTTGGGTGGTTGAGCTGCGTTGTAGGTTTAGCTGCAGGATGCGGTTCATGTTCTGATTTTGCCTTGGCTAGGACTTCCGGGAAAACCCGGCATTTTCCTGATCCCAAAACGTGTCCGGAATTGGGTCTTGGATTAGCATCCTTGCAAAGAATACAACGTGCCTTTTTAGTACACTCTTTTCTTTCATGTCCCATTTCACCGATTTGTAACATAGAGAACTCCTATCGGGTCCTTTGCATATTTGTGTGGTGTGACCATAGCCAAGGCATTTGAAACATTGAAGAGGTGTTGATCTTTGCCGTATCCTACCGACAACCCACCCTATTCGTACTTTGCCCTGATTCAGAAATTGTTCGTCGTCCTTTTCGGTCAAGTCAACTATGGCCATGCGTTGTCCCCTATGGTTTTCTGGTGTCAGCCTCGCCTTAATTCCACCCACGCTAGGGAACTCCCTTTTGATGGCCTCTTCCACCTCGGCCAGATCTATGACACAGTCAATGTCCCTTATTTCGATCAATGCTATCGGCTCGAGCGAGCCTACAGCTGCGTCCTGCCGAGGATTTTCTTTCCTGCGTCGCAGAATGCTTCCCTATTCTTGGCCTCTGCTCCAAATTCGACCAGTATGTGGCCCGACCACGTTGGTTGTACTGCTTTAATAGCCGGGCCTTACGTTTGCCCTAACGTCCCGCAGCACCTCCCCATAGGATCGACCATCTTGGAGTTTTATGTTACGAGCAGTGCCTGCTGCCGGGGTCTTCGTCGGGGCTTCGGTCACTCCTGTTTTGCATCAGGTCGTTTTTCTTGTTGGGCGTCTGTGCGAAGCTTACTTTCTGGCACTTTTTGAAGGAGTTTCTTTCGGTTTTTTTGCTCCTTTTATGAGCACTGTCTAAAACCCGTGATCTGGTGCTCAGCGCCCATCAAGTGCCTTTTCCTTCCAACTTTCATCCCGATCTCCTTCGACTGGGCTAGGCGCCATTTTTTTATTGGGTTTCACTGCAGGAGCTATCTGCATGTGGCCTTCAGATTCTGCCCCAAGCGCTTCTTTAGTCTTCTGCTCGTCTTCAGCCTTTAACCAGCTACTCCGATAGTGCCCTATGCGGTCTAGGAGCTCCTCTAGTTCAACGAGCCCAATCTTCACTGCTTTACTGATTTTTGGGGAGTCGCATGCAGATTGTATTCTTTTCAGAACATCTCCCACTTTTCGGAATAAACTTTCTTCTTCTTGTCGCTGGGCGGCAATTGTACTTTGCGACTATCCTTGGAAGAGGATATCGCTTTCCATTTCTGAATACAGTACTTCCGCCACATTTTTGACGTTGGCGAAACAATTACACGACGTCTTTTTATCTGTCGGGTTGCTCATTTCTTTTCCTGCCGTAATTCCCTCCTTGGCTTCAGGGTGATTCTTTATTATATCGGGATTTGTGACCTTGCATCGGTCGCTTCGGTAACGATCGCAGCAGTGACCATCGAATTCTGGATGTTCTTTATATTTTCTTCCACCGCTCGAACACCTGAAGCGTCCTGCAGAGTTTCCCGCTTTGCCTTTATAGGACGCTCTGGTGTTCGCATAATTTTTTTGCTTCGACCGAACGCCGCAGGGATCTCAGTCCGGACCAGACTGTCTGCTTATCTCCGTTTTTCGTCCCTCTTCATTGTCATTGTATTAATCGTTGTTTTTGTCATCGTTACTACCGCTCTCGATGTACTGTTAACGTCGTGGCTACCGCTGGTTGCGTCGTTGTTTTAATATTTTATTTCTTCTTTTGGGTTTTTTTGATCATGTTTATATGTTTTGGTTGCTCCAGTTTTATTGGGTCGCCCCTCGGAGCCACTATCTCCGTTCGTGTGTGTAGTCGCCTTTTTGGTCCCATGGTTATCTTTGCAGAGCAGGAAGACCATGCGAGGGTTCGCACAAGCCCTTATGGGGACAAGTGCTCAAAGCCAGACCAGCGCTAGTCGGGAGTCCGTCTCAACCGAACCTACACCACCAACCCAATGGTGTGAGCTTCGAACGTACTTCGAGGCCTGCCAAGGTTGTACCGGGACGGAGACGGTATGATAGTTGAATTGGAGCCGTTCACACACGAGTGTCAACTCGGCGCTACTGTGCAAAGCAACTAGGTACAAACCATCACATCCGCCAACCCAAAGCATGAATTCCAGTTCGTTGTCCAAAGCGTAGTGCAGATCCAATCAGGGTCGTTGCCTGTCATCCCAGGAAGGAACCTCATGGCGCCCCCCATATCCTCGGGTGCGTGGGGGTGGCGCTCCCGGAAGAATGCTAGCCTCCAAGAGTGCTCTTGTCGACCGGCACTCTCCCGGCGGGAATTTCCTCGGGTACGTGGGGGCGATCCTCCCCAAAGAATGCTAGCCTCCTATTGAAAACTTTTCACGCGTCTTCCTCGCACCGTTTTATCTGAATGGAGGGACATGAGCATTGTATAGATTTCTGTTTATATTCCGTGAAATTCTTATTGCCAATCAATTCAATTGACTCGCATTAGATTAAATGTGCCATGCTTACCTAAAATGCCTAAAATGTTGATCATAGCCAATTATCAAAGTTGCAGTATTCATTCATTTCCAATAACTTTTAGCATATCAAAATTTGGCACGTGCTGCCTGCCGCAGCAGTGTTTTTCGAATGAAGTCAGAAATGTTTCCCCATGCGTAGAATATAATATAGAGAATCGGAAACATATAAGATCATTTGCTGTGCTTTTAGAGTGGGACGAGTGAGTTTATAATCACATAGAATCTGTTTGAAAGCTTTGTGGAGAGGGGTATGCAAATATCGTACGAGTGTGTAAAGTGGTTAGCCATGTTTTGCTGGGGATTGACAACATAAATTTGGACAACATAAATGCTGGCCGATAGGAGTACTCTTGGAGGCTAGCGTTCTTTGGGGAATTTCGCCCCCACATACCAAAAGAAACCCCGCAGGGGGAATGCTGGTCGACAGGAATACTCTTGAAAGCTAGCATTCTTTGGGGAGTTCCATCCTAACGTACCCAAAGAAATCCCCGAAGGGGGAACGTCGGTCGACAAAATTACTTTTGGAGGATAGCATTCTTTGGGGAGCACCGCCTCCACGAACCTGAGGATATGAGGGGGGACCGTGAAGTGCGCTCCTGGGATTACAACTATCGACCCTGACTGGATCTGCCCTACGCTTTGGACAACGAACTGGAATTTATGCTTTGGGCTGCGGATATAATGGTTTGGGCCTAGTTGCTTTGCACGGTAGCGCTGAGGTGACACTCCTGCGTGAATGGCTCCAATTCAACTCTTATACCGTCTGCGTCCCGTTAAAACCTTGGCAGGCTTGGAGTACGTTCGAGGCTCACACCATTGGTTGGTGGTGTAGGTTCGGTTGAGACAGACTCCCAATTAGTGCTGATCTGACTCTGAGCACTTGTCTCCATAAGGGCTTGTGCCAAACCTCGCATGGCCTCCCTACTGTGAAAAGATAACAACGGGACAAAAAAGCGACTAAACAAACGAACGGAGATAGTGGCTCCGAGGGGGACCCAACAAAACTGGATTAACCAAAACCCTAACAAAAGATTTAAAAAATCCTAAAAAAGAATGCAAAAATAACAACAACAGCTCTTCGGGAGCGATAGTAACAGACGAAAGTGACAATTAATACAATGACAATGAAGACGGACGAAAAACGATTATTAACAGACAGTCCTGTCCAGACTGAGATGCCTACGCGGTTCAGTGCAAGCAAAAAATGGTCCGAACGCCGGAGCGTCCTAAAAAGAAAAACGGGAAACTCTGCAGGACGCGTCAGATGTTCGAGCGGTCGAGGGAAATATAAAGGACATCGAGAATTCGATGGTCACTGCTGCGATCGTTACCGAAGCGACTGACGCAAGGGTCGTAAATCCCGATGTAACAACAAATCAACGTGAAGCTTACGAGGAGATTACGGCAGAAAGGGCAGGTTTGACCAGACAAATAAAGTGAAGTGCTTTCATTTCACCGCCAACATCAAAAATGTGGCGGAAATATTGTACTCGGAAACGGAAGCCGATAATCTCTTCCACGCACGATGTGCGCAAAGAACAATTGCGACATGAAGAAGAAAGACTATTCCGAAAGCGGGAGAGGTTCTAAAAAGAATACAATCATGCAAGCAGGAGATGTTCTAAAAAGAGTACAACGTGCAACTCGCCAAAATTCAAGGAAGCCATAAAGATTAGCGTCCTTGAACTAGAGGAGCTCCTGGACCACATAGGGCATTATCGAAGGAGCTGGATAAAAGCCCAAGAGGACCAGAAGGCTGAAGAAGAGCAAAAGGCTAAACCTTCCCGGCCATGGGTTGGGCTTAATCCCCAAACTTTGGTTATAAGTTGACTAAGAGCTGATACTCCCGAAGCAGCCTTCTCAGTTATTGCCCAGATTTGCTCAGAAAAACTCATCTTCGAGTCGATCAGTAGCCCCAGGTACTTCACCGCTAGCTTCCTTTCGACTAGTATGTCTCCAACACTTATCATCCTTACTCTAGGGATTCTCTTTTTTGTCAAGATGACCACTTCGGATTTCTCCAGTGCTAAACCGTACCCTCGAGCAGTCATCCAGCCTCTCACTCGGCGTATTAGCATACCTAGCCTAAGTTACGCTTGTTCAATGGAGCGTCCACCGACCAGAGCCACAACATCATCCGCATAGCTGATCAAGCGCGACTGATCTGACATCTCAAGTCTCAATAGCCCATCGTTAGACACGTTCCATAAGTCCGGACCATGGATAGACCCTGGGCAACAGCCATCCTTCGTTGGCCCTGCGTCGTGTCGTAGATCAAACTTGGGTCCTTGAGGTAGTCTCTCAGAAGCCGCATTAGATATTCTGGAACTTGAAAATTATATTCCAATGTATCCAGAATGTCCACCCAAGGCGTTCCTGACTTCGAGTGTCACCAATAGGACGATTCGTCGCTTGGTGGGACTATATGCTTCTGCCTTTTGGAACACGCTGACTACCTGTACAATCGAATCAATGGTAGAGAGTCCTGCTCTAAAGCCGTACTGTCGAGGAGATAGCTCCCAGCAGCACGAATCACGTCAGTGAGTCTTCCCTTGATGAGTTTCTCTAGCACTTTCCCAGCCGTGCCCAGCATGCATAACGGGCGGTATGCAGATGGCGATTCGGGATTTCCCTTCCCCTTGCTGATCAGCACAAGCCTCGCAACCTACAATCATACCGGGAAAACCCCGTTCTGTGGGCAAGCATTGAATGTGCTGAGCAGCAAGTCAGGACAGTAGTGATAGACAAGCTGCAACACCTCAGCTGGAATACCATCTGGACCTGGAGTCTTCCTTGTTTTCAGTGAAAGGACAACCATTTCCAGTTCCAGTTATGTGAAGAGTGGACACTCAACTGCTGTTTGTTGTTTGGACAGGGTCAACACAGACAGGATAGAAGGGTGCTCACACTATCTCGTCGATCTTTTCTACATCATTTAGGCAAGGTTTCCGTAGAGCACCAAGCTTCCGCATAATTAGCTTGTAGCCAAGGTTTCACGGATCTCTGTTTTCAGTGTCCATTAGATCTTGCTAGCAGTGAGCTTTGCTGTTATTAATCAATTTGCGAAGGCATTTCCTGGCCGATTTATATGCTGCTACCCGGTTGCATGCCTTGTCCCGGTTCCGTACCCGTTGAGTCTCACGCCGAAGCTTGTGACACTCCTTTAGCTTTTCAGCGATTTCAGTTGACCATTAGTGTATTGAGGGCTTGTTTTGCCGGGGTTTTCGATGAATCTCCCTGGAGCAGGACACCTACTATGAGCACCTTGACAAACCTCTCGAAGTCTATCCTTCCGATGTTCCATCCAATTATAAAAAGCCGAGAACACGAACGTTGAGAGACAACATCGCTGTTCTCAAGCAGAATGCACTGACGATCACTCGCTGAGTAGTCCTCTAATAGTCTCCAATTATGTATTCTCCATACTAAGGACAATGAGATGAATGTCATGGCCAGAATGTTTCCTCGACAGCCAATATGGCGGAAGCTTGGCGTAGTTCCGATTTTCAGTACGACAAGCACCGTCCTGGCCGCCATTTCTAGGATTCCTTGTCCACGCGGATCTGTTTGAGGCATGCTCCATTCGATTGTTTCAGCGTTGAAGTCTCCCGCCACAAGCACGTTCCCGTTTGTGCTCAAGACAGTGCCCTCCAAAGCATTAAGCTTGGCTTGGAAAGATGATATCGATTCGTTCAGCTTAGGTACATACTAAAGAAGGTTGTCCCTGAGCATCGAACTCACACCACGCAAGAGGTGTTTTGATGAAAGTGAAGATGACGATGACATGAGTACAGACGATCAAAAGACCAATTTCAAAAGGAATACTTTCTATGTAATCATCGACTCGGTTATTGCGGGAATATCCAATAGGTTCAATGCCATGAAGGATTCACATAATGGTTTCTCTTTTTTATGGCTATACACAGCGATGAACGAAACCGAAATTCAAAGTGCTGTGTGAAATTTCTTCCAAAAACACAAATTGAACGTTTTTGAACATTTAGGAGATGAAATGATCCATCTGAAACACATATACAAAGGCAACTTCGAAGAAGAGCTATCAACCTTTACATTGCTAAATGCGATCTTTATTTGAAATCTGGAGACAATTTTTCCGAATGTGTGTGTTGCCCTCCATGTATTTTGCACTATAACTGTTACCGTTTCCAGTGCTAAACGTTCATTTAGTGTTCTTGCTCACATCAAAAACTTTCGTCGATCATGCTCTTCATAAATGCGTGTTTCAGCACTTGGTACTTTTTGCATCGAGGCCCCATTAGCTAGGAAGTAGGATATTGATACTGTGATAAGAAATTTTGCAGCCAAGAGATTGCTAGCTAAGAAAGAGATGCAGATCGCTAAAGCCTCTTATTTTCATAGTGTTGAAGGCTCTCTAAACTCAAATCATTCAAAACCATTTTGGAAATATATACGCTCTCTTAAATCCTCTTCCAGTTTCCTATCCTCGCTTCATTTGAATGACTGCTTAGCAACTTCACCTCTCGAGATTTGTGGACTTTTTAGAACTCCGTTTTCTTCTATTTTTAATGCTACTCCCAGCAATAGCCCTTTGTTCCCAATCATACAAACGCCACCTTCATTTCTTTTTACTTGCTATTCGAAAGAATGAAGCTTATTTTAGAACTTGACGACTCTGTTAGTTCAGGTCCCGATGGTATTCCTAATCATTTTGTGAAGTCATTAAATACTTCTATTTGTGTCCCACTATCCTTTCTCTTCAACTCTAGCTTATCTTCAGGCTCTTTTCCTTCGTGTTGGAAAATATCGTATGTTACTCCTGTTTTCAAAAAAGGTAGCACCTCAGACATTGCCAATTATCGGCCTGTCTCTTTATTAACCAGTTCCTCTAAACTACTGAAGAAAATCATGTACTTGCACCTTTATTCACTTACTCATGATTTGTTCATTCCTGAACAACATGGCTTTATCAAAGGGCGATCAACCTTAACGAATTTGTTAGAATTCATGACCGTTGCTTCAAAAGCCATGGAGGAACGTTTACAAGTAGAAACCTTGTATTTGGATTTCTCTAAAGTCTTCGACTCAGTAATTCACAATATTTTGTTTAGCAAACTTAAATTTCTTATCGTTCTTGATTATTTGCTCCACTGGTTATCCTCTTACCTATCCAAACGTGTCAGTCAGGTCTCCTTTCAAGGCTATCTTTCTACCCACTTCCATCTGTCTTCAGGTGTTCCTCAAGGATCCATTCTTGGCCCACTATTGTCCACTCTTTTTATAAATGACTTATCATCCATTGTAATCAACTCTTCCTGCCTTCTTTATGCAGATGACGTCAAAGTTTTCAAAGTAGTGTCTTTAATCAATGACTCTGCCTTACTTCAAGAAGATTTGAATGCCGTTTTATTTTGAAGTTCTTATAACCAATTTACACTAAATGTTTCAAAGTGCATCCATCTTTAATTTTCTAATAACCCTTCCCCTATAATTTTTTAAATTAAGTTAAATAGTTCGTACCTATGTACGGTGACACAGGAACTTGGGTGTCACTTTCGACTCTAAATCCAAGTTCGACGCTCATATTTCTGAAATTACTTCTAAAGCCTCTCGCATTTCTGGCTTGATCTTAAGAAATTCGTATATTTTTTCCGATCCTTTGTAATGTGTTGAATTATATTCCAGTTAAGTTCGTCCCATCCTTGAGTAATGTTCACTAGTTTGGTCGCCTCATTTCAAGTTCACGCTTGAAGCTGTACAAAAAATATTTACCAGGATCGTCTTCTTGAAATCCCAGATTCCCTACATTTTTTTATGAATCACGCTTAGCTATTCTCAATATTCCTTCGCTGAAAATGCGTCGACTCTACCTCGATGAATGTTTCCTTTACAGGCCTTGCCATGGTTTGCTCGATAGTCGCCTAGTCAACCAAGTTCCAGTGAGGCTCGTTAAGCGTTCTACAAGATCGTCGAATATCTTTGATATTCAATTCGCACGTAGTTTGGTGTATTTTCACTCACCCATGCTCAGATTACCTCGTAACCATGATGACCTTCAGCTTGGGCCCTCTCCCCTCTCGTATTTAGTTTACAAAAGATTTGTAAGCTGTCTTCTTCTCAACACTTATTAATTTTTCTTATTTATTTTTTCCTAGTTTTTGTATTTTTTTATTACTTTTATCTTGCTATTTGCATGCTGTGTGATTACTCAGTTTATTTTGCTGTGCTATTATTTTATCTATTTTGTAATTGGATTTGTTTTTGTTAAATAGAAATAAATAAATAAATATAAGAAAATAACAGAGACTTCTTGCCACTATGGGTTCCCGTAAACAGGACTAAAGAAGTGCTTTGAGCAATAGCACTGCGCTGAGAATAAATAGTTGAGTCAACAGTGGCAACCGCCAATTTTTTTTTTAATAAATAAGGTTTAAACAAAGTCTTTGCTTATAGACGTCTATTAAATCGCTCGTGTCAAAAGTTTTCAAAAGTTACATAAATTTTTTTAAAAACATCAATTCGAAGTTAATTTATATCGGAAAAAACTTATATTGTTGAAGTAATCGGCTCAAGAAATTTTATCGAATATTGTTTACTTCGATTGGTAAAGAAAAAAAAAGAACCGAAAGAAACTTCAGGGCCGCTGGTGCGGAGGAGCCCGACGGCTTCCGACCGTTGGGGCAACCTGGCGGAACGACGAATACAAAACCGGCGATAATCACTAAGAGAAAACATAACGAAGAAAACTCCGCAGATGGAGGATGCAAGCTGCAAATAATAGCGGACAATCACCAACGGCTAAATTGCAAAAAGAAAATGATGAGCTAAGGCTAGAGATACAGTTTCTCAAAGATCTTATCAGAAAAGGGATGAAGCCTCAAAAGACGCAGCCACAAAATCAATGGCAACAGGTAATAAAGCCGAAGGAAAGTACAAAGCAAGCAATTCCAGAAGAAGTTCTACGTGCTGGTGGCACCAACGAGAGTCAAAACTATTTTGCAGTGCTGGAGGGATTAACCGAAGAAATGAAAATTGAAGAAAACTTCGAAGGTAATTCTAATCAAGATAATGACTTAAATTTTATTCAGTATTTAAAAAATAAAAATAAGGAGAAAAAATCAGCCCGAAGTTCTGCTGGTTGGCCAATCAACGTGTTCGGACAAAGCGGAAAAGATATGGTTCGGCTATTGGCAGCAGAAAACAAACTAGCCGATTTCGAGATGAAAAGAGTTAAGATAATGCCGAAAAATTAACTATAAGGATGCAATCACTGGTTGATTTCAAGTCAGCCAAAGATGCGTTAAGTTCTGGGGAGGTTCCACACTTCACCTATACCCCAAAAAGTGAGAAGAATCAGACCTTCTTGTTAAAGGGTTTGGACTGCGGAGAGGATACGACCGATCATCCTTAGGTGCTAAAAGAAGCTGCACCAGATAGTGATTTTGTTTCAGTCAAAGCCTTCGCAACAAGAAGGTCGACCGTAGAAAGGAAGAATTTGCTACTTTACCTGGTACAAATTGCAAATAAGAGCAGTCCAAGTGCTCTTCAAAAAATAAGGTACTTGAACTTCGGAGTGGTGAGGTGGGAACACATCCAGAAAAAAGAGGTCAGCCAGTGATACCGGTGTCAAAGATTTTGTCATTCTGCTGCAAATTGTGCCATGTACTATCGGTGCGTCAAATGCAAAGACGTTCATGCTCCCAGTGAGTGCAAATTGGCTCAGACGGAGCCTAAAGAAAAATTATACTGCGTTAACTACGGTATTTTTGATCATACAGCATAATATCGAGGATGCTCCCGATATCAAGATGCAAAAGTTAAATTTGCTCCAAAGCAAACACAAGTACACCGTAATATCATACCTTCCAACCTCGTGAAGCCCGGAGTATCATTTGCACAAGCCGCTAGAGGACCAGCAGAAGATGCTGGAAATAATATAAATAAACTAAGTGGCAATCATGAACTGCTTCTCAAAATTTACCAGCAACAGAATTCTTTATCGGAGAGAATCGGCAAACAAGATTTAAAAATTAACGTTGCTTTTCAGCGTTTAGGTCTTTCAAATGCTGTTGCAACCACGGAAGTCATCGCAGTTGCAGACATCAAGTTTTAGCAGAGGGGTGTGTAGCCTGCGGTGGCATACTGAGGCCGGCTCGCGCTCAGTCATCTCGTGGGACTTCCGGGACACTAACACGGAAGGAAACGGAAGGGAGAGGAGGAGGATTGAGAAATGAAAAATTAATAGCTTAGCAAAACATGGCGGTTTATTTAATTAAAAAAAAGAAATTCACAAATTCAACAAAAAGAAAGATAGCAATCAACACAAAAACAAACAGACCCCTCATTAATTTTTTAATGCAAAACAAATTAACTAATATATTAATCAAAAGAAAAATAGCCAATTTCAATAAGCTGGGAAAAATACGTACTAGATAAAAGGATGTCAAAAAAAAAAACAATGAAAAATATTAATTTTTACTTACTCTCTTCTTTTTCCGTGGATCTCCGAGCGCTCGGGGAAGGACACAAAAATAAAGAGGTGGGGTCACTGAAAAATTTAATTGACTTTAAATTAAAACATATTAATTACTGATAAGCGGCCACTTCATCATAATATTCAATCCCCAATCCAACATTTCACCTCCAGCAAATCCGATCCCGCAATCCTTTTCATTTTCAATTACCGCTGCCGCATCTGGGTAACGTAATTGAAGTACAGTACACTTCGATCCCGCTACCCACACATCTTTTTTCCGTATCGACGTATCGACAAACGCAATAATATCCATTGTTTTGCATATATGGCAATTTGCATAATCCAAGAGGTGCTTGATTAGATGCAAAGTGTCACATATGCATATACGGAACCTATTGATTTTGCCGATACCTCAAAAAGAGTGCTTCCCTGCGCTCGGGGAACTTGAACCCAGGATTCCAGCAGACCTCCGCTCGAGAACTCACGACGCAACCAATGGAGCCATGTTCTATTGATTGCCCATCCATCTAATAAGCAACTTCAACGATGGATCTGTTAGTAGGGAAACTTGAATGAATTTTCGTTAGTATAAAAAAATTAAAGTTGTTAGTGGGAAATAGTGAATAGAATTAGTAAGTATGAAGGAAGGAATTAGGTTTTGTTAGGAAAAATGTATAAAATGAAATTTTGTTAATGGGAGTTAATGTAGGGAGTGTTGTTAGTGGGAAAATTAAAGTTATTATTATATTACTAGTTTGTTGAAATCGGAAATAAGGGAAAAGGGTAGGATTGTGATGATGTGGAAATTAAAATTATAGGGAAATTGGAAAAATTTTGATAAAATTAAATAAATAACAGGAGAAAAGGTATAATTGCCCAAAGGAAGGTGGAGATGTTACGGCAGCCATTTGAAGTTGCGAATGGGAGAAAGTTGGTACGCCGGGATTCGCAACAATGACTCATAATAACTTCTCATCCAGTCATATTCCCATGGATAGGATTCGCCTCATATCGATCAATGTGAACTCCATTGTTACTATACATCGGCATGATTATCACCTTGAATTCATTGTCAAGCAAAAGCCTGACATCATGCTTCTCACGGAAACCCACCTCAATTCATGGCACTCCATGACATTCAAGGATTTTGAATTTGTAAGAAACGATAGGGTAATAGGTGATGGGGGAGGTGGCACCGAATATTGGTTAAAAGACCCTATTGTTTCCAAAATATTGAAAAATTCGAATTCAAAAACTTTGAATCTCTTGAAGTGTCCGTTATTAAAATCTCACTGCAAAGTGGGCATGACCTTTTCGTTATCTCTCCCCATGCAACTGATGGAACTGTTCTCAAGCTCAAGGAGGAGCTCGATTCCTTGTTTGAAATACTCGAACCGAACAGGCTGCATATTTATTATATTCTTACTGGTGACCTGAACGCTAAGCATATATTATGGCTGAACGCCACCAATAATCCAATAGGTGTATTGCTGAAATCGTAGATAACAGAGAGCCAAATTGAATACATGTGCAATTTATATAGGTCGGCGTTCCCAACACACCCTAGGACAAATTCATATTTGAACCTCTGCATTGCTCATGCAAGACTTGTATTCAGCTTTATTAGTCCTCAACGGAAACTGCAGGTGCTTCCTTATGATAGCGATCATAACGCAATCGTAATAGAAATCAATCATCAAAGGGATGATCTCTTCCTTATTCCAGTTCAGCACGAAAATCATCGGTTGGATTTCAAAAAAAACAGACTGTGGAAAGTTTCAAAAGAAGCAATGTCCTCCTTCTGATTATCGCGATGCTTGCTCATTGGTTCCTAATGACAGGAATCAAACTAACGATGAAATAGATCTCTATTTGTCGAAGTTAGAAAAGCTGGCGTTGGAAACGATTGAGAAAGTAGTTCCCAAGATTAAACATCGAAAAAATATGGAAGGATATGAAACACCAACCATCGCAAGGTTGAAAAGCCTTCTTCTCACACGCGTCAACAATATTTATCGACGATTTTTGGACTACAACCCTCCCTCGTTGGCTTTGTTGAAATTACACCGGAAGAATGTCTGGAACTTAATCTGTTCATACTTCAGGAGTGAGGTCAGCAATCAATGGGCGGAAAAACTGAAGGGTATTCGCCTACAGGACCCAGATGGCGTTTTCGCGAAAGTGAATAGCATATTTCGTAAGAGGTCTCGAGTGAAGGTATCGAATCTTGAAGTCACTAGTGATGAGATAAATCTTCTCGATAGGGCTGATATCGAAATTGATAGTACGTCTCCGGATAGAAATGGAAACAGGATTATTTGTGATGGATTGTAGAAACTTACCCTGAACACATTTTGAATTGGTTCATCTATCAAACCCTGAAAGAGGGAATGAAATATTTTCAGAGGTCGTTGAGGCAAGAGTTTCCGACTTCAAATCAAGCCTGAATTGCCAATCAATTCTTCATTCCAATGAAACATTAACATCTGACCTCATACCGAGCTTGAATCTTATCGACTATTTTGTCAGGTATGAAAAATTGTGTCTCATATTTCGCAGAATAAACAATAAGAAATCATGTGGTACTGATGGTATTCCAAATATAGTTCTCCGACATTTGCATGAGGTTGCTATTGGGAATTATTGCATATTGTTCAACAACATGTTGAACAATTCATATTTCCCAAATGAGTGGAAAACGGCTAAGATATTCTGATCTTGAAGAAAGGAAAAGAATCTTCATGCCCCAAAAGCTATCGCCCAATCAGTGTTTGAAGTGATTCTCAACAGAGCATCAAACGCCCACATAGAGAAATATGAGTTGATGCCGAATTGCCAGCTTCGTTTCCGTGCCAGGCATTCGACCACACATGCAATAACGAAAGTAACCTCAGACATCTGTTGGAAACTAAATGACAGAGAATGTGTTGGAGCATGTCTCATTGATATGGAGAAAGCCTTCGATACGATGTGGTTAGATGGACTAGTTTTCAAACTACTTCAGGACAGGTTCCTCAGACACCTTGTCGCCATGATGTGCAATATGTTATACGGAAAATCATCAGTTGTAACTGATGGAAATTTGACAACAATGGGCGAATTCAAGGTCTTAATTTATTTATTTCAGAAATCAACTTACAGACTAGTAGTCCAATTACAAGTCAATTAATACAAAATTTAAATACCAACATATGAATCCAAAATATGGCAGAACTTAAAGAAAAAAGATCACAATACGATATTAAAAATGAAGATTTATAGGAATATTTATAAATTTGATTTTTCAAAGAAGTTTTGAATACGCCAAGAGATTGTGGTAGAGGACCAAGACTTTGCTGGTTGTGCATACGAGGTAAGCGTCGCAAAGGGGAGTGGAAGAAGGTGTTAGTACGTGCATACGGAAGCTGAAATTGAAGCGAGGATCTATTAGGGCGAGCCGTGTCGAATGTATTTATTTGCCTGCAAAAATTTTGAGGTAAAAGGCAATAATGAAGCTTGAACAAAAGACATTCGTCAAGGAAAGATCGTCTGGACTCAAGGGTAGGAAGGTTCAAAGTATGAAGTCGGTCATCATAAGGGGAGTAAGGAAGGTTGAATTTGAAGAATAGGGACCGTGTGAATCTGCGTTGAACTGACTCAACAGCATCGATGAGCTTCCTGTGGTACGGACTCCAAATTTGGGAGCAGTACTCCAAATGACTACGTACTAGTGAGAAGTAAAGGCACATACAGGATGTGATATGTTGAGATGACGAAGCGGATCGTAAAACAAATCCAGTTAAGCGAGAGGCTTTGTTAATAATTAGATCAATGTGGAAATCAAACTTCAGTTTACAATCGAAAAGCACACCAAGATCCTTGAAGGAGGTTACATTGCTCAAAGGGATACCAACAAGCCTACACGTTGAGAGAAGAGGACATTTTTTACAGGAGAATGTCATCTGATGGAATTTGGAAACATTTAAGGAGGGATGGTTTGATTCACACCAGTCACTAAGACGCTGAAGATCGGTTTGAAGGATATCCACATCTAAAAGGGAATCAATAACTCGAAAAATCTTGAAGTCATTAGTATGAAGGAGACAGGGGGATGCAATAACCGAAGGTAGATTATTGATAAAAAGTAAAAATAGTATGGGGCCAAGTATTGAACATGCGGAACTCCCGAACTCGGGTGATATGAAGAAGAGAAGCAGGAGTTTAAAGTGACTACACATTGACGATTCAGGATATAAGAGAGAAGCCAGGAATAGAGGCAACTAGGGACATTGAACCCTAAAAGTTTCTCAAATAGGAGAGAGTGATCCACTGAATCAATGGCTTTAGAAAAATCCGTAAAAATAACGTCCACTTGTTGTTGTTGATCGAGGGCAGCTGCAATATTATGGGTAAAAGTAAGTAAACTTGTAAGGGTAGATCTGCCTCTGACAAAACCATGCTGTTGATCTGCTAAAGATGGGAGGACAAGTGGATATAGCGAATCAAAAACTATCTTTTCAAGAATTTTACTAAAACAAGGAAGAAGGGAAATAGGACGATAGTTTGAGACGATATTACGATCAGCAGATTTGAAAATAGGAAAAATGAGGGCAACTTTCCATTGGGCGGGGAAAACCCCACAGGATAAACTCAAGTTAAAAATAATTGAAAGGGGAACACAAAGCAAAGAAGATAAAGATTTTGCTAGAAAATTTGGAATGCCATCAGGGCCTACACTGGTGCTGTTGTCAAGATTATTTAAGAGTTACTCAACCTGCAAGGGGTTTGTACGAAAATTAGTAGAGGAAAAAGCGCAAGAAGAAAAGTAAGAAGCAAAGAGTTCACAAGATTCTTGAGGAGAAGACGATGTTACGCCATCTAGACTAAAATTATCAGGAGCATGATGAGAGGTCCTTAAATATTTTACATACGACCAGAATGCACGAGTGTGATTCAACATTAACGAAGTTTCAATGTGGTTGACATAAGCATGAAGTGCAAAAGTGGCAATTTTCTTGACCGCGGCACGGCGCTCTTTAAATTTAATGAGGTCAATTGGAAGACCACTGGATAAGAATTTTCTGCGGATAGCATCTGTAGCTTTAATTGCAGTGGCAACATCTGAATTAAACCAAGGAGAATCTTTAAGTCTTCTTGCTGGACACACAGGAGTAAATTGCGAGATTAAGGATGAAAGAAACATATAGAGCTTATCAACACAATCTTCAATGTGGAGATTGCTGAAGAGTACAAATTCGCGGCATTAAGGTTAGCTTCCATGCTCGAAAAATCGGCTTTTAAAAAATTAAAGCGGGAAGGTGAGGAATTCTTCAAAGAACGAGAATTTGAGATTGCAAGCTCAATAGAGAGTGATGGATGGTGAGGATCAGGTTTGATGAAGGATGAGAGTGCCACCGATGCAGACAGAGAAGAAGGTAACAAGTTGGAAAGAACAAGATCAAGCAATTTGTTATTGGCATTGGGAAAAGTGTTGTATTGGGTGAAAGAACAGAGGGAAATAAGAGAAGAAAGAGCAAAAGACACGTCTTGAATGGTCTACAGCAGGGAACAGTGACTACGCCTTTGCTCTTCTCAATATTCATTCGCAAGCCATTGAACGGCTTTGATTTTGACGTCTCGCCAACGCGATCATTGGTAGCATTTGCTGATGATCTGGTCATCTATACGGCAGACCGAAAACCTAGAACAGTTCAGAGCAATCTTCAAAAAAAGTTCAATGATGTGCAGCTCTACACGTACAATTGGCGAATGAAAATCAATGCGCAGAAGTGCGAAACAATTTTGTTTCGGACAACGCTGCAAGGGGCCAGTCAAGGTCTGAAACGTAATTGGGGGGATTTCCGTATTATGGCTGGTGAGGGTAGTTCAGAACGGGTTCCACATAAATCCTGTGCTCAATACTTCGGCGTTCATCCCGATCAGTATTTGTACTATACTGAACATGTCAAAATAATGCTCAGTAACGCACAAAAAGTAGTCATAGTCCTTCGACGACTCTTTCATTCCAGAAACATTGATCAAAAGGTCAAAGTTATTTGTTAGAAGACCCTGGTTAGACCAGTTTTGACATATGGATGTCAGATCTGGTACAACCAGAGTGCTATTACTATGGAAAGATTAAGAGTTTTCGAAAGGAAATGTCTTCGTGCATGTACTGGTTTGTACAGAAAGCCTGAGACGGATTGGAAGCACTATATATCGAATAGAAAAATTTATCAAACCGCTCAAGTGGCAAGAGTCGATATCTTCATACTGAAACTTCTTCGGAATCATTTCGCAAGATCTGTGACTGTGAGTGAAAACCCTTGGATTTCACAGCCGTTCCACCCTACAGACTAGTATATTGTGACTTGCCTCGCTTTGTTCCTTCAGAAGCATTCGTGTATTTGGACATGAATCGATATGTTTATGATTCTGACGGCGTCCCAGTCATATATCACATATATCGACGGGCCACCGATAAGAAGATAAAATATCCTCTAAATTTGAGTTCACGAGATCAACGATTCCAATGGAGATACTCATTTACTAGATTCGTTGAGGCTGGTCGAGCTGAGACGGAGCAATCTGGGCATTGGTGGTTGAATGACAATGTCTAAATTATTCGTGTTCATTTTCTGTTTTTGCGTTTTTTCTCTGTACTTAATTTTTTTGTTCCAGCTCATCATTGCTGCATCTAGTGTTGTTTATTTGTATTATAAATTAGGAATAGCTTTCAGTATAAGATAACGTTCTTTTTGATTGAATTTATTTAGAATTAGGGTGTAACATATTAGTTATAGGATAAAAGTTCACTGTTGTGTTAGTAATATAATATAAGTAATTTTTGGATAATGCTGGTTGGTTTTTTTTCTCCTTTTTCCAGTTGAATCAAAAAATATGTAATAAACTTAGTTAATTTAAATTTGCTAGTATTTTTTTTTTTTTTCATTAAATGTGTTTCATTGATAACGTACAAAATTTAGAGAGCCATTCGGGCCATTAAGTTTTCATAGTTTAAACAATAACTTGAGTAGGCTAATTGGCAAAACATACTCGTATGAAGGGCTCTAGTCAACTGTCCCTCCTATTTCGACCTCGAATGTGGCATTAAGGAGGGAAATGCCTTAATTTTGGTAGTTTTGAATGGATAAAATCATAACTAATTGAGTTCTTACATCTGATGCAATAAAGATTCCGGAATGATTTTTTATTTAAGTAAATTTGACAACGACTGCCACTTATTTTTAAATATTGTTAGCTTTGAACGGTTACACTAACCGGTGGATCAATTGCGCAGGAATATGATGTAGCATTTGTCCAGGAAGGGAAAATTCGCAACGTAATATTAGCGAAACAATTATTCCAACAAACACAAACCTACTTCCTCCATAAATTTTAATTACTCTCCAAGCTTGAGTGCTTTTAGTATAACCACCAAACAAACATTTTGAGCGCTAGTCGACAAAAGAACAAAAGCAATCAAAAAACCGAAATCAATTAGGGTTAAGGGCAGGTGCTAACGAAATTTTTTGGGTGTTTTCAAAAGGGTTCCATGCCAATAGGGATGAACGAAGGTAACGCAAAATTTGACTGCAAGGTGCTAAGCATCATAAAAACAAACATCAATGTCCACTTCAGGCTCACGAGCCAAATTCAATGTTAAATGGGAAGAGAGATAAAAATAAAAGATTCTGGGGACAGGTGAAATTTTCAGAAAGCAGCAGATCCTCAGATGTTCCACAAACTATAAGACTGTAACGGCGATTTTATGTTAGGAAGCATGTGATTCACTTTCGTTGATTGAGAGGTCTTAATGAAGATAATTACGGCTTGTGCCTTAACGTGGTTGCCAGATCGCCTGTATTGATTATTAATTCATTCGGATTGAAACCAGATGCTATGAGGAGTTGCTCGGGGACTGGTTAAGTGGACGTTGGGGAGCTGCTCCACAAGATCATTATTCAGGCTTAAGGATTATGACATGAGCTTGCGATGATAATTTTAATATCCAGATAGCTGAGGATATCACTAAACTTATTTTCATTGTAGCTACTTACCGCTGAATTTACAGGAGCCAGTTTTCGAGCAAGAAAGGCATATTTTGTCATCCTTACTTAGTTCAAAGGAATAAGGACTCCATGAGCAATTTGAATTTCACACAAATCAATCATTTATGCAAAGGATTCGCTATTCAAGTATTGCAGCTGTCCCACCTAGAACAATGTAACGTCCGTCTACGATAAAACCCATGCGAAATTCGGGCCATATCTATTTTGGAAACAGGACACCAAAGAGTATCCTTTTGCATTTCAAATTTCCACACGAGAAAAAACAGTCAATCTGCATTGTATGAGTACTCAAACAACTTTGCCATATCCCGGTCCTCCTATGTTGGGACTTCATTCTAAACATTCATCATACAAAAGGATATGCATATCACGAGCTATAATTTGCAAAAACGCTTTTGTTCGCACAATACGCAATGTCTTGCCTAGCAACAGTGCGTTCTTGGCATGCGTATTGAAAAGTTCGCAAAAACCGGCTTTGTAGGGTTCTTAGAAAGTCCGGCTGGTCCCAGATCGATGGGATTTTAAACCGTAACAGAAAACCCATTTTGGTTTAGTTTCGATTTAAAATGGTATTTTTTTCCTGGGCTGAGATTCCGTTGGCTGAATGGAACGGATGAATGAGATCCGATTGCGACCTTTACCTTTGAATTGAAAAGATTTCTTTTTTGTTGTTATAAAACGACTGATTTGCATTTAATTTGTGCACTGATGGATCGCGGATTTAGCTGATAGGCCTACATTTGAGAACGGTAAAAATGCGTATTAGGTAGATACTCGTATTATTTTTTCAAGGAAAAAGTCTTCATTTGAATCCAAGGTTAATTGAAAAAAGATCATAATTACTTGTTAAGCCATTTGAAGCCTAAAAATATGACCCGATATACATACATACGTAGATCATTTCGCACAGAAGATGGTTATCGAGGCAAATGCGAATGTGGCATCGAACGGATTCAAATTTTGTGCCTCAGATTGGGCTTAGGTAGACGGCTAATATGAGCTCCAATTTTGAAATATTTTTGGACATTTTAATGGAGGCCTCAATGAATACGTGTATAACTCATTATGTATACACAGAAAAAACACTTTTAGAAAAACAAAAGGAAACCGACTATAAAACGCACCAAAAAGGGTGAAATAAAATTTATTGAACCATAGCCAAATTGGGTTTCCTCCGTTTTAGTTCCGATTTATAAATAAGTTAATGGTATTCACTTTTCAAAACGGAGAATTCCATAAATTTTATTTCACCCTTTTTAGTGCGTTTTGAAGCCGGTTATGTTATTTTCTAAAATCGATTTATAATAGGAATGGTTTTTTTTAAATAATCTCGATAATGTTATAGATTTTGAAAGAAAAATCATTATTTGAAATGAACATACATTTGAATTTATTATTAATTCCTACCTTCTTGAAGAAATAGATTCTCTAGAAGAAGTGGATGGTGATTACTTAAAACGATTACACCTAAATCTGAACAAGGAAGAGTACGCTGAGATAACAACATTAATAAAACGATTTGAGGGGATATTTTTAAAGAGGGTGACAAACTCGCTAGTACCTCTACAATACAATACGATATTAAGACTATGATTGAAAATCAACTCAACTCAAAATTGTGTAGATATGTACCTTCCTAAGCACGAAGCTGAAGTTACAGACCTACGGTCATGTCAGAAGGGTTTTGTATCCAACTTCTCAGAAATGCAGGCACCAACAACGAATAAAGTCAAGAAATATGTTGAAGAGATGTGCACGCTTAAAAGAAAATCCATTGTTTTTCTATTTTCAATGGTTGCCATTTTGTTGCAAGCTAACAAACATCACTCAAATTGTGAATTCCCAAAAATATTAATGTTATTGACCTTATTTGAAAATTTCAAGAAGATCAAATCAAAACTGCAGTGACTAATTCGATGGAAAGTCCATAAAATACCAAAATCGTGTGTTATTGTTGTTGTAATTGGAGAAATTTCAAATGGCTATAACTTTCGTGTATATCATTCGATTTTATTGGGATTTTATTGGGAAAAATGTGATAATACTATTATTAACAAACTTGAGCGAATTTTGACTTCTAAGGTATTTGTTGTTGTTGCACTCATAAACACCTACCTCCATAATTTCTACATCATAGATACACAGGGAGCCAAGAAGATTCGACAAGCACCGAGACGTCTTCCTATAGCCAAACAAGGAAAAGTGAGCGCATTGATCTCGGACATGGAAAAACAAGGCGTTATCGAACCTACTGTCAGTCCATGGGCCGCGCCTGTAGTTCTAGTAAAGAAAAAGAATGGTAGCACTCGTTTTTGTGTCGACGATAGGCAGCTTAACTACGTCACTAAGAAAGATAGCTACCCGCTCCCACGCATCGATGACATCATGGACACTTTGGCCGACGCAAAACGGTTTTCTACACTCGATCTCAAGAGTGGCTACTGGCAGGTAGAAATCAACAAGAAGGACCGAGAGAAAACCGCATTTTCAGTTGGGAGCGGATTGTGGCGATTTGTGGTGATGCCATTTGGGCTTTGCAATGCTCCAGCCACTTTCGAACGGCTGATGGAATACGTGCTACGTGGCTTAACCTGGAAAACCTGCTTGGTGTACCTAGATAACATCATTGTCATCGGGAGAACGTTCGAAGAGCATTTGCGGAACTTAGAAGAGGTTTCCTCCCGATTGCGACAGGCAAATCTGAAACTTAGTCCCGACAAGTGTACCCTTTTCGCAGCTGAACTAAAATACCTGGGACACATCGTATCAGCAGGAGGGGTCAAAACAGACCCTGAGAAAATTGAAGCCGTGAAAAGCTGGCCAATACAAAACACCAAGCGCCAACTACGAAGTTTTCTGGGTCTGGCGACCTACTATCGAAGATTTGTCAAAGACTTTGCCAAAATAGCTAAGTGTCTCCATCAGCTAACCGAGAAAAATCGTCCGTATGTCTGGAATGAACAATGCCAGGTAGCCTTTGAGACCTTGAAGGAGAAGCTGTGTGAATCACCCATGCTGGCATATCCGAAACCCGGAAAAATGTTTGTAGTTGACACCGATGCGAGTAACGGCGATATTGGAGCTGTACTCTCCCAGCAGATCGATGGTGAAGAAAGAGTCCTCTCGTATTACAGTCGAGTTCTCTCAAAAAGTGAGAGGAACTACTGGCTATAATAGAGGCCACCAAGCGGTTCCACAAGTACCTATATGGCCAGAAATTCGTTCTTCGAACGGACCATGCATCGCTGAGATGGCTACTTAATTTCAAAAACCCCAAGGGACAAGTTGCGAGATGGATCGAAAGATTGCAGTCATACGACTACGAAATTGTTCATCGAAAAGGCGCAGCTCATGGAAATGCTGACACCCTATCGCGTCGTCCATGTCCAGCCAATTGCAAGCATTGCCTGCGAATTGAAGAAAAGGGGCCGCCCGTTGATCTGCGATTGATAACGGCTGAATTCGATGAAGGTTGGTCATCGGAGGAGATTCGAAATGCCCAGTTAGCCGATGAAGACATCGGACCATTGATCGTATGGAAGGAGACAACAGATCGTCTTGAGTGGAAAGACGTTTCAGTGCATGGCGCCACCCTGAAAAGCTATTGGGCACAATGGAACTCCCTTCAGGTGGAGGGTGGCATACTCAAGCCGAAATGGGAAACGGCGGATGGCAGCTCCTGTAGGATGCAGACTATAGTCCCCAAAAGCCGAATCCACGATGTGGTGAAGGAAAGGCATGAAGAATCCACCTTGGCGTTAACCAGACCTTAGCGAAATCGCGGGAAAGGTTTTACTGGCTCCATGCTCGTGAAGACGTAGAGGACTGGCGCCGTAGATGCACCATTTGCGCTTCCGTCAAAGGTCCAAAGCGACGACTGAGAGGACAAATGCAAACCTACAACGTGGGTGTACCGTTTGAAAGCATTGCTGTTGACATCCCAGGAGCCTTCTCTGAACCTGAATGAGGAAATCGATACACGCTGGTTGTGGCCAATTATTTCAGTAAGTGGCCCAAGGTCTACCCCATTCCCAACCGAAAGCAACTACTGTAGCCGAACAGCTAGTGTTAAATTGGGTTATTAGATACGGCGTACCTTTTTTTGTGGTAGGGAGGTGAATGCTATTTATGCACAGATTGTGGGTCTCCCATGCTCGCAAGAAAGTGACTGTACTACCCACTAAACACCTCCCCTGTCAACGTGAGAACCCAGCCTGGAACCGTTTGACACACCACTTCGGGCCAGGTCTCGTTTTGTTACGCCGTGGGGCGCCTTCAAGCTGGGGAGTCCCTTTCCTAGCGGGAGGGGAGAGGGGAAAAGGAAATGCCATGAGAGCGATCCCCCAGCCCCAGCGCCCCCGGCTGCTGTGAGTCCCTTTTATATTTAGGACTGCCCGAGCATAATGTGCCACCTGGTTCCATTTGTCAACCGATTCGAGCATCACCGCAATTATATTATCCGGGGTGAGCTCTCCTTTGCAGCCTGACCCATTTGATACACGCAAAAAATGTGTGGCAGGCATTGTCCTCCTCTCCTGTGCAAAACCGACAATCGGGGGACCGTGACTTACCGATCTTATGCAGGTAAGACTGAAAACACCTATGCCAGCTCAAAAGCTGGGTCAGATAGAAGTCAGTCTCACCATGCCTTCGATTTAGCCACGGTCTCACATCCGGGATGAGGCGCGCAGTCCACCTTCCCTTCGTGCAATTCACCCAAGACTGCTGCCAATCGTTGAGCGAGGCGCTGTCTCTCCTCGCGGACAACTATCTCCCTCGCAACCTCGTTTCGGCGCAGGTAAATAGCGCGACGCTCTCTAGCAAGGGAGGCGACAGGTATCACGCCTGCAATAACTCTCACCGCCGAGTCAGAGACTGTTGGATACGAAGATGCAATTCTCAGTGCTCCTCTTCTCTGTATCTGTGCCAAACGTTTTCGGTATACCTCCTTGCTGAGAGCGTTGCCCCAAACCTCTGCTTCATACAGTAGCACTGACCTTACAGCACTCATCAAGAGGCGTCTTCTTGGTGGGCTGGGTCCCATTAAGTTGGCCGACTCAGAGCCGATATTCCCGAAGCAGCCTTCTCAGCCGTTGCCCTGATTTGCTCAGAGAAATTCATCTTCAAGACAATCAATAGCCCCAGGTACTTCACCGATGGCTTCGATTCGATTCGCAAGTCTCCAATACTGATCATCCTTATTCTAGGGATTCTCTCTTTTATCAATGATTTGCTCAGAGAAACTCATCTTCGAGTCGATCAGTAGCCCCAGGTACTTCACCGCTGGGCTCGATTCGATTTGTATGTCTCCAATACTGATCACCCTTACTCTAGGGATTCTCTTCTTGTCAAGATGACCACTTCGGTTTTCTCCAGTGCTAAGCTGAGCCCGCGAGCAGTCATCCAGTCTCTCACGCGGCGCATTAACATACCTAGCCTAAGTTGCGCTTGTTCAACGGTGCGTCCAGCGACCAGAGCCACAACATCATCCGCATATCGGACCAAGCGCGACTCATTTGGTATCTCAAGTCTCAGTAGTTTGTCGTAAGACACGTTCCACAGGTCCGGACCAAGGATAGATCCCTGGGCAACACCCGATGTAATTTGCATCCTTCGTTGGCCCTGTGTCGTGTCGTAGAGCAGGCTTCGGTTCAATAGGTAGTTCCTAAAAAGCCGCATTAGACATTCTGGAACTTGAAAAGGGTTTTCCAGTGTATCCAGAATATCCACCCATCTAGCGGAGTTGAAGGCGTTCCTGACGTCGAGTGTCACCAACAGGATGATCCGTCACTTGGTGCGACTATATGCCTCTGCCCTTTGGACCACGTTCACCACCTCTGCAATCGCATCAATGGTAGAACGTCCTGCTCGAAAGCCGTACTGCCTAGGAGGTAGGTCCCCAGCAGCACGAATCGCGTCAGTGAGTCTCCCCTTGATGAGTTTCTCTAGCACTTTCCCAGCCGTGTCTAGCATGCATTACGGGCGGTATGCAGACGGCGATTCAGGATTTCCCTTCCCCTTGCTGATCAGCGTGAGCCTCGCCCCCTTCCATCACACCGGAAAAACCCTGTCCCGTAGGCAAGTGTTGAATGTGCTGAGCAGCAAGTCAGGACAATGGTGATAGACGAACCGAAGCCCCTCAGCTGGAACACCATCGGGACCTGGAGCCTTCCTCGCTTTCAATGAGAGGACTGCCTCTTCCAGTTCCGGCTGTGTGAAGAGTGGACACTCGACTGCTATTTCACCATGAATAGCGTTAACATGGACGGGATGGGCGGGAAAGAGTCCCCGCACTATTACGTTCATCTTTTCCGCATCTTGTATACAAGGCTTCCATAGGGTACCAAGCTTCCGTATAACCCCACAGAACCTTGTTCCCATTGCCCACTAGGTCTTGCCAGTAGCAAACCTTGCTATTGTTGATCAATTCGCGAAGGCACTTCCTGGCCGACTTATATGCTGTCACCCAGTTGCACGCCTCGTCACAGTTCCGCACCCGTTGGGCCTTACGTCGAAGCTTGTGACACTCCCTTCGTTTTTCATCGACTTCAGTTGACCACCAGTACACTTGGGGCTTGCCGTGCCGGGGTCTTCGACGGGGCATAGAAGTTTTGCAAGCAGTCGTAATGATGCTCATAGTTGAGTTCATCATGTCTTGAGCTGTCAGCTCTTCCCTCTCTTCCAAATCTCCCTGCAGCGGCTCACCTGCTGTGAGCACCTCGACGAACCTTTTGACGTCCATCCTTCCGATGTTCCATCCAGTTGTAGAAAGCCAAGAGCACGGACGTCGGGAGACAACATCGCTTATCTCAAGCAGAATGCACTGATGATCAGTGGCTGAGTATCCCTCTAATACTCTCTAATTATGTATCGTCCATCCTAAGTACTCCCGGGGCGAATGTCACGTCGATTATGGTTCCTTCACAGCCAATACGGTGGAAAGTTGGCATATTTTCAGTGCTTAGTCCTTTGCAGACTTGTGCGTTGTAACCATAGCCACGCCATTTGAAAGATTGAAGAGGCGCTGCTCTTCGCCGTATCCTACAGATAACTCACCCAATTCGTACTTTGCCCTTATCCAGAAATTGTTTGGCGTTCTCTTCGGCCAAGTCAATGATGGCCATGCGTTGTCCCCTATGGTTTTCTGGCGCCAGCCTCGCTTTGATCGTGCCCACGCCAGGGAAATCCCTTTCGATGGCCTCTTTTACCTCGGCCAGATACGTGACGCAGTTATTTCGATCGTTGCCATAGGCTCAAATGAGGCTATAGTTGCGCTTTTGCCGAGGACTTTCTTTACTGCGTCGTAAAATGCATCCATATAGTTGGCCCCTGCTCAGAACTTGACCAGTATATGGCCCGACCGCGTTGGCCATACTGCTTTCAATGCCTTACATTTTCGCTGATATAGTGCAGTACCTCCGCGGTTTTACGAGCAGTGCCTACTGCCGGGATTTTCGTCGGGGCTTCCTTCTTCTATTTTGCATCAGGTCTTTATTTTTGCTGGGCGTTGATGCCAACTTTATTTTCCGGCACTTTTTGAAGGAGTTTCTTTGCGGCTTTCTTTGATCCTTTTGTAAGCACTATCTGGAATCCCTGTTCTGGCGTTCCGTGCCCACCAAGTGCTTCTTTCTTCCTTCTGATAATATTTTTTGATCCCATGGTTATCTTTGCATAGCAGCAAGGCCATACGAGGGTTGGCACTAGCTCTTATGGGGGCAAGTGCTCAGAGCCAGACCAGCACTCATCGGGAGTCCGTCTCAACCGATCCTATACCACCAACCCAATGATGTGAACTTTGAGCATACTCCGAGGCCTGCCAAAGTTTTGCCGGGACGGAGACGGTATGATAGTTGAATTGGAGTTGTTCACACATGGGTGTCATCTCGGCGATACTGTTCGAAGGAAACTACGTCCAAACCATCATATCCGCCAGCCCAAAGCATCAATTCCAGTTCGTTGTGAAAAGCGTAGTCCAAATCCAGTTAGGGTCGTTACCTGTCATCCCAGGAGGGAACCTCACGGTGCCCCCATATCCTTGGGTCCATGGGGGTGGCGCTCGCTAAAGAATGCTAGCCTCCAAGAGTGCTCTTATCGAGCGGCATTCCTCCTGCGGGAATTTCCTCGGGTACGTGGGGGCGGAACTTCCCAAGGAATGCTCGTCTCCAAGAGTATTCCTGTCGGCCAGCATTCCCCCTGCGAGATTTTCCTTGGGTACGTGGGGCGGAACTCTCCAAAGAATGCTAGTATCCAAGAGTACTCTTATCGGCCAGCATTCCCCCGGTGAGTTAATTGCCTTCGGATCTGTTTTAAACATGCCCCATGCAATATCTAAAAGGTTGGAGTCTCCTCCGACAAGTTTCTGACCTTTTGTGTTCAAGACAACTACCGCCAAAGCGTTGAAGTTGGCTTGAAAAGGTGATATATAATGTTATTATGTTTGCAAGTCTGGTCAATTGAGGCAAACATTTTTACATTATAAAGATTAACGATTCTTCTCAATTCCTGGCTGCAAGCATTAAATTCCATTGCATTGTCCAATCCTTTCCTTACCTGAATATTTATGAAGGCCAGTGATTTTGTACTGTTCCCTATTCATAATTTGAAAGGAATCCCTTTTCTTAGTGAATCCGATTTGTAGAAGCTTTATTTTGGTTCTAGTACAAATCAATGGACCGATACCCCCTTTTCAAGCAGGCCACGCATTAAATAATCTTTTTTTTTTCAGACCAGAGCCTTGATTCCTGATAGTTAAAGAACACGTTCGCGATATGTCTATTTAATTGTATAGTGCTCTCTTTGTTGTATCACCGCTTTAAATTCAATGAAAAGGATTTAATCTTCAGTTATAGCTGCTCAAATCGCAAACATAAGATCGCGCCAAGGAGCCTTGACAAAAGCTACGAGTTATGCATACTCATAAATCTCTGAGATCTTTGTGCAGGAATTTTTCTGTTATTTTCGATTCTATTATTTCGAGATTTATAGGCTCCTGTTTGACGTGATACTATCCATTGGGAACAATTAGAAGAATAGGCGAAGATTTACGCAGGGCACGCATGAGTGGTTGCATGAAGATTGAGCAGATGTTGGTGATGTAACGCTCAACGCAAGAAGAGTGTTGGATAAAAGTAACTGCGTTTCGAGCAAAGGTGATATGTGAGTACAATTGTTGAGAATTTTGCCGAATTAGTTTTAATTTTCTACCGTGCCTGGACACTTCATATGTGAAAACGACGGTGTATGCTTACATGAATCACAGTAATTTTTTTTCAAGTGATTGACACTTCCAAACAATGATTAATTCCTAGAAGGCAATCAATCTGTAAACATTTTTTCGTCCTGATTTCAAGAGGTAACAAGGCTGTCCATGTTAAGTCCATTACCAGTGTGTCCTCTGCAATTCCTTTTCTTGCGTTTCTAAATGTTACCAAGTACAGTTTCCTGTATTTCACCATTCGTTTCAAGGAGGAAAACGTTAATCGAAATTTGCACTGAAGAAAATGAACAAAAGAACGTGGTCCTGTTGCCACATAATATTTCTAGTTCGAGTTTCCGTCCCCTTGGCTTGCGAAAACAGGAAATTCCCCCTGGCGAATAAATTGGGAGGGTTGCTGATTCATTTTTTAAGCATGCCTATAGCAACTCAAGCTTCAGATTCTATACATCATTCTATAAAAGGATCCATATCCATAGAACCACTATTTCCTCTTTAGTTTTACCCTCTTTGTGGGATTAGTACGCAATAAATGTAACGCGAAAGTTCCCGAATGCTTGCTTGATGGTATTCGGTGCGTATTTATGGCTTTAAAATGAGTATCTACTTGTGTATGCATGTGTATGATATTCGATTTGCTTTGTGAATAAGGATCATCTAAATAAATTGCGTAGTAAAATTATACCTTAACCTCCATAAGAAAACAATTTGGGGATGCAGAATATTATGCTGTTGAAATGAATTATGGGCCGCTCATGCGTGGCTGCTGATGCTTACAAGTTGAAAGGGCTTCAAATGAAATAACCGCCCGCTGCGTAATTTCAAATTCTAAACCTACAAAAGTAATTGAAAATTTTTAAATCTGTTGTGAAGTGTCATAAGATTTTTCTAGCTAAGTATACTCGTATATGTATGTGAGTAAATGCGACGAAAAATAAGCTTTGGCGATACCAACTTCATGGTCTAATGTATATTAACTATCCTTATAATAAGAGATTAAATTGAAATATGTAAATAAATATAGGCTTTGTTCGGATAATACAACTAAGGGACTTCGAAGATAATTTTAGAAGCTTACATCTTAGCTACTTTAAATATAAGGCTCGCAAAAATAAATGAGCAATTGAACAAAAGAGGTTTTCATAGATTTCAAATTATTTATGTAATAACAGAGGATAGCATACGGGACACTAGTCAGAAGAGGTTTGCGTACAAGCTGTGCTCCTTTTGAATTTATTTAAAAAATGATTTAAAAATAATTTTCCGAAACACAAATCTGAACTATATATATGTAAATGGCTGGCAGCTTTTAAAATAAATTCAAGATACCAGAAACAACTAAATAAAATATATACGAGAATTACTTCTAAAAAAGTTCGCGTACAATTAAATAACAATTTCATGTCCGAAGGGTTTTGTACTCAACCCATGTCAAAGTGAGTTGCTCATTTAAAAGGAAATCCATTGTTTCTCCACTTTCAACTAACAAAAAACGCTCAAATCATGTGATCCCAAAAGCATTTATGTCATCGATCGAAGATCAAATCAAAAGTGCAGTGTCTGGTTCGATGGAAAGTCCATAATATACCAAAATAGTGTATTTTTGTTGTTGTAATTGGAGAAATTTCAAATGGATATGTATTACTTCCATGAATATGATACGAATTGATCTTTGTGTATAGACGTCTTTTAAATCGCTCCTGCAAAAGTTTTCAAAAATTAAATTAATTTTTTAAAAACGTTCGTCCGAAGTTAATTTTTATCGGAAAAAAATCTTATATTGTCGAAGTAATCGACTCAGGAAATTTCTATCGAATATTTTTACTTCGATTGGTAAAGAAAAACAAATTCACAAAGAAAATTTCGCCGCTGGTATGGAGGAGCCCGACGGTTTCCCACCGTTGGGGCAACCTGGGGAAACAACGAATATGAAACTGGCGACAATCACCAAAAGAAAACATAACGAAGAAAACTCCGTAGATGGAGGGTGCAAGCTGCAAATAATAGCAGACAATCAACAAATGGCCAAATTGCAGAAAGAAAATGATGAACTAAGGCAAGAGATACAGTCTCTCAAGGATCTATTCAAGAAAGGGATGAAGCCTCAAAAGACGCAGCCACAAAATCAATGGCAACAGGTAACAAAGCCGAAGAAAAGTGCAAAGCAAGTAAATCCAGAGGAAGTTCTAAGTGCTGGTGGCACCAACGAGAGCCAAAACTATTTTGCTGCGCTAGAGGGATTAACCGAAGATATGGAAATCGAAGAAAACATCGGAGGTAATTTTAACCAAGATAATGACGTTAATTTTATTCAATATTTAAAGAACAAAAATAAGGAGAAAAAACCAGCCCGCAGTTCTGCTGGTTCCTCTGAAAAAGCTTCCAACAAGACAGAAAAAGTTCCACCAATCAACGTGTTCGGACAAACCGGGAAAGATATGGTTCGGCTATTGGCAGCCGAAAATAAACTGGCCAATTTCGAAATCAAAAGAGTTAATGCCGAAAAATTAACTATAAGGACGAAATCACTGGTTGATTTCAAGTCAGCCAAAGATGCGCTGATTTCTGGGGAGGGTCCACACTTCACCTATACCCCAAAAAGTGAAAAAAATCAGACCTTCTTGTTGAAGGGTTTGGACAGCGGAGAGGATACGGTCGATCTTCTTCAGGTGCTCAAGGAGGCTGCACCAGATATTGATTTTGTTTCAGTCAAAGCCTTTGCGACAAGAAGGTCGACCATAGAAAGGAAGAATTTACCACTTTACCTGGTACAAATTGTAAATAAGAGCAGTCCAAGTGCCCTTCAACAAATAAGGTACTTGAATTTCAGAGTGGTGAGGTGGGAACGCCTCCAGAAAAGAGAAGTCAACCAGTGTTACCGGTGTCAAAGATTTGGACATTCGGCTGCCAATTGTGCCATGCACTATCGTTGCGTTAAATGCAAAGACGTTCATGCTCCCGGTGAGTGCAAATTGGCTCAGACGGAGCCTAAAGAAAAATTATACTGCGTTAACTGCGGTGTTTTTGGTCACCCAGCATCATATCGAGGATGCTCCCGATATCAAGATGCAAAAGTTAAATTTACTCCAAAGCAAACACAAGTACACCGTAATATCATACCTTCCAACTTCGTCAAGCCCGGAGTATCATTTGCACTCGCCGCTAGAGGACCAGCAGAAGATGCTGGAAATAATGTAAATAATGTAAGTGGCAATAATGAGCTGCTTCTCAAAATTTACCAGCAACTTAATTCTTTATCGGAGAGAATCGACAAACAAGATTCAAAAATTAACTTTGCTTTTCAGCGTTTAGGTCTTTCAAATGCCTAATAATAACTTGTCATCCAGTCATATTCCCATGGATAGGCTTCGCCTCATATCGATCAACGTCAACTCTATCGTTGCTATACATCGACGTGATTATCTCCTTGAATTTGTTGTTAAGCAAAAGCCTGACATCATACTTCTCACTGAAACCCACCTCAATTCATGGCATTCCATGGAACTCAAAGATTTTGCATTCGTAAGAAACGATAGGGTAATAGGTGATGGGGGAGGTGGCACCGGGATATTGGTTAGAAGACCCTATTGTTTCCAAAATATTGAAAAAGTCGAATTCAAAAACTTTGAATTTCTTGAAGTGTCCGTCATCAAAATTTCACTGCCAGGCGGGGATAACCTCTTCATTATCTCTGCCTATGCAACTGGTCAAAATGTTCTCAAGCTCAAGGAGGAACTCAATTCCTTGTTTGAAATACTCGAATTGAACAGGCTGCATAGTTATTATATTTTTGCTGGTGACCTGAATGCCAAGCATACATCATGGCTAAACGCCACCAATAATCCAAGAGGTGTATTCCTGAAATCATGGATAACAGAGAACCAAATTGAATACAGGTGCAACCTTTATGGGTCAGAGTTCCCAACATACCCTAGAACAAATTCATATTTGGACCTCTGCATTGCTGACGCAAAACTTGAATTCAGCTTTAATAGTCCTCAACGGAAACTGCAGGTGCTTCCTTACGATAGCGACCATAACGCAATCGTAATGGAAATCAATCATCAAAGGGATGATTTCTTCCTCATTCCAGATCAACATGAAAACCATCGGTTGAATTTCAAAAAAATAGACTGGGGAAAGTTTCAAAAGAAGTTTAATCGGGAGTACCAGAAGCAATGTCCCTCTTCTGATGATGGCAACGCTTGTTCAATGGTTCCTAATAACAGAAATCTAACTGACGATGAAATAGGTCTCTATTTGTCGAAGTTAGAGAAGCCGACGTTGGAAACGATTGAGAAAGTTGTTCCCAAGATTAAACATCGAAACAATATGGAAGGATATGAAACACCAACCATCGCAAGGTTGAAAAGATTGAAAAGCCTTCTTCTCACCCGCGTCAACAATATTTATCGACAATTTTTGGACTACAACCATCCCTCGTTGGCTTTGTTGAAATTACACCTGAAGAATGTCCGGAACTTAATCCGTTCATACTTCAGGAGTGAGGTCAGCAATCAATGGGCGGAAAACTGAGGGGTATTAGCCCACAGGACCCAGATGGCGTTTTCGCGAAAGTGAATAGCTTATTCCGCAAGAAGTCTCGAGTGAAGGTATCGAATCTTGAAGTCGCTAGTGATGACATAAATCTTCTCGATAGAGCTGGTATCGAAATTGATAGCACGACTCCGGATAGAAATGGAAACAGGATTATATGTGATGGATTGCATAAACTTGCCCGGATTGGAACACATTTTGAATTGGTTCATCTGCCAAACCCAGAGAGAAGGAATGAAATATTTTCGGAGGTCGTTGAAGCAAAAGTTTCCGACTTCAAATCAAGTCTGAACGGCCAATCAATTCTTCATTTCGATGAAACATTAACATCTGACCTCATACCGAGCTTGAATCTTATTGATTATTTTGTCAGCTATGAAGACTTGTGTTTCATATTTCGCAGAATAAACAACAAAAAATCATGTGGTACTGACGGTATTCCAAATATAGTTCTCCGGCATTTGCCTGAGGTTGCTATTAGGAATTATTGCATATTGTTCAACAACATGTTGAACAATTCATATTTCCCAAATGAGTGGAAAAAGGCTAAGGTATTTCCGATCTTGAAGAAAGGAAAAGAATCTTCATGCCCGAAAAGCTATCGCCCAATCAGCTTGCTGCCTAACATCAGCAAGGTGTTTGAAGTGATACTCAACAGAGCATTAAACGCCCACATTGAGAAATATGAGTTGATGCCGAATTGCCGATTTGGTTTTCGTGCCAGGCATTCGACCATACATGCAATAACGAAAGTAACCTCAGACATCTGTTGGAAACTAAACAACAAAGAATGTGTTGGAGCATGTCTCATTGATATGGAGAAAGCCTTCGATACGGTGTGGTTAGATGGATAAGTTTTCAAACTTCTTCAGGACAGGTTCCCCAGACACCTTGTCGCCATGATGTGTAATATGTTATACGGGAAATCATTTGTTGTAACTGATGGAAATCTGACAACAATGTGCGAATTCAAGGCCTTGAATGGTCTACAGCAAAGAACAGTTACTGCGCCTCTGCTTTTCGTTTGCTGATGATCTGATCATCTATACGGCAGACCAAAAAGCTACAATAGTTCAGAGCAATCTTCAAAAAATGTTTAATGATGTGCAGCTCTACACCGACAATTGGCGAATGAAAATCAATGCGCAGAAGTGCGAAACAGTTTTGTTTCGGACAACGCTGCAGGAGGCCAGTCAAGACCTGAAACGTAATTGGAAGGATTTCCACATTATGGCTGGTGAGGGTAGTTCAGAACGGGTTCCACATAAATCCTGTGTTCGATACCTTGGTGTTCATCTCGATCAGTATCTGTACTATACTGAACATGTCAAAATCATGCTCAGTAAGGCACTAAAAGTAGTCATGGCCCTTCGGCAACTCTTTCATTCCAGATACATTGATCAAAAAGTCAAAGTTATTTGTTACAAGACCCTGGTTAGGCCAGTTTTGACATACGGATGCCAGATCTGGTACAACCAGAGTGCTAGTACAATGGAAAGATTAAGAGTTTTCGAAAGGAAATGTCTTCGTGCATGTACTGGTTTGTACAGAAAGCCTGAGACGGATTGGAAGCACTATATATCGAATAGAAAAATTTATCAAACCACTCAAGTGACAAAAGTCGATATCTTCATACTGAATCTTCTTCGGAATCATATCGCAAGATCTGTAACTGTGAGTGAAAACCCTTGGATTTCACAGCCGTTCCACCCTACAGACGGGTATATTGTGACTTGCCTCACTACTGGCTTCGTTCCTCCAGAAGCATTCGTGTATTTGGACATGAATCGATATGTTTTTGATTCAGACGGCGTCCCAATCATATATCATATATATGTCTAAATTATTCGTGTTTATTTTCTGTTTTTGTGTTTTTTCTCTTTACTTAGTTTTTTAGATTCATCTCATTATTGCTACATCTAGTATTGTTGTTTATTTGTATTATAGATTAGGTATAGGTTTCAGTATAAGGTAACATTTTTGTTTTATTTTTGATTGAACTTATTTAAAATTAGGGTGTAACATATTAGGTATAGGATATAAGTTCATTGTTGTGTTAGTAGTATAAGTAATTTTTGAATAATGCTGGTTGGTTTTTTCTCCTTTTTCCAATTGAATCAAAAAATATCTAATAATCTTAATTAATTTAAGTTTGCAAGTGTATTTTTTTCATTAAATGTGTTTAACTGATAATGTATAAATTTAGAGAGCCATTCGGGCCATTAAGTTTTTTATAGTTTTATTGTTTGGAATTTGCTTTATGTTCTTTTAAAAATTTATAACGATTGGTATTAAATAAAGCGCTTTTGACTTTGACTATGATACGAATTTCATCAAACTTACAGAGTGTTAGGATTGTTCAGTTCCTGAACTGAGCACTCGTATCGATTAAAGTTCATACACATTCCAACGTGTTTCATTTGTTCTGTAATTTCAACAACTCATCAATTTAAATGTGTACGAACTTGAGGTGCGTGGATTCAGAATCCTTATTGTGCGCCCGGTGTTACATTAAAATATAAAATCACGGCTAAATACAACGTAATGTCTTTATTCACGGATAACAACTAACAAAACATAAAATAAAATTCACATTGATTTCGATATTCGCATCGGAATGATCGCATATGTAAAATAATGCTCTGCTGCTTAATGGCGTCGTCAGTCGAAGCGTTGTTGAAAAGCACGCGATAGAGTTGGCGTCTCGGACAGGACTGTGTAGAATGAAACTTCCTTTGTTCCTTTTTCGATGTTTTGCGATGTCCCGATCGAAAAGATCTCTCTTGGGACAAGTGTTTGTTTGCGCGGTTTTCTCATCATTTTTGCATGACGCGGTAGAGGCGCCACAGCTACCCACTCTCCAATGACCTTCGTGCTCTGCGAAGGGAATGAAAATGTCACATGCTTCGATTTGACAGCTGCTTGATTTTCGTTGGATGCAAAAGGCATTTCCTTTTGTGGCGGAGTTGGTGGTATAGTTTGCGTTTCGGCTGCCGGTGCTCGTGCTCGTGGCAAATGCGATTGATTTTGTTCGTGTTGTTGTGAAAGTTCGTCTTCTGGAGAGAGATATGCTGGTTTCAGCTGATTTGCGGAGATTGTCTTGATGGCTCCGTTGACGTCTATTATGAAATTCCTGTCGTCTAACCTTTTTATGACGCGATGGGGTCCGGTATAAGGTGGCTCCAATGGTTTGCGGACTGCATCGACACGGCGAAAAACGTATTCGCATGTCTGGCTCCAGGTACAGGACGAATGGCTCTAAGGAGTCGTCGGAGTTCTGCGACGAAATCTTGCGGGCTGGTTGAAATCGTTTTGTTTGCGTCGAGAAATTCACCAGGAATTCGAAGAGAAGTTCCAAAAAGCATTTCGGTTGGTGAAGCTTGTAGATCCTCCTTGAACGTTGTTGCCTAATAGGACTGCTGGGAGAGCATGAATCCATGGCGTTTCGGGTGTGCATTTGAGGGCTGCTTTGAGCGTTCTGTGCATACGCTTTACCATGCCATTTGCCTGGGGGTGGTGGGGCGTCGTGTGGATATGTTGTGTACCAAAGTGGTGACTGCATTGTTGCATTAAGTCGGCTTCGAATTGCGGTCCTTGATCCGAAGAAAGTGTTAGAGGTGTTCTGAAAATAGCTATTGATCAAAGAGAGCACGCGCAACTGTAGAGGCTTTGGTGTCAATAATTGGGATGGCTTGCAGCCAGCGGGTGTATCGGTCGATGATTTTCAATCAGTTCTCATAGCCTTGACATAGTGGCAGCTTTATCAGATCGATGTGGATATGATCGAAACGGCTGTCTGGCAGTTTAAAATCTCCGAGCTCTGCGCGGTTGTGGCGATGTACTTTTGAACGCTGGCAAGGTACGCATTGTTTTGCCCATCGGAGGATATCGGCGTTGAAAGCTTGGCGGTGAAGAATGACGGGCAGATACGGTTTAATCCTGTCATCCTTCTCGTGGAGAACTATCAATTGTCCCTCGACATCTAAACGGCGTAGTTTGAAGCGGGGGTTGTTCATTAGGAACGGCAATTGTTCGTCAGAGAGTTGTGCTTGACTGATGACCTCGATGTTGATGGTTGAAGGTACATCAATTGTTTCAACTCGTGATAGAGCGTCTGCGACGACATTGTCATCTCCGGGTTTGTATGTAATTAGGGCATCAAATTGGGCTATGAAATCAAGTTGTCTGCATTGCCGAGGTGATGCTTTGTCGGAACGTTGGGAGAGAGCAAATGAGAGAGCTCGGTGGTCGGAGCATATAGTAAACTTTCTGCCTTCCAGGATGCGCTGAAAGTGTTTTACAGCTACAAAGACTGCAAGAAGCTCTCGATCGTAAGTATAATAACGCTTCTCGGTTTCCGGCAATTTTCTTGAGAAATATCCTAATGGGATCCAGGCTCCATTAGGGTGCTGCTGATCTAATGATGCTCCGATTGCTACATTTGAAGCATCCGTGCTTAAAAGCAATGGTTGCTTTTGCGATAGGAAAGTCGTTGTTATAGCTGAAGCTATGCTTTGTTTGCACAATTCGAATGCGGCTTCTGATTCAGTTGACCATGATAGCTTGGCTTTCTTTTTCGTTAGACCCTTTAACATGTCGTTCAAAGGTGCTTGAATATCGGCTGCGTGTGGAATACAGTGTCTATAATAGGTCAACATTCCTATGAAGCGCCTGAGTTGAGTGGACTGTTCTGGTCGTGGAAACTCGATAATTGCTTCTGTTTTTGGTTTTGGTGGACGAAAACCTGTTTCAGAAACTTGATAGCCTGCGAATGTGATTTCGGTTAGTCCGATCTGGCATTTGCTCCAGTTTATCGGTAAATTGGCTTCTTGCAAGACCTTGAATAGCTGTTGAAGATGATTCTGGTGCTGCTCGTGGTCCGTGGAAAATACGAGGATATCGTCCTGATAGCTTTGAGCGAAAGCCAGTTTCCTGAGGATATGGTTCATGACTTGCTGCATTGTTTGTGCTGCGTTTCGGAGTCCCATTGGCATGCCAACAAATTCATACAACCCAAAGGGTGTTGTCACTGCAGTTTTGGGTACGTCAGCTGGAGCGACTGGGATCTGGTAAAACGCCTTTTGCAGGTCTATCACGGAAAACACTTTGCCTTCGACCTCTTGAAGAAGATCCTCTATTATTGGAAGTGGATATCGGTCTGCACGTGTGATGAGATTTAATTGGCGATAGTCTCGTGTCGCACGTCATCCACCGTTCGGTTTCGGAATCAGGTAATGGGCTGGCCCATTGGCTGGAGGATGGGCGAACAACACCTCGTTCGGCTAATGAGTCGAATTCTTGTTTTGCGGCTGCAAGTTCATCGCCTACGAGACGACGTGGTCGAGAGAACACAGGTGGGCCTTTTGTTGTAATATGGTGGTTAATCGGTAAATCTGAGATTGTAGCCATTTCACCGGAAGCTGCAGATGTATACGCAAATTTGCTGATGAGTTTCTTGTAACTCTCACCGATAGTGCCTTCCGGCAAGGAACATTGTAATATTATGTTGACAGCGTGTACGTTTGGTTCTGGTCCAATAATGCATGGTGTAGATAGGCTTGTAACTCCGTCGAGTAATCCCTGTCCATGCAAGTCGATGAGCAGTTCATGGTGTTTGAGGGCATCTGCGCCAAGTATAGCCATTTGCACATCAGCTATCACAAACTTCCATCTGAAGGGCCGACGTGGGCCGAGATTTAAAGTAAGTTCTTGTGTTCCGTATGTGGTGATTGGTGTGCCATTCGCTGCTCGTAATATAAGCGGTTGTTTAAAAAGTGGCTTCGAAATGATACGTTTTGGTATGATGGAAACAACCGATCCTGAGTCGACGAGGAATCGGGTCGCTGTATTTCCATCTTTTATGTATAGGCGGCATTCATACAATGCGCCGGTGGCAGGTTTAGTTTCCCATCGGTGTTGTCGATGTTGCTGAGACGAACGTGCACGGTTGCCTGCAGTTCACGGCGAGGGCTCCGTATTTTCGATGGAACCAACAATATTTGCAACGAGAAGTTGCTCCGGGTGTACTTGAACGGCTGCGTGGATGCTGGTTGTTGCGTGATGGAGAGCGTCGGTGCTGATCAGGGTTGTGTTGTGAACGTTGCAACGCATCGCGTGTTACGTTTGACGGCTGAAAGATTGCCAGGCGTAAAGCGGCAAGCTCTTGCGTGATGTGGTCGGTCGCTTCCGTAGACGGTGTGAACGCTGTGTAGTTTCGCTCTGTCTGATGTGACGTGACTAAGACGGACGGTCCGAAATCGTGTGCCTCATCGGTGACTGCCACGAGCTCTTCAAATGTTTGCCCTTTTATAAGCAACAACATGCGTTTAGTGTGCTGCGGAAGTAACTCCAGCCATTTGATTCGTAAAACGTCGTCGCTAACACGTGTGCCGGCTAATGAGCGCATGTGACGCAATAGCTGTGAGGGTCTTTTGTCTCCGAGTTCCACTCCCGTTTGAAGCTTGTGGAGCTGTGCGTCCAGTGAGTCTGTGGGGCGGGCAAGGATGGCTTTTTTCAAAGCAGCATATTTCTCTGCTGTCGGAGGCGAGCGGATAATGTCGGAAACCTCTGGTTTTGTGTCGTGATCCAACGTTGCTACGACCATACCATTTGGTCGTAGCAACGTAGAGTCTTGTGTGACTCGGTGCACTTGAAATTGCGATTCAATTTGCGAAAACCACAGATCTGGGCTGGCATGCCAAAATGGTGGAAGCTTACATTGCCCCACAATATTCACCTGACTCGCGAGCTGACTATTGTTTGAACTCGGTGCAGCGACAGCGACGTCAACCTTGTTTTAATTATTCAAGTGAAGTTTTCCTCTTCCATAATTTTGATGTATCCTACTACCATTGGGTATATCAAAATAGTTAACGTATCTTCATATATAGCTGGTGTGGCTATACATTTGAAGATTACTTCCTATTTCGGTAAACGGATATACTACTCTGCGCCGAAGGATTGGTCCTCGAGCCTTGAACAGTTGGAATACTTGCTAGATTTGACACTCAGGTTCTGGATACATTGTTCCTGACTGTGGTCCTTGCAAACAATTGGAATACTTGCTGGATTGGACACTCAGGTTCTAGATACATTATTCCTGACTACGATCCTTTGCAATTAATCAGCATAGACCTTCCAGGTCCTAGAATTTTGATTACTGACTGAGATCCTTGGCATCTATCATCGTTGAAAAGCACTCAGGTTCTGATTAAATTGTTCCTGACTGCACCTCTCGAGCACCTTTGGGGTTTACCGCCGTGTGAAATCACGCTTACTCTCAATCAACTCTAGTAATGGAGGTATATTGTAAATTTGATTCTGGAAGATCAACAGCGTATAGCTGCTTCTCTAGAAAGTTTAGATAGGAATTGGAAAATTAACAGCACATCCCGAAAAGTAGCGGCATACTTGCAGAGGAAAAAAGGAATCATTCAAAACCTCTGGGATAAGTTTGAATTGAATCACACCGGCTGCTCTCATAAATATTTTATGGATCATTTGTATGAAGCCACCAGGGATCAATACCAGAAAGTAAGAATCATTTATACTGAGCCCCAAAAGCTGATTGCTCCACCTTCGAAACCTACCGGGAATTTATCTAAAGCTGCAATACTAGCACTAAAAATTCCTGAAGCTACAATGTCCTCAACAATAGCCCCTACTGATTCGATTTTCACTTCGAATAGCCGAACCGTGAATCAAAATATGGCAGGGTTCTCTTCTTTAACCTATTACAAACGGTCATTCATGATAATTACAATATTGGGCCGATCCAAAAAATGCAATATCTTTTGAGGTACCTCATGGGAGAAGCAAAAGATGCAGTATTGCATCTACAACTAGATGCTTTGAACTACGAGACAGCGATCGTGATACTGCAAGAGCGCTTCTCAATCAATAAACGGATGAACAGGACAAACCTTCTTGCTTTGCCATCGTGGAGAACTCAAAACAACACTTAAGATTGTGAATTCGGTTTTCGATGAGGTAATAATTGTTTTTCACAACACTATATTACGATTGTTGTATAGTTTTAGATTGCCGCACTTTCCAAGAAAAACGGGGTCACCAGTGTACGAACTTGAGGCGCGTGGATTCAGAATCCTTATTGTGCGCCCGGCGTTACATTAAAATATAAAATCACGGCTAAATACAACGTAATGTCTTTATTCACGGATAACAACTAACAAAACATAAAATAGATTTGAATGGAATGATCGCGTATGCAAAATAATGCTCTGCTGTTTAATGGCGTCGTCAGTCGAAGCGTTGTTGAAAAGCACGCGATAGAGTTGGCGTCTCGGACAGGACTGTGTAGAATGAAACTTTCTTTGTTCCTTTTTCGAATTTTTGCGATGTCCCGATCGAAAAGATCTCTCTTGGGACAAGTGTTTGTTTGCGCGGTTTTCTCATCATTTTTGGATGACGCGGTAGAGGCGCCACAAACGTACTTTATTTTGCACCGTTCATAAATGCTGTCTTGCATTTTTCATTCAATGAATTTTGTTTTGCTTAAGTAATTATGTATAAATACTTTGCGATTTAATAAACAATTAGCCAGTTAACATTAACTCGTCAACCTTGTTTTAATTATTCAAGTGAAGTTTTCCTCTTCCATAATTTTGATGTATCCTACTACCATTGGGTATATCAAAATAGTTAACGTATCTTCATATATAGCTGGTGTGGCTATACATTTGAAGATTACTTCCTATTTCGGTAAACGGATATACTACTCTGCGCCGAAGGATTGGTCCTCGAGCCTTGAACAGTTGGAATACTTGCTAGATTTGACACTCAGGTTCTGGATACATTGTTCCTGACTGTGGTCCTTGCAAACAATTGGAATACTTGCTGGATTGGACACTCAGGTTCTAGATACATTATTCCTGACTACGATCCTTTGCAATTAATCAGCATAGACCTTCCAGGTCCTAGAATTTTGATTACTGACTGAGATCCTTGGCATCTATCATCGTTGAAAAGCACTCAGGTTCTGATTAAATTGTTCCTGACTGCACCTCTCGAGCACCTTTGGGGTTTACCGCCGTGTGAAATCACGCTTACTCTCAATCAACTCTAGTAATGGAGGTATATTGTAAATTTGATTCTGGAAGATCAACAGCGTATAGCTGCTTCTCTAGAAAGTTTAGATAGGAATTGGAAAATTAACAGCACATCCCGAAAAGTAGCGGCATACTTGCAGAGGAAAAAAGGAATCATTCAAAACCTCTGGGATAAGTTTGAATTGAATCACACCGGCTGCTCTCATAAATATTTTATGGATCATTTGTATGAAGCCACCAGGGATCAATACCAGAAAGTAAGAATCATTTATACTGAGCCCCAAAAGCTGATTGCTCCACCTTCGAAACCTACCGGGAATTTATCTAAAGCTGCAATACTAGCACTAAAAATTCCTGAAGCTACAATGTCCTCAACAATAGCCCCTACTGATTCGATTTTCACTTCGAATAGCCGAACCGTGAATCAAAATATGGCAGGGTTCTCTTCTTTAACCTATTACAAACGGTCATTCATGATAATTACAATATTGGGCCGATCCAAAAAATGCAATATCTTTTGAGGTACCTCATGGGAGAAGCAAAAGATGCAGTATTGCATCTACAACTAGATGCTTTGAACTACGAGACAGCGATCGTGATACTGCAAGAGCGCTTCTCAATCAATAAACGGATGAACAGGACAAACCTTTATTCTATCTTCGATATTTAGAAGGTTGAGCACAGAAGACAAGCAGAAATAATAAACTTATTTAATGTCTCCGCAGCTGTTTGGCGGCGCTGAAAAATATGTCGTACAATACAGATCAGTGGGATCCAATGGTCGCACATATTGCAATGCGAAAGCTCGACTCCGAAAACATTCACATGTTTGAAGACACCTTAGGCAACAACAGAGAAATGCCATCCGTGCAACAACTCTACAACTTCCTTTTGAAAAGACATGAGGTCTTAACAACGATTAAGTCACATCCTCGTGAACAACATATCAAGAAGAAAGCCTTCACTAAAATGGTTAAACCAACGTGCACATTTTGTAAGGAATAACATTCAATATATCGCTGCGAAAAATTTAAGGAACTAACTGCAGACGATCGCCATAAGTTCATATCTTCAAACAAATTATGTAAAAATTGCCTGAATCACGTGAACAGCATAAAATGAATAGCCATAACAGATGTTTCGAGTGCAACAAATCACATCACAGGCTTCTGCATTTCCCAAAAACTAAAACGGTGGCATCGAATGTGGCTATTAACGAGTTCTGCGGGCAATCAGCAACAAAAACACATAGCAAAGAGGTCAAGACCAAGGTTCTACTCCCAACAGGCTTGATAAATGTGACATCAATCACGGGCCAACAAGTTCCGTGACGATCTCTCATTGACCAAGGCTCCCAGTCATCCTTTATAACTTCAAAGGCAGCAAAACGGTTGGGACTAAAGAAACAAGATGTGTTAGCGACTATTACCGGTATCGGTGAGACGGAAACTTTAACTGTATGTGGGAATGGTGCCTCACTTCTAATCGACATTTACCCTCGTAGTCAAACCACTAATCATGCCGAAGCTTACAGCAATGTTGCCAGAAGACCAGCTTAAACTGCAAACATAGCAAGACTCTGGAGCCAAAACTAGCGGTTCCTGAGTTTGCTTCTCCGGGCAGGATAGACGTAATACTTGGAGCAGAGGTCTTTGAAGAGATGATTGAAGAAGGCTTGAGAAAAGCAGATCCATTATTAGCCCAAAAAACCAAGCTTGGCTAGATTTTATCTGCTAAAACCATGTCCATGGCTAAAAAAGGCATAACTAAAATGATATCTTGCATCTTAATGACTGAATTCCACAGAAATGTGGAAAAGTTCTTTGAGATAGACAATGATAGTGACGAAAGAGAGCCCACACCGGCTGAAGTCAGATGCGAAGAACACTTTCAAACAACTCATGGGAGAGATAGTCATGGAAGGTATATAGTCAATATTCCGTTCAAAGATGAAACAATTGTAAAAAGGCCAGGAGAATTTAGGGTTAAGGCTTTGATACGATACATGCAAGTCGAGAAAAGACTGGAGAAGGATTCGAGATTGAAAAATGACTACCAAAGGTTCCTTCAAGAATACGTTGAGCTTGGCCACATGGAGAAGGTAGTTCCCTAGGTTGGCGATACCAGGAACGCCTTCTACTTACCTCACCATCCGGTTTTGAAAGACAGCACAATAAAAAAAGTCCGATTAGTATTTGATGCTTCAGCAAAGATATCAAAAGGACCTAGCCTGAATGATTTACTTTATACTGGGCAACAAGACCTAGCCCAAATTTGAATCAGATGCAGAAAACATAAGTACGTCTACACTGCCAACATCGAAAAGTTGATCATTGTAGCGGCTCCAGACAGTGACTACCAACGAATCCTTTGGAGAGACGAACAAACCCAAACAATAAATGAATATCGCCTCAACACACTTACATATGGTACGGCTTGCGCTACGTTTTTAGCTGTTATATGTCTCATTCAGCTAGCGGGCAATGAAGGCCAAAGCTATCCATTTGCGGAAAAAGGTTCTTCAAAATGATTTTCATGTCGATGACATGCTCAGTGGAGCAGATTTGAAGGAAGAGGCAACAAAGCTACAAAAAGCAATCACATGCCTACTGAAAAGGGCGGACTCAATCTAAGAAAATGGACCAGTAATGATCCGAAATTATTGACAGCTATTCCTGAAAAGGCAAGAGAAAAAGAACTGCTCCAAATAACTGAAGATGCATCTCTTAAAATATTAGGGGTTCACCGGAATCCAGTTCGAAACGAATTCCAGTTCAAAATCTCAAAATTTGACAACAATCAAAAGCTAAAAAAGTGACGGCTATTGTCAAAGATTGCTACCATTTACGATCCACTGCAATGGTTAGCACCGGTAACCATACGAGCCAAAATATTGATGCAGCACGTGTGGAAATCTGGAGTTAGTTGGGACGTACAGCCATCCGAAGATATAGTAAAACGATGGAACTCGTTTCAGATCGATTTAGTGAAGCTAGAGAATATAAAAATTCGTCGCTGGGCTCATTACACACCTCAAACTAAGATAGAACTTCATGGCTTTTGCGATGCTTCAGAAGCAGCATACGTCGCAGTTGTGTACAATAGATCAATTGATGAATCTGGAGCAATCAAAACAACTCTGCTCTGTGCGAAGACGAAAGTCGCTCCTTTGAAGTAAAAAATATCGCTTCCGAAACTCGAGCCAAACGCAACGGTACTCCTCTTGAATCTTCTTCATCAAACGGTCATCTCAATGAATTGGGCAGATGTTCCAGTTTACACCTGGAGTGATTCAATGATCACCTTGGGATGGCTTAAAAAAAGTACCTGGTTCTTTGGAAACCGACGTTCTAACAGACTATCTAACGTACAGAGACTAGATGATGGAAAATGGCAGTGAAACCACGTGGAATCTTATGAGAATCCTGCCAACTGCACTTCCAAGGGAATAAGCCTCAAAGCTACTGCTAATGAGAAACTTCCAAGATACCACCAAGATCGCATCGATGATCTCAATAGAAAAAGAAGCAGGGATATTAAAATGTTACTCCAATTTACAGAAGCTGATAAGAGGCGTCAGTCTCTGCCTTAGATTCACCCATAACTGTATCCGGCCTGAGAAGATAATTAGTTTTTTGAGAAATCACGAACTCAACAATGCACACTTAAGAATCCTATTCATCATACAACAGCAGGAATTTTCGTAGGACATCGCAGATTTAAGAGCAAATAAGGGAGATAGCTCCAATTTGCGACCCCATCACCCATTCCTAGACGAGTTAGGAATTTTCCAAGTTAGAGGAAGGCTCCAAAACGCAAATATTTCAAAAGACGCCAGATTTCCTATCCTGCTGCCCCAACGTCATTATGTCACTTATCTGAACGTAAAAGATGCCCATATAAAAACCAACCATGGTGCCCTTCAACTCTTCAAGAACTACCGACGGATGAGATATTGGATAATGAACGACCAACAGGTTATCTGATACGAGATCCACCGCTGCATAACGTGTTGCAAGTTTGCAAATGGACCCAACGATCAAAATATGGGCAATCTGCCTGCTGTATGCATCACACTATCAAGCGCATTCACACATTGTGGTGTTGATTACGCAGGACCCTTTAGTACACGAATATCGAAAGGGTGAGGCTCACCAGTCCTGAAAGGGTATATTGCATTATTTATAAGTATGGTCACCAAGGCTGTCCACTTAGAGCTCGTAAGTGACCTTTCAAAAGAAGCCTTTTAAGCCGCTTTTAAGCGATTCGTTGGTCGAAGAGGACTTTGCAAAGAAATATTCAGTGACAATGGAACTAACTTCGTTGGAGCAAAAAACAAGATGGACAGGGATCTCCAAGAAGGTATTAAAAGATTCACGAACGACTTAGCAAGAATCACAGCAAAAGATTGTGTCTCCTGGAAATTCATACCGGTTGCTACACCCCACTTTGGCGGTCTATGGGAAGCTGGAGTGAAGTCAGCCAAAGGACATATAAAACGGGTTTTCGATGAGAACAAAACAGTTCCAACTTTCGAAGAGTTTTCAACTATACTGTGCCAAAAAGAAGCCTGTCTCAACTGCAAGCCACTCACACCGTTGTCTAGTGACCCAAATAACCTAGAAGCGCTGACACCAGGCCATCTTCTAATTGGCCATCTACTACTCGCTCTTCCACAACCCGAAAAAACAAATAGAACTCTACATAAACGATGGCAAATTCTTACCGCAATTCATCGAACATTCTGGGACAGATGGACTACCGAATATTTACACACACTACAAAGACGTACAAAATTGACAAAATTCAAAGAAAATATGAAGGTCGGAGAACTAGTGCTTATAAAGGAGCGAGACTTTTTGCAATGTAAACGGCCACTAGCGCGAATCCACGAATTACAACCCGGTTCAGACGGTGAAATCCGAACGGTAACAGTTAGGTACAGTGGCAATAAGCTGAAGAAAGTTGCTACCATTAATCTGTGTCGTCTCCTAGTCAAGGTTCCTGAAGAACAAGCACCAGTAGAAATACAGCCGGCCGAGGAAAAACGATCTCACGTTGCACCAATCTATCAAGAAGTCAAAATTCCAAAGCCTAGCCAAACAATAGTTTCAAGGCCAAGGCAAGCTGAACCTCAGAACGGAAGATGCAGAATTCAGTAACAGCTAAAGTTCGGGTGCCACCTAACAGAGTACGGATTGCTCCTTGTACCTGGGCAAATAAGCTGATGAACATAGCACTGCTACTACTATCATTATTGACATTAAGTCTACCAGAATCGACCAATACCAACTACGACATCATTTGACCAAAAAGTGGTTTTTACGTTGAAAGTGAGTAATCTTCACATGCTGCGGGGAAACCTTAGATAAGAAGCAAATTTTCCCTTGAACACTACTTTACAAGATGAAAAAAATATTATATCCACCCTGGAAGGCATTAAAAACATGTGCTATCAGATAAGATACCTATCAGGGATTACACATTGTGATACTCTCGTACAACATATGGCGTTAAAACATGCAGAAATATTGATTCATATTCAAGAAAACAAGGCAGTATCAGCTTCAAGGCAAAAAAGAAGTTTACTCGGTAAAGCTCTCACCGCTGTTTTCGGCGTAAACGACATGGTCTATACCGATATTGATACTCTGCAGGAAAATCAGCGAAATATATTTCAAGCTGTAAATCATCAAGGAATGCTTTTGAATACAATAATATCACAGCCAGATAATGTAACTACGAGTAAGCTAAAAAATATTGGCGAGAAATTGAACCAAGCCATCGGGTCAATCAATGATATGAAAAAATGGTTTGTGAAAATCGATTGCAACAGACTAAGCATCCAAGTAATTTCAACATATCTCATGGTGATGGATTATTATGACGAAATAAGCCTCAAATACTTAAAATTCACTAGAGCTTTATATGGTCATGAAACGATCCTTCGTTTTATTTCGTCAGATACGATCAACGCGGTGATTCAAAACGCCAAACAAAAAATTGGCTTTGGGTTCGAAATTTTACGGAAACCCCAAAACCGAATCGTCGTTGAGCACAGTAAGGAGGGAATTTCAGTTTATGGCTATTTCACCATCATTGAAAGCATCAAGTACGATCTTATACATGTAACAGCGATCCCACAGAAACAGGATGAGCATCAGTACATGGCAATTGCGGCAGAAATTCCAACAATAGCGGTAAACTTTGATAAGCAAGTCTACTTCACCCTGAATCAACAAGAATTACAAGCATGCACGCCAGAAAGAGGACTATTACTATGTTGACCTGGAACCACAACAGACATGATGGCGAAACCTAATTGTATCCTGGATGAGATTTATAACAGGCACAATAGAACCATGTGCGCCACCTTCAACACTACAAGCACACGCACGTTGTGGAAAAAACTCAGGATGCAAAATACATGGTTGTTTGTTGCGGCTCCACAAACCTCACCACATTTAATATGTAATGGTCAGCGACAAGAAATAGTGTTAACAGACGTAGGGATTTTACGCACAGCCACGAACTGCATAATCGAAACAAAAGAGGTTACGCTACGTTCACCATTGAAAGAAGAAATTACAGTTTTGGGTTCCTTCATCAAAGAAATTTCCCCTGACAAATTTAACATTAATGCTCAACAATCTGCGCCTGCTAACTTTGAACCTATTACGAAATTATCCCAACAACTCTTCACGAACGAAGTTTCGATAAACCAGGAACCTAAGACGACACTTCATAAGATCAAAAAGCATGCAGTACCAGCAGCAGCTACGATACTTGTAACACTACTGCTACTTTTTATGGGTGATTTGCTAAGGAAGAGACGCCAAACATATATTTTACAAAGGAAGAAAACTACAGGACCAGCCGGAGAAGATTCCAGCACTGCCCCCTCAAGGGGAAGGATCGATTCAACAGCGTCATCGTGCTGAACAGAGCACTCGTATCGATTAAAGTTCATCAACCAATACACATTCCAACGTGTTTCATTTGTTCACATTAATGTTAATGTATCGTCGTTGACGATTCGGTTTTGGGAGTTCCGTAAAATTTCGAATCCAAAGCCAATTTTTTTTCGGTGTTTTGAATCACCGTGTTGATCGTGCCTGACAAAATAAAACTTAGGATCGTTTCATGACCATATACATAAACCTCTTGTGTAAAGCTACTTAAAGGGGTTTAAAGGCAGATTGAAATTGGGGAAAAATAATTCAAAATTATTCAAGCTTCGCATTTAAAACAACCACTATTTTGTTTTACGATTACTAGATGAACCAATTCTCAAAGATATTTATGATACCTATAATTTCTGAAACTTTCATGCAAATCCTAACAAACCTGTAGTGTCTGAGTCGGTGAAAGCGTTTCCATAGTAATACAGCGCACTTCGTTAGATACCATTCGATCTTTGTGAAACTTTCAGGACAGGTCAATCTTATAAAAAGGCATATGTGCACTAAATTGAGGGTACCATTAGAATTTTATTAAAGAAAACGTAAAATCAATAAATCATACTATTACAAACAAAGTTGAGTGAGTTTTGACTTCTCTCGTATTTGCTGCTCTTGTTCTTATAAAGGCCTACATTCATGATTTTTTTCAGATTTTTGGATGAAAGGTGTCCAATCGTGAGGGGGGTACACAAAAACTTCGTACATTTCCCCTTCCCCCGCCCCCACGGTACTGAGAAGGCAATTTTAGGACTTGTTTTGAAAAGTTTTCATCAAGACCTTTCCAATGACACCCTACTCAACTACCAATGGTGAAAAAAAATGTTTAAAGGGTTACCTGCCTATATGGAAAGATCCTCTCAAACCCTTTTGAAAAATGTTTAAGCCCCATCGATTTCCAAAAGTCATGGCTTCTGACCTTTTCACAAAGTTTCATGGCTATAGCTTTTATAGTTTCGGAGAAAAACTGCTGTGACGCATAGACGGACACAGGTGGTGATCGCAATAGGGTTTTGTATTTTGGTACAATACCCTAAAAATTTATCCAAAATTCATCTAATATAAAAATTGTATTAATTAATAACCAGTCGGGTATGCTTTACACTGAATAACCTCTCTCAAACGTTTTGGCATTGAATTGATGAGATTTGATGTTTACTCTGTTGAAAATTTACTCCATTCCTCCAGTATATTTTTTTGGCATCTCTTTCAAATAAATGTGATGTTGGCGGTTCCAACGCTCTAATCAATCCCATAGATGTTCAATGGGATTGAGGTTTGTTGATTGCGGAGGCGTACGTAATTTTTTGGGCACATTGTAAAGTAGCCAGAGCTTAACATTTTCTGCAATGTATTTGGGTCCAGTTTTGCTGCACTTTGCTTTAAATTCGCCTTAAGTATATCTAGAAAAACTCGGTTGTCCATTGTTGATCCAATAATCACGATACTTCCTACCCCATAACTAGCCGCACACCCCTAAACCATACACCCAGGTGGTGGTGTTATGGTCTGGGAGAGTATGGCTAGTTCTGGGGTAGGCGATATCGTGTTTATTATTATTTTTTTTTTTATTTATTCAGAAAATATACATAGCATTTGATTGATCTTAAAATTAAACTTTTCTTTAAAAAACTCCTTAAAAGCAGAGCTTGAGAAAGGAGCTTATTTGTCTTAGGTTGTCTATATTGCAACTATTTACAAATTTACTGTTACCTCAGAGATCAAACTAACATTAAATATCTAAACTAAACATTATTAATTAATGAAACTAAAAATTCTGCCAAATTCTTCACTAGACATATTTAAGAGCCATTTTTTTGTAAATAGTTTAAATGTTTCAGATGAGTTAGCATATCTTATGAAATCTGGTAAAAGGTTATAGGTTCTAGGGCCAACATATAGTACGCATCTCTGGGTTTGGGTTTTGTTACACTTTGGTACACTTATTCTACAGGAGTTGTATCTTGTGTTATAGACATTGTTGAGAGCTTGAATTGTTTGAACCTTAAGTGTATAGCTTGCTGCTGATTTTATGTAGAGTTTTTTTATATCAAGTACTCCGGATGAATTAAATAAATCTGAAGATGGGAATGTTCTGGGTAGTCTAAATAATGTTTTAAGTATGGCTTTTTGGGTTATCCTTAAATTTTCGATGTGCGTAGTGAATGCTCCTCCCCAAGCTGCTACACAGTATTAGATAATTGACTGGACTGATGCAAAATATATAACCTTTAATTGAGGTATAGTCAGAAACTCTGATAATGAGTTGAAGAGGAAAACACATCTCCTTAATTTTTTATTTACGTGCTCTGCATGAAAATTCCATTTCATGTTTTTGTCGATTATTACTCCCAGGTATCTAACTTTCTCAGCACTATCTAAATCTTGACAATTGCACGTTGCATTTGCGTCATCAATACACTGGCAATTTGAATGATGAAGTTTAATCGATTTATACAGCGACTGTCCCACAGATGTCAGCGAAAAGGTCATGACTTGAGTTTTCCGGTTGTTGAGGCGGAGTTGGTGTATGTGCAATCCATTATGAATTTTTCTGATCGCCTCTTCAGCTTTTTGTTTAGTTTCAACCCAAGATGGAGATGAAACTAACAGGGCAGTATCATCCGCAAAGGCCACTACCCTACATTTGGTACCTAGGTTTATATTGCAAAGGTCATTGACGTATATGTCGTTCAAAATGGGTGACAATACAGTACCTTGTGGAAGTCCTATTGTGTCTTTCACAATCCACTCACTTAAAGAGTATTTCACTCTAACTCGTTGCTGTCTTGGGCCCAAGTATGATTGAAACAATTTCAATGCTTTTCCACTTATGCCAATTTTTTTTTAATTTTAGTACAAGCATCTCATGTCGTATCGTATCAAACGCCCTCGAAATATCCATGAATATACCCAACGGTTTATTGCTGACATCTATTTCTGAATATACAAAGTTTGTGACTGATAAGACAGCATCTTCTGTATTTAAACCCTCTCGAAAACCATATTGTTGCGGTGAAATAATGTTGTTCTCAGATAAGTACTTCATCAGTTTACTTTTGATACAACGCTCGAAGATTTTTGCTAACATTGGCAATAGAGATATTGGTCGATAATTGCTAGTCAAGCTTACTTCAATTTTTGTAAATGGGGATGATTATTGCCTTTTTTAAATCGGTTGGAAAAATAGCTTCGCCAATGCACTTGTTGTAGAGTTTTGTGAGAGGTTTAATGATTTCATCTTTCATCCCATCCTGGCGACGTGTTTGTCCTTAAAGCATTAATTATGAACTTGATTTTTTTTCCGGAATTTTGCTTAAATGGAAGTTAGACAATAGGTCAACGCCGTAGGATTCCTTATATATTTCACGGTTCTCCCCAATACCAATTCTATCACCAACACAACAAAAATCGTTGTTGAATAGGTTTGCTAGCGTTTCTTCGGATTGAATTTCCGCATCGGGGTCTATACTTTGTGATTTCAATTTATTGAGCATATCATCCAATTCATGTTCACATTTATTACTAATTTCGGCATTATTTCTAACTATTTCCCAGACTTTTTTGTTACTATTACCAGCTAGCTGGATTGGTTCTGGTAGTAATTTCTTTTCGCATTCTTCTTTATTTGGTTTAATTTATACCTACATATATTTCCTATAAAAAGAGGCTAATCCAGAATTAAAGGGTTCTTTGTTTAATTTTTGTTTGATTTTGTCCCTATTTCTAATTGATTTAATGATGCCTTGAGTTACCCATGGTTTAATAGGTTTAAATTTGCTTGGCACGTGAACTTTTACTGAAGCATCACTTATGGACTCTTTTAATGATGTTATGAATTTGTTTGCAGATATATTCGCATTATCATGGGTACTAATAATTACATCCCAATCTCTTTTTGATAGATTTTCTTTTAGCTTAATATAATCAATCTTCGTTATTACCTTGTATTTAGATTTTAACTTCAGGTTTTCCAAATTATCGATGTTGATATTAACTACTATGGTGTAATGATCAGTGATTGAGTTTTGGATTATTATTGGAACAATTGTATGTATTAAGTTGGAGCTTTTCCTAACTAGAACATGATGTTTTCATGAAAGCTACTATGGATGTTTTTACTTACTAATAGTTCTCGCTTAGCTTTAGCCGTCGCCACCCACAGATCTTTCGCTTCTTGAGTGGTAAAACGTACGACAATTGATGGTGGTGTATTGCTTTGCCGTTTACTCGCTTTCCGCTTCGCCATCGATGGCTGATTTTTCTCGCTTTTTAGGGTTTTGTAAAATAATTTTACAAAACCCTTCTTAAATCGCGTCCTGTCTGTCCGTCTGTCCGTCTGTCTGTCTGTCTGTCCGTCCGTCCGTCCGTCCGTCCGTCCGTGTGTCACAGCAGTTTTTCTCGGAAACTACTTAAGCTAGAAGCATCAAATTTTGTATATAGGTGTAAAGTGGTGATCTCTTCAAAGTTCAACTTCTAAAAAATTTTATAAGGTATTTAAGGGGGGTCTCCCCATGTAGGGGAGTGACCCCCCGAAAAAAAAATTTCATTGAAGGTAGCCGATATGGGTATCAAATGAAAGGTCTTGATGAGAACTTTACAAAACAGGTCTTAGTTTGGCAAAGTTTGCTTCGAGGGGCGCACAGGGAGGGGAAATACACGAAAAATTTGTGTCCCCCCCCCTCGCGATTGGACACCTGTGATCCGAAAAATCTGAAAAAAATCACGAATGTAGGCCTTGATGAGTACAACAACAACAAATACGTGAGAAGTCGCAATTCACTCAACTTTGTTAGTAATAGTATGATTTATCGATTTTATGTTTTCTTGAATAAAATCTTAACGGTACCCTTAAATTCAATGAAATTCAGTACACAGATGTCTATTTATACGATTGATCAACCCTGCAAGTTTCATAAAGATTGCATCATATTTAGCGAAGTTATAGCGGTTTGAATTTTCCTGTTTTACTATGGAACAATATGCGCTGCATGTATTACTATGGCTACATATGGCTATGGAACAACATGCTCTTTTTACCGACTCAGACACTACAGTTTTGCTAGGATTTGCATGAAAATTTCAGGAATGATAGGTGTCATGAATAACTTTGAGAATCAGTTCAGCTAGTGGTATCAGTAATCGTAAAACAAAATAGTGGCTGTTTTAAATGCGAAGATTGAATAACTTTGAGTTATTTTTTCCCAACTTCAACGTTTAAGGCGCATGCTTTGAACACTTGATTCAATTTAATGAATGACTGAAGCTGAGTACCTACACTTAATCCTCATAAGTGAAACAAGTCAAGGAGGCGGGAGGGAGCTTCTAACAAAAGGGGTTTGTAACAACTCTAGGATTCGAAAAAATTGGCTATTAATCGATGATAACAGTACAGGAGAGTGGCCCCTGAAAAAAAATGCATCAAACGTAGCCGATATGAGTATGAAATGATGGCTTTCATGGGAGCTTTTCAAAACAGTTCTTAAACTGTCAGTTTTTGCTTCAGTGGGGGCACAGGGGGGAAATACATGAAAAATGTGTTTCCTCCGTCGCGAATGGACATCTGAAATAATTATCAAGGGAGATATTTATGAGTAGAACAATAACAAAAACCTCAGAAGTCGAAATTCTTTCAACTTTGTTAATAATGGTATGGTCTTCGAATTTCATAGTTTCTCCAATAAAATCGTCATTGATATGCTTCTTGACTTTATTCAATCTGGTGACTGCATTTTAAAAATTGAATACAAAACCCTTCTGACATGAGCGTAGGTCTGTTCACCCAACTTGTTATTTCTAGTAATTGCGCTATTTTCAAAACTACGTTCATAGTGTCTTCATTCACTGTTGCTGGAACTCCACTTATTTCCAGTTCTGTTGCCAGATTACATTGTTGTAGCTGATTGACTTGTTGCGTGAGACTTCGTACTTGTTTGTTTAGATTGATGTTCTCGGCTGATAATTTGTTACACGTAGAGTTGAGACTATCTATTTTTTCTTCATATTTCAATATCTTGGCATTGAAGTCATCAATTTTATTACAACAATAATCATATTGAATCAACAATACTGCGTTCTCCATACTAACTTAGGCCCTTTTATTCCAATTATGCAAAGTTTGCTTTCGCCTGAAAAATAACCTGTTTAAAAAATTTCGGCGGTTTATCGATAGGTTCGTGGGCAAATGAAATTCGTTTTTGCCTGTTAGTTAATGGTACGAAGCCCTTCGTATCGTATCCTTGCAACTCGATAACCATCTTTCTGCAAAATCTTACACACTGTATCCCTACAAATTGATTTGATTGAGTAGCCTTAAGCCTGAATTTTTCTCTACTTCATTACGTATCTATATAGCGTTTTTCACGACCAGTCAAAAAAGAGGATCGTCCCGAATGAGACTCTAAGGCGGTAGATCCCATCGATTTATACATTTCAATTACTATTTGAATCGAAGAGGTTGTCCTACCGACCTTGTGACCAATTTCGCGGAACTTTTTCCTTCATTCCATAGTTTCACTATTATATTTCTTTCACTGGCCCTTGTTCGTTTTCTTTTTCTTTTTTCATTTGGTATTTTATTTGAGTTTCCAAACCTATTTATCACACAAATCATACGAATAAACTCGTTCTACTCCCACTTCACTCAAAAATAATCTTTAAGATTTCCCTTTCTTCATTAATAGCTCTTGGGACTCCCCCTTTTACTCCTTTGTACACAAACTTTATCTGCGACATAAATTCAACATTTTTTCCGCAAAGAAAATTTCCTCAAAAGTTGTCAGCTGTTGTAGCTTTCTAATTCAATTGCAGATATTTGAATTTTTGCGTATTTGAATTGATAAGGAGCCATATAGGATTGCAGTTTATACTGTACGCAAAATTTATGGCGGTACTGTAGGGTGTCGTAAAAGAAAGTTTACGAGTATATTTGATGCATCAACATTGTGTGAAGATGCATGATGATTTCTTGGTACTTGAATTACGAATTTTTCTGGTTTAGCCAAAGAACGTGGTTCCAGCAGGACTAAGTCATATTATATCCCCAGTAATTGATTTTTAGGAGACTCGACAAAGATTGTCTTCCTCATAGTACTGACTTGAGCCATATTCAATTTTTCTTGCAAGGATAAAAAATCTAATCTAAAAAGTACGCCCTCTGCTGTGGCGCTGTTGAGAGAAAAGCTAGCAACTATAAAAATACCTGTCGCTCCCTGATTTTTAACACTTTCTCTAATTTATATAGTTGAAGCTGGCTCACTCCGAATCAAAATTCCCATGAAGAGCTTGAAGTGGGGGCGAGGTAAAGGCTTCGCAAGAATACTTCTACTGAATGTGTTTGGTGCGGTAGTGAAATTTGGAATTTTCAAAGATTTTTTGTTTTGCTAATTCGTTATCAATCCTGAGCATGGAAACAGTAGACAAACCAGTTAGCCGAGAAATTCGGATGCTCTCCTCGGAACTAAAGACAGCTGCAACAATTTCTAGCCCACATATAGAGTCGGCAACCAATTCTTGACGATGCATGAGCTCAATGATTGCTGCAGCATCAAATTCAACGATCACTCCACTAATCTTGGAGAACACATTTTGGCAGGATGCTCCACATCGCTGTAATAATCGAGGGAACATTTTTTGGGATTACAGGAGTACAACAGCTTCATATCATAGAAGCCTGCTAGGTAGCGTATGACCCTTTCGATTCAAAGCACGTCCTGACCGTCGAAATTTTTCAGTCGATATCAAAATTAGCGCTACGGGCGGCTTCTCCATGGGAGTACAAAGTGGTTTCCTTCCTTCTACTTTGAATCAGGTAAGAACTCTGTTGATGTAGGCTGCTTGGCCGACAGTGATCTCATCATCATGTCGAGAAAGTCTAAGAACATGGATTACCTTCCTGGCAAAAATTTTGAATCGAGAGCATGATTGCGCAATGAACAAGTTTATCTCAGTTTGACTGGTTGCCACACATTGACATAAAGTGTAATTATGATTTTCCCTGCCAGTGTAGGGCAAATGTGCATGAAAGGATCCTACGGCTCTGTTACTTTTGTCCAAAGCCATATAAGCTTCGTTTTAGGGATCAAACGTGGCTTGTCTCATCAGTATTCCCCTCAGACTACTTCATGAAGATTTCTTCCTGAACGTCACTTTGGGAGAACGCTGTATAATGTCAAATTGCTGCAGGTCCATCTTTTCAGCATCACTTCTAAACGCACAACTAGTCTAAAAGTATTGTCATAGTCAATATCGGGTGGATAAGGCCTCCTCTGATGGTTAATCTTGCGCTATTATTGTCAATGCTTTCATTAAGGTTGCGCTTGAGATGGATTCATATCAGTTACCATGCATTGTTTTTGTGCATTGACTTAACTTTGGAGTCTATGGCTGATTTCTATTCATCACTGTCCTGGCTTTGGATACATAATTGAAGATATTTGGCTCATCTTCCGTGAGAAAAACTTCTGCAAAGCAACGTAGTCTTTCAGCTAGCCAGGAGGTTCCCTTTCCTGATTTGACCACCTCAGGACTTAAAGTTGGCCTTCAGCCTCGCGGATCAACTTATAATTGTTACTGGAATCATCATCAAAACCATTTGAATATATCTTAGAGTCAAATCTAGGCACAATGACAGCTTTCACCTTGTTTATCTAATCATCTAGGATTTTGGGAGTTTCTTTCACGTTAATTCTCCTTCTTCTTCTTCTTACCACTACAGCCCCTCTCGGACCTTCGCTTCCTATAAATAGCACCTCCAACTGTCTCGGCCTATTGACCGCGTCCTCCAATTTCAAAATCCGAGCAGCGATGAGCTGTCTTCATCGACTGAGTCAGACCAGTATTTCCTCGGTTCCCCACTGGTCTCCGGCCTTCAGTTCTCCCAACGAATACCTTTTTGGCTATCCATTGATCGTCTATACGATTCATGTGGCCAGCCCACAGTTTTACCACCGTTGAGACCTCAGGTTCGTCAAAAGTTTCATACAGCTCATGGTTGTATCAAATTCACTATTGGTCCCCATCTAGCTTCGCTCCAATTATTCGCCTCAGGACCCGTTGCTCAAAGGTGTTCAATATATTTGCACATGCTCGCATTAGGGTCCATGTTTCACACCCATAGCATAATACAGGTCTTATCACAGATTTGTATACTTGGAGCTTTGTTTTCCTGTGTATGCAGCTGGTCTTCAAGATCGTCAAAACCGAATAAAATATTTTATTTGCGAGCTGTATTCTTCGGCGTATTTGGTCTCTTTCATTATGTAATGGTTTTCTACCTTCAGCTCGAACGCGGAACCGACCTCTCATCGGTTCTAGACGTTAAGTCTGAGTAGTGCCAACGGATGGTACCAACAGGTCAACCAATCCGTGCACCGTAATCCATTCACGCGGTGACTGCTTGTCGGCCAGCTAGTTCGGAGAGGATTTCGGTCGCGGGTCTCCGAATGGATTACGCTCAATTACAATATTTCAGTCACCTGAAATTGCCCGTTTTCTAAACGCGTCAACAATTACTCATCCAGAACGAGAATCCTACATTACGTTAGTTCTGGATGCGATCTATCCACAGATCTCAAATCAAAAAAAAAACGCTACAAAATCCCATAGGCGCGTTACCGATTCACCGACGCGGTACCGAAAAATATACTACTCGAACTTAAATCGAAGGAAGCTACTCTAAGGAAATGACGAAACAAACAAAGGTACCGCGTACCGCGCGCGACGCGAAACCGACTTCAGCGGATTTGCAGAAACCCTACCCTCGCGACGACATACCTACCATACACTCTCCGTTCCCCCTGAAAAAGAAGAGTCACTGAAAAGGAAAGTCGTTAGTTATATTAGCAATTCATGGTACTTTTATTTAGTTCAAAAAAAAATCTATACAATCCCTCCATTAATATTACTATTTTTATCTATCCTGATGCTGATCTGCAAAGTATTTTTTTTTGTTTTTTTTTTTTTTTGTTTTGATTTTCCTATTATTTTATGCTTTCTATTAAACTAAACAGTTTACATCATTACATTGAAAATTGCTTTAAGTCATAAAAGCATTTTAAAACTATTGTCTTCAAAATTTAAATTATCTATTTGCGCTGAAAACGCAGATTAACAGGCGCAAGTTTCAAAAAGATATGCCAGGAAGTAGAATTTTTACAAATTATTTAATATCCAAAATTCAATCGGATGACCAGCGTACAATTGGGATAAACAATCTTGGGGGCAAATGTCAACTGTTAACTTAGTTATCAATGAAAACTGTCTTCAACCGATACAAACAGTCAAATAAATATCGAGCAAGTGGCAACGCACAATTTAGATAAATCCTAAAGGTAGCAAATAGCGCGCAGTAAAAATCTATTAATCTTGTACGTACACACGCTTACATTCACCGAGGATTTTTAGAGACGAAACCCGTTCAAACAAAGCCAAGTTAAGCTCCAACTGAAATATCGAACTTCTAATCATGTGGGTACTCTATTAACGATTAAATTATATAAAAACAACGATTTCTAACCCATACATCTCGAACTCATTGTCTGTTTTACATATTCAAGTCCCGATTCCTTGGCAAGGCGAAGGAATATAACATACAAACTACATATCAGAGGACAAAAGTATTTGCGATTTGCTGTAGGATTCATTTAAAATCAATTAAGTTACATATTTTTGTACTACCGTGATGAAGCAAATTATTTGTCAGTATGGTAAAATGTTCAATAAATGTTAATGAGGTGTTATCAATAAAAGAGAACAGTGAAAGTAGTTCAAATTGATGCTAACATCTTAACAAAATGCAGAGCAAAAATGTAATATTGTTAATGCATGCATGAGCTATCCAACAATTATTTCATAAACGATATTTTCAGCAAGAGGTCATATTGAAATTTGGAAGATCACTGCCGAAGTATAATCTATTTGCGAATTTGTTAAGTATTTGGGAGCGCAACACCAAAATGTACGAGTATGCCTTGAAGGCTAAAAATATCTTCACTGTAATATTAACCGACCATCACCGTTTATTCTAATGCACGACTGGGCTGATCAATGAAATGCCTGCCTCAAAACGTTAGTATCCGAATCAATTTGTTTATTTATGCTGACAAATAATATATTTTTATCTATTTTCTAGGTTCCTAACAACGTCATGACGGTAAAGGAACTTCCCGTTATTCTTCTTACCAGAAGTATCTCTGCACGATATACATTTCAACGTATTCGAGAGTATTATCATAGATCGACATGTGATTGTTTCCACGTTACTACCAAATACAATAATTTATTTGGAAACTAGACACGTTCACTATTCAGCTATGCAATCGTCAAATCTTGTCGTTTATGTAATAAAATTAAATTCGTGTAAATTAGACTAGTTTTCATTAGATACTGATCCTTTCTTATCCTTGTTCCTAATTGTGATGTTCGTTTGACTTGATTCGCCACTGTTTACTTTACAATATATATTTACAAATCTTTTGCAAACAAAATTTGGTCAGCCAAAATGAATCTCTTAGCAACTAAATTGACATGGTTCCAAATAGTCGCATACTTAAGAATCGTTTAAAATGACATGCGTATTAAGGTATTCTAAAGGTAGACAAGAATATATAGTAGTTAATATAATTGAAGCCTGAGATTAACTTTATAGCTTCAGCTGCGTTAATTTAAATTCAACTTTAGACTTAATCAATTAGGGAAAACGTTTGTCACTATCTTTCTACTTTTTCGTCGGTGATTCTGGCCGAGTCACTTTAAAGCAAATTCTATTAAAATGTACGCACATTTGTTGAACGACTCTCATACCGTAATGACAATGGGCTACGGTAGTTGTGATACCCAACATGTACAGTATCAAACGCTCTAAAATTGGAACGTACATACCAAATAAAATACTGATTACATAAATAGGTGTCATCCAATGAAATGCTTCACATCGGGTATTAGACATTTGCGCGACAGTGAGTCGACACTTGTATTTATTGAATCCGGACAAGTGTTCATTCGTCAGATACTCGTTGTTGCAAACTGCATTCGCTCCGCCGGACATAATCCGAGGTCTAATTCGGTGGTAAATTTAGTCGGCTGCCAATGTCTTCTCGGAAGCGGCTATCTGAAATTGATTAGTCTCTGAAGCACTCGCTCACTAAAATTTGTTTTCAAGCGCAATTGCAATCTAGCTACTGACTTATGTAATAACCTTTTCTATTTAGTTATTAACTAAACTAACCTCTTTCCTAATTTTTCTGCTCCGGTGAATGTCACTGCCTCGCGAATAACGTTTTCCCAAAAACACCTTAAGCACACCACGCGTTTCTTCATAGATTAACAGGGAATACGTTTCACTCCACCACGTCGCGCCAAACGACGTATAGCTGGTTTTGTAATACCTTCGATATTATCACGAAGAACTTTACGATGACGTTTAGCGCCTCCATGTGCTGTCTATATTTCCGGTTGTCACCTCGGACAAAACATATGTGCGTGGAATGGCACTTCATATGGCGGAAATGTGCTTCTTCAGATGTCGCCAGTGGCATAGTTTTCTCGATGGCCACGGTGGAGGGGCATTTCCAGATGTGTATGTCTCGAAATGTGCCGGGGTTGGATTAATTCTATATTTCGAATATTTATATCCACGGATATAAATATTTGGACAGAAAAAAAATATTTTCTGCACAACGATATCCGCACAACAGAAGAAGTCCGCTGGCACTTCGAGGACATATCCATCTGGCAGGTTACAAGGGTTCGGGATCGGAATCACTTCGATTCCTGGGCGCAGGCGTCACATTACACATTCCCCCCCCCAAAATCGAAGTAATTACGATCCCGTCTCCTTGGTAAAAGGTCTTGGTTAGGGACGTGGCGGGTCGAAGATCCGTTTCGAAGGATAGGCTACAACCCTGTTCGCGAAGACTCGGCAGTGACTATGTAGTAGGAAGTCAGGTGTTATTCGGAGGCCTTCGTCTAGGCAGAGATTTGGGATAAGCCAAGGTTTCTCGTGGGAATTAGTTGCACTTCATCGTCTAAGGTCTTTTGCGTGGTAAATTCCCAGGGTCTTACCAGTCATGTCCGCGATGAGGTATCGGGTGGGGCTTATGACTTGTATGACTCGACACTTCACGAATTTCTTGTCTAGTTTGGCATTGTAATGGCGGGTGGCATCGCTCTGTCGGAAGTTTCGACGATATATTTCGTCGCCGGCCTTAAAGCCAGAAGGATGAGATCGCAAGTTGTACCGCTCCTCTCCCATCCGTCTACTTTCTTCAATCTTCTCCCGCAGTTGATCTCGCAGAAGTTGGAGCTTTTCGTGCGGTTCTAGAACCACGATTGGGTCCTCTAGCGATTTCAGCTGCCGCAATAGCCGGTAAGCGCTCCCATGACAGATCATGTACTGGCCGAACACTGCGAAATACGGCGAAATGCCGGTCGTGGCGTGGTACGACGAGCGCAGCGCACTAGTGATGGCGGACAATTTGCGATCCCAGTCCCTCTGATTCGGGTGGACATAGGCGCGAATGGCCGCTATGAGCGTACGATTCAGTCGTTCGGATGCGTTGGCTTGTGGTGAATAGACGGCAGTTCGTTGGTGGATGATGCCGTATTTGGACATTAGGTCTCGGAACTTGCTGGAGGTGAACTGGACCCCATTGTCGGAGACAAGTTTCTCCGGAACTCCAAACATGTGAAAGACTCGGTTCTCCAAAAAGCTGGTTATTGGTCCAGTGTGCATGTTACGTAGTGGCTCTATGATAGGGAATTTGGAGAGCTGGTCCAGGACCACGACAGCTCCCGTGTGACCAGAAGCAGATCGAGGGTAAGGACCGATAAGATCAATGTACAAGCGCTGGAACACGCGTTCAGGGACCTCAACCTTACCCATGGGTGGCCGAAGAATGGTGTTGGGCGCTTTAGTGCACTTGCATAGCTCACAAGAGGCTACGTACGCTTTTATCTGTTGTGCCATCTTAGGCCAAAAGAAACAGGTTTTCAACCGCCTAAGTGTACGACCGTATCCGCCGTGCGCACTTGATGGGTGGTCATGAGCCCGTCTGATAAGATCAGTGGTTAATTCTTCGGGCACCCACAACTTCCACTGTTCTTCTTCTTGTATGGGGTCTCCGGATGCGTGTCCCATCCGTTTGTAAATGAATCCATCCGTCAACCGCAGTTCAGGAAGCTGGGACAGTTGATTCTGGATAGTGTGAATCAGTTGGGTGTAGCTGGCTGACTTGAAGGCAGGATGGTCCAAATCGATCAATTGGGGGCTGTCGTCCTCTTGGACCAACTCGGCTCCTTCAGGGGCGAACATTCTGGATAGGGTGTCGGGGACTACATGCTGGCTTCCTTTTCGGTGGCGAATTGTGAAGTCAAAGGCCTGTAGTTTCAGTGCCCACCTGGCCAATCTGCCGTTGAGATCAGTCTGGCTCATTAGCCATTTCAGAGAAGCGTGATCCGTAACGATTTCAAAGGTGTGTCCCTCCACATAGGCTCGGAAGCGTTTCACTGCCAACACCGCGGCTAGACATTCTTGCTCGGAGACCGTGTAATTTCGCTGGGCTGGGTTCAGCTTGTGAGACATGAAGGCTATAGGTCTCTCCTCGCCGTCTTGTGCAACCTGGACTAAGACTGCTCCCACCCCATGTTGACTCGCGTCACAATGGATTGAGAACGGTTTGTCAAAGTCCGGGCTGTGCAGTACGGGGGCTGTAGTCAGACTCTTCTTTAGCTCTTCAAAGGCTCGCAAGCTGGGCTCTTCCCAGACGAATTTACGTCCCTTACGCAGCATGTCGGTCAAAGGAGTGGTAATGGTGGCATAGTCACGTACAAAACGCTGGTACCATCCGCATAACCCTAAGAATCGGCGTAACTGTTTGGTGGTCTTGGGTAGTGGAAAAACGTCAATCGCTTGAGTCTTTTCCGGATCGGTCTTGATATGCCCATGCCCAATGATGTGACCTAAATACTTCACCTCCGTCATCACGAACTGGCTCTTCCTTATGTTGATGGTTAATCTTGCCCTCCGGATGTGTAGAGCCACCTCCTGAAGCAGGTCGATGTGTTCGTCAAAGGTCTCGGTTATAAGCAACAGATCGTCCAAGTAAACGAAAACTTGGTGCCGCAAATGAGGTGGTATCACCTTGTCCATAAGGCGCGTCATTGTTTGGGGGGCATTACACAATCCGAATGGCATGGTCACGAATTGATATAAGGGCCGGCCTGGGACTGTGAAGGCTGTTTTCTCCTTTGAACCGGGGTCTAAAGGAATTTGCCAGAAGGCGTCCTTGAGGTCTAAGCTCGTGATGAAATGGGCTTTAGGCAATCGACTCAAAATGCCTTCGATCAACGGTAGAGGATATGCGTCCTTGACTGTGACGGCGTTCAAGCGTCTGGCATCTAAGCATAACCGGACCTTGTTCGGCTTGACCACTAAGGTGACTGGGGAAGCCCACGCGCTCTGTGATTCTTCGATTACGCCTAATGCTAGCATTCGATCCACTTCGGCATATAACGATTTTTCCTTCGCCGGAGATATGGCGAAATGTCTCTGTTTTATGGGTTTAGCATCCCCCACATCTATAGTGTGGAACACCAGGGCAGTCCGCCCGAGACCTTCCTTCTCGTGCGAGGGAAAAGCCGATATAGCCGAGTCGAGACGCAGTCGCTGAGTTACATCCAGTGTATGCCGTACTAAGTTAGTGGGTTGAGATTGGTCAGGAACGGTGGTGACGGACTCCAGGGTCGAACTGGAAAATAGTGCCGGGGCCAAGTTAAATTTTCGAACGAAATCCACTCCTAAATAAAGATTCTGGGTTAACTGAGGTATGATGAAAAATTCCATAGGTTTAGTTACCCCTTTAAAGGTGACATCCGTCATAATTTTTCCCACTACAGAGTGACGAGTTCCGTCCGCCGTGCTTAACCAGGAGGTGAAATGACGGATTTGGTCCGCGTGCTTTGCCAGTACCTCCCCTGCAAACTCGGCAGATATGCAATTCACACTGGCTCCCGTATCGACTAAGCCTGATACTCGTTTTTGCAGGAGGTGTACTGACGCATATGGCCGAACATCATCCCTCAATAATTCGTCTAAGTATATGTCCTTCAACCTTTTTCTCGACTGCCTGACTTTTCTCCAGAAGCTCCGCATCCGACGCGTGGCTCGCTTGCTTCGCGGTGGGACAGTTGTGGCCAATTCCTCATGGAAGATGCGCTGTCGAGTAGCCAAATAATTCCGCAACCTGACATGAAAAGGTTTTACATGCCAAGGAGCCTTCGTCTCGCTATCATTTCCCTGCGCATTGGCCTCGGCGAAGGACGGCGTCGGTTGTGGAACTTCGGGAGAACTGTGTTTAGCGGTGCGAGTCAGCAGAGTTGGAGTCATGTTGGGAGCTGGGTCATAGCTGGTGATGGGGTCTGGATTGGTTCGTCCGGGGTCTAGGAGTGCCGACGGGTGGTCGCGGCACTCGGTGGCAAGTTTTTTCGCCCTTTGCAATTTGCACAGTCAGGTGCGTATGTGTCGGCCTTCCCGCAGCGGTAGCAGAAAAGCGTCGGCTCCGCTGGACATGCGTAGAACCGATGTCCCGGTTGTCGGCAGTTCCAACAGACCGTCGGGCTTGTAAGTGCTTCAAGGGAGGGTCGATCAATCAATGCTGGGTCCTCAAGCTCCGGTGGTGCTCCGCTCCTCGGTACTGGTACTGGATCAGCAAGCAGGTGGTCTGCTGCCATCAACTCCGCGGTGTGATGATTTCGGGGATTTGGTCCCGTTATGCGAGGTTGTGGGCGGAAGGTACCTCGTCGCTCATCCAAGTGTTCTTGTCTACGCGCATGGAGGCGCAATCCCTGTATGGTGTTGATGGGAAAATGTAGCAGGCTGTTCTGGAGATCCCAGCGCATGTTCTCTCTGATAATTTCTACTAATTCGTCCTCGGGCATGGTATTTCGCAGGCGAGTGCTCAATCTCACTATACTGGTGTAGTACTGGTCGAACGGTTCGTGAGCGCCTTGTTTCCGTTTCTTTATTTGCTCTCTTAGCTCTCTCTCAGTGAAGCCATCCTCAAATCGATTGCGGAAGGCTGCACTGAAAGAGTGCCAAGTGGGACGTGGCGTTGACTCTTTAAAGCTCCAGTACCAGTCGGCAGCGTCGCCGCTGAACAAAAGATGTGCATGCCGGAGGAAGGCCGAAGAATCCCCTCCCAGGGTGCTGGATATCAACGCCTGAATCCGGAAAAGGAACCGGTCCGCCGATATCATATCGTTGAACCCTGTAAAGTTCAGGCGCCAACTCTCCATGATACGAGGCGTCGGGTCTCGGAAAAGTGTCAATGCGTTCCCGGGGGGAATCACATCCTCTACTGACCTGTTGTACTGAACTGCCTCGGGGGCTGGAGGTACCAACGGAGGTCCGGTACTGTGTCGCGGTCTGTATTCGGGAGCTCTGGGATCCATTCCCGAGTTCCTTGGAGGTGGGACCCATTGCTCGGATTGTCGGGAGTGGGGCATCGCCACACTGGGATTTGGCTCCCAGCCAAGCGGAGTTCTCACGCGGCTGGGTGGTTGGCTCAACGGGAGATTCTGGATCTTTCCCTCCAGGTTGCCAATCCTCTCCGACATATCCCTCATCAACGCCACGAGGGTGTCAATGGAGTGGGCGGAAGGCATGGTTGTCACCTCGGACACGACACTCGCAGCCGGAACTTCACCGCCTACTGCTCCTTGCAGGTCTAAGAGTGGTTGTGACGGTTCGGCTTCTGGAGCTCCTTTCGCCACTGCTCCACGCGTCGGTAGGGGCGTTCCGATGGGGACGTCTAGGGCAGACCGATCTATGGGTCGCCGGCATAAGGGACACAATTCTGACGTGAGGAGGAGCTGTTGTACACAGGCACGATGGAATAAATGTCCACAATCCAATCGCACGCTGTGTACGCCCTCCACTACGTCTTCGAAGCAGATCCCACAGTTCGCGGGTTGGACCGTTTTGGACCGGGTCCACCGCTTATCGGGCGTCCGCTTCGTTGCCATTTCGTGTGGGTTTATTATGGGTGGTTGCTAGTATGAAATGAGAGGAAGAAAAAAAATTATAAAATATAAAATATACTTATTCCTACTAAAGTTTATAGAATAATAAAAGATTTTAAATATTATCACTAAATTAGTGGCCGTTAGTGGCGAGCTAATAATAGAGGCTGGGAAAAAAAAAATTGTTCAAGACACACTTTCCTTTCCAGTGGTCGACCTCTTCAGCGGGAAATGAGAGTGCGTGGTAATCTGCCGAAGAAAGGGTGCTTCGGTCGATTTACGAAATTTAACCCCATACCCACATACATTACAAAAAACCGTCTCTAAACTACGTTAAAGTGACTCGACGAGACAAGTGGTAGAGCTACCGTAACGACTTTGTACGCGGTCAAAATTCCCGACGCGTAGAAGCATTCCGGGCTTCGCCACTCCAGCATACGCCATCGAACGTTGAACCGATACCACTCGTCTAACACGCATAAGAAATAGTTAGAATCCTTCCGCGACATAAAGGCAAGGTAGCCTTCTATTTTCTTGAGAGTCCATGCTGATAGGTAAACCCATCAGACTGGCAGTTCCATCAAGAAAATAGAAGGTCCTTACAGGGGTTAACCTGGGACAACACATCGGAAGGATTCTGTCGCGAGAAAAAAAAAAAATCAAACAAAGGAGAGCGGAAGCTACAACTCACGTGAAGCGACTTCTAGTGTATATCACACAATTCCACTGCTCCTGATAGTGGGACTCGAGTACCAAAGTACCTTACATCCTCCGTAAAGGACCAACTCGTCAGAAGACGCGAAGTTCTTTCCCCCTTAGGATGTTTTGTGCCCCACGTTGGGCGCCATTTGTAATGGTTTTCTACCTTCAGCTCGAACGCGGAACCGACCTCTCATCGGTTCTAGACGTTAAGTCTGAGTAGTGCCAACGGATGGTACCAACAGGTCAACCAATCCGTGCACCGTAATCCATTCACGCGGTGACTGCTTGTCGGCCAGCTAGTTCGGAGAGGATTTCGGTCGCGGGTCTCCGAATGGATTACGCTCAATTACAATATTTCAGTCACCTGAAATTGCCCGTTTTCTAAACGCGTCAACAATTACTCATCCAGAACGAGAATCCTACATTACGTTAGTTCTGGATGCGATCTATCCACAGATCTCAAATCAAAAAAAAAACGCTACAAAATCCCATAGGCGCGTTACCGATTCACCGACGCGGTACCGAAAAATATACTACTCGAACTTAAATCGAAGGAAGCTACTCTAAGGAAATGACGAAACAAACAAAGGTACCGCGTACCGCGCGCGACGCGAAACCGACTTCAGCGGATTTGCAGAAACCCTACCCTCGCGACGACATACCTACCATACACTCTCCGTTCCCCCTGAAAAAGAAGAGTCACTGAAAAGGAAAGTCGTTAGTTATATTAGCAATTCATGGTACTTTTATTTAGTTCAAAAAAAAATCTATACAATCCCTCCATTAATATTACTATTTTTATCTATCCTGATGCTGATCTGCAAAGTATTTTTTTTTGTTTTTTTTTTTTTTTGTTTTGATTTTCCTATTATTTTATGCTTTCTATTAAACTAAACAGTTTACATCATTACATTGAAAATTGCTTTAAGTCATAAAAGCATTTTAAAACTATTGTCTTCAAAATTTAAATTATCTATTTGCGCTGAAAACGCAGATTAACAGGCGCAAGTTTCAAAAAGATATGCCAGGAAGTAGAATTTTTACAAATTATTTAATATCCAAAATTCAATCGGATGACCAGCGTACAATTGGGATAAACAATCTTGGGGGCAAATGTCAACTGTTAACTTAGTTATCAATGAAAACTGTCTTCAACCGATACAAACAGTCAAATAAATATCGAGCAAGTGGCAACGCACAATTTAGATAAATCCTAAAGGTAGCAAATAGCGCGCAGTAAAAATCTATTAATCTTGTACGTACACACGCTTACATTCACCGAGGATTTTTAGAGACGAAACCCGTTCAAACAAAGCCAAGTTAAGCTCCAACTGAAATATCGAACTTCTAATCATGTGGGTACTCTATTAACGATTAAATTATATAAAAACAACGATTTCTAACCCATACATCTCGAACTCATTGTCTGTTTTACATATTCAAGTCCCGATTCCTTGGCAAGGCGAAGGAATATAACATACAAACTACATATCAGAGGACAAAAGTATTTGCGATTTGCTGTAGGATTCATTTAAAATCAATTAAGTTACATATTTTTGTACTACCGTGATGAAGCAAATTATTTGTCAGTATGGTAAAATGTTCAATAAATGTTAATGAGGTGTTATCAATAAAAGAGAACAGTGAAAGTAGTTCAAATTGATGCTAACATCTTAACAAAATGCAGAGCAAAAATGTAATATTGTTAATGCATGCATGAGCTATCCAACAATTATTTCATAAACGATATTTTCAGCAAGAGGTCATATTGAAATTTGGAAGATCACTGCCGAAGTATAATCTATTTGCGAATTTGTTAAGTATTTGGGAGCGCAACACCAAAATGTACGAGTATGCCTTGAAGGCTAAAAATATCTTCACTGTAATATTAACCGACCATCACCGTTTATTCTAATGCACGACTGGGCTGATCAATGAAATGCCTGCCTCAAAACGTTAGTATCCGAATCAATTTGTTTATTTATGCTGACAAATAATATATTTTTATCTATTTTCTAGGTTCCTAACAACGTCATGACGGTAAAGGAACTTCCCGTTATTCTTCTTACCAGAAGTATCTCTGCACGATATACATTTCAACGTATTCGAGAGTATTATCATAGATCGACATGTGATTGTTTCCACGTTACTACCAAATACAATAATTTATTTGGAAACTAGACACGTTCACTATTCAGCTATGCAATCGTCAAATCTTGTCGTTTATGTAATAAAATTAAATTCGTGTAAATTAGACTAGTTTTCATTAGATACTGATCCTTTCTTATCCTTGTTCCTAATTGTGATGTTCGTTTGACTTGATTCGCCACTGTTTACTTTACAATATATATTTACAAATCTTTTGCAAACAAAATTTGGTCAGCCAAAATGAATCTCTTAGCAACTAAATTGACATGGTTCCAAATAGTCGCATACTTAAGAATCGTTTAAAATGACATGCGTATTAAGGTATTCTAAAGGTAGACAAGAATATATAGTAGTTAATATAATTGAAGCCTGAGATTAACTTTATAGCTTCAGCTGCGTTAATTTAAATTCAACTTTAGACTTAATCAATTAGGGAAAACGTTTGTCACTATCTTTCTACTTTTTCGTCGGTGATTCTGGCCGAGTCACTTTAAAGCAAATTCTATTAAAATGTACGCACATTTGTTGAACGACTCTCATACCGTAATGACAATGGGCTACGGTAGTTGTGATACCCAACATGTACAGTATCAAACGCTCTAAAATTGGAACGTACATACCAAATAAAATACTGATTACATAAATAGGTGTCATCCAATGAAATGCTTCACATCGGGTATTAGACATTTGCGCGACAGTGAGTCGACACTTGTATTTATTGAATCCGGACAAGTGTTCATTCGTCAGATACTCGTTGTTGCAAACTGCATTCGCTCCGCCGGACATAATCCGAGGTCTAATTCGGTGGTAAATTTAGTCGGCTGCCAATGTCTTCTCGGAAGCGGCTATCTGAAATTGATTAGTCTCTGAAGCACTCGCTCACTAAAATTTGTTTTCAAGCGCAATTGCAATCTAGCTACTGACTTATGTAATAACCTTTTCTATTTAGTTATTAACTAAACTAACCTCTTTCCTAATTTTTCTGCTCCGGTGAATGTCACTGCCTCGCGAATAACGTTTTCCCAAAAACACCTTAAGCACACCACGCGTTTCTTCATAGATTAACAGGGAATACGTTTCACTCCACCACGTCGCGCCAAACGACGTATAGCTGGTTTTGTAATACCTTCGATATTATCACGAAGAACTTTACGATGACGTTTAGCGCCTCCATGTGCTGTCTATATTTCCGGTTGTCACCTCGGACAAAACATATGTGCGTGGAATGGCACTTCATATGGCGGAAATGTGCTTCTTCAGATGTCGCCAGTGGCATAGTTTTCTCGATGGCCACGGTGGAGGGGCATTTCCAGATGTGTATGTCTCGAAATGTGCCGGGGTTGGATTAATTCTATATTTCGAATATTTATATCCACGGATATAAATATTTGGACAGAAAAAAAATATTTTCTGCACAACGATATCCGCACAACAGAAGAAGTCCGCTGGCACTTCGAGGACATATCCATCTGGCAGGTTACAAGGGTTCGGGATCGGAATCACTTCGATTCCTGGGCGCAGGCGTCACATTACAATTACCCGTTTTCATTATTATTCACCTAGATACACGAGTTCACTAACATTTTCAATACTGTATTCGCCAAATGTGATATTTTGCGCATTAGAGGTATTTTCCTCGACTGCGTCAGGAACTTTGTTTTCCTTGAGTCCGTCATGAGTTTTGTTTTATTTTCATTGATTTGTAGCCCTACTAGTTTTGCTTCACGGTCGAGTTTCGGGAAAAGTTCTTTGGCAGTTGTTAATGACCGCGACAAAATTAAGATGTCGTCGGCATAGGCCACTACTTGGCTTGACTTGTATAGCAATCTACCTCGCGTATCGACAGGTAGCTTCCATATAACGTACTCCAGAGCCAAATTGAATAGCAATGGGGCCGGCCTTAGTCTGATAGTTGGTCAAAGACATCGGTGAGTTGGTTGTTGATGCGGACTTGGAAGGTTTTCGACGTCATTGTCATTTTGGTAAGACGGACTGATTTGGCTGGGATACCAAAGCAAAGCATTATTTCGTATAGTACGTTACGATCAATACTGTCGTATGCTTGCTTAAAGTCAACGAAAATTTGGTATATGTCTACGCTGAACTCCCAACATTTTTCGTGTACCTGCTTGGCTGTGAACAATTGGTCTATTGTAGATCTATCTGCTCTGAAACCACCTTGATACTCCCCAATAATACTGTTTGCGTATGATTCGATTTTATTTTCTCAAATTTTAGAAAATATTTGGTACACCGTACAAAGTAGTGATATGCCTCTATAAGTTTCGTACTGTAGCATATCGCCTTTTTTGTGGATAGGAAATATAATTGATTGGCTCCGCTCTTTTGGCATAAGTTCTTGGTGCGAAATGTGCTGGAAGACTTTGTGAATAGCTTTATGAACACTACTACCACCATATTTGATGAGCTCAACTGGAATCTCATCGATGCCCGGTGCTTTATTATTCTTTTGGGATATGATGATGGAACAAACTTCATACAGAGTTGGCAGGACCAATGGAGGCTCTCCGCTGACATCTAAAGACTCCGATGTCCTGGAGCTGTGAGGAGATTTAAGGAGGCTCTTGTAATACGTTGCCCATCTTTCCTTAATCTGGGTTTCATCAGCGACTATATTGACGATTTCATCACGACAGAGCGTGATTTTGTGCTGATAACAACGTTATAGGCTTTTCACTACTTTGAATGCTTGTCCTGTGTTGTTGCTCGCTAAACTTACATCTATACTTCTCAATTGGTCGTCATAGTATTTTTTTTTTCTTAATCCTAATTATCTTATTCGCTACTCTTCTGAGATTTTCATAGTGTTCTCCCTTAGTCCTGGTTTTCCTACTTACGTATTCTTTGTGTGCCTGATTCTTTTTACCTACCGCATTCTGGCACTCATTATCGAACCTATCATTCATCTTGCGCCGGGCTTCACGTCCGATCGTCTGTTCTTCCACGGTCTTAATAGCCGCTTTCACTTCCATCCAGAGCTCGTTGTTCACCTTTAACGATGCGTTTGATAAGATGGGAACCAGCTGGTTGTCAAGGGTCTCCATGAAATGTTTGGCCACAGACGCCGTTTGGAGCCTTTCAATGTCAATGTTTTGTAGCGGGCTGGTCTTCGCCGAATATACCTTTGACATACGACATCGGTAGGTTGGTTTGATCAGGTAATGATCTGAGTTACAATTGGCTCCTCGGTATGTACGGACGTCAAGTATGCTTGATGCCCAAAATTGTTGGATCAGAACATGATCGATCTGGTTTTGTGTCTTGTCGTCTGGTGATACCCAGGTAATTTTATCATTTTATGAATGAATCGATGTGGGAAGCAAGTTGAACATATGACTAGATTAGACAATCAGGAACTGGCCATTGCCATTTGTTTCATCGTCGTGACTACATCCTCCAGTCGTTCCCCGATGAGATAGCTCATTGCCAACCTTAGCGTTGAAATCACCCAGAATTATATTTGTGTTGTTTGTATTCAATGAGTCGACTAGTCTTCCCAGGTGATTGTAGAACATTTCCTTAGTTTTTGCGTCTTTTTCTTTGGTCGGGGCGTGAACATTAATGAACCAGATTTTGAAGAATTTCGCTTTTATACGAATCGCACACAACCGTTCTTTTTTTGCCATAAAATCAATAACGTGCGATTTGAACTCCCTATCCACAATAAAGGCCACTCTGAATTCTCGTTTTCCAGTAGGCTCCTCACTTTTGAATATTGTGTGCAATCTCATGTCTTGAATGTTTTTTCCAGCCCAGCTCGTTTCCTGGATTGCCAGTATTTTTAATTGATAGTGACTGGCCTGTTGTAAAAGATCCTTAACAGTGCCAGGGTAATTGAGTGAACTGACATTCCAGGATCCAATGCCATAGTCCTTTTTTTGATTGCGAGGTCATTGCCGTGAGTCCAATCCATTCCTAGGCCCATCTGCAGGTTTCGTATCGTTTAAAGGTTTTCTAGGGACGGGGAGTTAGCCCGTCGCCCAACCTCCATTCCGGCGGTATGGTTCTTACTTCGATTCCCTTATCAGGCGCTCTTACATCCCCAAAAATGAGGTGTAAGCAGGATTCAGTAGCAAAGCTATACATGTTTTTACAATTACTAGAATTTTTCGATGCTTATGTCCCATTATTTGGGAACCAGTAAACTCAATGTGCGAGCCCGAGAGCATTTATTACCAGTCAATTGGGGGTCTGGGATAAGAAATCATGGAAGCTATGGGTTGGGGAAACAAGGGGTTTCCTCCTCCTTTCTCAAATGGACTTGCGACCATGCAATATCCTCATTACAGTTTCTGACTTTCTTGTGAATGATTATGTCACGTGAAACAAAAATATCTAACTTTTCAGGATCGTAGATTCGATAACGCTCATCCCAATTATACCCAACTAGATAGCTAACCATTTCTTTTGCGTCCATTTTACGTCTCTTTTTTGTAGCAACGTAAACATTGCACTTTGAACTCACAAATCAAAGATGTTCGATCCTCAGTTTCTAACCCAACCAGAGCTTGAACGACATTTTGTCAGCAATCAATGATTTCTCCACTCAGTTAAGGACGTAGCCTGTCATTGTCACAAATTTCGGCATGAGAAAGTTTGAGGTGAGTGTGTGAGTGTGCAAGCCATTTCTACCATTTCTACGATTTTTCGGAGCGCTCAATCTCTGGTTTACGCTGTAAACCTTCAGGATCCCATGCACCTCACCATTGTCAAATTTACCACTGTTGTCACTGAGGGAACTACTTAAGGGTATGACCCTCCCGCTAGAAGAGGGATCTCCCAGCTTGAGGGCATCTCATAGCGTAACAAAACGAGACCTGGCTCGAAGTAATGTGTCAAACGGTTCCAGGCTGGGTTCTCAGATGGACAGGGGAGGTGTTTAGTGGGTAGTATAGTCGACTTCTTGCGACCATGGGAGTCCCACATTCCGTGCATAAATGACATTTATCTCCCAACCAAAAAAAAGGGGCATGACCTAGCGTATTTGCCTTAGTCCATATTTTACATAAAGCCTCCCTGGCAGCAGGCTTTTTGCGTGTTACAAACCAGTAGTGGTACCTGGAGTAATGGTACTTGATGAGGATCAAGTAACAATGACCGCTGAAAGATGCGTCGAGTGGTCTGCAATACCAGACAAGAATTCACCAGGGGCAGAAGTATTCACTCGGGTTCCAAACGGCAAATGATGTATCTTACCAAACTGACATGGCTTGCAAATTTTATTGCCAGCTGGCACCTTAATCATCAATTCAGAATCAAGCTTGGATTGGACGTAACGCTTGTGTATGTGACCTTAAAGTTAATGTTAGAGCTGAAGAGTTCGGTTGTCTTCAGATGTGCTGGCACAAATCTCCAACAGTTGAATAGTGTAAAATGAGGTACAGGGCAGGGTCCCATCCGACTTACGTGTACTTTCAAAAATTGGTTGCTGATCAATATTGAATTGATACTCAATGTCTGTCTATTCAAACTTCCTTTCAAGGTTCCGATTGCAAGGACAGAAAAGAGATTTTATGATATGCGAGGCACAAAGTATACATCGTTGTGCGTGAATGTTTCAAATTTTCCATAGATGTAGTTGGCCACGTCAATAATACCGCTGCCAAAAGCTGGATAGCTTTTCATCTTGTCGTTTTGACCGTAGCATTAGAGTTCACAGAAAAAGGCTAGTAGTCGGTGAAAAAGTTCAGATTTGATGTAAAATGGTGAATAGTGCCATTATAAATTGACAACTGACCATTTGTAGTCACCATTGTAATGTCACTACTGACTGAAACCAGTACAGAATGGTTTTCAGGCACATTGGCTCGACTGGTCTTTTGACCATCTCCACCGCCCTCCGATACTAGTTAAAGATTTTCAATCGATCCGGTAGCGTGCCATTCGCGTTCCACTTAGCACTGACGAATCAAGTGACCTTTCGTGTATTTACACTTTTTAGTGCGTTCTAGCTTCTTTTTCGTTTAACCACTACTGTTTGAAGTACTAAAAACATCATCTGATTTTGACGCCAGTGCTACGTTATGTTCATACCAAATAAGCGCCGACGAGTTATCTTTTACCCGATTATTCTCGTCTGCTTTCATGAGTCAGAAGCTTGACTTGAACAAATTAGATAAGATATCAAGAACATCTAAAATGACATGCCATCCGACTGAATCATTGACTGTTTCTATTTCATGCGTTTTTAGGCCAGCATCGAGCTCATGATGTTGATTTTTCATTCGTGACAGCGCAGACGGGGCATTTTTGGTTTCATGTCATTCAATGTAGAAAAAATCAAGGTATTGAGTAAATAATTGATCTTCTACTTTGTTATCAGCCTATATAATCAAAATGTTGGCGTGGCCCATTCCATAAAGTGGCTATGGTAGAAAAAGAAAGGAGTGACTTGGCAAACGGAGCCCCATTGTATGATTTCACCGCCACCGTCAAAAATATACTCAGAAACGGAAGCTGATAACCTCGTCCAAGAAAGTAGGTTACAAAGTACAATCGCTGCTCAGTGACACCAAGAAGGAAGGCAGATCCAAAAGGTGGGAGACCGCTAATAATCAGGAAAGGTGTAAATAATGGGTACGTTGAACTAGAGAAACTCCTGGACCAAATAAGGCATTACCGGAGGAGCTAGTTAGAGACCAATGAGGACTACAGGATCGAAGAAGAGCTGAACGCTAAATAAGCGCTGAGGGCTAAGCCTAAAGGGCACGCAAAGAAAGCTCCACCATCAAACATCAATAAAAAAGGCGTCTAGCGCAAATCTTCGAAAAGTGGCAGAAAATAAAATTCGCACCGACAAACAGCAAGAAAAAAGACCTTATGCCGACAAGGAGAGCCAAAAGCCAACTCAAAGACCCAGGCAGCAGGGACTGCTCATAAAACCCCAAGATAGCCGATTGTACGAAATGTAAGGGCCCAAGACACCAACACGTCGTACGACCTACCTGGTCGGGCCACATATTGTTCGAATTTGCAACATAAGCCAACAAAAAGAAGCATTCTGCGGCATAGAAAAGAAATTCGTTGACAAAAATGTAATTGTAGCCTCATTTGAGCCGGTGACAACAAACTAAATGAGAAAAATTGATTGCATCAGGGATCTGGCCGTGGTAGAAGAGGCCATTAAAAGGGAGCTCCATAGCGTGGGCAGGATCATAGCAAGCCTGACAATAGAAAACTATAGGGGACAACGCATGACTGGAAGGGAGGCCGAACAACTTCTGAATAAGGGCAAAGTGTGAATAGGGTAGGACATGGTTAAGAGCATCGCCTCTTCAATGCTTCAAATGCCTTGGCTGTGGTCACACCGCACAAGTATGCAAAGAACCTGATAGGAATTCCTTGTGTTACAAGTGCGGTGAAATGGGGCACAAAAGAAAATATTGCGCATAGATCTGGGGCACGTCTTTAGATCAGGAAAATGTCAGCTTCTCTAGGAAGCCTGAGCCAAAACCTAATCAGAACTTCAATGGCCCGCATCCTGCAGATAAGCCTACTCCATCGTTCAACAGTCCACAACTTGTCTGAACATTTTCCGAGGGACATGAAAGTCAACTTTTTACTGCTGAATGAGCGCCACCACGATAAAATTTCTGCATTATGGTATCCTAATGAAACCTGGTATTGTCGCCATCTGGGTTTGGAACCATGATTTCCAGGCGGAAATGTGTGTGAAATCGGGATGGTTTCGGTTCGATGCTAAAGGACCACCTTCTTTAGTGTGTGGCTAACGTTGAATGAACTGATGTCATCTTTGCAAGCCAAGTTTAGCGCTTTGGGGCATGCTGTTTACAAAGCAGATAGCAACGTGCTCGTTGGGGGAGACTTCAACGCTGAAGCAATCGAATGGGGCAAGTCTCAAATAGATTCTCGGGGAAACCGAATCCTAGAAATGGTGGCCAGGACGGTACTCGTTGTATTAAGCACATATTGACTATGAAGGAACCATAAAGGACGTAATATTTGCCTGGGAGTCCGTAGTACGGGGCATATACAATTGAAGGTGTGAGAGGACTTCTCACCCAGTGATCATCACGATATTCTGCTTGATGTTTGTTATTCTGTTTCGTTATGTTGTCTTCCAATTTCCGTGCTCTTGAGCTTCTATAAATAGCTGGAACATCGTTGAGATGCTGACGGCAGTTGTTTCACTATAGGATGATTCACAGGGGCAGAAAAACTAGTAGCTCAACTATGAGGATCATCATGACTGCTTGCACCACTTCTATACCACACTGAAAACCCTGGTACGGTAAGCTCCCAGTAACTGGTGATTCATTAAAATCACTGAAAAGCAAAGAGAGTGTCACACGCTTTGATGTGAGATTCAACGTTTACAGAACCTTGATGAAGCATGCAACCAGGTAGCGTCATATAAGTTGGCCAGAAAATGCCTTCACAAATTGATTAACAACAGCAAGGCTCACTGCTGGCAAAATCAAGTGGATAATGTGAACAAGGATTCATGGGGCCTTGGCTACAAGCTAGTTATGTGCAAGCTTGATGCTCTACGAAAACCTTGCATACGTGAAGTGGCAAGATGGTTGAGATAGTTTGTACACTTCTCCCCGTCCATCCCGCTCATGCTGACGATGCACAAAGTGAAACCACAATCGAGTGTCTACTCTTCACACAGCCGGAACTGGAAGAGGCAGTCCTTTCATTGAAAACAAGGAAAGTTTGGCTCCAGATGGTGAACCAGCTTGGATGTTGCAACTTGTCCATCAGCATTGTCCTGACTTGCTGCTCAGAAGATTCAACGCTTGCTTAAGGGACGGGGTCTTCCCGTTTTGGTGGAAAGTGGCAAGGCTCGTTCTGATCAGCAATGGGAAGGGAAATCCTGGATCACCGTCTGCATACCACCCATTATACATGCTAGACATGGCTGAGAAGGTGCAAATAAACCTCATCAAGGGAAGATTCACTATCTCCTTGGCAGTACGGCTTTTGAGTAGGACGCTCGACCATTGATGCGATAGCAGAAGTGGCATCTTCTGGTGACACTCGCAACACGAACGCCTTGAACATATTTAATATATTTTGAATACGCTGAAAACACCTTTTCAAGTTCCAGAAGATCTGATGTGCCTTCTGAGGGACTACCTGAGGACTGAAACCTGATTTATGACTTGGCACAATGACAACGAAGAATGAAAGTTACATCGAGTATTGTCCAGGGATCTATCCTTGGTTTAGATATGTTTAACGTGTCTTACGTCAGACGTTGTCTGGCAATTCCTCTTCCTCGCTTCGTTGCCATTAGAGGAGGGATCCCCCAGCTCCAAGCCTTTTTTGGCGAAGCAAAATGGGACCTTGCCCGAAATAATGTGCCAAACGGTTCCAGGCTAGGTTTTCTGCTTGATATGGGAGGTTCTTAGTGAGTAGTCCAGTCGCTCACGAGTGTGGAAGCTCCACACTCAGTACGGAAATGGCATTTACCACCAGACCACAAAAAAGAGGTTGTGGTTCAGGTCGGATGAGTGTCTTCCCTTAACCGCTTAGCTTGAATTAGTTCGTGACATTTCATTTTTGGGTATATAAATTTATATATATATATATATATATATATATATATATATATATATATATATATATATATATATAGATATATATGCAATATAAATTTATAATTTCAAACTCGCCTTTTTACTCTCACAACACTCAAATGATGTAAACGTCAAATTGACGTAAGTACAAAATTGATGTGGCCGAGTGTTTACTTATTATGCGTATTCATCGTGTTCTGCCTTCGCAATCCTATTCTTATGATTCTTTTAGATTTTCCTTGTAAGATGCTGGTTCGACTTGGGAGAACTGAATGGCACATTTTAAAGCTTTTTCAAAAAAAAATTTTACGAAAACATTGTTTCGCGTCCTGTTTGTCCGTCTATTTGCCCATTTGCTCGTGCTTCACAGCAAGTTTCCTCAGAAACTTTAGAAGCTAGAATGCTCAAAATAAGTGAATAAGTCAGAAGTGATGGTCTCTCGAAAGTTTCATCATCATCGATGGCGCAACAGCTCAAGCCGAGCCTTGGTTTCCAGAATTAATTTTCAGGGCTTTTCCAGGAGTTCAACAATCATTTACGTTACTTAAATTTACAATATTTCTTTTTTCAACAAAAATAAAACTTTAGAATTTTGACACCTACAACATTTTGACACCTACAACATTAATAATAGATTATAAAAGGAGTTAGGTGTAAAATTCATTAGCTTTAACAAATGAAGTTCTAAGAATTAAGTTTTTTTGAAATACTTAAATTATTTGCTTAAGACTATTTTAAAACTACTCATTCGCTGTATCCATGGAATGATTATCCGTCACTACCTTAACTACTTGTGCTCCACGGCTCTCCTTACTGCGAGTTCCACTAGCTTTTCCGGATACAATTTGATTGGTTCTATCGCTGCCCCTGATAAAGTGCCCTGTTGCAAAAATACCGTGCGGCCTCCCATCTGTATAGGCCTATGCAAGTCCAAAGGATTTTTTGCTACACTAATCTTATGTTGCCCCATTTTGTTTTCGGAGCTCCTTTCCATATCATCACTGCATATGTGATGATTGGGCAAATCAGGCTTTTATAGGCCAACAATTTGACTCGCTAGCTGGGTGTTCGCTGTTTCCTAAAAACAGGTATAAGAAGATGGTATGCGTAAATCACTTTTTTCAAAATATTGTCAACGTGAGCACTAAATCTAGCCTTCTTATCAAAAATTACACCCAGGTACTTGGTTTGCCTGGAGTCCTATGAAATTGCGCACGCATAAGGGGCTTAAGTCAACCTACATAACCCCAAAATTTTAAGAGGGCTTAGAGCACCGTTTCAATTTTCGGGGGAAAATGTAAAATTTACAAATCATGCTATTATTAACAGAGTTGAGTGAATTTTGATTTCTGCGATGTTTGTTACCCTTGGACTGATAAAGACATACCTTCCTGATATTTCCGATTTTGGGCCCAAATGTGTCGAATCGTGAGGGGAGGGGATACAAATATTGCTCGTGCATTTTGTCTTCTCCTGGAACCCTAATGCGAAAAATTACTTATTTTTCCGATTCTAAAAGTGCTAAGACCTTTCATTTGATATCCTACTCGACTACATTGAATGAACAAATTTCTTGAGGGACTCTTCATTCTGATGGGGGCCTCTTAAAAAATTTTGAAATATTTGATAAGACCTAAACCTGTGAGAGACCACCACTTCTAATCTTTTCACAGAGTTTGCTCTTGGTAGCTTCTATAGTTTCAGAAGAAATTTCTTGTAACACCTGGATAGGACGGACAGATGGAAAGACGACCAGACGAACAGGCAGACGGGCGGATGGGCAGAAAGACAGACAGATAGAATGGGAAACTAGTATGTTTCTGCAAAATTTCTTTCAGAAAACCCTAAAAATCATGGAGCTGGATCCAATAACAAGTAACTGGCTGAAATTCGTTGATCTTTGCTAATAGGAGTAGTGTTTAAAATTTTTGTAAGTAAAACTGTATTAGTATCATTAAATTGAATGAAATCAGCCATTTAGGTAGTATCATTTTATTCTCTAAGTTTCAATGAAATTTAGCGACATTATAGCCATTTGAATTTCCTCCGATTACAACAATCATATACGATTTTTCGACTTTATGGGCTTTCCATCTAACTAGACACTACACTTTGATTGAATCATCTCCAAATTTTCAGATAAGGTTAATAACAAAAATACATTTAAGATTTAGGTCAGCCAATAATTTTAGTAATATTGGAACAAAATATTGGCTGGTTAAAATAGAATCAAGAATATATTTGTAGTGCATGTCATAAAAGTTTTTCTTGAATTAAATCATTCTTTTTATCCACATATTACAAGTTAGGTGTAAAACCCTTTTGACATGAGCGAAGTTCTTTGTACCCACCTTGTTCACTCTTAAGGTCAACTCAACCAAAGGATAGTCAGACTCAGCGTCAAGAACTCCACACTCAAGATTCCTCCAACTGTGGGAAAAATTTACCAGACTGGAGCGATCAATATGAGATTCATATTTGATTGAACCCAGTTAAAGATAGTGTAATGATTTTCGAAATGCCCGTGTAGGACGCGGGTGCCGATGGTCTGGCACAAGTGTCAGCGAGCTATAAACAACACCGAGCTCAGCTAATTAGCTGCGCTTAACGACCGCGTACGCGTGCTTGACGACTAGCATTTGCGGGATCATATGAGGCGGGTTCTTGTCGAGCCACGAAGCTACACTAAAAACACTTATCACGCGTACTCTACTCTACAAGACGTACCGATCAATTTTTGTTATCTTTAGAAATGTTCTATTAGGTGTCAATTAAGCTACTCTACAGTAATTCAATATTTTTTTGCCCCGTTAAAGTTAGCGGATACGGAGGCTTGAGACAAACCCAAACATTACGCAAAAAGCAACCGTTACTTTCTCCGAAGAAGGTCGTTGCCTTACAAGGGGAATGTCAAACCTTAAGATGTTAAAGTGGCTGAAGTGAACCACTCATCTCTGCCTAAAGGATGGAAACTTGACGGATGTAGTTTACTTTACACTAGTAAAACAACAAACTAAGCAGTTTCGATGGGGTGACCACCTTATCTCTTCAGGAGCAGCCACTCCTGATCACCATGGGGCTGATCGACTGTTTATGTTTATTACAATAGCTGAGCCATAGCCATTTGATGTAATATTCGCCTTGAGGGCTGCTTCGCATTGAAATCACCTCCCATGGAAAAGAAATCGAATTTTGTGCGCAGAGTTAGCACTGCTTCCAAGTCATTAATGTACTCCCTCACCGGATATCCATGTCGAACAACGATTCCCACAAATCCAAAAGTGCAACCTCCCAACATGGACCTTATTATATCTGCTCCAATACTTTTCAGACATAGAAGACCGTGTCTTCGAATTTTGTATAGTGAGGGATGAATGAGTCTACTTTTCGAATGAGTGTGCTCAAGTCACACTGGAAAAAGGGTTAGCAGTCAGTGCTCAAAACCATATTTTGGTCATTCTTTGGCTGCTGTGGTTGCTTCATTGACTGATATTTGGGTTGCCATATAGGCTGTGGTGGAGGCTGCTTCTTTGCACCCTGTAAGAAACTAGAGTACGAAGACCCTTCTTGTAGAGTACTTTTTATAGAGATTTTTCCTCCTCTCCTTAACTTTTTTTGCTTTACGACAACCTCCGGAATTTGCAGGGTATCCCTTAGTATTGCAGTTGACGCAAAAGATTTCTTCTTTTTTCTCGTCCTTCGAGGTTAGACATTCAATCGGCTCATGTTGCTTATCGCATTTTACGCATCTAACTTTCAGTCCGCATTCAGAAGCGGTCCGGCCAAATCTTTGGCAGTTGAAGCACTGAGAAGTGCTAGTTTTTTGTAGATGTTCTCATCGTATCTTCTGATAGAGTAGAAACTTTTTGTCTCTCATTTTCTGCACTTTAAAGCCTGATTTGAACTGGACTAAGGAAAAAGAAAGCGCTTCATGAGTTTATCGCCGAGAACCTTTTTAGCTGAAAGAATATCTACTCCAAAATGATTCTTCAGCTCAGCCACAACATCGTTCTTGTCGTACGAACTGTGCATGCTTTTGAGTAGGAGAGTCAATTTTCTCTCTCCTGGTAGAGTGTAAGTATAAAAAGCCACTTTTGTACATTTCAGAAAATTAAATAGACTGGTATGATTCTCAGCTGTTTTAGGGTGGAGCAAAGTTCGTGAAGAGCTGTTCACCATTATGTTGAACTCTGGTTCCTTTGTTGAATTTCGTCTGCATGCCCTGTTAAGTTAAGCCCTTCAGGTTAAGCCTATAATACACTATATGAGGCGCGATCTATTTTTTGGTAGCTGCCACGCTTGGCTGCTGGGGCTTAGGTTTTGCTTTATTACCCTCAAGGTTTGGCTTTATACTTGGCTTGAATATGGCCCCTGAAAAACTGGCGGAAGCTACTTTTGCTACTTTTTGCGTTGGAGAAAATCCCACTTGCTCGCTTCAAGCGTCTTGGATACCTTTGGAGTAGGCTCCTGAGTTAGAGACCCTATTGGTTCCTTTCTCGCTTTCTTTTCTAGCTTAACAACAGCCTCTTCATGGTCAGCGCTATTTGTGGAACTCCCTCCTTCACCCATTCTCATATCGCTAGAATCCACCGGAACTTGTAGTTGAATCTTGTAACTAGGAAGCAAGTCCAAAATGAACTCTTCTTTTACATTCCCTTAAAACTTTTCACAAATAAACGTAAATGTTTTTTAGCTTTCCGTGTGAAGCTTGATTTTGCAGCGGAAAGTTCCTTCACTCGCTATTTGCCACCATAACCACGTATTCCAAGATAGAGCTTGGAATACTGTGGCAATTTGCTACCTTTCCTTTCGTATCAATTTAAAAAAAATCCAAAAATGTCCGTAATTCTGGAAAATCCCGTGAAATTCCGCAAATATTCCAAGTTGCTAAGAATTTAAAAAAAAAAAAAATCCAAGCTGCTAAAAATTCCAACTTGCTCGATGCGTCCTGCTTCAACGAATTTATCTAATCAGACTGTGTTGCAACTACGAAAGTCACCGCAGTTGCAGAAATTATATTTCTAGCAGAGGGCTGAGTAACCCGGGGTGGCTAGCGCTCAGTCGTGTAGCGGATCTTCCGGGACACCCTCTGCTCGTGCTGAGTTACCCAACATAAAAACACTAACACGAAAGGAAAAGGACGGGAAAGGGGGAGGTCATTTTAAGAAATGAAAATCTAATATTATTAGTGTTTCATGGCGGTTTTTTATTTAAAAATTTTAATTGTGCTCTACCAATATCACTTCAATCAAGTAAGGAACAAAAAAATAATAATTAGTAATGAACACACATTAAATTCTGTAAATTAATTCAAGCCCCCGCTTTGGTGAAATTAGTTCAAAATAATTTAGTTACAACACAAATTATAAAAATCGACAAAAGAGGAAAAAAAATTCAATTTCACACAGATAAATCTGAAAAAGAAACAATTACTCACCCTTTCTTTTTAAGCTGCCCAACGTTCTCTAACTGGAAGGTGGGACTGATAAAACTTATGAAAACCAAATTAACTTTACTTCGGCAAAAATAATGAAACAATAAAAAAAAACAAACGGCCACCAATCTGCGTGTCAGCTCCTTGAAATTGTCGAATAATCCGATGAAAATTGTTTTTTAAATCAATTATTGCCAGTTTCACCCTTGTTTTAGGTTTTCGTAGATTATGATTTTGAAATAGGAAAAAATAATTCACCGAAAAAAAAGGAACGGTTCGTCTGGCCACGAAATTAATTACTTTTGATAGAAAACAAACAATGGGTTTCTTTAGCACGACCACAACTGTTGATGGGCTCTTTATTATTCCGTTCAATTAATGCCAGAATCACTAGTTCCTCACATGTTTTTTTTCATCTTATTTGTCCAAGATCGTCTCAAACTATTTCCTTTCCTCTTCATTCGGCTAAAATGCAATTTTCGTTAATTTTGTTTATTCCCTATATTTCCTCGTCTTCACACTTTTCTCTACTCCTTATAAAAACTCTTGGTTTCCACCCTCCACTATCATGAACCACCTCTTCCCTCACAACCAAAAATTGACCGAAAAAGGAAAAACTTCTTTTCCCCAAATTGAAAATTCCCTTCCCGAATCTTAAACCAAGACTTTTTCTCACGAATTCCACTCCAAACTTTCACCGAAACCACAAATGAACTCCTCTTTATCTGCAAGCCAAAAACTGAATGCCCCAAATCCAAGAACCTAATCCCGCAATCCTTTCATTCCTGATTACCGCTGCCGCATCTGAGTAACGTAATCGAATTTCAATACATTTCATTTGCGCTACCCACATATCTTTTTCGTATCGACTAACGCAACAATTTCCATTTTGCATATATGGCGATTTCCATAATCATGGAAGCGTTTAATTAGGTGCAAATTGTCATATATATATATATATATATATATATATATATATATATATATATATATAGATGTTCAATAGCTTCGATACCCACTTTATAGTAGGAACTGTCAAGCTCCTCTGACTCTGCCTCTTCATTGTTAGCAAATATTTTGCCGCCGACCCATTTTTGCAAATTCGGAAAAAGAAATTAATCCGAGGCAGAACTTCAACAATATATATATATATACACATATATATATATATATATATATATATATATATATATATATATATATATATATATATATATATATATATATATATACATATATATATATATATATATATATATATATATATATATATATATATATATATATATATATACATATACACTACCGGCCAAAAGTTTAGGACCAACACCATGAAAGAAGAAAAATGAACCAAAATTCAAAATATACAGCAGAAGGTTTAATTTTTGATTAAATTATTTATTAACTAGTACAAATAGATTATAAATCAAACAAAAGAATAAGTAAATGTCAACTCTTAACTTTAAAAATGCGACTTATATGTTAAGCGGATTTTTCGTCAAAAAAGCCTCCTTTGCATTTTATCACTTTTTTCACTAATCTTGGCAAACGGTCAATCAATTTGTCAATAGTTTCTGATGAAATTTCGTTCCAGCTTTCTTGTAGAGCCTTCCACAGAAGCTCAATCGGATTTAGGTCCGAACTCTGAGGGGGCCACACCATATTTTGTAAAATCCCTTTTGCTTCTTTCCCTTCTAAATAGTCCCTGCATAATTCAGAACTATGTTTGGGATCGTTATCTTGTTAGAAAAAAAATCGATTTCCAATTAATCGTAGGCCGGACGGAATGGCATTTCGTTGAAGTATTTGTTTATACTGCTCCTTTTTCATGATTCCATTGATTTGTACCAGATCCCCAGTTCCACGGCTCGAGAAACATCCCCAGACCATAATGGAACCACCACCGTGCTTGACTGTTGGCACCACACAGACTGGCAGCATCTTTTCCTCGGCGCTACGTCGAACATAAGTTCGTCGTTTTGATCCAAAAATTTGAAATTTGGATTCGTCTGTCCAAAGAACTTTTTTGAAGTCTTCTGCGGTCCAGTCTCGATGGATAAGGGCCCACTGCATGCGTTTCTTTTTATTTTGTGGTCTTAGAAGCGATTTTCGAACTGCGACCCGGCCAAATAACCCAGCATCTCTTAATCGTTGTTTCACCGTAGTCACTGACACAGGTTTCGATCGAGAGCTGTTCATTAGTTCGCGGATTTGTGGTGCTGTTAGAAGTCTATTTCGCTTGCTGGTAACGACGATTAGATTATCCTCACTTTGAGTGGTACATTTTGGCCTTCCTGATCGCGAACGGGTTTGATTACTGCCAGTCGCTTTGTTTCGGGTTATTGCGTTATGAACACAAGTCTTCGATAACTTGAGTTGCGACGCAGTTAGACGTTCAGTTTTGCCTTCGTTGTGCAAGCCAACTATGACAGTACGAATTTCACTGCTAATTTCGCGGGCTTTTTCCCATTTTAAAGTGTCTTGAATTTAACAAGGGCAAACTAAGACTAATCAAACTAGAGAAAGATGAACTCTTCGAAAACTCAGGAAATAAATACGTTTCAGGATGCTAAAATTATCCTTAATTACGGTCAATACTAAATAAGACCAAAAATATTCGTAATGGGCAGGTCAGAGAAATATAACAACGACTTTACCTGTTAGTCATTCAAGGGGCTTTAATTAATGCTTGGGAACAATTGACCATTCTAGGATGCAAACATAAAAATATGCAAGGAGGGCACTTGTTGGATATTCTTTAGTAGCAATAGAATACTCAGGTATTCAAATTAGATCTTCAGCAGATGTCCTTTTGAAATAATTTCCAGTTAACAAAGATTTTTATTCTTGGTCCTAAATTTTTGGCCGGTAGTGTATATATATATGTATATATATATATATATATATATATATATATATATATATATATATATATATATATATATATATATATATCTATATATATATATATATATATATATATATATATATATATATATATATATATATATATATATATATATATATCTATATATATTGTTACATGTATAAATAATTCTGCGAGCTACTGTCGCAATTGTTTTCACAACAATTAAGAACATCAACAAAACGAGTTTACTCGAAACCACGAGAACCTAACAAGCATTAACAACATCTGAAAGTGAGTCACTGCTCCATTCATTCATGCTGGAATGTTCCCGCTAATTCACCAATGTACGAGAACTGAGTTGACTGATTAGACACCTTATATAAAGGCGAGCTGAATGAATGCGGGGATCATTCATTACAACCACGATAGAAAACTGCGATACGCGAAGTACAGGCGATATTGATTGTTTGAGTGTGAAGTGATTTTAGTAGACGATTGCGATAGAAATTTATGGACAAGTGGAAGGTAGAATTTTAATTGTGAAAATTAAAGTTGTAAAATTGTTAGTGAAGTGATTGTGCATTTTGGACGAATTAAATAACTTCTTTTAATTTAATTTAAAAAAAACTTTGCGTTTTCACTTTCCCGGAACATTAACTTATTGGCCGCGAACCAAAAACACGCGACAGTGGTGTCGAGAAGTGAGATTAAAATTTTGGAAGTGAAAACGTTTAAACAATTTTAAAGTGCACAATTGTGAAAATTAACGTGGAAAAATAGCCGAAACAATAAAAATGCCAGGAAATTTACATCTAAAAATTAATCAATTGAGCATATCAGAGCTCAAAGAGGAGTTGGAACAACGAAATCTGGCTACACAAGGTACAAAGGCCATACTGATTGCACGCTTGCGTGATGCGATCGCGTCGAAAGGCGTGAATCTGGATTCGGGTGAGCTCTCAGATGCAGAAAAAGGCGCAGAAGGTGGTGAAGCCGAAACACCAAAACCAAAGGGACCAGAAAATGCACTGATGCAAATGTTGATGCTGATGCAGCAAGAGCAGCGACAACAGTCATCCAATTTAGCGACGAAGCTAGATGAATAATCAGTGAAGCTGGACCAACAAGCGATCGAAATCAAGGAAGTGCAAAAACAGTCAACCGAAATAAAAATGGAGCTCGGTAGCCCGAACAATCAAATTAAATGCGTCGAGGAAAAGGTTTACCAGGTCGAGGAGAAGGTCAGCATGGTTGAGGAGAAAATCAACTATGAGGTCAGCCAAGTCGAAGAGAGAATGAAACATGAGATGGAAAAGTGAAAAAAGAATTGGAAGCAGCGAAGGCAGTAGTAACCACCTCACCAGCCCCGCTTATAACCGCAGCGCAAAGCACATCCAGAAATGTGCAAGCACCAATATTCGATGGGCAAACAGTCTGGAGTATTTACAAGACCCAGTTTGAAGCCGCCGCAAGGGCAAATCACTGGAATGAGCGGGAACGAGCAACTGCACTGATTCTTGCTCTTAGAGGCCCAGCTGCCGAGCTTTTGCAGACGATCCCCGATGAATTGCACTCAAACCCGAATGCTATAATGAATGCGCTCGACATGCGTTATGGAGACGATCATCTAAAGCAGATTTATCGGTAACAGCTATGGCATCGGGTACAGAAGTCTGGTGGAACCCTACAGCAGCTAGCCCAAGACATTGAGTGACTAGCACTTTTGGCTTACCCAGCCTACGACCCAGAACATCGAGATGATGCAGCGACAGGAGCATTCATCAGCGCACTAAAAGACCCGGAATTGCAACAAGCCGTGCGTTTAGCTCAAAAGCAAATGGTTAAGGACGCATTGGCTTACAGTCTGAACTTTGAGGCAGTGAAAAATGTGACGTACCACTGCCCGGGTTCATGAGGTAGTGACAGACGAGTGCAGGTGTGAGCACGTGGAAATTGAGCGGGACCCGCATGTAAATGGTGCGCCCAGATGCTGGAATTGCGGAGAGAAGGGGCACCTGCAAAGAGACCGTAAGAAGCGAAGAAAACCGAGCTATTGTCCAGGGTGTGCAGCTAGGAGGAGATCCAGACCGAGTCAGGAGCCCAGAATGGAAGCCCTTCAAACAGAGGGGTCGGGAAACATGTAAGAGCCAACTTCGTGGGGCAGAGGTTGGCTAGGAGGATCGACATCCCCAGCACCACCATCACCGTGTCAAGACTACATCGTGGAGAAGTGGACTTATGCCTTCCGGGTCAAGTTGACGGAGAAGACTGCACCATAACAATCGACACTGGTGCAACCCGATCGATTATCCGACCAGACCTAGTTAGACAGCAACACCTTCACAAGGGCAGAATTTTCTCACTACGGACAGCTACGGGAGAAACTGCACCTGTTCATGGAGAGGTCAACCTCCAAGTACAGTTGGGAGACCTTGTGTTGCGACATAATTTTCTGGTCACGAACATTATGGATGACTGCATTCTCGGAATGGATTTTCTGCGACCACATGGAATCACGTTGGACTTGGGAAAACATGTATTGAAATGGCAGAATGTCGAAGTACTGATGGAGGATCCCAGCGTCCAAATCCCCAAGATGAATGTAGTGGTATGTACTGACACTGATGTACCGAATTCTTCCGAAAGCATTGTATGGGCCAAGCTTGATGGTGATTCTGGAGACCACCGATCTTATCTGATAGAGCCAACGAAGACGTCCGCATTGCGCAGTTTGATTGTAGGACGAAGCTTTGTAAGATCTTTCAGGAACAGATATGTGCCGGTTGGAGTCCTTAACACCGCAGACTCAACCACGAGCATCAAAGCGGGAGAAGTCATCGGCAGCTGCCAGCCTGTTTCCACCATCACCTCTTTGGAAGCTACTCACGACCATCATTGGAAAAGGAGGCAAGACACAGACAAAGCCCGGGAATCCACGTCTGCAATATAGAAGCAGGTCAAATTGCCAGTGCAGCTATTCAAACAAGCCTCTGATCTGGTCACCAAGTACAGTGACATCTTCTCAACAAGCCCGGATGACCAAGGCCGAACGAGTCTGGTAACTCACGTCATAGATACACAGGGAGCCAAGCCAATTCGACAAGCACCATGACGTCTCCTATAGCCAAACAAGGAGAAGTGAGCGCGCTGATCTCGGACATGGAAAAACAAGGCGTTATTGAACCTTCTGTCAGTCCATGGGCCGCGCCTGTAGTTCTAGTAAAGAAAAAGGATTGTAGCACTCGCTTTTGTGTCGACTATGTGCAGCTTAATGACGTCACGAAGAAAGATAGTTACCCGCTCCCACGCATCGATGACATCATGGACACTTAAGCCGACGCAAAATGGTTTTCTACGCTCGATCTCAAGAGTGGCTACTGGCAGGTAGAAATCGACAAGAAGGACCGAGAGAAGACCGCATTTTCAGTTGGGACAGGATTGTGGCAATTTGTGGTGATGCCGTTTGGGCTTTGCAATGCTTCAGCCACTTTCGAACGCCTGATGGAATACGTGCTACGTGGTATAACCTGGAAAACCTGCTTGGTGTACCTAGATGACATCATCGTCATCGGGAGAACGTTCGAAGAGCATGTGCGGAGCTTAGAAGAGGTTTTCTCCTGATTGCGGCTGGCGAATTTGAAACTTAGTCCCGACAAGTGTACCCTTTTTGCAGCTGAAGTAAAATACCTGGGACACGTCGTATCAACAGAAGCGGTCAAAACAGACCCTGGGAAAATTGAAGCCGTAAAAAGGTGGCCAACACCAAACAACAAGCACCAACTACGAAGTTTTCTGGGTCTGGAAACCTACTATCAAAGATTCGTCAAAGACTTTGCCAAAATAGCTAAGTGGCTCCTTCAACTAACCGAGAAAAATCGTCCGTTTGTCTGAAATGAACAATGCCAGGCAGCGTTTGAGACCTCGAAGGAGAAGCTGTGTGAATCACCCGTGCTGGCATATCCGAAACCCGGAAAAATGTTTGTAGTTGACACCGACGCGTGCAACGGCGGTATCGGAGCTGTACTCTCCCAGCAAATCGATGGCGAAGAAAGAGTCCTCTCATATTAAAGTCGAGTTCTTTCAAAAAGTGAGGGGAACTACTGCGTGACCAGGAAGGAGCTATTGGCTATAATAGAGGCCACCAAGCAGTTCCACAAGTACCTATATGGCCAGAAATTTGTTCTTCGAACGGACCATGCATCACTGAGACGGCTGCTCAACTTCAAAAACCCCGAGGGACAAGTTGCGAGATGGATCAAAAGATTGCAGTCATACGACTACGAAATTGTTCATCGGAAGGGCGGAGTTCATTGAAATGCTGACGCCCTATCCCGCCGTCCATGTCCAGCTAACTGCAAGCATTGCCGACGGATTGAGGAAAAGGAACCACCCGTTAATCTGCGATTGATAACGGCCGAATTCGATGAAGGTTGGTCACCGGAGGAGATTCGAAATGCCCAGTTAGCCGATGAAGACATCGGACCATTGGTCGTATGGAAGGAGACAACTGGGCGGCCTGAGTGGAAGGACGTTTCAATGCATGGCGCAACCCTGAAAAGCTATTGGGCACAATGGAACTCCCTTCAGGTGGAGGGTGGCGTACTCAAGCGGAAATGGGAAACGGCGGATGGCAGCTCCTATAGGATGCAAACTTTACTACCCAAAAGCCGAATCCACGATGTGGTTAAGGAAATGCATGAAGGATCCTTGGGAGGCCACCTTGGTGTTAACAAGACCTTAGCGAAATTGCGGGAAAAGTTCTACTAGCTCCACGCTCGAGAAGACGTAGAGGACTGGTGCCGTAGATGCACGAGTTGCGCTTCCGTCAAAGGCCCAAAGCGACGACTGAGAGGACAAATGCAAACGTATAACATGGGGGTACCGTTTGAAAGGATTGCTGTTGACATCGCAGGTCCCTTTCCTGAATCTGAATGGGGAAATTGATACACGCTGGTTGTAGCCGATTATTTCAGCAAGTGGCCCGAGGTCTACCCCATTCCCAACCAGGAAGCAACTACTGTAGCTGAACAGCTAGTGTTAAATTGGGTCAGTAGGTACGGTGTACCTTGCGAACTACATTCGGATCAAGGCCGAAACTTTGAGTCACTAGTTTTTAGCGAAATGTGCGAGCTGCTGGGAATACGGAAAACGAGGACAACACCGCTGCTTCCCCAATTCGATGGAATGGTCGAACGTTTCAATGGCACGCTCAATAAACACCTGGTCAAGATGGTTGACGAGAACCAAAGGGACTGGGACCGACATATCCCACTATTTTTAATGGCGTACAGAGCTGCCGAACATGCATCGACGGGCCAAGCCCCAGCCAAAGTCATTTTTGGAAAGACTATTCGTCTGCCAGCTGATATAAAGTTCGGAACGCCCCCTGAGAAACCCCAAACGATCTCGGAGTACGCAAGTGGGCTAAGACAACGGTTGAACCAGGTACATCGGACAGTGTGAAAACACCTCGAATCGGCTACTGACCGCATGAAGACCAGGTATGATCTAAAGGCAAATTCTACTGGCTTCCAGGAAGATGACTTGGTGTGGCTATATAACCCGCAACGGCGAAAGGGTAGGTCTCCAAAGTTGCAACATAATTGGGAGGGACCATACCGAGTTACAAAGCGAAGCAACGACGTCGTATACCGAATACAGGAACATCGTAAGCCAAGAGCCAAAATGAAAATCGTGCACCTGGACCGTCTTACCCCATATTACATCCAGGGAGAATTGACTACAAATGGCGACACATCTTTTCGGGGCGAAAAGAACTGAGGTGGGGGCAGTGTTATATGTACAAAGAATTCTGCGAGCTTCTGTCGCAATTGTTTTCATAGCCATTAAGAACATCAACAAAATGAATTTACTCGAAACCACAAGAACCCACCAAGCATGATCAACATCTGAAAGTGACGTCACTCCATTCATTAATCTGCTCGAATATACCAGATACCTCTCGGCAGAACATTCGCCAATGTACGAGAAATGCATTGAACGGATGGAGACCCTATATAAAGGTGAGCTGAATGAATGGGGAGATCATTCATTACAACCGCGATAGAAAACTGCGATAGTGTGTGGAAAGCGATATTGTTCGAGTAATAGAAAAGTGATTTTCGTTGATTGTGAAGTGATTTTTGAAGACAATTGTGATAGAAAGTTATGGACAAGTGGAAGTTAGATTTTAATAGTGAAAATTAAAATTGTGAAATAGACCAAATAAGTGATTGTGCATTTTTAAATAATTTAATAAACTCTTTTAATTTAATTTAAAAGACATTGCGTTTTCACTTTCCCGGAACATTAAAAGTATTGGCCGCGAACCATAACACGCGACAATATGTTGAAAAATAAAAAGCATTTTCACAATTTTTTTATTGTTTTCTTTGTCTGGTTGGAATACTCTAGCGGTTTTGATGGCTAGAAAAGAACGCTGGGAGTTAGGTAAGTATATTTATGGGTTATTTCTTTTGACTGACCAATTGTGGTGAAATATACATATATGTACATACTTTGGTTTTCTTTTTGTCTAGGCGGATTGTCACTGACTACTTTAGTTTTTTCTTCGCCAATTGATATTGTCATATCTTCCTTGTTTGCTGGTGGGCAGAGCCTCACTTCCTTAGATGCTCTGGATGGAGTTATTCAAGATTTCCTTCCAGTTCTCTGTATGCTAAAATAAAAAGCCCTCCATTCTCTGTATTTCCATGACTATCATGTTTGGCCAAATAAACTTTTTCCAGAATGATTTTCAGTTTAGCATAACTGCTAGTGAATAAAAACCTAACTTATAATATTATAGATGGCCCAATATCTATTGAGATGGATAGTTGTTTTTCTAATGCGACGTATGATTGATTCAGGCACCAAATAAAGCAGTCAAGCTAACAAATCAACACTTATTCAGAACCTCATAAAATTTTCATGCAAAGTAGAAACATTAATATTATTATTATATTTATATTTTAGTTTGTAATCTTCCTCAAAAGATAACAATTCAATATTTTCCCAAATTTCAACGCTTCATTGATGAAACCGAACTTTCCCTCGATCATCAATGTCATCATCTAGCGGAAGTCGTAAACAATCAAGTACACAACGTTCTGAAGATCTTTCCAATACAGCTTGATATAAGAGAATCCCTGGACAAAGTACTAACGTTCAAGTGGATGCTCAAGGAGCCCAGTCCGAAAGAACAATCCATTCACCGGCGAAAAAAGGAGCAGATGTTTCAAGAAATCATACTCAATTGATCTACCTATCCAAACTACCTATACATTATAGATACAGATACTCGGCGGATGAGAAGATGCGGTTTCTTTTCACTTTGTTCTCGAAATACAGATCTTTTGCTTGAGAAAACAACGATCCTTGTTCTTAAGTTCGCCTGAAAAATTTCTTTATCATCATCACGGTCATGGCCAAGCATACAACGACTAAGGAGATTGAGTTGCATCTTGGCTGTTAGTTGAAGAATATTCTCATATGGACGTTTCGGCTAACGACGGCAGCAGCACAAACGATCACTTTGGCAATCTTCATTTCTACCTTTGCACCGAGCTACATACTCCAAATGAACAACAGCAGGCTTGAGAAAATAACCGAAGAATCAGTGCAAAATGATCTCTCCATAGTCTGAGCGTATTGAGAATTATGTACGCTGCTGTGAACATTCAATATTGACCAGTGTTAACATTTTGTGAAATGAACAGAAGGTTGTGACTGATTTTCAAGTCATAAACAATGCCAATTGTTTAAAAACAGTTTAAATTTCTCGTACTTCCACTATTTTCCATTTCCAACAATAATTACTCACCCAAGGCATCCGACCTCCAAGAAGTAATTAGCATCCCAACGATACCAACAGTCAAATCAAGCCGTGTACCTGTTCCTCTGAATGTCAAGGATCGTTTGAAGCCCAAAATAATTACCTTGACAACTCCAGGCATGCAAAGTCCAGCTGCTCGCCAACATATGCATTCTCATTCGCATTTATCCGTGCACAAGTGCGGAAAAAGCATCTGTGCCTCGTTTGCCGGACGATTTAAATTCGAGGCTAATGCATAAAATTGCCAAAAAATGCGTCAGGTGCAAAGTCGAGCTGACCACAATGGAACTGCTCGGTCATGAAACTTTAACCGTCCATCGCGGGCATCAAGCACTAGCACCGGCTGTAAGATGCAATAAAGATCATCTTGCAAATCTTGGAAGCAACATTTTGTTAGTTGGTGCAAACAAAAGAGTTCTATGTAAAAGGATCTGCGCGCTCGGTAATCCTAGAACAATACCCGGATCAGGTGACAATGGAAAGTAGGCTACGATGATCCCGGGACCTTCTGCGAAATTTGTCAAGCCAGACCACCTACGCCTGATCGTTTGAGGATTAGATTTGAATGGCACAGAATGTAGTCCAGTTCAGGATGGATTCAAACAAATGATTGAAAGGTGCCTTTCGAATTTGGTTGAATTTCCTCCGCGAACGTGGGCGTGCTCTATTTTAATTTATCAGCATAAAGTGCAACGGCTGTGATTGTTTGTTTCTAAAAATTTAGGCAATATATGAAGGTAATTTTTTGAGGGTTTTGTACTAAAATACAAAACCCTATTACAATCGCGATCTGTGTCCGTCTGTCTGTCCGTCCATCTGTATGTGACACCACTTTTTCTCCGAAACTATAGAGTCTACAGCTATGAAACTTTATGGAAAGATCAGAAGTGGTGACTTCTTGAAAGTTCAAGGGTGGAAAATTTTTTCAAAGGGGTTTAATGGGGGTCTCTCCTTATAGGAAGTGTCATTGGAAAGCTCTTAAAGAGATCTTTTCAAAACGATTCTTAACATTGTCCTATCGGTACCGAGGGGGGCAGGGGAAGGGGAAATGTACGAACTTTTCGTGTACCCCCCTCGCGATTGGACGCCTTTCATCCGAAAAATCTGAAAAAAATCTTGAATATAGGCCTTTATGAGTACAACAACAACAAATACATGAGAAGTCGAAATTCACTCAACTTTGTTAGTAATAGTATGATTTATCGATTTTATGTTTTCTTGAATAAAATCTCAACGGTACCCCTAAATTCAATAAAATTCAGCACACAGACGACTTTATATAAGTTTGATTCTTTTTCATTTTCATAAAGATCGAATGGTATTTAACGAAGTTATGGCGATTTGAAATTTTTCTGTATTACTATGTAACAATATGCGCTGTATTACTATGGAAACATATGGCTATAGAACCATATGCGGTTTTTACCGACTTAGACACTACAGATTTGCTAGGATTTGCATGAAAATCTCAGGAATGATAGGTATCTTTGAGAATCTGCGCAATTAGTGGTATCAGTAATCGTAAAACAAAATAGTGGCTGCATGAAAAATGTGGTTCTCCCCTTGCGAATAGACACCTGTGATCTAAAATGTCTGAAAAATATTATCAAGGGAGATACTTATGGGTATAACAATAACAAATACTTCAGAAGTCAAAATTTGTTCAACATTGTTAATAATAATGTTCAAGATGTCTTCATATTTTTATCATAACTTGAAATTGATTTAATTTTCATCATAGATTCATTTTGTAAAACTCTTAATTGCTAAAAAAGTCTTCAAAAGTATATTCAAAACTCTCCATTCAGTTAAAAGTCTATAATTTTATATCAGATTTCATTTGCAAAATTCCATTCATGTAAAAAGATACTAAAACCTTGAATACGTGTACCGCAATAATTTCCCCATGCAAAATTGTCTTAAGCTAGACATCGCGTCAGCAAAATATTCTCGCTTATGGAATTTCATTTCTTTCGCGCATGGGAAAATTATTGTGCTTCTTTGTTCTAGCGTCAGCATTTTTCTGTGATCTATTTAAGTGTTATGATAAGAAAAATAAACACGAGTTGTTTATGAACGTTGAAGGTGTGAACAACTCAAGGAAAAGGTAAAACAATTTGTTCTTCTTATATTCGTCCCGTTGCAGTTTTGCCAAGATCCTATTGGTAGAGTTTCCTGTCATATAGGAGCAAGGTAGAAAGCCACAATCAACAATTTAGTTTTCCTATTTGTTGATTGGTGCAAGCTCATAAATTTTTTTTGGTAATAGGCCAGAATTCCCTATTTTTTGATTTGTGCGCGCTTATACATTTTATGGTGACCCCCGTCAGAACGCTAACAAAGAAAAGTTCATACATACAGTATTATCGTATACGTATTTTTGAACAATTTTTTTTTTTTGATATTGTTGTGGAAGGAGCAATGGAAACCTTGGCCTCAGATCAGGCTCGTCTCGGAAAAGAGATCGAGAAAATCATCAGAACTTATCAGTCTGAATCGCCTGATAGGAAAACTATTTCCTACTTGGAAGAACGGCTTGCAGTTGTCGAAGAACTGTGGGAAAAATTTGAATCAAACGATGACAAAATAAGGGAAATTACAGGTGTCTCCCTTGATCATCCATATTTTCAAAAGGGCTATCACAAAACAGTGAAAGAAGCCTTAGAAAAATTCAAAGCAGAGGTGACGTCTTTGTTAGATTACGTCAAGACGCAATCATTTCAAAAATCTAATGTTGGCTCAAACGATGTTTACGTATCCGTTCAAAATATCATTGCAAAATATGGAAATCCTGAGCTAACTCGACCTATAAAAAAGCAAGAAGTATTTAAAGCTGCATTAAAACATTTAATAGCCAATACTTCTCCCACAAGCAACCAGCCTATAGAATATTTAGCGCTGAAGAAAGAAAAAGTAACCAAAACATGGGCCGAAATCGAAAATTGCCCCTACGTAATTTGGGAATCTGCGGAAGATATTTATGCTACAAGTTACAAGTTGGAAGAGTACTATGATTTACAGAAGCAAAGTGAAGCTCTTTCCTAAAATAGAACTTCCAAAATTCGACGGAGAATATATTAAATGGCCACAATTCGCAGTTCTGTTTAAACAAATGGTACATGATCAGCCAATAGGGAATTGTAAAAAATTCTGGTACCTAAAAATGAATTTGACGGGTGAAGCAGCTAAGCTCGTGACGCATCTACCCATTTCCAATAGCAACTATATCGTTGCATGGGACATGCTAAACAATCTATATGCCAATAAACGATTGCTAGTGAATGCATTACTGGACAAGCTCATGGCGCAACCAGCTATTGCTACCGAGTCAGCTTCAGCACTCAGGTCACTGCATGATACAACAAAAGAATGTCTATTTACGCTACAAACAATAGGCATCTCAACCAAAGAGCATTGGGACCCAATTGTTGTGCATACAGTTTTAAAGAAGTTAGATAAGACTTCTTATACACTTTATTTATTTATTTATTTATTTATTCAAATATACGGGCATAGCCCATTATAAAATAAAAATACAATTTGTGGCGCTTAAATTATCGTAAAATTACCTCTTAGTTAGTAAGAAGCTAAATAATTAGATGTTATTCTTCAATAATAGATATTTGCTCATCATTGAACAGAATTTTTCCTCTCAAAATTCTTTTAATTTCATTAACAGTAGCAAAATTTAAATCTATATTACCAAGTCCCCTATTAACAACATTAGATGCTCTTATAATAACATTTCTATATAGATAAGTATCAATAGGTTCCGATTCTTTAGAAAATACTATATTAGTTGGCCGTAAACATCTAGGCGGAACATGCCAATTTACCTTTCTTAGTAAATCTGGGGAGTCGACTCCTGAGTTTATTACTTTATATAAAAATAGCAAATCTTGATAAGTACGATTACATTCTAAAGTAGGTAGTCTTGTTACTTTTAAAATGTTTGAATAGTCATGATCATTAAATGACATCGGATTACCAGTACGAAAAGAGTACGCTCTTAAAAATCTATGCTGTATGCGTTCAATTTCTTTAGATAGTACGTTAGTATTAGGTGACCATATTTCTGATGCATATGTTAATAAAGGCTTAACTAGTGTTTTGTACAATTCTAAAAATGTCGACGAGTCTTTAAACTCTTTACTGAATCTCTGAATATATCCTAATTTTTTGCTAGCTTTATTTACGATATAATGAACGTGATATTCAAAAGATAAGGAGCTATCAAAATAAATCCCCAGATCCTTAACCAAGTCGACTCTCTCCAGCATACAATTATCAATGTAATAGTTAAATTTAAGACATGTAATTTTATAAAAAGAAATAATTGCGCATTTATCAGTATTGAATTCAAACCCATTTTGACAGGTCCAGCTATAAACTTTGTTTATATCACTTTGTAGTTTCAAGTAATCATCGTAACAAGAAATGGACTTGAAGATATTAAAATCATCCGCAAACAGTAATATCTGAGAATGTTCCACTACTTTAATTAAATCATTAATCATAAAAATAAATAGTAACAGTCCACAATGAGAACCTTGCGGAACTCCAGACGTGGCTTCGAACTCGTAGCTCTTAAAGTTTTTGATTGTTACAATTAATTTACGGTGTGTTAAAAAACCTTCAATCCATTTGAGTGCATTTCCAACAATTCCAACTTTTTCTAATTTTTGTAATAACATTTTATGACTTACTTTGTCAAATGCAGCTTTCATATCCGTATAAATAGAATCAACCTGTATCTTACACTTTAAGCTATCATTAATAAAATTGGTATAAATGGCTAAATTTGAAGTAGTTGATCTTTTTGGCATAAATCCATGCTGACCATTAATAATTACCTTTCGTAAATAATTCGAAATCTGAGACTCTGTTAGCAAGTCAAATAGTTTCCCGAAAATTGAGTTCTTAACAATAGACCTGTAATTAGCAACATTTTGCTTGTCACCTTTTTTAGGTACAGGAATAATAAATGATGTTTTCCAAATAGATGGAAATATTCCGGACCTATAAGATTTTTGATAAATTAAAAACAATGGTTTTGTCAAATGATCACTGAAAGTCTTTACAAATTTTATTGGAATTCTATCTGGACCCATGCTTAATTTATTACTTAAATCCAAGATCGATTTTTTTATTTCTATTTCAGATATTTGAAAAGTGTATAAGGGCATAAGATTGAAATAATTTCCATCAATACGCTGGAAACTCTGAACAGTATCAGTTAAGTTAGTTGAAGAAATATAGGTTTGTTTAAAATGGTCAGCAAAGAGATTCACCGTGACATCATCACTGTATGATTTTAGATCATTCAAATAAACAGAATCAGGGATGCTTCTATTTTTGGAATTATTTACATCAACAAAACCCCAGAATTTTTGAGGATTCTTTTTAATATCTTGTTCAATTTTTTCCATATAAATACAGTGCTTAGTTTGTGTCAATCTTTTACATAAAGCTCTTTGATGGCTGAAATCACTATAAGTAATTTCGGAAGGTGATTCTTTGAATCTGCAATGCGACATTTTCTTTAAAGTAACTGCACGTTTCAGCTCAGAATCAAACCAGGGAGCATATGAAGAAGATTGAACAACTTTTTTAGGGATTTCGTTAACAATTAAAGTGTACACTTTTTGATAGAAGATGGATGTCATTTCATCAATGGATAAATTATTAGAAAATTCAAAATCCCAATCAATAAGTGCTAATTTGTAATTTATATTGTTAATATTCATTTTGTTAAAGTCATATACTTCTTCTTTAAAGGTAATAGTTTTCATTTTACCAAAACGCACAGTTGCAACTATAGGAAAAGGATGCGCTTCATCTAATACAGTAATTAAAGAATCATCAGATTTCAGATGACTAGCATCTAAAAAATCAGTAAAGAGTAAATCTAAACAGTTTCCTGCTTTATTAAATTCATTAATTATTTGCTTACATTGACATCGGTTAGCAAGGTTTACAAAAATTTCAACAGCCGCTCGAATGTGCCAGTTAGGATGAAAACCATGAACTAATGTTACTTCGTTTACGAAATCCCAGCTATATCCTGGTAGATTGTAATCACCGCAAAGAATAGAATTAAAGTCCTTTAACTCTTGCATCATATTATCCATTGCATTTGAATATTTTTTTAAATTTTCCAGATACTCCAACCTATATTTGTATTCAAAAGGTGGAGCATATGTTAGAGTAAAGAGAGTTTTTTGTCCGTGGAAGTTAATTAAAAGTGATATAAATTCAACACCCCGCTTTTGCTCATTTATCACATTACACTTGTAACAGTTTTTAATATAAATCAGCAAACCACCACCACGGCATTTATTTGTTTGTTGGAAATCTCTGTCCGATCTGAAAGTTTTGTAGCCAGGTATAACTAATTCAGCGTCATATACTTGCTCATCTAACCATGTCTCTGTTAAAGCGATAACATCATAATGAATAATATTGGTATGTATATTTTGTTTGAATTCGACAAGTTTTTGTCCACTTTTAAGACTTCTCACATTTTGATAATAAATAGTTATTTCTGCTGTCTGATTTGAGTTAGAACTTCTTTGTGGTTTTTTTGAAGATAACCCTTCTTTTCCTTAATCATGACAGTGCCATTAATAAATTTAATTAGCAAATTTTCTTCTCCATTTGCTTTTCTTCTATTCAATTCATTGACTAATTTAGAATACTGACTACGTTGCAATTCAGTTCTATCCGGAACACACTTTACATTTGAATCTGCGCCCTTTTTAGAATGAACAAGTAGCCAATGTGCAAAATTTTTATTCATGAACATGACTTTCAGTGGACGAGTTACAGCACTTTTTGGCTCATCGAGTCTGAATGCACGCACATCAACAGCTTTGAATGGTGCACTAGGAAAATTTAATAAGAGTTGTAGTATGTCGTCATCGGTTGATTTTTGCTCTTGCAAATTGTAAATAACAACATTAGACTCGCGCCGGCTTCGGTCGGAAACTTCAGCGAGAATGAAATCTTCGGTATCGGTTTTCCACTTGTCAAATTTTTTATGTATTGATGAAACATTTTCGGTGAGCTCGATTATTTCAGAACTATGATTATTAACTTTAGAATCGATTTCATTTAGCCGTTTTTCATTTTTCGCTTCTAAAGAGTCAATACGTTTAACTAAGTCATTATGATTTCCTTTGATATCATTACGCAAAGCTTGCAATTCTTTCATGAAAGAACCTTTATCAAGAGGCTGCGATGCCTCTTTCTCAACACAACATTTAAGTAAACCAACTTGTGCTTTTTTAACCCGAGAATAACACGATGGATGATAATATTTATCACATTGGACGGCATCAGCAAGATTGGCGATAGGCCCTTTCGTTGAACACACAAAGCACTTCACGTCCGACATTTTGAGGTTATCTTATCCGTGGATATAAATTTTAAGTTTAACAATTTTAATTAAACCAATTGCACTTTGTAAGAAACCGATTTCAAAAACAAATAGTTTCCAATACACGAATCTTAACTTTGCTTCAATTTTTTGGACTTAACTTGATTAAATTTCAAAAGAATAACGAGAGCGACTTAAGAGACGTGCGTACAAGATGCCACACACAATGAATTATGAGCAAACGCTTAAATCAACTCGTGAGCTCCCATAATTAGACGAATTGCTAAAGTTTATAGGAATGAGATTTCAAACACCAGAAACTTTAAACCAAAGGCCCGGGTCGTCGAAACAATCGAATAAGCCAGTCAAACAATCATCGCTCGTTGGCAGCAAAACCGTTCCTGAATGTAAGCTATGCAAAAAGGGCCATGCTATATATCATTGCGAATCGTTCTTAAAGCTGATTCCTGCAAAAAAAATCGAAAAGGCTCGAGAATTGAGGCTGCCAAAAATGTGGTAAGAAGCACAAAACACTTTTACATAACCAAGTGCTCAGAGCAACAATAACAAAAGAGACACAAAGCACCAGTTTACCGGTCCAATCCAAGGAATCAGATGGATATGTTCTTTTAGGAACAGCAATCGCCGAAATCGATAACAATGAAGGGAAACCAATAAGAGCACGTGTCCCTCTTGATTCCGGTTCACAATTGAATTTTATAACCGAAAAACTGCGAAAGAGGTTGGGATTTCTAAAAAGTCATCCTAGTATCAATATATCAGGAATTGGCAATACAAAGGCAAAAGCAAACGATAAAATCAATATCACACTAAAATCAACTTGCTAACCGTTCTCAACCATATTAGAAGTATTTTCAATTACTGAGATTACAAACGATCAGCCGCAGCAATACATCGATACAAAGAAAGAAAGAAAACATTCAGCTGGCTGACCCATCATTCAATAAACCTGGCAGAATAGACATTCTTTTGGGGGCGGAGGTCTATGGTGAAATTATCGGAAATGGGCAAATACGTTTGTTGGATAATCTACCGATCCTTCAAAAAACAACATTGGGCTAGATCATATTGGGAAAAGTATCAAACCATATCCCATTTTGCGGAATATCCAATATAAATTTAGAACGTCAGTTGCAGAAATTTTGGGAGTTGGAAGAATGCTCTGGACCAGTCATATTATTCAGCGCTGATAAAACTTGCGAAGAATTCTTCAACGCAACTACTTCCCGAGATACTACAGGTCGATCAAAAATAGAATTCCCTATTTTTTGATTTGTGCACGCTTATACAAATAGTATGATCCTCGAGTTTCACATTTTCTCCAATAAAATCTTCTTTGACATGTTTCTTGATTTTATTCTTTGCTGGTTACTGCATTTTGTAAGTTAAGGACAAAACCCTTCTGACATGAGCGTAGGTGTGTCTACCCAACTTGTTTAAATGTTCTTAACGGGTTTTGGGTACAGCCCCACTTACTTGATATCGAAGCATAATATCTCAGCATGGAAATGTTGTTCTGATATGTATCAATTAAAAAATTTCCAAGTCATCATAAGCTTGTATTTAAAAGTGAGTAATGGATCATGAAGTTCAAAAATAAGGTAGTAGATTTAATTAATTTAATACCTCGACGGATGCCACCGAGTCGTGACAGTAATACTTGATTCCGCGCCCAGCATGAACCTGCGGATTGAAATCACTAACTATATGCTGGGGAATCTAACATTCAATTTGAAATCCAAAAGTTGAAGTAGACAGAAGAGTGCTCCTGGTAGAAGAGTCTTGGAAACTAATTAATAAATGAATCATGTCCTCTGAATATCAATATCATGGTTCATATAGGGTTTTCCAATAAGAGGTGTTATTTTGAATAGATCTTGTGATTTGACACCTGCCGACTTCTTCCTTTGGGGCCACGTGAAAGAGAAGGTCTACGCCAATAGTCCAGTGTCGATTCAAGACCTCAAAGATGGAATTCGTGAGGCTATCGAGGACATAGGGCAGCCACATTGCGATTTGGTTATGGAAAATTTCATGAAAAGGATATGGTCGTGTAATCGTGGTCGTGGGGGTCATTTGCCTGATATTATTTTTCACTACTAACAACATACCTTCCCCTTTCTAATGAAATAAATATCATATCATTTGTATTGAAAAATGGCATTTTTCTTTTAATATCAAAATAACACCTCTTATTGGAAAACCCTATACTATAATATATAAATGAGTTAGAAACAAGTTGCATCGGTAGGAGTATGCTCCTTCCAAGATGGCTCTGTGTTCAAATTTCAAAATGTAGAATTTAATTTTAAGCTACTTGCAAATAAATTCAAGCAACAGCTTCTGTTGACATCATGTAAATTAAATGCTTGAACTGAGGAAGAAGAAGTCAAATTTTTTAAATATCATTTGAAGTACAGCCATTGTTGATTTAAAAAATTCTTAAAGGCATACATAGAAGATTTTAGAGGGAAGATGTGAAAAGCTTCTCAGAGAGATGCAGTCTTTTGATGTTTTGCCGAATCAGTTTATTCTATGCATATAGTAAATGTTGTATAAATTAAGCAGGAATGTTTGTAAATATTGTGTTTGATAGTGAAACAATTTTTCCTTAAATAAATGTGAGTATATTAAACCAAAACAAAAAAAAAACAACAAAACTGAACCAGCAAATATAATCTAATTTGCAATTGTTTGACGAAGTAAGTGTGCTTTGAAATTCTGTTTTGTCCTTTTTTAGGGGTTTTGTAAAATTATTTTACAAAACCCTACTAGTTTCGCGACCTGTCTGTCCGTCTGTTCGTCCATCCGTCCGTCCGTGTGTCACAGCACTTTTTCTCGCAAACTACTAAAGCTAGAAACATTAAATTTTGTTTGCAGGGGTAAAGTGGTGCTCTCTTCAAAGTTCACCTATAAAAAATTTTATAAGGTATTTAAGGTGGTGTCTCCTCATATAGGGGAGAGGTCCCCGAAAAAAAAAATTTCATCAAAGGTAGCCGATATGGGTATCAAATGAAAGGTCTTGATGAGGACTTTTCAAAACAGGTCTTAATTTGATAATACACAAAAATTTGTGTCCCCCCCCCCTCGCGATTGGACACCTGTGATCCGAAAAATCTGAAAAAAAATTATGGTGGTAGGTGTTTATGAGTACAACAACAACAAATACCTTAGAAGTCAACATTCCCTCAACTTTGTTAATAATTGTATGATATTCAAATTTCACATTTTTCCCAATAAAATCGCATTGGTACCCTTAAACTGAACGAAATTCGATATTTACGTAGTCCTAATAAGGGTCGTTAAGCTTTGTAAGTTTGATGAAAATCGAATGATAAACACGGAAGTCATAGCCGTTTGAAATTTCTCCAATTACAACAACAATAACACATGATTTTGGTATTTTCTGGAATTTCCATCCAATCAGTCACTGCAGTTTTGACTTGATCTTCTTGAAATTTTGCAATAAGGTCAATAACATTAATATTTTTGATAATTCATGATTTGCGTGATTTTTGTTGGTTTGCAACAAAATGACGATCGTTGAAAGTAGAAAAACAATGGATTTTCATTTGAACGTGCACATCTCCTTGATATATTTCTTGACGTTATTTATTGCTGGTGTCTGGATTTCGAAGAATTTAGGTACAAAACCCTTCTGACATGAGCGTAGGTCTATACGCAACTTGTTTTTATATACATCAAGCCCCCAATAAACTGAAGAGCAAATAGAAACCCCAGTAGCACTCTCAGCTTCCACATTGCGCACAAAAATGGTGCTAAGCAAGAAAATCGTCGATAAACTACATACATATGTTTGGATTAATATCAAAATCATGCATTTTGAATACTACTAGCGGCACCTATGACGAACTATGTGTACCTACCTGCCTGTAACTTATGACAATCAATTTCGTCGTTGACAAACCACCAAGCGAGTTTCATTAGGTTATGGGCCCAGTCCCATTTCAACGAAATATCAAGTATTTTTATTGTGCGGAAGTAATAATGTGGACGTCGGGGTACTAAGTAAATGTGCGGAAACTCAAAGGACGCGAAAATTATGACGGATGGGCGTTCGCAACAAGCAATTTTTTTGTTACTTCAGGGTATTGCCATTGAAAATGTGCCGGCGACTATCAGTGAAACTGAGATGAAGAAAGCCAAAGCTAAACTCGTAATGACTATTAATTGTTCGTTATATGTGCATATCAAGAGTGAGACTACAGTGGACGATGTGTGGAATAAATTGAAACAATTATTTAATGACACGGGATGTCAACGAAAAATAAGTTCGAACATTGATTTCAATACGTCTCGATAACTGTGAATCCATGACATCCTATGTATCTCAAATGGCCACGACAGCACATAAATTGAAGGGGAGAGGTTTCAAAATCACAGACAAGTGGATTGGATCATTACTTTTGGCTGGACTCCCAGGTAAGTCTTCACCGATGATAATGGCAATAGAACATTCTGGAATCACTATTAGCGCTGACGTCATAAAAACAAAGTTACTTGATATGTGCTCGGAGGTTGGCACTACCGGTACGACTCTGCATTTTGGACAAAACAACAGCTGCCAAAAAGTGGCAACACTAACGGTAAACAAATGTCAACGTCAAATGATATGTGAGCCAGCAGTAAGCAAATAAAGTGTTATAATTGTCAGGAAATCGTTCATTACACAAATAAGTGTCCTGGATTAAAAGCAAATAAACAATTGAATGTTTTTAGTGCGGCATTTTTCAACGGCTTTCATAGCACAGAAGACTCGTACGTCGATTCTGGCGCAAGCGCACACATGACGTCAAATCAAAATTGTTTATTCGAACAGTGACCAGTGCACGAAAGCAAAGAAATCGTAGTGGCAAATCAAACGACGGTGCCTGTAGTTAGTGTTGGTGAAACGCAAATAACGACATGCGTAAATAGTTCTCAGTATGATGTGATTGTGAAGAATGTATTGTACATACCTAATCTCATAACCAACTTATTTTCCGTAAGCCAACTTATAGTTAATGGCAATAGTGTAGTGTTCAAAAAGAATGTCTGTTTGATATACAACCAAGTGAATGAACTCATTGGTACAGCGAATTTGATAAATGGTGTGTACAAGTTAAACACAAATTCAATATCGGCGATGTCAACATGGCATAAAAGGTTAAGACATATAAATTGTAAGTCCTTGCAGAAAATGAAAGAAGGTGCCAAAGTAAGAATTTCTTTTGACAAGAAAACTGGCATACAAATATAGAATTGTGAAGTGTGCTGTGAGGGAAAACAGACACGTTTCCCTTTCCCATCAGCTAACCGTAGGAGTGTAAAACTACTGGATGCAATCAGATTTATGCGGGCCGATGGAGACTAAGTCAATTGGTCAGGTAAAGTATTTTCTCCTGTTAGTGGATGATGCCAGCAGAATGACTTTTGTCTACTTCTTGAAGGAAAAGAATCAAGTGTTCCAGCATTCCGAATAATTTTGAGGTTTAGTGGAAAATCAAACCGGAAACAAGATAAGAATATTGAGGACCGACAATGGAGGCGAATTCTGTTCGCACAAGATGGAGAGTTACTTAAAACAAGTTAGCATTGTCCTTCAGAAGACCAATCCTCACACTCCGGAGCAGAATGGGCCCTCAGAGAGGTTCAACAGGACTGTAGTTGAACGGGCAAGATGCTTGCTGTTTGAAGCGAACCTCGACAAAAGTTTTTGGGCTGAAGCAGTTAATACTGCAGTATATTTAAAGAATAGAACGCCAGCCGCCAGTTTACGTATGATGACACCTTTTAAGAGGTGGACAGGTGAGGAACTAGACCTAAGCCACGTCAGAATTTTTCTCAGCAAGGTAATGGTGCATGTTCCCTAAATACAAAGACAAAAATGGGATACGAAGGCTGACAAATTGATTTGACTAGGGTATCCAGATAACGTAAAAGGATACAGATTATATAACCAAAAAACTGAAAAAAAAATTACTAGGAGCAGAGATGTTATTATTATGGAGAGTCGAACATAGCTCGGATAATAGCAATTAATTGTGAAGAAAATTCAGAGGACGCTGAAAATTTAGAAGATGATGAAAGTTTATCAGAAAATCCAGTTTCAGATCCAAATGATCCAATAAACATTTGTGAGTCATCGATTTCCGAAGATGCTTCTTATCAATCTATGGCTGAAGAAGAATCTATCGTAGAGGATGAAGTTCAGATGGAGCTGGATACTAAACGTAGGATAAAGCCAGTAGAAAGATATGGTATAACTAATCTATGTATTCTGGACAACCTGGGATCATGCGATGAAGAAATCAGTTATGAAGCTGCAATGAATGGACCAGATAAGGAGCAGTGGAGACAGGCGATGACAGATGAACTGAAGGCTTTCGACGACAATCAATCATGGACATTTGTAGATAGGAAAGAAGCTGATTGAGTGGCGCAGTGTTGGTGGGTATTCAAAAAAAAATACGAAAGCGATAATAGTGTGCGGTATAGGGCAAGACTGGTCGCAAAAGGTTTCTCCCAAAAAGAAGGTCTGGACTCCACTAAACCAAACTCACCAGTTCTTACTCTACATTAAGACTTTTATTTGCTTTAAGTGTCAAACTTAACTTTGAAAATACTCACTTAGATGTAATTACAGCATTCCTAAATGGTTACCTACATGAAAATGTCTATATGCACGTGTCACCAAATTTGAATTGTAAAGAAAATTGTGTTCTCAAATAAAATCGTGCAATTAATGGTTTGAAAAAACCAGCCAAGGCTTGGAATAAAAGAGTAAATGATTGTTTATTAAAATTGAATTTTGTTAAGTCAAAGTAAGAACCATGTCTATATATAAAAAGATGTAAAAAGAAGCAGATCATAATAGCAATTGTTGTAGATGATTTAGTAACATGGTTAAGAAATTAAAAATCTGATTTCAAAATTTAAAATTAAGGATTTGGGTATGAGGGAGAAAATGTATGAGAATGGCTGTATTTCCTCAGATTAAGAAAATTTTGTAGATCATGTTTTAACTAAATTAAATATGATAAACTGTAATGTTGTTGATACTCCCATTGAAAGTAATCTAAAACTAGAAAAAGGTGTAGATGTTTGTAAGCAATACTCATATCAGCAATTAATAGGTAGGTGTTTTAACTCACCCCGATATTTCTGATAGCGTGAGTTACTTGAGCCAATTTAATAATTGTTCTTCCCATACTCATTGGAAGCATGCAAAACGCATCCTAAGATACTTATGTAAAACTAAATAGTATGGACTAATGTTTAGCCAAGATAATTGTAAATTGGAAGGTTTTGTTGATGCAGGTTGGGCCTCGAACACTCTAGATAGGAAATCTTACACAGGTTTCTACCGTTATTTCAACCGTTATTTCATCCGTTATTTCATATGAATATAAAAAACAACGCACTATAGCTTTGTCAAGTACTAAGGCTGAATATATGGCGATAGCGGAAGCCTGTAAAGAGGCTATTTATGTTTTGTGAAATTGTAGGCAGTTGTGGTTATGTCATTATATTGCATAATGATAATCATTTTAAGACTGCGGAAGCTGCAATGGGCTGGACACATGAATCGTATGGACGAACAACGGATACCCAAAAAGGTATTCGTTGGGAGAACTGAAGGGCGGCGGCCAGTGGGGGAACCGAGGAAACACTGGTCTGACTCGGTCGACGAAGGCAGTTCATCGCTGCTCGGATTTCGGAATTGGAAGACGTGGTCAACGGACCGAGACAGTTGGAGGCGCCCGAAAGGGGCTGTAGTGCTAAGAAGAAGAAGAATCAAGGTGCTCAGAAGTTATCAGAAAACCCATTATTTCATTAAAGAACCAAGTACATAGATCTGCGCCATCATTTCGTTAGAGAAGCGGTAGCTAACAATCTCATTAAGATAGTTTACCTGCCAACATTTGAAATGCCGGCAGACTTGCTGACCAAGGAATTAAGTAGTCTAAAACATAAAGATTTTGTACAGAGGTTGGGTATTCAAAGCATTGTTTAATGGATTACTATATATTTGATGATTTGCTTCTATGAGTTCTGATAAGATATATATGTACCAAAGTTTAAATTATTTTGATAAGTGGAGAAGTTAGGATTAATATCAAAATAATGCATTTTAAATATTACTAGCGGCATCTATGACGAACTACGTGCACCTGCCTGTATCATATGACAATATATTAAGTCTTTGACAAACCGCCACGCGAATTTCACTAACATGTGCATTGTTTAGTGCTGCCGAAAAAGATAATACGAGCTTTACGGTAAAGAAGGCAAGTTGATAGTAATTTCGGCTTATAAGTGCAATATGAGCTTGAATGAGCTTGCATATATTAATTACTAGTATACATTGTGACAACGAAGTACCCGGAAATTATAATTTAAATTTCCCGGGTAAATGATGTTTCAAATAATACATTTTGTTAAGTTGGTAGGACTGTCCTTAATTACTATGCCAAAGATGAGCACGATCTGTCAACCAGTTTATTTACAGAAGCTGCTATAGTCGATACACCTCAGTAGTGCTTGGCAATTTTTGTGAGTTTGTGATTTTTTTTATTGCGGCCGAATTTAAAGCCAAAAACACAATAAATACCATCGATCAACCACCGTATTCACCGAATTTGGTTCCGTGTAATTTTGATGAATAATTAAATATTTTGCGTGTTATTTGCAATTTCTGGGTACTTTTTTGTCACAATTTAAAACAAAACTCGCTGAAGGAGCAGAAGGCCATGCCAAAAAGTGCTTATGAAAAGTGCTTCGAGGACAGGAAAAATCGTTGGCGCAGTGTAGGAGCGATTGAAGACAAGTGAACTATGAAGATTTAAAATATACCGTGCTATTGCAGCTGTCTTTTAATGTCGTAGTGGCTGTCAAGTTTTCTTTAACAGTATGAATTTTCAATTCGCGATTCCGTATGAAAAGGCAAAGGGGGATAGTTATTTTTTAAAAAGTGTTTACGATCAATCTAAGATACCGAAAAAATTAAAAGACCGTCCGATACTAACTCAAATAAACCAGAAAAATTATTTGATGTTCTGGTTCATGCTCGAGCTGATATTAGGAATGTAAATTCTTATCAGACATTGCTCAAGGATTGTTTATTTTTTTTCTTTTATTCTACGTACACAATTATAAATTATATTTCAAACACATGCACACGGGCAAAGAAATCATTTAAATTCTAATCCGAGAAAAGAAAAATAAATTATTTATATTTTCCTTTCTAATTAATTTATAGTTCCATTTTGAATATGAACTCTTCCAATAAAACGATGTTTTAAGGTAATTTGTACTTTCTTTTGAGCACTTAGAAAACAAAAAAATAAAAAGCGCAAACAAAGTGTTTTAAAAAATTTCTAGATTTCACTTTTAATTTTTCTTCCGAAGCTAAAAAAATATTCAGTAAAATAAACCAACATTAATAATGCGTTAATCAAACCAAGTACAACATTAAGGAATGAAAATAATAATTAACTTTAGGATAATTGGTATATATGTATTTTCATACCTCTTCAAAATACGAAAATAATTTAAATATAATAATTATTGATAACTTTAGTCAGTTTTTTTTTTTAATCATAAATCGTCAAAAGTGTACCGTGACCGGAGAGCATCCTTTTCAATTTTCTTAAACGACAAACAACAAAACGCTATCGAAAATTATTTATATTATGCTTCGTAAATAGTTTTTAAGTGAAGAGAAGGTTCTCCAATCAACAATTTTTACATTGTAACTTGAATAATAGCGAAAAAAAGAAAAAGGGAAAATTTTATTGAAGCTACAAGGAATAAATAATATCTCAAAAAAGAGACAAATATTGTGAGCTGGCATTATTATATTTATATGTAATACTTAGTTTTTTTTATAAGGTCTCAATAAGTTATATTTTTTTTGCTTATTCATTACATACTTTTACGGGTATATTTTGTAATAGTAATCACCATTCGCTACTTCGAAACGAAGGAAATAAAATTTACAATGAATTGTTAAATTAACTCCCGTCTTTCCTTTTCAGCAAAACCGCTCCATTCCAGCAGGATAGTGTCAGCGAAAGGTGTGTATGCCGCCGAGAGGGTAGGGTTCCGGTAATCTGCGAATGGTTGGTTTCGCGTTGCGGTCGGTACGCGGTGCCATAGATTGAGTTTCCTTTTTTCCTTAGAGTAGATTTCTTTTCGATCGGTAATATCCGGGAGCAGGCATTTCCGCGGTTGTCTTGGTTCCTTTTCTGCGGAACGAAGTTGCGTAGTTTTATGTAGAGTCATTGTAAGTTGTTCGACGCATTTTAAATTGGGTATTTTAACCGGTAGCTGAGTGTTGTGGTTCGGACTTAGTCTGCTCGCGTAAGACCCGTGACCGAAGTTCCTCTCCGAACTAACTAGCTAGCCAGCAGCCACCTCAGAGTAGACTAAGAGTGTCCGAACTTGTTGACCGGATGGGTACAGTCCATTGTCAAATTCCAAGACTTCAGGCCTAGAACCGATGAGAGGTCGGTTTAGATTTCGTTCGGAAAATCTCGAACGTGCGAGACGTGAAAAACCATTGCAAAGCCACGTTATACAAACTCATTACTGAGCACACTTGAATCTATCACCGAAAAAATAGTACTGATGCTCCATGGTTGAATCGAGAAGTATGCCAACCGCTCGAAAATAAAGGGAAGGCTAGGAAGAAATATAAGCTCCTAAAGTTATCGGAAGCATTAGGTGGATCTTCAAGGTTACGGTCATTAGCAAAATCGGTGATAAAATGCACCATCAACAATTATTGAAGAATCAATCTGTAATAATCAACCTTAACCATTTTGGACTTATATTCGTGCACTTAAGAAATCGCCGAGTGTACCGAATAAAATGTATTGGTGCAATTCAAGTGCAGATCATCTTGACGCGATTCTTAATCTCTTTGCGTGTTTTTTCTCTTCTACCTTTAGTAACCCTCCTGCTAACCATAGTTTCAGTTCTAACTTTTTGTATCAGACCATTATGGCTAATTTCAACACATTGCCTTCTGATGTTGAAAATATACTGGCTCTGGTCCAGATGGAATCCCTTGCTTTTTTGTAAAATTGGTTTCGTCAGCTCTTTCTTCTGCATCGTCTTATTTGTTTAACCTTAGCATTTTAAATGGTATATTTTCTGATATTTGAAAAAAGGCATTTACGAGGATTACATCTGATATTTCTAATTACCGTCCTATATCTATTTTCTCAACATTTCCCAAAATTTTTGAACGGGTAATGCATTCTAAGCTGTTTCCTGTGCTAGTCCCTCTGCTATCTAATCAACAACATGACTTCATTACATATAGGTCCCCTTTTGAACAACCTGCTGGAATGTTCGGATTATGTTTCGCAAGCTTTAGATGCCAATTCCCAGGTTGATGCCATATATACGGATTTTCGAAAAGCGTTTGACTTCCTACCAAATAAAATCTTGCTAACGAAGCTGAAACATTATGGAGTCTCTGAAGGCATGCTTATATGGTTTCATTCCTACATGACTTCCGTTCATGTTGTGTTCGTATAAATGGCAGGAGATCCAACAACTTCTCACCATCATCAGGAGTACCATAAGGATCTATACTTGGCTCTTTATTATTTAATATATTTATCAATGAACTGCCTGCATGTTTAAGTTCACCATCATTACTTTTGCAGACAATCTGAAGCTACACAGAATAGCTAATAACTCGCAAGACTGCCTTGATTTATCAAACGATCTTAATATTATAAGTGATTGGTGCCGTTTAAACCGCCTTCTTTTAAACATTCCTAAGTGCCACATTATGTAATTCACAATTGAAAAATGTCCCATCTTTTTCACATTTTCAATTGATTCTGAGGTGCTAGCTCGTGCTATTCAAATAAAGGATCTTTGAGTTTTCTTTGACTCTAGTCTAAGGTTTGATATCCATATCCAACAAATGGCAAACAAAGCTTTCAAAATGTTTGATTTCATACTGCGCCGCGGAAAAGTCTTTCATAATATTCAAGAAGCAGTTCGCTTGTTTGTCACACTGGTCCACTGCATCCTCGAATATTGTGCACAGGTATGGTCACCACATCAAGGCTACCTTGTAGCCACTATTGTGGTGAATTTCAATTCACCTTACCATTCCTATGATGATCGTCTTTCCATAGTTCAATTAACAACGTTCAACTCTCGCCGTACATATGAAAACGAATGTCTGCTTTTTAAACTCTACCATACTCACAAAGATTTGCAACTGGTTAACAGCATACAGGTTCGGAATGCAGTTAGACAAACTTTAGAGTACCATTCGTACGTTCAGATGTAAGATTCAACTCAGCCATGGTTCGCTCACCGAGAACATACAATTCCTTGAAGCTTGGTCCTATTTCGCGATCCGTTATGAAATTCAAAAATGTGCTTAAATCTAAATTATAATGTATTATGTACTATTACTATTTATTGACCTTATTATTTTATGTACACTTGTAATTTGGTTCTAGCCTATAGGGTTCGTTTGTCAATAAATAAATAAATATGTGTTAACCAAAAAGAGGCAGAGATGTACCGAGATATTGAAATTCTTAATTGCTAGTTTTGCACGCTGAAGTGCAAGCGTTAAAAGATCATCTAAATTTACATTATACAACTTTGTCCTCAAAGAATATATTGACGACCATCTTGCAACACAAGCGATCATTCCGCACTTTCAGCTAGCAAACCAGAAAAATCTGTCAGTCGAACACCCACTCCTAATTTTAAAAACTAGCATTGCATACAACATGGTAATAAATATTTCAACCATGGTATGTCTCCTCGATATTAGAAAGGCTTCCGATTCAGCCTGGCAACAGGGCTTGATATTCAAACAAGCTGAAACCCATAAATTTCAGCCGCACCTAAGTAAAATTCTCCATAGCTTCCTTTCAGAACGGTCCTCCCCCGTGAAAGTAAACCGCGTGCCATCTTCCTCGTTCTTGAACGACACTGGTATCCCTCAAGGATCTGTGCTCTGAGCGACACTTTTGTCAATCTACACTGCAGATTTGCCACGAGCACCGGTGCACAGCAACCCCATCTAAATTCTCCAGTACGCGGATGACACTATACTATTTGCATCTGCTCACAACCTGCTTCTGTTGCAATCTAGACTGAATTCCTATCTAGGCACGATAGGTAGTTTTCTCCGCAAATGGCGCCTTGTACTTAATCCTGCTAAGTGTGAGTCCCTTATAATATAAGGTAAGACAAAAACTCCCCCCCGAATGCGTTCTCTAGGAAAAAGTTTCACACTCCAGATTAAAGGTACAACTGTGCCAACAATTCAAGAAGTCACCTACCTAGGCGTAAAAATAAACTCAAAAATATCTCAAACTACTCAAGCTAAATCCAACATTAAACAAGTTGGGTAGACAGATCTACGCTCATGTCAGAAGAGTTTTGTACCAAACTTCTCCAAAATACGGTCACCAGCAAGAAATAAAGTCAAGAAACATGTCAAAGAGAATTGCACGTTTAAAGGAAAATCCATTGATTCTCAATTTTCAACGGTTGCCATTTTGTTCCAAACTAACAAAAATCACTCAAATCATAAATTCCAAAAATATTTTTTCGTGAATTTCCCCTTCATGTGCGCCCCCTGAAGCAAAAAATGTCAATTTAAGACCTGACCTTGCTAGAGAGCGCCACGCAATTTACCGGCGCCGAAACGAGGATGCGAGGCAAATGGTTGCCCGCGAGGGGAGACAGCGCTCGCTCAACGATTGGCAGCAGTTTTGGGTGAATTGCACGAAGGGAAGGTGGACTGCGCCCCTCATCCCGAATGTGAGACCGTGGCTAAATCGAAGGCATGGTGAGACTGACTTCTATTTGACCCAGCTTTTGAGTGGGCATGGGTGTTTTCAGTCTTACCTGCATAAGATCGGTAAGTCACGGTCCCCAGATTGTCGGTTTTGCCCAGGAAAGGAAGACAATGCTTTTCACACATTTTTTGTGTGTACCAAATGAGTCAGGCTGTGAAGGGAACTCTACAGGGAGACGGAAGAGCTCACCCCAGATAATATAGTTGCGGTGATGCTCGAATCGGTTGACAAATGGAACCGGGTGGCACATTATGCTCGGGCAGTCCTAAAATATAAAAGGGACTCACAGCAGCCAGAGGTGCTGGGGCTGGGGGTCGCTCTTCTGGCATTTTCTCTTCCCCTCTCCCCTATCACTAGGAAAGGGACTCCCCAGCTTGAAGGCGCCCCACGGCGTAACAAAACGAGACCTAGCCCGAAGTAATGTGGCAAACGATTCCAGGCTGGGTCCTCAGGTTGACAGGGGAGGTGTTTAGTGGGTAGTCCAGTCACGCATGGGAGTCCCACACTCTGTGCATAAATAGCATTTACCTCCCTACGACAAAAAATACCTGTTTTGTAAAGTTCTGATTAAGACCTTTCATATGATACCCATATCGACTATCTTTGCAGAAATCAACTCACGAACACATGATGAATTGCTAACATCGTAAAATCCTCCCGAAATATATCCAACATAGACATAATAAAGGTTTTGTCTTCGACCCCGGAGGGAGATTATTCATTACAACATTGTCAAGGAAAACAGATTTACCTTTTCCCAGGCCCAATTCACCAATGTGTAATCTCTGATGAGGACTAGCCTCGTCTACTAATAAACAGTTTTATTCCTTTCTTCTCCTTTCAGGCCAATCAGCATGGACCGGGGCCAACCGGACACCATTAACAAATGACATGTAAATTTTATTTTATTTTTAACAAATGACATGTAAATTTAATACCAATCAATATGTAACTTTAGATAAGGGAATAACCCGTTAAGACTAGGTGAAGTGAATAGTACATATTCAAACGTTTTTGAATAAAAACTTGTAAACTAAAAACGAGCATTATTCTGCTTAGTCGTGCAGTTTTCAGCTGACTTTCGCCACTAAAACAGCACCTTATTAGTGTGGTGGAGTCGGCCTGATGAAACTAGGTATTTTTTATAAATGGCAGCCACCACAGATAGCAGGCATATCTGTTTAAAAATAAATCGCAGTTAACTGCACCAGCCGGAAAGGTAAATTTCTAATATGTACCGTAAGGTTTCGAAAAAGAATTTGGCTTGCCTACTACTAGACCTCTACTGCAATTTTTGTAGCACCACATGGGTATTTATTAATATAAAAAGAACCTGCTGACGTTTGTATTTAGAGACCCTTTATAGAGGCGCAAATATTTTGCTAATTAAATTGATTTACCCACGTCTGAATCACGTATTGAAAATCGGTGAATAATAAATTGTTATAAACATATTGTCGCGTGTTATGGTTCGCGGCCGATAATTTTATTATTCCGGGAAAGTGAAAACGCACTGTCTTTTAAATTAAGTTAAAAAAGCATATTTACTGATAATGCACAATAACTGATTTCACTATTTTACAACTTGTCTATCAATTTTTAATTCAACTGTCGATCACTTCACAATGAATATCGCTTTTAATTCGCACTCCAGACTATCGCAGTTTTACTATATCACGGTTGTAATAATAATTCCCCCATTCATTCAGTTCGGCTTTATATAGAGTCTCTAGTCATTCAATCCATTTCTCGTACATTGGCGAACTACCTGGAATATTCGAGCAATGGCCCAGTGGCGTCACTTTCGGATGTTGATTATGCTTGGTGGATTCTCTTGCTTTCGAGTGCATTCGCTTGTTGATCATGATGTTGTTAATGGTTGTGAAAGCAATTGCGACAGTAGCTCGCAGAAGAATTTGTACATGTAACACTGCCCCCACCTCAGTTCTTTTCGCCCCGAAAAGATGTGTCGCGAGTTGTAGTCAATTCTCCCTGCATAAAATATTGGACCATGCACGATTTTCGTTTTGGCTCTGGGCTTACGGTGTTCCTGTATGCGATATACGAAGTCATTGATTCGCTTTGTAACTTGGTATGGTCCCTCCCAATTATGCTGCAACTTTGGAGACCTACCCTTCCACCGTTGTGGGTTATTTAGCCACACCAAGTCATCTTGCTGGAAGCCAGTAGAATTTGCCTTTAGGTCATACCTAGTCTTCATGCGGTCAGTAGCCGATTCGAGGTGTTTTCGCGCTGTCCGATGAATCTGCTTCAAACGTTGCCTTAGCTCACTTGCGTACACCGAGATCGTTTGGGGTTTCTCAGGGGTTGTTCCGAACTTTATATCAGCCGGTAGACGAATAGTCTTTCCAAAAATTACTTTGGCTGGGGCTTGGTCTGTCGATGCATGTTCGGCAGCTCTGTACGCCATCAAATATGGTGGGATGTGTCGATCCCAGTCCCTTTGGCTCTCGTCAACCATCTTGGCCAATTGTTTATTGAGTGTGCCGTTGACACGTTCGACCATTCCATCAAATTGGGGATGCAGCGGTGTTGTCCTCGTTTTCCGTATTCCCAGCAGCTCGCACATTTCGCCAAAAAATAGTGACTCGAAGTTCCGGCCTTGATCCGAATGTAGCTCGCCGTACCTACTGACCTAATTTAACACTAGCTGTTCGGCTACGGTAGTTGCTTCCTGGTTGGGAATGGGTAGACCTCGAGCCACTTGCTGAAATAATCGGCGATAACCAGCGTGTATCGATTACCCCATTCGGATTCAGGAAAGGGTCCTGCGATGTCAACAGCAATCCTTTCGAACGGTACACCCACGTTGTAGGTTTGCACTTGTCCTCTCAGTCGTTGCTTTGGATCTTTGACGGAAGCGTGCATCTGCGACACCAGTCCTCTACCTCTTCTCGAGCGTGGAGCCAGTAGAACCTTTCCCGCAATTTCGTTAAGGTCTTGTTAACACCAAGGTGGTCTCCCGAGGGTCCTTCGTGCATCTCCTCCTTCGGCTTTTGGGAAGTATAGCTTGCATCCTATAGGAGCTGCCATCCGCCGTTTCTTATTTCCGCTTGAGTACGTCACCCTCTACCTGAAGGGAGTTCCATTGTACCCAATAACTTTTCAGGGTGGTGCCATGTATTGAAACTTCCTTCCGCTCAGGTCGCCCAGTTGTCTCCTTCCATACGAGCAATGGTCCGATGTCTTCATCGGCTATCCGGGCGTTTCGAATCTCCTCCGATGACCAACCTTCATCGAATTCAGCCGTTATCACTTCCAGATCAACGGTCGGCTCCTTTTCCCCAATCAATCGGCAATGCTTGCAGTTAGCTGGACATGGAAGACGCGATAGGGCATGTCAATGAACTCCGCCCTTCCGATGGAAAATTTCGTAGTTGTATGACTGCACTCTTTCGATCCATCTCGCAACTTGTCCCTCGGGGTGTTTGAAGTTAAGTAGCCGTCTCAGCGATGCACGGTCCGTCCAAAGAACAAATTTCTGGCCGTAATGGTACTTGTGGAACTACTTGGTGGCCTCTATTATAACCAGTAGCTCCTTCCTGGTCACGCAGTAGTTCTTCTCACTATTTGAGAGAACTCGACTTTAATATGAGAGGACTCTTTCTTCGCCATCGATTTGCTGGGAGAGTACAGCTCCAATACCGCTGTTGCTCGTATTGGTGCCAACTACAAGCATTTTTCCGGGTTTCGGATATGCCAGCACAGGTGATTCACAAAGCTTCTCCTTCAAGGTCTCAAAGGCTACCTGGCATTGTTCATTCCAGACATACGGACGATTTTTCTTGGTTAACTGATGGAGACACTTAGCTATTTTGGCAAAGTCTTTGACGAATCTTCGATAGTAGGTTGCCAGACCCAGGAAACTTCGTTGTTGGCGCTTGTTGTTTGCTGTTGGACAGCTTTTCACGGCTTCAATTTTCTCGCGGTCTGTTTTGACCCCTTCTGCTGATACGATGTGTCCCAGGTATTTTACTTCAGCTGCAAAAAGGGTACACTTGTCGGGACTAAGTTCCAGGTTCGCCAGCCGCAATCGGGAGAAAACCTCTTCTAAGCTCCGCACATGCTCTTCGAACGTTCTCCCGATAACGATGATGTCATCTAGGTACACCAAGCAGGTTTTCCAGGTGAGGCCTCGTGGCACGTATTCCATTAGGCGTTCGAAAGTGGCTGGAGCATTGCAAAGCCCAAATGGCATCACCACAAAATGGCCACAATCCGGTCCCAACTGAAAATGCGGTCTTCTCTCGGTCCTTCTTGTCGATTTCTACCTGCCAGTAGCCACTCTTAAGATCGAGTGTAGAAAACCATTTTGCGTCGGCTAAAGTATCCATGATGTCATCGATGCGTGGAACCGGGTAAATATCTTTCTTAATGACGTCGTGCCTATCGTCGAGACAAAAACGAGTGCTACCATTCTTTTTCTTTACTAGAACTATGGCGCGGCCCATGGACTGACAGAAGGTTCGATAACACCTGATTTTTCCCTGTCCGAGATCAATGCGCTCACTTTTTCTTGTTTGGCTATAGGAAGACGTCTCGGTGCTTGTCGAATCGGCTTGGCTCCCTGTGTATCTATGACGTAAATTACCAAACTCGTTCGGCCTTGGTCATTCGGGCTTGTTGAGAAGATGTCACTGTACTTAGTGACCAGATCAGAGGCTCGCTTGAATAGCTGCACTGGCAATTTGACCTGCTTCAATATTGCAGACATGGATTCCCGGGCTTTGTCTGTGTCTTGCCTCCTTTTCCAATGATGGTCGTGAGTGGAAACAGGCTGGCAGCTGCTGATGACTTCTCCTGCTTTGATGCTCGTGGTTGAGTTTGCGGTGTTAAGTATTCTAACCGGCACATATCCGTTCCTTATAGATCTTTCAAGGCTTCGTCCTACAATCAAACTGCGCAATGCGGACGTCTTCATTGGCTCTATCAGATAAGATCGGTGGTCTCCAGAATCACTTGGCCGATACAATGCTTCAGGAAGAACTCGGTACATCAGTGTCGACACATACTACCACATTCATCTTGGGAATTTGGACGCTGGGATCCTCCATCAAAACCTTGACATTCTGCCATTTCAATACCCGTTCTCCCTAATCCAACGTGATTCCATGTGGTCGCAGAAAATCCATTCTAAGAATGCCGTCATCCATAATGTTCGCGACCAGAAAATTATGTCAAAACGCAAGGTCTCCCAACTGTATCTGGTGGTTCATCTCCCCATGGACAGGTGCAGTTTCTCCCGTAGCTGTCCGTAGTGAAAAAAATTGGCCCTTGTGAAATAGTTGTTATCCCACTAGGTCTGGTCGGATAATCGATTGGGTTGCACCAGTGTCGACTGTTATGGTGCAATGTTTTGCGTCAACTTGAAACGGAAGGCATAAGTCTGCTTGTCTACGATGTAGTCTTGACACAGTTCTCCTGGTTAACCTTTGTCCAACGAAGTTCACCCTCTGTTTGAAGGGCTTCCATTCTGGGCTGCTGACTTGGCCTGGATCTCCTCCACCCTGGACAATAGCTCGATTTTCTTCGCTTCTTGCAATCTCCTTGCAAGTGCCCCTTCTCACCGCAATTCCAGCATCTAGGCACACCATTTGCCTGCGGCTCTCGTTTTTTCACCTGCACTCGCCTGTCACTACCTCGCGAATCCGGGAAGTGGTATGAGCCACATTTTTCGCTGCCTCAAAGTTCAGACAATAAACCAATGCGTCCTTAACCGTTTGGTTTTGAGCTAAACGCACGGCTTGTTGCAATTCCTGGTCCTTTAATGCGCTGATGAATGCTTCTATCGCTGCGTCATCTCGATGTTCTGGGTCGTAAGCTGGGTAAGCCAAAAGTGCCAGTTGCTCAATGTCTTTGGCTAGCTGCTGTAAGGTTTCGCCAGACTTCTGCATCCGATGCCGTAGCTGTGACCGATAAATCTGCTTCAGATGATCGTCTCCATAACGCATGTTGAGCGCATTCATTATAGTTTGAGTGCAACTCAACGGGGATAGTCTGTTAAAGCTCAGCAGCTGGGCCTCTTAGAGCAATAATTAATGCAGTTGCTCGTTCCTGCTCATTCAAGTGATTTGCCCTAGTGGCGGCTTCAAACTTAGTTTTGTAAATGCTCCAGACCGTTTGCTCGTCGAATAATAGTGCTTACACATTTCTGGATGTGCTTGCGCTATGATTGTAAGTGGGGCTGGTGAGAAGGTTACTACTGCCATCGCTGCTTCCAATTCCTTTCTCACTTTTTCAATCTCATGGTTCATTCTCTCCTCAACCTGGCTAAACTTCTCCTCGACCTGGTAAACCTTTTTCTCGACGCATTTAATTTGGCTGTTCAGACCACCGAGCTCCGCTTTTATTTTAGTTGACTGTTTTTGCGAGTCTGCCTTGATTTCGATTGCCTGTTTGTCTAGCTTCATTGATTGCTCCTCCAGCTTCTGTGTGATGTCTGCCTTGATTTCGAATGCTTGTTGGTCTAGCTTCGCAGTTAAATTAGATGACTGTTCATTTAGCTTCGCAGTTAAACTGGATGACTGTTGTCGCTGCTCTTGTTGCATCAACATCAACATTTGCACCAGCACATTTTCTGGTTCCTTTGATTTTGGCATTTATATTTTTTGTTCACCAGTTTCCACGTTTCGTTTCACTACTGTGCATTTTTTTCTTAATGTTTAAAAGTTTTTTACTTTCCACATTTTCTATCCCACTTCTGATACCACTGTCGCGCGTTATGGTTCGCGGCCGATAATTTTCATATTCCGGAAAAGTGAAAACGCACTGTCTTTCAAATTAAGTCAAAAGAGTTTATTTACTAATAATGCACAATAATTGATTGCACTATTTCACAACTTGTCTATCAATTTTCAATTCAACTGTCTATCACTTCACAATCAATATCGCTTTTAATTCGCACTCCAGACTATCGCAGTTTTACTATATCGCGGTTGTAATAATAACTCCCCCATTCATTCAGCTCGGCTATATATAGAGTCTCTAGTAATTCAATCCATTTCTCGTACATTGGCGAACTACCTGGAATATTCGAGCAATGGCGCAGTGACGTCACTTTCAGATGTTGATTATGCTTGGTGGATTCTCTTGCTTTCGAGTGCATTCGCTTATTGATCATGATGTTGATAATGGTTGTGAAAACAATTGCGATAGTAGCTCGCAGAAGTATTTGTACATGCAACAGTATAAATACAGGTTTCACCCCGACACCACACAAAGGTGATAGCTTGTCGGCTTATATACGGGGCTTTCCAATAAGAGGTGTTATTTTGATATTAAAAGAAAAATGCCATGTTTTAATATCAATGATCGGATGTTTATTTCATTATAAAGGAAACGGTATGCCGTTAATAGTGAAAAATATCATCAGGCAAATGACCACCACGACCACGCTTACAGGACCATATCCTTTTCATGAAGTTTTCATAACTAAATCGCAAGGGGCTGCCCTATGACCTCGATAGCCTCACGAATCCCATCTTTGAGGTCTTGAATCGTCGCTGGGCTGTGGACGTAGACCTCCTTTTTCACGTGGCCCCGAAGGAAGAGGTCGGAAGGTTTTAAATCACAAGATCTATTCAAAATAACACCTCTTATGCGAAAAGCCTATAGCTCAAATAGTTAATTTCAAAAGATTTCCATAAAAGTTTAATCAGCACTTGCGTTACCATTAATATATACATTTTCAATTCTTTTCTGAACCATCAGGGGCTCTCATTTTCAATTTTTATTGAAAACGGCTGCTAAAAATATTATGCTGTCAATTTTCGACTTTTTTATTTGTTATCCGATTTGCATAAATAACTTACAATTTCAAGTTGCATGCACTGCAAAATTCAAGAGGCACCACTTTTGACCAACATAGAAAATTTCCTCATTCTAGCTCATGTGGTTTGCAAGAAAACTGGTTGTGACGCACGAACAAACGGACGGACAGACAGACAAGTCGCGATTTTATAATATTTTAGGGTATTTTTAAAAATATTTTACAGCATCTCAAAAATGGTCTGCTTTACAAATACTTCCAAGTTAAGTCATTTAAAACGTTTCCATGAAAAATACGAGTATTCATTATTTCAGTTGCTACTAATATAGCAAATTGTGCTTGCCTTCTGACCTTTCGGGGCCGCCATTTTGAATGCATACATTTGATTTTAGATTATTTTAAATCTTTGTGTGCTAGGACCTCATCAATCGATGTGCCAAATCTCGTTCAAATCGGAGTTTCACTCTAAACAGGGCAAAAGATTTCAAATTTTAATGAAAATGGCAGCTAAAAATATTAGGTTTCGAACTTTCGACTTTTTTGTCTTTCATTTGAATTTAATAAATTTTTACAAAATACAAGAACTTAGTACAGGGATCCATAATCTCAAATTTCATCAAAATCGTTGGGGAAATATGATCTGAAAAAAACGCATAATAAAACGATCGCTGTTTTGAAATTTGCACATGCATGATCGCCAAAATGTCAAAGTCTCTAGATCTAAGCAATTTCTATCTTAAAACCAAGTTTCATATATGTCGAAAAAAATTGCGACTTTTAGAAGCCTTTGAGGTTGTGAGTTTCAACTGGCCACCATTTTGTTTTTTGCGACTTGACCTCCAGTTTTTTTTTACATAATTTTTAGATACTTATAGTTTTTATCAAACTTTCTAATTTCATCAACATCTGATGAAAGCTTTGGTCACAACTACAACAATAAAATTTTGTACTTTTCGATTTTTTATTGTGAGATTCATCACATACATCAGTGAACCTTTGCACCGAATTTCACCCAAATCGGAGCTATACTTTGGTCAGAACAGAAATCACGATTTTTCGTCTAATATGGCTGTCATTTTGTTTTCGCCTGGCCGATACAGCTAGTTAACGAACTTAACCGAAATACTTACTCAATACAACATTCCTGAAAATTTGATGAAAATCAGAGCAAAATTGCAACCACTAGTGTGGTCACAAATTTCGTCATATCCCATATATACAGGATTATCCATTTCGTGTTAGGAAAGTATAGCCCTGCCATTTGACATTTGTCAGAATTAAATGTCATTCAAAGTATGTTTTTTTAAGTTGAAGGTTTGCCACTTAGAAATGTGGATTGTTTAACAGTCAAAGAATGCGATAAAATTATTAAATTTTATTATAAAAATAGTGATTCTGCTGTATCAACATTCAGGGCCTTACGAGCCGATTACGATTATTATATATATATATTCTTCTTCTTCGTAGCCCTACAGTCCCTTTCGGGCCTTCGCTTAGAGATAGTAGTGAGAGCATTTCATTATCATGATCTAATGTATCGGCACCCCTCAAGGTGATCATTATCACGCTTTGGTCATGTGTCCATCCACCCAGCTGCGATACGTTCTGATTTTAAGCCAGCACGTATCATAATTGAACAGGCTCATAGTCCGGCCTTAGAACCACTCGAACTAACTCTCGTTGACGCCAACGAAACTTGAACCAGACTCCTTCGGCTTACGGGCTTAGTGCTCTAACCACTAATCCACGCGGACTACATATATATATATATATATATATATATATATATATATATATATATATATATATATATATATATATATATATATATATATTTATATATATGTATATAAATATATATATATATATATATATATATATATATATATATATTTATATATATATATATATATATATATATATATATATATATATATATATATATATATATATATAATACTGTGCCCAAAAAATAAGGTGATATTTGAATTTAAACTGCGCGCGTCGAAGGATTTGGAGAATCATATTTTTAAGTTGGTAGTACTATCAGTGACATCTATGTCAAATTTACATGCCACTTGCGTAACGCTATCCGCCTAAAAAGGCCGGGATTGTGGAAAGACAATTCTTGGTTTTTACACCACGATAATGCACCATCCCATACTGCACTCGTAATTCGTGATCATTCCGCCAAAACTCAACCCATTTTGTTCCGCAATCACCGTATTCACCTGATCTGGCGCTGTGCGACTTTTGGCTGTTCAGCAAGCTTAAAAGACCGCTCCGGGGACACCGTTTTGATACGATAGAGGAGATTCAAGCCGGAGCGACGACGGAACTCAAGACCACCCCGGTAACGACGCGCATCTCAAACACAATGAATATTTTGACATGTTAATTTGACATAGATGTCACTGACAGTACTACCAACCTAAAAATAAATAATTCTCCAAATCCTTCGACGCGCGCAGTTCAAACTCAAATGTCACCTTATTTTTTGGTCACAGTAGTATTTGTTGGCAAAAAAATAGCAGTGCGTGACACTTTTGGGAAAAAAATCGTATGGCGACCCAATATTGCTTCTTAACAAATTGCAACTTCTTTCACAATGTTTTTCGGTCGGCAATTTGTCAAAGCGGCCATTTTCATTTTTACTATCGGTTTGTCTTCCGATAGTTTAGACAATCGAGTATTAAATGATGGTTTTTTCTATGGGCAAAATAATAGCAGTGGGATTTTATTTCTCGAAGCAGTACCTGCAGAAGATCTCCAAACTTTAAAAGATTGTACAACTTTACATAAATGTAATGTTTCTTCATTTCTTTTATAAGGTAATTACATTTTTGAATTTAGAAAATGAGTCGACGCAAACATTGTTCTGTGGAAAACCGGGAATTGATTAGAAAGTTATTACGAGGAGGGAAAACTTATAAATGCATAGAACGGATGATTCGATGCTCCAGCAAAATGATCGTCAACGCTAAAAAATGGGAAGAAAACCCGGAAACAAGCGGCCGGAAAAGAAAGTTATCTTCGCACAAAGTTAAACGCATAGCGAGAGCTGTCAAAAAGAAACTTTTTTGACATTAACTAAGGCAAAAGAAGAATTTAATTTAGAAGTAGACTCTTCTACGATTAGAAGAAGGCTTCGTGAAGAATCTTTGTTCGGCAGGTGTCCAAAAAAAGTTTCATTATTCCAAATTTGAGAGAGAGCGAGAAAATTGGCCTCTATTTAAATGGCGCAATGTTCCGTTGGCTGATGAGGCCAAAGCAGTTTTGTTTGGTAGTCTTGACTACAGATTGTACATTAAAAGACCACTAAATGCTTCTTATATTCCTAATTACATAATAAAGGCTGTAAAGCATTCTGGTGCAAAGATTAATGTGTGGGGATGCTTTTTCTGTTATGGAACTGGTGCAATATTTTTGATAAAAGAGACAATGACTGCTAAAATGTATACGCAAATTAAATGGAATATGCCGTTGAGAGGGATCTACAACAGGACAACGATCCAAAACATACCAGCAAGTTAGGTAAAGCTTGGTTTGTGTCAAATGGGGTTCAAGTTGTGGGCTGGCCAGCCCAATCCTCTGACTTGAATCCCGTTGAAAATCTTTAAATTGATGTCAAAGAAGCTGTCTTTCAGGGAAAACCCAGCAGTGAAGCAGGATTATGGCGCATAGTGCAAAGAGCCTAGGAAGATATCAAAGTTTCACGTTGTCAACGCTTCGTGGATTCAGTGCCCCGACGCTGCGCTGCTGTTTTAGCAAGTAAAAGCCATGCCATCAACCTTTAATATTACGAATAATCGTTGATGTAAATCCCACCATTAACAACGTTTTTAAACATTTTATTGAAAATTCACCCGACTCCTATTTTTTTGCACAGCAAGAATTGTTGCTCCCTTTTCTTTAATCAAAGCAATATGTTGAGAATAATAAAGAATAAAGTAATAAACATGGTTGAGTACTTTTACGTACAAATTTTATGCGATTTCTATTGCTATTTTTTACCCTCAGGTATATATATTTATATATATATATATATATATATATATATATATATATATATATATATATATATATATATATATATATATATATATATATATATGTATATATATATATATATATATATATATATATATATATATATATATATATATATATTTATATATATATACATAGATACGTATATATATATATATATATATATATATATATATATATATATTTATATATATATATAGATAGATACGTATATATATATATATATATATATATATATATATATATATATACATTAATATATGTATATGTGTGTCTACATCTATATACTATACAAGTATAAAGGATATAACGAAATTTGTGACTGGAGGGTGCAATTTTGCTCCGAGTTTCGCAAATTTTCAGAAATGGTGTCTATTTTTGTTAATCGTTCAAATCGGCTGATTTCTTTCTGACCAAAGTATAGCTCCGATTTGCAGCAGAATTGGGACAAAGGTTCATTCAAGTGTGTGATAAAGCTAGTAAAAAAACAAAAGTCGAACCATCTGAAACAAAATGGCTGCCGCTCAGAGGTCGAAAATGTACAAAATTTTGTTACTGTAGTTTTAAACAATCCTTTGAACCAATATCGATGAAGCTTGGGAATGTGGTAGAGACCGTAAACGTCTATTGAACAATAAAAAAAACTTCAGCGGCTAGGCAAAGCTCAAATTTCGAAAGCTTCTTAAAGATACAATTTATATTGGAATTTTATGAAACCTAAAATCAAGGTAGACGGTGATAAGGTCTTGGACTAAAATGCTGCAGATTTTAGCAGTAGTGAGTTTTGCATTGCAGTCAAGAAATTACATTTTAATACACATACATGCTACAATGTATTCAAGAAAAACATTTAGAAAAAAAGAAAACCGACCGAACGTCTGAAATAAATTTTATGGAAGCGGTGCCAAATCAATTTTCCCGTTTCGACTTATAAACTTCCAACAGGTGCCCAAGCCCAAAAGAAACAAGGTGAAACTGATATGGCACCGCTTTTTTAAAATTAGTTTCATCCTTTTTAGTGCCTTTCGAAATCGATTTCCTTTTTTCTAAAAAAAATGTTTCTCGTTAATAGCAATTAATAGTAATTTTTAATAATTTCCAAACGTTGCTTGTTCGTGAGCTTTACCATGATGAAAGTGTTGACTTTAGCTAATGTTTTGACACTGACAATTCATTAACAAGTTGGGTAGACAGACCTATGCTCATGTCAGCAGGGTTTTGTACTTAACTTACAAAATGCAGTAACCAGCAACGAATAAAATCATGAAACATGTCAAAGACGATTTTATTCGAGAAAATGTGAAATTCGAGGTTCATACTATTATTAACAAAGTTCAACGCATTTTGACTTCTGAGGTATTTGTTATAGTTATACCCATAAATATCTCCTTTGATAATTTTTTCAGATTTTTTAAGATCACGGGTGTCCATTCGCGAGGGAGGAAACACATTTTTCATGTATTTCCTCCCCTGTGCCCCAACTGAAGCAAAAACGGTCAGTTTAAGAACTGTTTTGAAAAGCTCTCATAGAGAAATTTCAATTGATACTCATATCGGCTACTTTTCATGAAATTTTTTTTCAGGGGCCACTCTTCTGTACTGTAATCATCGATTCATGGCCTATTTTTTCGAATCCTAGAATGGTTACAAAGCCCTTTTGCTAGGAGCTCTCTCCTGCCTGTTCGACTTGTTTCAATTGTATGTACTCATCTTCATGATATCTATCACTCCTGAAATTTTCATGCAAATTCTAGCAAAGCTGTAATGTCTAAGTCGGTAAAAAGCGCATATGGCTCCATAGCCATATGTTTCCATAGTAATACAGGGCATATTGCTCCATAGTAATACAGGAAAATTCAAATCGCTATAACTTTGGTAAATACCATTCGATCTTTATGAAACTTTCAGAAAAGATCAATCTTATAAATAGTCATCTGTTTACTAAATTTTATTGAATTTAAGGGTACCATTTATATTTTATTCAAGAAAACATAAAATCGATAAATCATACTATTACTAACAAAGTTGAGTGAATTTCGACTTTTCATGTATTTGTTGTTGTTGTACTCATAAAGGCCTCCATTCATGATTTTTTTCAGATTTTTCGGATGGAAGGTGTCCAATCGCGAGGGGGGGGTACGCGAAAAGTTCGTACATTTCCCCTTCCGCTGCCCCCCTCGGTACTTATAAGGCAATTTTAAAACTTGTTTGGAAAAGATCTCATTGAGACCTTTCCAACGACACCCTACTCGACTACCAATGGTGAAATTTTTTTTTGAGGGGTCACCTCCCTATATGAGGAGACCCCCCTTAAACGCCTTTGAAAAAATTTTCCACCCTTGAACTTTCAAGAGGTCACCACTTCTGACCTTTCTACAAAGTTTCATGGCTGTAGCCTCTATAGTTTCGGAGAAAAAGTGCTGTGACATACAGACGGATGGACGGACGGACAGACGGACACAGGTCGTGATTGCAATAGGGTTTTGTATTTTAGTACAAAACCCTAAAAAAGTTTAAGAGTGCGTTCATATAAAAATACGAAATTGTTGTGTTCCTAATGCAAAGCACTATATAATAGAGTTTTCTAATCAATTTTTTCATTTGCAAATGGCTATCACCTCAGTTGAAAGTCCCTTTATTATAAGTGAATACGGGACTTTCAAAAACTGGCAACTATAATTTTTAATAATGCAACCAGAAATATCTATTAAAAGTCAATTGAGATTGGAGTTACTCAATATTACTTAGGACTAACAAATTAATGAATCGATTTGAATTAAGGCACGCATACATATCCCACGGAATATGACCCTTCTAGAACAGCATGTTTCTTAGAACTTTCCAACACCCCAAAAAACACTTATCCCATAACCTTATAAAGAAAGGGGTTCATCACTTCAGTATTGCTTTGTTGCCAACCCGTTGTCCTTATGACTCATTCTCAATTTTTAACCCAATGCACGTTCTGAATTATGTACATGTTGAATGCGTGCGATTGCCGCTCTATAAAACGCGCAATAATAAGATAGGAACAATTGAATGTTATTACAGCTAGTGTTATATGCGTTTTGAATTTTTTAAAGTGTTGACGAAGATTCCCTCGGGCATGTTAATTTGCTGAACCTGAACCTTATAATGGTGTATTGCGGTGGGGAACGAGTTTCAACCCTAAAGACAAAAATATTATTTTAGTTTGATAAAAATGATAGATCAAATTAATTTGCGCGTATTATATGCTGTCAGAACAGATGCTTACCTATTATCCTTTCATTGAATTTGTTACAGGCAATAAGAAGTAAATTAAGTGCGTAAGATGTTAAAGGAAAATAGAAGAAGGGAAGAGATTGTAAGAAGGAAGCTTGATTAAACGGAACATATGTCTGCTGTCTTAAGACCACATATTTTGAAAAATTTGAAATATTCTAGGCAAAGTGGTAGAGTACCATAATCAGAGCATTAGCCGTTAGCACAGAGGTTCGGGGGTTCAAATTTGGTTGGTGGAATAGAAAACTGTTTTCATTGGACCATTGGCTCGTTCTGCTATAATGGGTAATGATTCAGCCTGAGGTCATCACCACACGTTGCAAATAGGGCAGGTAGGTCTACTGACCACATCATTTCTAGGTAAAAGATAAGATTCTGCAACACATCAATATGAAATGTTGCATGTTTGATAAATTGTTATACTCGTAAGTATATCTTGGGCAGTTAGATCTCTTTCCAGATTCATATTTAGAAGCTGATGTATCAGACTTGGGCGACCTCATCACAGCTTTTACTCAACATTTGTCATCTATATGTGACAACTATGTACTCGTATGTTGTCTTTTCATCAGTCCTAGCCTTAGTCTTCGAAGTTCTATAGTTTTTAATTATAATTTTGTTTGTATGGATCTTAGTATATTATTCTTTTATTAGGATCAGTATTGAAGATTGCTGTCAAACGTATCCTTGAAAGTGTCAACAAGAATTCTTTTATGATCCCCTTATCTTTTATTTTTTGTGTTTGGGCGGTGAATGCCATTTATGCACAGAGTGTGGAACTCCCATGTTCGCAAGAAGGTGACTGTACTACCCACTGAACACCTCCCCGATCAACCTGAGAATCTAGCCTGGAACCGTTTGACACATTACTTCGGGCCAGGTCTCGTTTTGTTACGCTGTGAGGCGCCTTCAAGCTGGGGAATCACCCTTCTAGCGGGAGGGGAGAGGGGAAGAGGAAGTGCCAGGAAAGTGATCTCCCAGTCCCAATCCCCCCGGCTGCTGTGAGTCGCTTTTATCTTTCAGGACTACCCGAGCATAATGTGCCACCTGGTTCCATTTGTCAACCGATTCAAGCATCACCGCGACTATATTATCCCGGGGAGCTCTCCCGTTTCCCTGTACGGGTTTCTTCGCAGGCTGTTCCATTTCATGCACCGACAATCAGGGGACCGTGATTTACCAATCTTGTGCAGGTAAGACTGAAAACACCCATGCCCGCTCAAAAGCTGCACCGGATAGAAGTCAGTCTCACCATGCCTTCAATTTAGCTACGGTCTCACATCCGGGACGAGGCACTTAGTCCAACTTCCCTTCGTGCAATTCACCCAAGACTGCTGCCAATCGTTGAGCGAGCGCTGTCTGTCCTCGCGGATAACCATCTCTCTCGCATCTTCGCTTTGGCGCCGGTAATTAGAGCGGCACTCTCTAGCAAGGATGGCAATAGGTATCACGCCTGCAATAACTCTCACCACGGAATCAGAGACTATCGGATACGGAGATGCAATCTTCAGTGCTCCTCTTCTCTGTACCTGTGCCAATCGTTTTCGGTATACGTCCTTACTGAGAGCGTCGCCCCATTCTTCTGCTCCATACAGTACTACAGCACTCATCAAGAGGCGTCTTCTTGATGGGCTGGGTCCCCCCTACGTTGGCCATAAGTCGAATCAGAGCCGATATTTCCGAAGAAGCCTTCTCAGCCGTTGCCCTGATTTGCTCAGAGAAACTCATCTTCGAGTCGATCGGTAGCCCCAGGTACTTCACCGATGGCTTCGACTCGATTCGCAAGTCTTCAATACTGATCATCCTTACTCTAGGGATTCTCTTTTTTGTCATGATGACCACTTCGGTTTTCTTCGGTGCTAAACTGAACCCGCGAGCAGTCATCCAGTCCCTCACTTGGCGCATTAGCATACCTAGTCTAAGTTGCACTTGTTCAACGATGCGTCCAGCGACCAGTGCCAAAAAAATCATCCGCATAGCTGATCAAGCGCGACTCATCTGGCAGTCTTAGTAGTCCGTCGTAAGACACATTCCACAGTTCCGGACCAAGGATAGATTGCTGGGCAACACCCGATGCAACAGCCATTCTTCGTTGGCCCTGTGTTGTGTCGTAGAGGAGGCTTCGGTCTTTTAGGTAGTTCCTCAAAAGCTGCATTAGATATTCTGGAACTTGAAAAGGCTTTTCCAGCGTGTCCACAATATCCACCCATCTAGTGGAGTTGAAGGCGTTCCTCACGTCGAGTGTCTCCAACAGGACGAACCGTCGCTTGCTGCGACTATATGCCTCTGCTTTTTGGAATGCACTCACCGCCTCTGCAATCGCTTCAATAGTAGAACATCCTGCTCAAAAGCCGTACTGCCAAGGAGATAGGTCCCCAGCAGCACGAATCGCGTCTGTGAGCCTTCCTTTGATGAGTTTCTCTAGCACTTTCCCAGCCGTGTCTAGCATACATAACGGGCGGTATACAGACGTCGAAATCGAATCGATGAGACCAGTGGTGAATCTGTAAATTTTTTTTTGTTTTGTTAATATAAATAATAAGCGAAGCCCTGCTGAATATACCAAATCCCTAAGAAAATTTGAAAAGTTAGCAGTAAAGGGTAAATCTGAAGTGTTGTTACTATATCTTAAGTTTACGGTTATCGCTACTGTTCAGGCAGTTGTATGCTTCTACCTTGCCACAACTAAGGTATAAGCATACAGCGAGTGCAATAAATTCAAATCAAATAGGTCAAAAAGTTATTGTAGGACAACATTCAATAGTCCGCTTGCTCCCAGCACGCTATAAGAAAAACTGAACTCATTTGGAAGGTGGTGCCAGTAATCACATACACGTGCTTATATGAATCTATGACATTAAATCACTTACAGATATTAGTAGGATCAGGAGTCTTTTCGCTAATACAATATGATTATTTTGTTGAGTCCTTAGCAATTCACTATATTCAACATGAAGATAGTGGGGATTATCGTAAGAATAGTGCGTATAGACAATGTATGCCAAATGAATATTGGAGAATCGCCATAGGGAAAGGATATTCATGGGTGAGTTAAGTTTTTGTTATTACTGTGACTTATTTCACAAGTCGCGGACAGATAGGCAAATACTTATTATTTAAAATACATACTTTGATCTAAGGGGAATAATATTATGAATAATATTAAAACTAAAATCTTGTGCCTTATTCTGCCCAATGGAAGGGACGATAGGACCGGGACATGACCCAGAAAACATTTGACTATTCTTAAGGAACTTGCCAATCGACTCTACCAGATGCAACCAGTCCTAAAGAACTTAAGGTTATGCGAGAACAACTGCAAAGTTCACAAGAAGCAACTGAGCTAGGGCTGAGCTAAATAGATTCATCACTCATACACAATGCAGCCTGCACTTACCAAATGAATTAACTCATCACGGTTGAAACTCAGTAACCATCTTGGATTTTGGAATTCCCCACGAATTCCATAACAACATTAAAATCAGAGTCCTTAACCTGCACTCCTATGATCATCAACTGGTCCATTTTCTTAAAGAGAATGTCTACATAGACGAACCACTAAAAGCTAGAAGGCTTTCCAAGACACTCTAGCTAATGAAAGTTCCACCCAATAATTAATAACAGCTAGGCATGTCGACAATATAATAAAAGAAATAACAGGAAAGATCAAACAGGCAAAGGAGAACCACACAGCCACAACTCTGGCGAGAGAGTGCAATGCCCACGAAATCCTTCAGGAAATAAAAAATCGGATAAGGAGGAAGAATCAAACTCGGAGAAGAGCTAGGAACACGGGTGATTCTAGACTACTGACGAAAGCCAGCCAGAAAGGCCAAAAAAGCATCCTAGAGATTCAAAATGAGCAATGAGAAGGGTTCCTACAAAGCTTGGAGCCTGGTGAGAATGCCTTCTAGAGGATGTCAAAATATTACCATATAAAAACAAGACAGTTGTATCACCTATCCATGGACCAAACTTACTCCAGTACGACAACTTAGGGAAAGCAGAAGCCTTTGCTGACACTTTAGCGCTAAAATTTCGCGGAGGAGAACCTTAACGAGGAAGAAGCAATTTTTACAAAAGTTGAAGAAATAATATCCTCCCATCAACAAGAGGAATACCAATGACCAATGGACCTCCACGAGGCAAAGAACATTAGCCAGGGCCTAAACAAACGAAAGGCGCATGGTCCGGACATGGTTACTAACACGATGCTTAAATGGCTTCGTGACAAAATACTTATGACAATAATGAATATTGTAAACAAAGTTACATGCGTGGAAACTAGCTATCATAATCGTTATCCCAAAACCAGACAAAGATCACACATTCCCGCATATGTTTTCTCTCTACCATTTCCAAAATATTTGAAAGAGCTATCCTACTCGTATATGGAATGCAAGAGACATCGATGATAAATATCTATTTCCCAATGAACAATTTGGTTTCTGTACTGAGCATTCCACAGATCTCTAGCTCATCTGGGTGGTCCAAAATATATGCAACGGGATAAATTGCATCAAATCGACAAAGTCTGGCATGCAGAACTTATTTTCAAAATATATGTACTTCTTATTTCGCCCCCAATTATGCAAATCACATATTCACTTCTCAAAGGGAGAACTTTTTGCGTCAGAATTGACAACCACCGCTAAAGCTTGCGATCAATTGAAGCCAAAGTTCCGCAAGGATCATCTATCTCACCAATTTCTTATAGTCTATACACTGCTGATTTGGTTAGTCTGCCAAATAGCGTGCGTTTATCCTTATAAGCTGATGATATGTGTATATTTTACACAGTATGACAAGTAGAAGTTATCACCTTAAAACTGCAAAACTCCTAGAATACTTCCGTAAATGGAAAATAAAACTCAACAAGGACAAAGACAAAGACTACAACATTCTTCCCTATTCAAAGTTGACGATGAACAAATACAATGGAACGAAACAATTAAAATACTTAGGACTAACAATCGGCCGACGCATAACATGGAATCACCACCTACGACAAAAAAGGCAGCCCTGCTTCCAAATAACCCATTCTTAAATCCAGTTGCCTTACACTACTGCCACACACACAAATAACAGGACCAACGTTACTCTACGGCAGCATTGCATTCTACTAGATATGGAAGAAAAACAAAAAAGCACTCCAGGTATTGCAGAATAGGGCTCTGAGATGGATCGGTTCATAGTATATTAGAAACGTGGACAGCCATAAGCCCTTCAGACAGGACTCACTAGGACTCCGCGACAGCGCACTAAACTCTTTGAACAAGTAGACACACACTCTAATAAAACCACGGAATTCCTCAAGATTCCAGACACAAGACCAAAAATTATATAACCAGACATCAAATCTATTACTGACTAGCCAATCACTAGTGAAAGGTCACAGTGAACGTAGGAACACTCACAGACAAAAATATTCCAGAAATTGCTGAAATATGATATGAAAATCTATAAGCAAATTGCGGAGTCTTGTTCAATTTAAAAAAAGGATATGAACAATATCAAACGTGTTTTTGGTATTGAGATTCTAAATAATTTAAACGGCTTTTTCAGGATGCTATTAAAGTTTGAAATTTAGAATTTCAACCAGCAGTAATTTTCAAATTTGAGTCCTGACCTCCCTCAATGTTCTTCTTCTTCGAAGCACTACAGCCCCTCTCGGGCCTTCGCTTCCTGCAAATAGCGCCTCCAACTGTCTCGGTCCATTGACCGCGTCCTCCAATTTGGAAATCCGAGCAGCGATAAACTGTCTTCGTCGATCGAGTCAGACCAGCGTTTCCTCGGTTTCTCCACTGGTCTCCGCCCTTCAGTTCTTCCAACGAATAACTTTTTGAGTATCCGTTGTTCGTCCATACGATTCATGCGTCCAGCCCATTGCAGCTTCCGCAGTCTTACAATCGTTAAAACCTCCGGTTCGTCAACAATTGCATACGGCTCATGGTTGTATCGAATTCGCCATTGGTCCCCGTCTAGCTTCACTCCAATTATTCGCCTCGGGATCCGTCGCTCAAAGGCGTTCAATATATTTGCGGATGCTTGGATTAGGGTCCATGTTTCACACCCATAGCATGAACCAGGTCTTATCACAGATTTGTATACTTGGAGCTTTGTTTTCCTGTGTATATAGCTGGTCTTGAAGATCGTCAATAATGAATAAAATACTTTATTTGCAAGCTGTATTCTTCGGCGTATTTCGTCTCCTTCATTGCCGTTTCTCGTTATTTTGGCGCCAAAATACGCAAATTTGCTCACATTTTTGATATTTTATTCGCCAAGTGTGGTATTTTGTGTGCTTTTCGACTACGTCATAAGCTTTGTTGAATTTTCATCGATTTGTTGCCCTACTTGTTTTGCTTCGCTATCAAGTATCAGGATGAGTTCTTTGACAGTTGTTAATTACAATTCAATATTTGTTTTTCCGGGCTATATAGTCGTTGATTAATTTTAAATAAGAATAAAGATTCCAAAAGCTTCCTTTTTCGACTATATTTATTTTTATTTTCTGTATATGCGCATTTCGACCGCAACATACGGTCATCCTCAGTACACTACTTCCTACCTATCTTAACCTACCTTTATATACTAGAGGGTTTTTGGAACACTAATTACATTCATAATTTAATCCTTATTACCTAATTAGATTAATGAGTTTTGAATTATTATTACCTAGGTCAGTGTTCATTCTTAAATTTGCCGGTACTTTCCTAATCTGTATGCTTTCGCTGCAATCAAGTTTTTGCCATTTATCGATATCTTTGACTACTTCGACGTCGTTCATTGTTATTTCGTGGCCATTTTTAACTATATGCTCTGCCACTGATGATTTAAAATTTGTTCTAATTGTATTTTTCGTTGCCCCAGCTTCTTTGAAGTGTTCCTCGCATCGAACTACCACTAAACGTTTCGTTTGACCAATATAAATCATACCACATTCTGGACACGTCACCTTGTACACTCCGCATTCTTCTTCCTTAGTTTTAATATCCTTTACGTTGGTCAGCTGCACTCCTAGTTTATTCATTCTGCTTGTACCTATTGCCTCTAGTTGGTGTTTCTTCAGTACAGGTGCCAATGTCTTAAACATTCTTGAATACGGGATGCTAATTCTTCGTTTTTCGTTGGCTTCGATCGTTGCATTCTGCTTGAATAAAGTTGATAGTTCGATTTTATATAGTTGTTTCTTCTTTTTGTTGATGACGTTCGTAATAATTCGGCGATCGAATCCGTTCAATTCCGCTGTTTCCATGATGTAAAGCTTTTCCCTCCTATACCGCTCATCAGATAGAGGCAACTTTTCGAGGCGATTAATCATACTTCTGTATGCTGCAAGTTTTTGGGGATATGTATGAGCGGATGTGGCTGGAATCGTCCTCTGAGTGCTTGTTGGCTTCCTATATATATCGAATTCTAGCTGACTAGACTAGATCTAGAAACGGTATCACACCTTCCTTTTCCATTTCCATCTTGAACTGTATATTATTGTGCACTTTGTTGAGCTGCTCAAGTACTTCCAATGCTTTTTCTCTTGGTACCACCGCTATTACATCATTCACATATCTCCACCAGATTCTTGGCATAAACTGTTGTTCTTGGATTCGCTTTTCAATGCTCGTCATAAAGATCTCCGCCAACAATGGTGACAAAGGGTTACCCATTGCTAATCCTTTGGTAACCTTGTAATACTTGCGCCTGAATGTGAAATAATTTTCGTTCATACACATTCTAGCCAGGTTTCCGTATTGTGCCGCTATCTTTCTCCCTTCTATTGAAGTGTCATGTTTTTCGATCCACTTAGTTAATTCGTAAATTGCTTGTTTCACTGGCGTACTAGGAAACAACGATTGCACATCGAAAGAAACTAATATCTCGTCATCGGCTACTTTTACATTTCTTAGTTTGTCAACTAGTTCAAACGAATTTTTGATTGATCTGTCACCGGACGTATATCCTATTTTATTGCACTCAGTGATGATCCACTTTGCAACCTTATACGTGGGAGAATTCCCATCCGATATTATTTCACGTAGCTCTTCTCCATTTTTATGGGTTTTTGGTTGGCATCGTATTCTAGGAAGTGACGGGTTTGGCATTTTTAGTTTATTGATATCTTCGAAAAAGTAGCTAGCTTCTTTCAGGACCTTATTCACCCGCTTTATACTTTCAGCTAATGGATTCGTTCTAAGTTCATAAAAATTGCCACTCTTCAGCTTCTCACCTACGAGATGGTCATAGTAATTCTTCTGCATTATCACTACTTGATTACTTTTATCACTTTTCAAATAATAAACATCTTTGTTCTTTAATTGTTTTACAATTTTTTCCTCCTGCGTATACCGGCATTTTTCTCTACATAGTTTTTCCAAGCTTCGTTTTACGTCTGTTCTAATTTCTTCTTTCTTTTCTTGATTAAACCATTTAATACCTGATTCAATGTTGACGATAATATCTTCTAATGGAGGATTTTTATGTATAGCGTAGTTTAACCCGTTATTTAACAAATTAAATTCGTCGTTCGATAATTCGTCGTTCGTCCTGTTAATTATACAATTAGAACAAATTTTAAATCATCAGTGGCAGAGCATATAGTTAAAAATGGCCACGAAATAACAATGAACGACGTCGAAGTAGTCAAAGATATCGATAAATGGCAAAAACTTGATTGCAGCGAAAGCATACAGATTAGGAAAGTACCGGCAAATTTAAGAATGAACACTGACCTAGGTAATAATAATTCAAAACTCATTAATCTAATTAGGTAATAAGGATTAAATTATGAATGTAATTAGTGTTCCAAAAACCCTCTAGTATATAAAGGTAGGTTAAGATAGGTAGGAAGTAGTGTACTGAGGATGACCGTATGTTGCGGTCGAAATGCGCATATACAGAAAATAAAAATAAATATAGTCGAAAAAGGAAGCTTTTGGAATCTTTATTCTTATTTAAAAGTTGTTAATTGCCGTAATAAAATGTTGATGTCGTCCGCATAGGCTACTACTTGGCTTGATTTGTGTAATGATGTACCCCGTGTATCGACAGGTAGCTTCCTTATGACGTACTCCAGAGCCAAATTGAAAGCAATGTAGATAGCCCGTCTCCCTGTTTTAGTCCGGTATTTGTGTGAAAGGCTTGGTTATTGATGCAGACTTGGGAGGTCGTTGACGTCATTGTCATTTTGGTAGGACGGACTAATTTGGCTGGGATGCCAAAGCAAAGCATTATTTGGTACATTTTTTCAAGTAACTGCTTGATAGTGAACAATTGGTCTGTTGTCAATCTATCTGCTCAAAAACCACCCTGATACTCCCCATTATACTGTTGGCGTATGATCCAATTTTATTTTCTAAAATCATTGAAAATATTTTGTACGCAGTACAAAGTAGTGATATGCCTCTATAATTTTCGCACTGTAACTCGTCACCTTTTTTGTGGACTGGAAATAAAATTGATTGGCTCCACTCTTTCGGCATATGATGTTCTTTCCAAATGTGCTGGATGACTTTATGAATAGCTTTATGAACACTGCTGCCATCATATATACTGAGCTTCACTGGAATCTTATCGATGCCCAACGCTTTATTATTCTTTCGTTGGTGGGGCTAATGGAAGCTCTCCACAGACATCTATAGGCTCCGATGTTGTGTAGCTGTGCGGAGGATTAATGAGGTTATTGAAATATATTGCCCATTTTTCCTTAGTCCTGGTTCCATCAGCGATGATATTACCGATGTCATCACGACAGAGCATGGCTTTGAGCTAGTAACCACGTTTCAGTCTTCACTACTTTGTATGCTTATCTTGTGTTATTGCTCGCTAAACTTACATCTTTAATTCTCAATTGGTCGTCATAGTATTTTCTTTTCTTAATCCTAATTATTTTATTCGCTACTCTTCTGAGATTTTCATAGTGTTCTCTCTTCGTCCTGGTTTTCCTATTCTTTTTGTCTAACTCATTCTGGCACTCATCATCGAACCATTCATTTCTCTCGCGCCAGGCTTGGTGTTCGATCGTCTGTTCCGCCACGGTCTTATAGCCGCTTTCACTTCCATCCAGAGCTCGTTGCTTGTCTTTAACGTTGCGTCTGATAAGATGGGAGCCAGCTGGTTGTCAAGAGTCTCCGTGAATTTTTTGACAACGGACGCTGTTTGGAGCCTTTCGATGTCAAATTTTTGCAGCGGGCTGGGCTTTCTTGGATGTCAAGTCTCGGTCATTCGCTTTATATGTGTAGCACTGTTATAAAGTTTGTCATAGCGTGGCTCTGTAGATGCGTCGGATAATCGCAATCTAGCTACCGCTGTCCTCGTATATTGATGTGCCATTCAGTTTTTGGTTTCAGCTTGTTTCCAATGTTGGTGTTAGTTTAGAATGCAGTTTGTAGTTTATATTTCCTAAGGAAGTTTGATAGTTTCTATGTCTCTTTACTAACGCATATTGACGAAATCCACTGTTGGTCATTCTTATGAGTTTCAATCAGTTGGCGTTGCTGTTTTTGTTTGTACTGTGTAACAAGTTTGTCAATGTCAAGTTGTTTGCATCCGTTATTAATATCTATTCTTCAAATGTTGTTTAGTTCGTTGGAGTAGTTGTTACGAGTCTTGAGGATGGAGTGGAGTTTGTGTACCATTGATCTGTACGCTGTGAGGGGTGGTTGGATTTTACGTGTATGGTATGATTAGTTGTAGTTGGTTTTCTGTATATTTTGCAGTCTAATCATGGTTGTTCATGTGCCACGGTCAGGTCCATATAGTTGAGTTGTCCGTTTGTTTCATTTTCTATAGTGAAATTTATATTTGGATGTAGTTAATTCATATAGGTAAATAGTTTGCTTTGTCTATTTTCTTGTGAGTCAATAATGATGAAACAGTCATCCACATATCGTCTGTAAAATATTACGTTGAATCTTTCGACAATTTTCAGTATAAAGATTTCTTTCAAGGATTGTTAGAATATTTCTAACATTATTAAGAACATTGAGTTTCCCATACTCAGACTGTCTTTGGCAAAGTGTGTGTTTTTATTGAACTTAAAATAGTTCTGCTTGATTGTGGTCTTTATGAAATTGAGTTGTTGATCTGTGAATCACAAACAAAAACAGGAACGACAAATGTCCGTAACTCATAAAATCGACCAACAGTGGATTTCATTAAGATACGTGGACAAAGAGACATACAAACTACCAAACTTTCTTAGGAAGTACAAATTCTAAACTGCATTCAAAACGAACACCAACATTTGAAACAAACTGAAACCAAAACTGAATGACACATCAATATAGTAGAACAGCGGAATATACAAACTAACATTCATGGACTGTGACATGGTATACATAGGAAGGACAACACGGGAACTAGCGACAAGATACAAAGAGCAGTTACGATCTTTTTTACACAACAAGGCAGACTCCAACTATGCGAAGCACCTACAAAACGACACGAGCCACTCTATGGCAAACTCTATGACATTGCAAAGGACCGAGGCTTGAGATCCTAGAAAGGCTTGAAATATATAAACATAGAAAAATAGCTGGTAACGTTATCAACAAACAATTTATTACGAATTCCGACGCAATTTTGTCAGTAATAGACCACACTCTCCAACGAAAACGGGAACGAGATGAAACAGAATAAAGGAACATCCAATAATCCAAAAACTAAAAACGAAATATCCCTCTACCTGACTGAAGTTAGTACCTCACCAAATTAAATACCTGGCCTTATTTAATACTACCTGCTCAGCCCATCCTACGACTATACATAGTAATTCCCTTCAATCCAGGGTACGTACGGTATTTGAGGACATGCATAAATGTGACTATAACTTGGCGAATTTTTTTTATTTTTTTGCCTTTTCAGATAAGAAATGGCGGACTACAATTTCACTCAAGAAATGAAGAGACATGTTGTCATCGTCGCTTCATTCGTGCATAAGGTTCGCCGTGAATTCGAAGCATCAGGAGGCGATACAGAATCGGTAGCAAAACACAAAAAGCACGAACAACGTTCTGACACTGTCCAATCTGCAGAAGTTTGAGAGCAAGTGCAAGCGATCATAGACGAGGACCCTTCAAAATCAATGAGGGTCTTTGCGAGTGAGCTTCATGTTTTTGAGCGCCTTATTTGTAGAGTTGTCCACGAAGACCTTCGGTATAAGTCTTACGTGATGCGCAGAGGACAGTTCATGCCGGAATGAACACGGGAATAGAGAGTTCTCCGATCAAAACGTCTTTTAAACAAAGTCAAACACCCTGATGCGCCCAAAATGTTATGGTTTTTCCCGACGAAAAAAATTTTGACCAATATCAAAAGATCAACCGCAGAAATCATAGATGGCTATGTTCAAATCTTACGGAGGTTCTTGTTGTTATGCACACAAAATTTCCAGCCACTGTTATGGTTTTAGTGTTGTCAGCAACGAAGGACATGTTATGCCACCACGCTTTTTTACTCAAGGACTTCGAGTGAACTCTGCTGCATACATCGGGGTTTTGGAGACGGTAGTGAAACCGTCGATAGACAATGTAGGCGGTGGCAGACCATACCATCAACAAGACTCTGCTCCTTCACATAAAGCGATGGCGACCCAAGATTGGATGGCCGAAAATTATCATGACCACATAACACCAAACCTATGGCCATCTAGCTCCCCAGACCTTAGTCCTTTGGGTTATTACGTATGGGGCGTAGTTGAGCGTGAGCCCAATAAGCGTCCTCATAATACAACTTCTTCGCTGAGGACTGCTATTAATGCCTTTATGGTCAATATGAACAAGGAGCATTTGATTCGGGCATGTAATCGTTTCTGAGCCCGGATCGAAGAGGTTATTACAGCTAATGGCGATTTTATTGAATAACTTTATAGCCATATATTAGTTTAACTTTGTATAAAAATTGTTAAAATTTCATTGAATTTAGTTAAAAATACAAGCTAATTAATTTTACTCTCAAGTTGTCCTCAAATACCGTACATCTTTTAGACACTGAAGATGACTCAAAGAAGTCGCTACACGTCTGCTCACCCAACAAAGCAAGGCCCGACGGCTTTCCAAGGAAAAGAGAATTGGCCTGCGGATATTAAACAAACAAAATAATTGACTAGAACATACATAAAATATATTACGCCATACAAGCATTTGAATTTGTCGAAGAAGGCTGACAACTTACAGGAGCTAACCACATGTGAGCTGACTACTACAAATGAAAATTTCATCTGGAGGGATTGTTACACTTATGTTGGTGTTGACCCGAACCCAAGCATCCGCAAACATATTGAAGGACTTCGAGAGAAGGGTCTTGAGGTGAATAATTGGAGCAATCCAAAGTATGGGAGAAGAATATATACCCAAAAAGGTATTCGTTGGGAGAGCTGAAGGGCGTAGACCAGTGGCGAAACCGAGAAAACGATGGAATGAGCCGGTTGGCGAAGACATTTCACCCCTGTTCGGGTTTCGAAATTGGAGGACGCCGCCGATGGACCGAGACAGTTGGTGGCGCTTTTTGAAGGAGGAGAAGGGCCGGGAGGGACTGTAGTATCACGAAAAACAAGAAGGTCTTTATGAGTAGAACAACAGCAAATACCTTAGAAGACGAAATTAACTCATCTTAGTCAATAACAGTATGATTTCTGATTTCAACATTTTCCCAAATAAAGTCGCATGGGTATGAGTACCCTTAAACTCGAAGTAAGTTGTAGCTATTTGAATTTACATTGATTGCAACAACAATAACACACAATGTCCCTATTCGATAGACTTTCCCTCAAATCAGACACTAAAGTTCAACTTCGATGTACAGTGGAATCTCGATATAACGAACTTGAAGGATAGAGAGAAAACTTCGATGTATCGAGAGATTTGGTATAACGAGCTTCGTCATATCGAGGTGATTTCTGACTGACTTCGATATATAGAGGTTCAAAATAGCGTGGGATGAAATTCGGTAAATTTAAAACTACTCACTGCATTAAGATAATTTATTTTTGTTAAATTCGAAATATGCACTTAAGGTTCTGCTGTTATGAGCTTAAAAAAAATGAGCTGAAAACTAGGATTTTATTTAGGCAGATATGTAATTTTATAAAAGGAACATAATATGAAATATGGCGCAGAAAGCTTACTGATATGTATTAAGGTTTCATTAATTATAAAATCTAAAAAACCAATATTTTTTGAAGTTTTATTTATCATTAATAAACAAACCAATTGGAGATAAAACTTTTGAATTCATCAAGTTGAATCAGACGTGCCAAACGTACTCAATAATATAGTAGATCTACATAAATATACAACATAATGAAAAATTAAAACCTACAGTGATTTTTTAATGTAAAAAGAGTTTATATATCGAGTTAATTGTAAATAAAGCTGTCATTGATTGTTACATTAAAACATTACTGTAATCATTTTGTTCAAAGATTAAGTACATTTTTGAAAAAAAAACTCTGTAATTGTAGTTTGTCTAGCACTTGAATGCGTCGCTTTATGTAAAGCATTATCCAGAATAACAATTGACTGGCTTACTTGATAAGTCATAGCCGGTTTCTTTTGGAGAAATTTCCGCAATGTCATTAAGGCACTTCATATCAATTATAAATACTGGCAGTCCAGGAAACGAATTGGACTGGAAACGACATTCAGGACATGAGATCGCACAAAATATTTAAAAGTGGGAAGCCTACTAGAAAACGAGAATTCGGAGTGGCCTTCATTGTGGACAGGGAGTTCAAATTGCACGTTATTGATTTTAAGGCTGTGTGCGATCCGTGTAAAAGCGAAATTCTTCAAAATCTGGCTGATTAATGTTCACGCCCCGCCTGAAGAAAAAGATGAAGAAACGAAGGAATCGTTTTACAATCACCTGGAAAGACTGGTCGACTCATCGCCCACAAATGACACAAAAATAATTCTGGGTGATTTCAACGCTAAGGTTGGCAATGAACTATCTCATCGTGGAACGACTGAAGGATATAGACTCCACGATGAAACAAATGACAACGGCCAGCGCCTGATTGACTTGGCATGTAGCAGAAATTTAGTCATACGTTCGACTTGCTTCCACATCGACGCAGTCATAAAATTACCTGGGTGTCACCGGGTGGCAACACACAAAACCAAATCGATCATGTTCTGATCCAACAACGTTGGGCCTCGAGCATACTTCACGTCCGTACATACCGAGGAGCCAATTATAACTCAGATCATTACTTGATCAAATTAACCTATCGATGTCACTACAAAAATACATACGACAGTATTAATCGTAACGTACTCTACCAAATAATGCTTGGTTTTGGCATCCCAGCTAAATTAGTCCGTCTTACCAAAATTACAATGACGTCGATGACCTCCCAAGTCCGCATCAATAACCAACTCGTCGATGCCTTTGTCACAAATATCGGATTAAAGCAGGGAGATGGGCTGGCCCCACTACAATTCAATTTGGCTCTGGAGTACGTCATTAAGAAGCTACCTGTCGATACGCGAGGTACATTACTATGCAAGTCGAGCCAAGTAGTGGCCTATGCGGACGACATCAACATTCTGTCACGGTCATTAACAACTGCCAAAGAACTTTTCCTGAAACTTGACAGCAAAGCAAAACTAGTAGGGTTACAAATCAATGAAAATAAAACAAAGCTCATGACGCAGTCGAGGAAAAATACCCCAAATACACAAAATATCACACTTGGCGAATACAGTATCAAAAATGTTAGCGAATTGGTGTATTTAGGCGCCAAAATAACGAAAACGGGCAATGAAAAAGATAAAATACACCGAAGAATACAGCTTGCAAATAAAATGTTTTATTCAGTATTGAAGACCAGCTGCATACACAGAAAAACAAAGCTCCAAGTAAACAAATCTGTGATAAGACCTGTGTTATGCTATGGGTGTGATACATGGATCCTAACCCAAGCATCCGCAAATATATTGAACGTGTTTGAGCAACGGGTCCTGAGGCGAATAATTGGAGCGAAGCGAGACGGGGACCAGGGGCGAATTCGATACAACCATGAGCTGTATGACATTTTTGACGATCCGGAGGTCTCAACGATTATAAGACTGCGGAAGCTGCAATGGGCTGGAAACATGAATCGTATGGACGAACAACGGATACCCAAGAAGATATTCGCTGGGAGAATTGAAGGCCGGCGGCCAATGGGGAAACCGAGGAACCCTGGTCTGACTCGGTCGACGAAGACAGTTCTCTTTCGCTCGGATTTCGGAATTGGAGGACGCGGTCAATGGACCGAGACAGTTGGAGGCGCTGTTTGCAGGAAGCGAAGGGCCGAAAGGGGCTGTAGTTCTAAGAAGAAGAAGAAGATTATGGCACTTCACGCATAACGTATGGTGGGGTTGGGTTATGGATCCTGTACCTCGGCCTCGCTGTCCTCATCTTCCTCGCCGGCATATTTTTCTGTTTCTTGGAAAACGGATGCGATAATGTCTGCATCACTGAGTTCACCACATATAGCCAGATCATCGTCAAAACTAACATATTCCTCGAATGTTAGACCCTCAATATTTAGCGTCTTTGTAATCTCGTCCCATCGTTCAGGAGTTTCATGATCATTCGTTTCATTATCAGATAGTGTATCCACAACGCTACAGTCGTTTTCAACTCTTTCTTTGTCCTCTTTAGTTCGATGCTGAAAACCGCTCTTCTTGAAACATTTCTCAATGATTTTTTCGGTAACGTTGGCCCAAGCCTTTAGTGCCATATACATGGTATCTAGCACGTTGATTTTCGTTGGATTATTCTGTTCCATGTCACGAAGAAACTAGCGCAAGACTTCTTTCCTATAAAGAACTTTAAAAAATTTAATAATTCCTTGATCCAATGGCTGAAGCTTTCATGTCGTATTTAGGGGGAAGAACTCAATTTTTGTGTGTTTAAGTTTTGGGAGATCCCCATGTTCGGTACAATTGTCGATGAGCATTAGGATTTTTTTCTTCTTTTTCTTCATCTCTTTGTCGAGGTCGCTCCACCATTTTCCAAATATTTCGCGTTTCATCCATGCTTTTGGATTAGATGTATGGTCTATAGGAAAACTTTGGATACCTTTAAAACATCTAGGGTTTTGCGCCTTTCCAAATATCAACGGCTTGAGTTTCACAGTTCCCGTTTGATAAGCTCCTAACAGGGCTGTTACTCTTTGTTTGCAATTTTTTCCGCCATGGCAAGCGACTCTTTTAAACGTTAAGGTTTCGTCTGGCAGAAACTGATAATAAACTCAAGTCTTCTCTGCGTTAAATATATCGTCCGATTTGTACCCCTTCGTACAGTCTGGTAGCTTTTCACTCCATTGAGTGCATACCTGATTGTCAATGCTTGCACTCTCCCCAGTAATCTTTTTAAACACAACCTCGTTTCTCTTCTTGAAATTCTGAAGCCATCCATTCTTCTTCTTTCTAGCACTACAGCCCCTCTCGGGCCTTCGCTTAAAGATAGTTAGAGTATCTCATTTTCATGACCGTATTGATTTTTTTGGAAGTTGGTTTGGTCAGTACCGTGCTCCCGTGTGCCTGCTCAGCTATGATATGATCTGATTAAATCAGTACATATCACCACTGAGTGAACACTCATAGTCTGTCCGAAAAATCCCCTGAACTAAATCACGTTGCTCCCAACGAGATTTGTACCTGGGACCTTCGGCTTATGCGTTCATGCTCTAACCACTAGACCACACAGACTATCTAACCACTAGACCACACACACTAAACCATCCATTACTGACGCGAAAGTTGTTTTCCAAGATGATCTGCAAATCTTTTCCCTATTACCAGCATTCAGGGCCGCTATAATCTTCATTTTTTGTTCGTACGACAATGTTTTACGCTTTGACATTGGTCATTTCCCAGAAGTCACTTAAATCAGTTACAAACACTCACTCACACATGCACACACACACACCCCACATAAACTTTCTTTTTGTGAACTTTTCACAAAACAGTTGCTGACAATCATAAACAAAGAACGACATAAGCACAGGAGACGCGCAGCACTGCAGTCAGGTTGTAACATGAATGATAGGCAACAGTTCGTTGACTTCAATAGTCTTTTTTTTTGTAAAAATAACTTCAAAGGTTAAAGGGTTTCCGACAAAAACTTCGATATAATTGAGTAAAGCTCGATAGACTCGTATAACGTTTTACAACCAAAACTTGGTTATATAGAGGTGCGAGGATCACGGAGACGAACTATAACAACTCAATATAAATTAATTAAGTCATCACAATTTTTTCCTCAAAAAAAATTTTATTTTTTGACCGTTAATAAGAGAAGTTCAGTTAAAAACTAAAACTAAGTTCGAACTTGTGCTAGAAACTGCCACTGATACGTTGACATAGAATCAGCACATTCCTGATGATCGAATATGAGACAGGTGTCTAGACATGGTATCATCATGATTTGTTGTCTCATGGCCAGGTAACATGTTTGTTGACTGGCATGTGGCTTGATCGCGTTACATTTTTAGATTCGTAGATTGTTACCTTAACTTCTTCTTCTTAGCACTACAGCCCCTTTCGGGCCTTCACTTCCTGCAAACAGCGCCTCCAACTGTCTCGATCCGTTGGCCGCGTCCTCCAATTCCGAAATCCGAGCAGCGATGAACTGTCTTCGTCGACCGAGTCAGACCAGCGTTTCCTCGGTTTCCCCACTGGCCGCCGGCCTACAGTTCTCCCTACGAATAACTTCTTGGGTATCCGTTGTTCGTCCATACGATTCATGTGTCCAGCCCATTGCAGCTTCTGCAGTCTTACAATCCTTGAGACCTCCGGTTCGTCAAAAATTTCATACAGCTCATGGTTGTATCGAATATGCCACTGGTCCCCGTCTAGCTTCGCTCCGATTATTCGCCTCAGGACTCGTCACTCAAAGGCGTTCAATATATTTGCAGATGCTTGGGTAAGGGTCCATGTTTCACACCCATAGCATAACACAGGTCTTATCACAGATTTGTATACTTGGAGCTTTGTTTTTTTGTGTATGCAGCTGGTCTTCAAGATCGTCAATACTGAATAAAACATTTTATTTGCGAGCTGTATTCTTCGGCGTATTTCGTCTCTTTCATTGCCTGTTTTCGTTATTTTGCGCCTAAATACACAAACTCGCTAACATTTTTGATACTGTATTCGCTAAGTGTGATATTTTGTGTATTTGGGGTATTTTCCTCGACTGCGTCATGAGGTTTGTTTGATTTCCATTGATTTGTAGCCCTACTAGTTTTGCTTTGCTGTCGAGTTTCAGGAAAAGTTCTTTGGCAGTTGTTAGTGACCGTCACAGAATGTTGATGTCGTCCGCATAGGCCACTACCTGGCTCGACTTGTATGGTAATGTACCTCGCGTATCGACAGGTAGCTTCCGTATGACGTGCTCCAGAGCCAAATTGAATTGCAATGGGGCCAGCCCATCTCCCTGCTTTAGCCCGATATTTGTGTCAACTGCATCGGTGAGTTGGTTATTGATGCGGACTTGGGAGGTCGTCGACGTCATTGTAATTTTGGTAAGACGGACTAATTTAGCTGGGATGCCAAAACCAAGCATTATTTGGTACAGTACGTTACGATTAATACTGTCGTATGCTTGCATGAAGTCAACGAAAATTTGGTGTACGTCTATGTATAATTCCCAGCATTTTTCAAGACCTGCTTGACCGTGAACAGTTGGTCTGTTGTTGATCTACATGCCCTGAAACCACCTTGATACTCCCCAATAATACTGTTGGCGTATGATCCGATTTTATTTTCTAAGAATTTAGAAAATGTTTTATACGCCGTACAAAGTAGTGATATGCCTCTATAATTTTCGCACTGTAGCTTGTCACCTTTTTTGTGGATAGGGAATATAATTGATTGGCTCCACTCTTTCGGCATATGTTCTTGTTGCCAAATGTACTGGATGACTTTGTGAATAGCTTGATGAACACTACTGCCACCATATTTGATGAGCTCCACAGGAATTTCATCAATGCCCGGCGCTTTATTATTCTTTTGGGCTTTGATGATGGAACAAACTTCATCCAGAGTTGGTGGGGCCAATGGAAGCTCTCTGCAGACATCTATAGGCTCCGATGTTCTGGAGCTGTGCGGAGGATTAAGAAGGTTCTTCAAATATGATGCCCATCTTTTCTTAATCTTGACTTCATCAGCGATTATATTGCAGCTGTCATCACGACAGAGCGTGGTTTTGGGCTGATAACCACGTTTCAGGCTTTTCACTACTTTGTATGCTTGTCTTGTGTTATTGCTCGCTAAACTTACATCTATACTTCTCAATTGGTCGTCATAGTATTTTGTTTTCATAATCCCAATTATCTTATTCGCTACCCTTCTGAGATTTTTATAGTGTTCTCTCTTCGTCCTGATTTTCCTACCTACCCATTCTTTGCACGCCAGGTTCTTTTTACCTAACGTATTCTGGCACTCATCATCGAACCAATCATTCCTCTTGCGCCGAGCTTGATGTCCGGTCGTCTGTTCTGCAACGGTGCTGATAGCCGCTTTCACTTCCATCCAGAGCTCGTTGCTCGTCTTTAACGATGCATCTGATAAGATGGGAGCCAGCTAGTTGTCGAGGCTCTCCGTGAAATTTTCGGCCACAGACGCCGTTTGGAGCCTTTCGATGTCAAATTTTTGTAGCGGGCTGGTCTTCGCCATTGAGTAATTAAATAATACTGGAGTGGACAACCACGTGACAATATGGTTGCAACAACCCCTGCGACCACTTTTCCTACTGCTACGCTCTTGTTTACAACCTTAGAGAGAGCCAAATTGCACAAGCAAACATGGCTGCTGCTCAATGTAAACAAATTTTCATACAATACCAAAAATTTGCTTTCTATTTGAAAAACCTTCAGCATTGTATGAAAAACATGCAAAACATTAATATAATAACTACTCACTTGTGAAAGGAAACACGTACAGTTCCTTTTCCACTATGATTTTTTCACGAAGGCACTACACATTTCATTTTGAAATTCTAAGTTAATTACACAGTGTCACACGTTAAAGTAACTTGAATCACAAACTCCAATCGAATGTTTAAACACTTGGAGCGAATTTAGATCGCGAACACTTTCCACAGTTTTAATATCGGATAAAATTCGCGACGAAACTTGCAAATTGGCCAATTTGGCGTCCAATTTACATCAGTCAACTTGACAGTCTGTTCACACCTAGTCAGCTTTTGGAACAAGAAAGTGACCAGCAAGAGGCAGACGGGGAGGGAATGACAGACTGTTCACTTGGAAGAGAGCAGAAACCGGTCGCATGCTCTCTCATGCATTTTATATGAGCTTAGCCCATCCAGTTCTTATTGATCTTAGGTCTTCGCCGAATATGCCTTTGACATACGACATCGATAGTTTAATTTGATGAAGTAATGATCTGAGTTACAATTGGCTCCTCGGTATGTACGGACGTCAAGTATGCTCGAGGCCCAACGTTGTTGGATCAGAACATGATAGATCTGGTTTTGTGTGTTGCCATCCGGTGATACCCAGGTCATTTTATGAATGCGTCGATGTGGGAAGCAAGCATTTGTAGCTCAGCCTTTAAGCGGGTGAGCAGTGGTGTTGCGTCTGTTAGTTTGCATCAGTTTGTGGCGAGATAAGTGCAAGCGATGAGGAACCAGCGGGTTTATGTCGTCGGTGTCGGGATGACTAAGTTTGAGAAACCTGATCGCCGCACCGATTTGTGCTATCCAGATATGGCAAAAGAAGCCATTGTTACTTTAACTTATATCAAGGTTTTCGAGGCGATTCCTTTGATATATACTTGCAGAGGTAAAAATAATATAGGAATGATCGAAAAACTCCTGGGGAAAAGAGAAATTGCAATATATCAAGGAATTCTAAATATTGAGGTTCGGTATATCGAGGTTACACTGTACTTATGTAAAAATTTCAGATAAGATGAATAGCATAAATATCTTTGAGAATTCATGTTAATTGGTTTAGTTAATATAAATTGCAACAAAATGGCGGCCGGTGAAAGTAACGCAACAATGGTTTCATTGAAGTGATTCTTTAGTTTCTGCATTGTGGCTTTCTGCGTTTCGTAGGTTGAGTACAAAACCCCTATAACTGAAGCACACTTCCGTCTACACAACTTGTTTTACATTTTACATGAAAGTATTTTCTAAGAAATAATGTTTGAATTCCTGTATGCTTCGTGATGAATCATTGAACGACAAGGGCTTATTTTACCCCTTAGCCGATCGTGCCTTGTTAAATTGTGACTATAAAACATTCGACACCACAAGAACTCAGCACACGCAGCAATGAAGTAGCTAATAATTTGTACTTTTCATTATCATTTATATGTATCCAATTTTTCAGGAAATATAATGTTTACCATCTGTTTTGATAGCTGTAATAAAAGATGAAATTTACAATACGAGAAATTCTCACCCGAAAACTGAACAGCTCAGCAGAAATGAAACCTCACCTCAATTCCATACCTGAAAACAATCTGCGGTTTTGTGGTCCGGGTGTAATATTTTTAAATTATCGTACACTTGGCAAAAATCTCTAATGAAGCCTAAATTTAATTATGTTGTCTGAATGGTGCACGGAAGAGTGATCCCAACTACAATATAAATAGAATTACTTAAACCTGTAATTTGTTGGATGTTGTGAGAGGAACCTTCGAAAAGAAATTGCTTTTTCTATTAAATTCATTTTTTCCCGAATAGAAAATTAATCATCTTTGCTCGCGGCGGTTACTAATATCCAGAAGACGATGTTGCTGGTCATAAATTCAGAAACTGGTTCCAGTCATTCTAGAAAATCACTGGCATCAACAAAAATGCTCTTTCCCGTTACAATGTTAGGGTTTAATGTTCGTTTACTTTAACTTCTTTATTTGTAGCCACTTCTTCGGAGCATTGAGATTGGAAATGGATCATTCACTCTTGCTCGAGAAACCCTTCACTACTCGGTAATACTTCCCAAGTTCAAGTCTTCATCACTAAAACGATGATTTGATTGCACATGAGTGAGTATGGGCTGCATCTTTTCCACATGGATCAGTGCTACAAAATGTTCACTTCTAGGAAATCATTTATCAGTAGGTGGTCTACCACTCATAATCATACAAAATTCAAACTTAGTATCAGATCTTTAATAAAGTTATCACCAGAGAGGATAACTAACTTTCCGAGTTGATGCTCAGGAGACGAATGCCAGGAGACGAAACTTATCCACGGAATGAAGTTTAAGAACTGCTGATTAGCATCTACAACACATACTTGGAGAAAATCTAAACATCCGCAAGTTTTCTTACGTTACAATGATCCACTAAAAGTTCTAGTCAGCACTTTCTGGAATTGTTACGTTATAATCGGGTTGGGACGGCACACTTCGTACAGAAGTTGTTATGAATCAACGACTATTGGATGTGGTATCATATTTGGCCTTCATGGCACCCGTGAAATCGTTCAGGCCACGACAATCTACTCTAGTCCACGGATTAGCTCCACAATGTAGAATTAATCCGTTGGATGCAGTTCTAGTCGCGTGCGCGATGAAATGTATCTTTTATCAATTTCATATCAGCTTAAATCAAACTAAGGCGTTTTTAATGCATTCCGGAATAAATGCTTACAATTGGCTATTGTTATAAAACGTTTTGTATATTAGATAATAAGTTTTCTATTTGGAAATGTTTAGTAAGTTGAGAAGTTTTAAAGATTTGGCTACCTCTTGGATTGCGATAACAGCAAATAAATTAAACGTACAAATATGATAAAGACGTTATTTAAAACATGATGCGAATGAACTACAGAGAAAAATAGTTTTTGCAAACCATTTAGGAGTGTGTTTTCTTAGGTTGATATGTCCTACACTCAGTGCTATTTATTAATTTGTTTTTTTAATTTATCACGTAAACTTTAATAACAAAGCAAATAAATGATTTTACAAAAGAATCTGTAATTGTACAGACGAGAATCGCGTCGTATGATTTTTAGTGGTAAACCGCACATGCCATAAAAAGTTATGTCGTTGACAAATCAAAGTCAAAGTCAAAAGCGCTTTATTTAATACTAATCGTTATAAATTTTTAAAAGAACATAAAGCAAATTCCAAACAATAAAACTATAAAAAACTTAATGGCCCGAATGGCTCTCTAAATTTATACGTTATCAGTTAAACACATTTAATGAAAAAAAAAATACACTTGCAAATTTAAATTAATTAAGATTATTAGATATTTTTTGATTCAATTGGAAAAAGGAGAAAAAACCAACCAGCATTATTCAAAAATTACTTATACTACTAACACAACAATGAACTTATATCCTATACCTTATATGTTACACCCTAATTCTAAATAAGTTCAATCAAAAAAAAAAAAAAACAAAAAAAAACGTTACCTTATATTGAAACCTATACCTAAATTATAACACAAATAAACAACAACACTAGATGTAGCAATAATGAGATGAATCTAAAAAACTAAGTAACAAGAAAAAGCACAAAAACAGAAAATAAACACGAATAATTTAGACATTGTCATTCAGCCACCAATACCTAGATTGCTCCATCTCAGCTCGACCAGCCTCCACGAATCTAGCAAATGAGTATCTCCATTGGAATTGTTGGTCTCGTGAACTCAGATTCGGAGGATATTTTATCTTCTTATCGGTGGCCCGTCGGTATATGTGATATATGATTGGGACGCCGTCAGAATCAAAAATATATCGATTCATGTCCAAATACACGAATGCTTCTGGAGGAACGAAGCCAGTAGTGAGGCAAGTCGCAATATACCCGTCTGTAGGGTGGAACGGCTGTGAAATCCAAGGGTTTTCACTCACAGTTACAGATCTTGCGATATGATTCCGAAGAAGTTTCAATATAAAGATATCGACTCTTGTCACTTGAGCGGTTTGATAAATTTTTCTATTCGATATATAGTGCTTCCAATCCGTCTCAGGCTTTCTGTACAAACCAGTACATGCACGAAGACATTTCCTTTCGAAAACTCTTAATCTTTCCATTGTACTAGCACTCTGGTTGTACCAGATCTGGCATCCGTATGTCAAAACTGGCCTAACCAGGGTCTTGTAACAAATAACTTTGACTTTTTGATCAATGTATCTGGAATGAAAGAGTCGCCGAAGGGGCATGACTACTTTTAGTGCCTTACTGAGCATGATTTTGACATGTTCAGTGTAGTACAGATACTGATCGAGATGAACACAGAGGTATCGAACACAGGATTTATGTGGAACCCGTTCTGAACTACCCTCACCAGCCATAATGTGGAAATCTTTCCAATTACGTTTCAGGTCTTGACTGGCCCCCTGCAGCGTTGTCCGGAACAAGATTGTTTCGCACTTCTGCGCATTGATTTTCATTCGCCAATTGTCGGTGTAGAGCTGTGCATCATTAAACATTTTTTGAAGATTGCTCTGAACTATTGTAGTTTTTCGGACTGCCGTATAGATGATCAGATCATCAGCAAACGCTACCAATGATCGCGTTGGCGAGACATTAAAATCAAAGCTGTTCAATAGTTTGCGAATGAATATTGAGAAAAGCAGGGGCGCAGTAACTGTTCCCTGCTGTAGACCATTCAAGACCTTGAATTCGCGCATTGTTGTCAGATTTCCATCAGTTACAACAAATGATTTCCCGTATAACATATTACACATCATGGCGACAAGGTGTCTGGGGAACCTGTCCTGAAGAAGTTTGAAAACTAGTCCATCTAGCCACACCGTATCGAAGGCTTTCTCCATATCAATGAGACATGCTCCAACACATTCTTTGTTGTTTAGTTTCCAACAGATGTCTGAGGTTACTTTCGTTATTGCATGGATGGTCGAATGCCTGGCACGAAAACCAAATTGGCAATTCGGCATCAACTCATATTTCTCAATGTGGGCGTTTAATGCTCTGTTGAGTATCACTTCAAACACCTTGCTGATGTTAGGCAGCAAGCTGATTGGGCGATAGCTATTAGGGCATGAAGATTCTTTTCCTTTCTTCAAGATCGGAAATACCTTAGCCTTTTTCCACTCATTTGGGAAATATGAATTGTTCAACATGTTGTTGAACAATATGCAATAATTCCTAATAGCAACCTCAGGCAAATGTCGGAGAACTATATTTGGAATACCGTCAGTACCACATGATTTTTTGTTGTTTATTCTGCGAAATATGAAACACAAGTCTTCATAGCTGACAAAATAATCAATAAGATTCAAGCTCGGTATGAGGTCAGATGTTAATGTTTCATCGAAATGAAGAATTGATTGGCCGTTCAGGCTTGATTTGAAGTCGGAAACTTTTGCTTCAACGACCTCCGAAAATATTTCATTCCTTCTCTCTGGGTTTGGCAGATAAACCAATTCAAAATGTGTTCCAATCAGGGCAAGTTTCTGCAATCCATCACATATAATCCTGTTTCCATTTCTATCCGGAGTCGTACTATCAATTTCGATACCAGCTCTATCGAGAAGATTTATCTCATCACTAGTGACTTCAAGATTCGATACCTTCACTCGAGACTTCCTGCGGAATAAGCTATTCACTTTCGCGGAAACGCCATCTGGGTCCTGTGGGCTAATACCCCTCAGTTTTTCCGCCCATTGATTGCTGACCTCACTCCTGAAGTATGAACGGATTAAGTTCCGGACATTCTTCAGGTGTAATTTCAACAAAGCCAACGAGGGATGGTTGTAGTCCAAAAATCGTCGATAAATATTGTTGACGCGTGTGAAAAGAAGGCTTTTCAATCTTTTCAACCTTGCGATGGTTGGTGTTTCATATCCTTCCATATTGTTTCGATGTTTAATCTTGGGAACTACTTTCTCAATCGTTTCCAACGTCAGCTTCTCTAACTTCGACAAATAGAGATCTATTTCATCGTCAGTTAGATTTCTGTTATGAGGAACCATTGAGCAAGCGTTGCCATCATCAGAAGGAGGACATTGCTTCTGGTACTCCCGATTAAACTTCTTTTGAAACTTTCCCCAGTCTGTTTTTTTGAAATTCAACCGATGGTTTTCATGTTGAACTGGAATGAGGAAGAAATCATCCCTTTGATGATTGATTTCCATTACGATTGCGTTATGGTCGCTATCGTAGGGAAGCACCTGCAGTTTCCGTTGAGGACTATTAAAGCTGAATTCAAGTCTTGCGTCAGCAATGCAGAGGTCCAAATATGAATTTGTCCTAGGGTATGTTGGGAACTCCGACCCATATAGGTTGCACCTGTATTCAATTTGGTTCTCTGTTATCCATGATTTCAGGAATACACCTCTTGGATTATTGGTGGCGTTTAGCCATGATGTATGCTTGGCATTCAGGTCACCGGCAAAAATATAATAACTATGCAGCCTGTTCAATTCGAGTATTTCAAACAAGGAATTGAGTTCCTCCTTGAACTTGAGAACATTTTGACCAGTTGCATAGGCAGAGATAACGAAGAGGTTATCCCCACCTGGCAGTGAAATTTTGATGACGGACACTTCAAGAAATTCAAAGCTTTTGAATTCGACTTTTTCAATATTTTGGAAACTATAGGGTCTTCTAACCAATATCCCGGTGCCACCTCCCCCATCACCTATTACCCTATCGTTTCTTACGAATGCAAAATCTTTGAATTCCATGGAATGCCATGAATTGAGGTGGGTTTCAGTGAGAAGTATGATGTCAGGCTTTTGCTTAACAACAAATTCAAGGAGATAATCACGTCGATGTATAGCAACGATAGAGTTGACATTGATCGATATGAGGCGAAGCCTATCCATGGGAATATGACTGGATGACAAGTTATTATTAGGCATTTGAAAGACCTGAACGCTGAAAAGCAAAGTTAATTTTTGAATCTTGTTTGTCGATTCTCTCCGATAAAGAATTAAGTTGCTGGTAAATTTTGAGAAGCAGCTCATTATTGCCACTTACATTATTTACATTATTTCCAGCATTTTCTGCTGGTCCTCTAGCGGCGAGTGCAAATGATACCCCGGGCTTGACGAAGTTGTAAGGTATGATATTACGGTGTACTTGTGTTTGCTTTGGAGCAAATTTAACTTTTGCATCTTGATATCGGGAGCATCCTCGATATGATGCTGGGTGACCAAAAACACCGCAGTTAACGTAGTATAATTTTTCTTTAGGCTCCGTCTGAGCCAATTTGCACTCACCAGGAGCATGAACGTCTTTGCATTTAACGCAACGATAGTGCATGGCACAATTGGCAGCCGAATGTCCAAATCTTTGACACCGGTAACACTGGTTGACTTCTCTTTTCTGGAAGCGTTCCCACGTCACCACTCTGAAATTTAAGTACCTTATTTGTTGAAGGGCACTTGGACTGCTCTTATTTGCAATTTGTACCAGGTAAAGTGGTAAATTCTTCCTTTCTATGGTCGACCTTCTTGTCGCAAAGGCTTTGACTGAAACAAAATCAATATCTGGTGCAGCCTCCTTGAGCACCTGAAGAAGATCGACCGTATCCTCTCCGCTGTCCAAACCCTTCAACAAGAAGGTCTGATTCTTTTCACTTTTTGGGGTATAGGTGAAGTGCCGACCCTCCCCAGAAATCAGCGCATCTTTGGCTGACTTGAAATCAACCAGTGATTTTGTCCTTGTAGTCAATTTTTCGGCATTAACTCTTTTGATTTCGAAATTGGCCAGTTTATTTTCGGCTGCCAATAGCCGAACCATATCTTTCCCGGTTTGTCCAAACACGTTGATTGGCGGAACTTTTTCTGTCTTGTTGGAAGCTTTTTCAGAGGAAGCAGCAGAACCGCGGGCTGGTTTTTTCTCCTTATTTTTGTTCTTTAAATATTGAATGAAATTAACGTCATTATCTTGATTAAAATTACCTCTGATGTTTTCTTCGATTTCCATATCTTCGGTTAATCCCTCCAGTGCTGCAAAATAATTTTGGCTCTCGTTGGTGCCACCAGCACTTAGAACTTCCTCTGGATTTACTTGCTTTGCACTTTTCTTCGGGTTTGTTACCTGTTGCCATTGATTTTGTGGCTGCGTCTTTTGAGGCTTCATCCCTTTCTTGAAAAGATCCTTGAGAGACTGCCTCTCTTGCCTTAGTTCATCATTTTCTTTCTGCAATTTGGCCATTTGTTGATTATCCGCTATTATTTGCAGCTTGCACCCTCCATCTACGGCGTTTTCTTCGTTATGTTTTCTTTTAGTGATTGTCGCCAGTTTCGTATTCGTCGTTTCCCCAAGTTTCCCCAACGATGGGAAGCCGTCGGGCTCCTCCATACCAGTGGCGAAATTTTCTTTGTGAATTCGTTTTTCGTTACCCATCGAAGTAAAAATATTCGATAGAAATTTCCTGAGTCGATTACTTCGACAATATAAGATTTTTTCCGATAAAAATTAACTTTGGACTAACGTTTTTAAAAAATTAATTTAATTTTTGAAAACTTTTGACAGGAGCGATTTAAAAGACGTCTATACGCAAAGACTACTACGATCCAATTCTGTCGTTGACAAATCGAGTGCTGATAGATGAGCATACTGTTACGTTAAAAATGTTAACGATACGTCACAACAAGCGATTCCGGTTGGGGGCCTTGGGGTCCCGCCCAGCCCGTGGAGCCGGGGTAGCTAAGCGCCACTCGCCAATCCAAGTATTGCCCCCAGGAGCCAATTGCAGAGCTTGAGGCTCCCCGGAATGGTCCTGCCACCAGAATAACAACTAACTTCCACTTAGAAAACTAATTTCCACGGAAGAAAAATAACTTCCACAATGGAAAAAAAACCAACCTCCACTGAAGAGAACGTCTGCGCAGATTGAAATCTCTGACGGGAAGAATTCTTACGCACTCCAGGCCAAATCTACGCCTTCCGCCAACACTGCGCGCTTCACGCGTAAAAACACTGGCTGAAACACTTCATACAATACGAACATTTTGTATAGAAAATTAAACTATAAATCAATATGATTTCGGTTTCATGCGAAATTATTATTCATAAAATCCAAAGCCTCACACTTACACAGCTTCCTTACTTCCTACGTCCGGTGCACGTCCTTCCACTTCAACTCACCGCAGCCTGAATCGGTTTCCTTCCCTAGTTGTCTCGAGAAATTTCTCTTTCTTTGACGCTCCTTCATCCTGATAATCTTCAATTGTTGACTAGCAAAATGTTCCGTCCTTCCTTTTGATATTTTGAACTTGTTCGCTCGCAAAATGTTCCGTCCTTTCTTCTCCGCTGACCAAGTATCCGTAAAAAAGACCGCTTCCATCGTGGCTGGCTCTTTTTTCAACTTGGCCGACCGGCTCTTTGACTTGAGTTGAAGAACCCAAGTTCAAGGCCACAACATTCACCACGGCTGCTCAACCTTGCAGCGTTTACCTCGCTCGCAAACCCAGTTTTTCTTGGTGGCCATCTTCCTTTTGCGCACAGTCCTACATTATAGATAACAGCCTTATCGATTTGTTACGGTTGAAGTGTCAATTAATGTGTTAATGCTTGTGACTACGTGCGCGTATGCTTACGTTCGTCGTGGGATGTTTTAAAGTAATTGTGTTCGCCGTATTTGTGTCCCCGAAGGGATGCGTCGGGCGATCAGCCCGAAGATTTTTAAGTACATCTTAATTCGCCAAATACTCTTGCTTTTTAGCAATTCTTCATACCACCGTCAGTCTAACCCAGTGCGGTACTAAGAAGTTGGGTACCTCCAAATTTCTTTACTTTTAGAATAAAGTCCTGTATACGACTACTGATCGTTGTTAGTGTATTCCTAGTGTCGCAAGCTTTTAGTACGAATTTTTGTCGTGAAAATGAAGATGGAAACTGCAACGATGCCATATATTAATGCAACAGCCACAACGATTCGATAATTTGGATTAAGAGAGTTGCAAGGATCGAACATGTTTAATGCCAGAATGGTTTCTTTGTGCCGGCAATATAGCCTGCTTATCGCACAAATTTGTCTGCGCTGGAAATGAAAATTGTCCAATTGGTTTCATATGCAAATGAGGATGTAGTTAACTGGCTTACAGCTCTAGCCGATTGTTTCCACGCAAAGCCATATAAACAAATGAACGAGCAACGAGAATCTGTGTACTCGTCCACGTGAGAAGCAAATTTGCCACATAAATAAGTTATAAATAACTTATGCTCTCGAAACTATAGGATTCCCTCTGCTTCTCCTTCCCCTTTGTTTCCAGACAGATTTTTCTTTTCTCTCTTCAGAAGAATCGCTTCCCCCACTGACACCCGCGCACACCAGCGAAATTTCATTTCACGTGCACACAATCGCGCCTTCGTTATCATTCGGAAAATAGTTTGAGTACAAACAACAAACGACTCTCACGGAAAACTCGAACGTCAACGCAAAAAAAAATCGAAAAGAGCGCGAAATCGCCGAGAAAACTCATGTGTCAATTTGGATGGAAATTTCGTAAATTTTTAATTAAAGCAGTGAAATAAAGTTCCCATTTCGTACGCGCGATCTTCAAAATTAAAAACTTTTTAAATGTGAACGTGTTTTGCCGTGGATGGAGTGCTAAAACAAAAGCATATGACTTCAAACCTCAACTTCACACAACTTTAGCGAAGGTTGCTAATTGCTTCGGCTCTCACGACCGGTTGCGTATCCAGTACTCTCTATATCTATGTTTCCACGTGAGCGATGATATGAGAAAGCTGCGACTACAGTTCAAATTATTTCATTAGCCATTGTTCAGTTGGAAAGGTAGTTATGTCGTGATGCAGTGCGGCGCTGAGAAGGCAGTCTCATTCGATAACGTACTGTATGGCTCAGTAGCGAAAGATTGTTTCTTGCAACGCGGCCATTCAGCCAAGGATATACTCTTAATTTCATCGAAGGTGAAATGTATGAGAAGTCACTGTTCACTTTGCTCGACTTCTTGCAACAACGGAAACGCTGGCTTCAATGCATCCTGCTTGTGGTGCATTCGAAACTGATCCCTCTAAAGTACAAACTCCTATTAGGTATAAGTGTTTATTCATGGGTAGTTATGTCATTATTTACTTCCAATATCATTTTTGCCGGGCTCTATCCAATCCCCTATTCGAATCTAATGGACTTTGTATGCGCTTTTATTGATGCCGTGAATATTTACGTGTACGTATTTGGTGTAATCATTCTCATTGTATCGATGCGGATTTATCAAGTTCATCGCATGCGTGCTGGATGCAGTGTGTACGATACCAATTAATGTGGTAATTGAAAATTACGCCATCATATGGGGTCCAGTCAGTAAAAAGCATGAATTCCCTATTGTTGAAAAAGACATTGGCGCATTGCAACCGGTTTAAGACAAATTTCGTACTATTTCTAGTAATAATGTTGTAATGATCTTAAGTACACATCTTGTTTGTCATTTTGGGGTTGGTGTTTGTCCTATTTGAAGCATGCGCAACTCACACGACCAATCAAAGCTGCTCTACCTGGGGCTACTGACCGACTCGAAGATGGGTTTCTCTGAGCAAATCAGGGCAACGGCTGAGAAGGTTGCTTCGGGAATATCGGCTCTGAGTTGACTTATGGCCAGCGCAGGGGGACCCAGCCCATCAAGAAGACGCCTCTTGATGAGTGCTGTAGGGTGTGCTACTGTACGGAGCAGAGGTATGGGGCGACTCTCTCAGCAAGGAGGTATACCGAAAACGTTTGGCACAGGTACAGAGAAGAGGAGCACTGAGAATTGCATCTTCGTATCCAACAGTCTCCGACTCGGTGGTGAGAGTGATTGCAGGCGTGATACCTGTCGTCCTCCTTGCTGGAGAGCGCCACGCTATTTACCTGCGCCGAAACGAGGATGTGAGGGAGGTAGTTGTCCGCGAGGAGAGACAGCGCTCGCTCAACGATTGGCAGCAGTCTTGAGTGAATTGCACGAAGGGAATGTGGACTGCGCGCCTCATCCCGGATGTGAGACCGTGGCTAAATCGAAGGTATGGTGAGACTGACTTCTATCTGACCCAGCTTTTGAGCAGGCATGGGTGTTTTCAGTCTTACCTGCACAAGATCGGTAAGTCACGGTCTCCCGATTGTCGGTTTTGCGCAGGAGAGGAGGACAATGCCTGTCACACATTTTTTGCGTGTACAAAATGGGTCAGGCTGTGAAGGGAACTCTACAAGGTGACGGGAGAGCTCACCCCGGATAATATAGTTGCGATGATGCTCGAATCGGTTGACAAATGGAGCCAGGTGGCACATTATGCTCGGGCAGTCCTAAAATATAACAGGGACTCACAGCAGACGGGGGCGCTGAGGCTGGTGGATTGCTCTTCTGGTATTTCCTCTTCCCCTCTCCCCTCCCGCTAGGAAAGGGACTCCCCAGCTTGAAGGCGCCCCACGGCGTAACAAAACGAGACCTGGCCCGAAGTAATGTGTCAAACGGTTCCAGGCTGGGTTCTCAGATTGACAGGGGAGGTGTTTAGTGGGCAGTTCCATCGTGTATGGGAGTCCCACACTCTGTGCATAAATAGCATTCACCTCCCTACCACAAAAAAAAAAATCAAAGCTGCTCAACGTTTACCCGAAGCTTCATTGGAAGTCTACACTCACAATTTATGAGCCAACTTTTGTACTTTCTACTGAATATTTTGCAACAAATATACACGTTTGCCATAATACAAACAAGCTACCATAGCAAGTACAATTGCTATTTGTACTTGCTATGATAGCTTGTTTGTATTATGGCTCGACTTATTTCGCTCAAAGCAACCGTCGCTCGTATGCTCCAGGTGACAAAGACTGTCCTGACAATTCAGATGAAACGGAAGGATGTGAACTTTTGGAGTATGAAAATGTCTCCTGTTTTGTATCGCCACTAACTGAAGTCCATCCAGTTAACAATGCACAGGCCAATACACCATCCAAGCATACATCAGTTTGCAATGATAATAGTTCATATTGTAGTAATCCAGGTGCGATATAGTCGGGTATGCCAAGAATTTCACGAATTTGACTATCATTCTGTAATGAATCATGCGACGCCGCTGGCGACCACTACTAACAAACCTCGCTGCTAGGTGGCTTGTCATTTCACGTTGGTTGTGACGAGCGCACATCCCACGACAATTTTGTCGTGGGGTATGAAGAGGATTTGACAGCCACATGGCAGTCGAGTTGGGAAGTGTGTCGCTGGTTCTCTGTCGCGGCTGCCTCAGTCGTCGTGGAAAATTTTCTTGCGAGAAATCGTCATAATTATTTCGGGAACGAGAATGTTTGAGGCGGCGAAGACTTTTACAAGTACGCTATTCAGCTCGTATTCACAACATCATTCAAGACAAATAAAAAAAAGATGTCCCAAGACAATACATCATAAACCGTAAGGTGACCCCAGAATGCAATTAATAATTTAATAAATAACGCAAAGTGTTTTAGGAACACGAAAAAAAAAACAAAGCATTTGCGCTGGAAGTCTCGCTGGTGATTGCATTCTGAAGAGCTTGAACATCGTCTTGCTGCTGTCGATCGTCACCTTCAACTCGGCGAAATCATCCTAGCCTCTAAGATCCAGCAATTAATTCAACAGTGACAGACAGGAAACACTCTCGTTGAGAACGCATAGTGCAATACATCATCAATATCAACATTAACATCACATCAGCATCTCTTAATCGTCTTCATTTGACGAACGACGCATCGCGCAATATCAACCAAGGAGAGGCTCATGCAGGAAGCGTTTTAATGCAAGCGATCATCAGGTTTGCATGAATACTTTAAACTATTCTGTATTTTGTTATAAGTGTGATAGCGGTCGACTGGCGCCTGTACGGCTGTAGTTAAAAACAATATTAGGCTAATGAGGCACCCTGAAGGATCATTTCGCGCTGTACTTGATGTATTCAGAATAGTGACGTATAATTCCACACGACCTACAAAAAATTGGAACGGAAAGCGCCTGTATCTCGATTTGCTATGAAATTTCAAAAATCAGCAAAATTATATACTTATACATATATGCAAACATCAAGAGTAAAACATAGAAAATAATGTAAAAAGGAATAATTTAGCATTACTTGGGTAAAAATCATTATGATCATGAATTGTTTTAATAATCACTGATAAGGCAAGGCCTCCATGTTCAAGCTCTCAAATTTATCGTATCAAAAGGGACTAGCCAGTTAGCTATAGTTTTACGCAGAAAAGTGTTTATTTAATCAAAAATCAAACATATCCCTACCTGTTTATTTTTGTGTCAACCAATATGCAATAACTCGTCCCGGCTACGCGTGTTTAATATTAAATTAATTGTATTAATTTTATTCCTCAATGATTCTTATCATTACCTTGTTTCAAAGTTTATAGGAGTTAAATTCGCTTTAATTGAAGCTGATGGATAGTATATATAAGGATGATCCGCAAGTAACACCCGTCAGACCCACAAATAGCCTAAGTAGATATGTTTTTGCCAACCTGTTTGAGATTTTTCCCAGGCATTCAAGAAGCCAAAACCTTTTAAAATACTTAATTTCGCAGGTAAAATAATATTTATAAATAAATAAAGGTTACAAAGAAATTGAATGCACAGAAAGCATTGCTTAGATAATGGTAGCCCTAAGCCCGCTTGAAAAAAAACCCATAAAAAACTCTCGTACAATTGATCAATTTTCCCTTTACAATTGATTCTTCCCAGTGTTGAACTAAAATCCTTTTTGAATTTACATTACCATTTCTAAACCTTTGAGTACCTTCCCAGGCAGAAGAATAAATCTTCACAGGATATTTATTGGTCCTTCGCATATTTCTTTTTCCCTGTAACTTCAAGTACCGTAAAATATCATCATGCATTCTTATGCCTTAGCATAAGCCAATAATATCAAGTCGCACTGTAATTAGTAACGTTACAATTAGTATGAGAACTGTAGTACATAGACAGAAAACACATTTAACATATAGGTACTTTGCCAAATGTGTTCCTTGTACTCATCCATAGACTTACGCATTTTTCTTATCCCTTATTTCCTAATTGTTGTTCTTCATTCTTATCCATTTATTTTCCCTGTTAGAATACGCGATTCGATTTAAACATGTTGGTAGAAAATTTATTTTTTCCGTTGGCACTACTCGGACTTAACGTCTAGAACCGATGAGAGGTCGGTTCCTCGTTCGGACTAAGACTTTAAAAAATCATTACAATACCTTGTCGTGAGAGCGGAGTTGAAGTTCGGTGGCGAAGAGAAGCTGCTTCCTTTTTGTTTGTTCTTTTTTGCTTAATAATTAATACCTAACACTACTTAACGCCAATGATTTACATTGGTTCGAATTTTTCCGGGTTTCACTTAAATGATGTGCTTGAACAGGACGCGCGATTAATGTATAAATTTTACAATATGAGTAAAAATGAAGAATTCTAATTGAACATACCAGAAATCAACTTTACTTAATGCTGATAATTTACATTGGATATCCTAGCATTACCTTAGTCCTTCCCACCAGTACTTCACCGCGTGGAGTGGTTCCTTGGTAATATTCCGACCAAAATGTTGGAGTGCAAGGAATCCTTCCCTTCCAAGAGTGGCTCCAGGGTTTAATTTATACTTCGTGACAATACGCCAACCGATTTACAAACGCGCGAGAAATTTAAATGAAGAGAATACAATTTCAAAATTTTCCCTTGTTAGAATAATTTCGGTATGGAAAATTAAGAAAAACGAATGCAAATAACATAAATCAAACAGACTTCAAGCCTAACTTTTGGCGCACAAACAATTGCCTAGTTTAATATACAGGTTTAGTAAATAAAGCTGCTAACTACAACTCCGATTCGACATGTGACACCTAACATTTTTGCATTATGAAAAAACGTTATCTTAAAATGTACTTTGACCCTGAACGAAGTTCCGGATTGGTGCTGTAATTATTGTTAAGTTTCGTTCGGTTGCTCGAGAGATTTCCCGAAGGAAATCTGAACTGACCTCTCATCGGTTCTAGACGTAAAGCCTTGGTATGTGACAACGGACTGTACCCATAATGTCGACAAGTCCGGACGCTATTAGTCTACTCAGCCACCGGTTTAAATGACCAATTTAAAACGCGTCGAATAACTTCCAAAGACAACCACTGAACATAAAATACGCACTCTCGAATTTTACCGACGCGGTGCCCAAATTAATCTACTCGAATTCAAAACCGAAAAAATCTACTCTGACAAAAAACGCAAAGCGCAAAATGTGGCACCGCGTACCGACCGCATCACGCAACCGACCATTCACAGATTACTGGAACCCTACCCTCTCGGCGGCATACTCACCTTTCGCCCGTTTTACCCTGCTGAAAGGGAATGGGTTTGCTGGAAATGAAAGACGTGAGTACGTTAGCAATTCATTAGGGGCTTATTATTTTCATTGCTCATTTCCATTCAATCTGAATTCAAATTTAGGCTTTTTTCATTCGATTAAATTAATAGCGAATATATGTATATTTAAGTTTACATTAAATTAATAGAATTCTGAAGAATTAATCCAAGTTCGTTTCATTCCTTTCTTTCTAAGCGAAAAAATATTTAACTATACGGTACCATAGAATATTTGTTTTCAAGCATAATTTATACACAATTTATAAGATTCTCACTCTAATTTAAAAAATATATTCATCGGAATTCTTTTGAAACGTGATACCTGTTGAAATTGGTGGTTAAAAACGTTTAGTAAATTAAGTTATATTACTGTAGGAACGCCAATATGAAATTAAAAAAATATGTTTTTAATGCAATAGTTCATAACGCGATTGTTGATCAGTTTTATATCAGTTACTAAATAAAATATTCTATCTTTACTTTAACTTTAAAATGCGATAAAAGCATGGTTAAAAGTACGCGTAAATTGTTTAGTTTAAAACAAATTCTTAAATGATTTAATATCAGTTGGTTGAAGGCGCAAATATTAATTCACAGCTAAGCATCGTCTCTGAGTTTGAAAACCCACCCTATATTCTCAAAGTTAATAGGTAAAACAGCGCTTAAAACGTAATGTAAAATTAAAATTATCTAGGAATTAAAACCTCTTCAAATATGCACAATTGCCTCACAGAAACATTTAAAATTTACAGCGAATACGTTTGGACTTAATTCCGTTTTAAATTGACAGTAATAATTAACTACTGACTTAAGTTGTATCTAAAGTACACAAACTAGTGATTCACGTGATTGGATCATTAAATAAAATTTGGTTGCTTTTATACCCATTTGTTTTTTGCAACATTAATTTTAATTTTTCATCTATGGTAGTATTGATAAGTAAGTTCTAACGCCGTTTCAAGGCTGGTAATAATGGAATTTGGATCTGCACCTATGCTGTACGATGTCGTATATGCAAATATCGTCTGCGAAAGCTGCAACTTAGCAGCTTGGTAAAGAAGGGAAGTCAGAAGTATACATGTTATATACTGATCTAAATGTAAGCGTGGCCATATTTCCCATTTAAGTGAAAAACGCATACAAACATAATTTGCATGAATTTTTCCTTTGAATGAGAAGTACAAACGCGGCAAATCTATGTCATAGTATTTTGTAAGGGAATAACATAACACCATAAATAGACACGCGAGCAGAAGGCCACCTTACCCGGCAAGAGCCCCGGTAACGCATTAAAAGGGGAGAGCTTGCCCGATGGCTAGCTCATTATAGCGGAGGGACCGGTCAACGTAGCGGGTCCCATACCCGGTCAGGTTTTTAGATGAATGGGAAGACCAGGTGTATAGTTTAATTCAACATGTTTTTTTTTTTTAACTCTACTTCTTCGTTATTAATTCCCCCTTTATTTTTTCACGTCTGTTAATGCACTGTCAATAACAATCTGCCGTGCATAATCCACAATTCTTGAGCAATCTATAAGATCTAGTTTGTCGCATGGAAAACGGAGACAAGTCAGGAAAATTGGTCCCGTCAATGTTCTATTCGGAAGGTTATATCATGTTGTAAATTAATGTTCAAGCAAATTTTCTTGCATCAAAAGCTAATTCATCCTCGAAAGCCGCACTCAACTGCCCACAATAGTTCGTGAATCAAACTCCGATCAATCCATTGGCCCACCAAGTCACAATTCCACAAATTCAATACAAGGAAATTGAATTGAATGCAAAAAGCTAATGATACTAAAGTACCACGAAGAGTTATGTAACAAAAAGTGTTTCTGCACGACCTGAATCGCTGGTGGTTGGTTCGCGCGTTCGTCCATTCATGCAAACCTTCATGTAACGAGTCTCAACCCAAATAAGTAGAAATGCGTCAGCATCAAATGAGTGAAAGTTTGTCGCTGATTGCTCAGGAAATTTATTTTTATGTAGAGCGATTTCAAGTGATCAAAATTTCGCACTTCAGACACATACACGTACATTCCGTTTAGTTTCTACCGTTTTGATGGAATTTATATGACGAAAGAGAACCGTTAAAGAACTCTAATGTTTAGCTGGAAGATAGATTTGTCTAATTTTTACGGGTAGAGGAGTTTTCATGGAAAAACTGCTTGCGTAGGAATAGCAAATCGAACAAAACATAGCTTCAACGGCGACGACAGTGCGTACATCCACACGGATACTGCATCAACCAGAACCAATGCAATAATAATAATTCACAGGCAATTGACGGATCTCAGCTTAATCCATGCTCTTTTGACCATCGGTCCAATGACTTCACTTTCCACTCACGGATTACACTTCGTCAATTGTGCAATAGAACATGAATGATCTCACTAGGAAAACTGCATAAGCAATAATATTCCGATTTTCATTGTTTTATTGCAGCTACTATCCAATTGCAATGGTCTATCGCAAGCTAATAGAATCTTTTCTTCTTGTCGCTAATTCCAATTCTCCAGCTGCTGACGTACTTCTCCCGACGTGTTCGCGGTGACGATCAATAACAGACTCCTCGATCCGTCCAAATCTCGGCATCATTTCAATGCCGCGCCGGTAAATTGAGGTGAGCTTCTAGCTCAGCCAAGTTAGATTGCATTCGGCAACGCAATACATGGATGCGATGGAATTTCAATTTGCAGATTTGCGTAGTAAAGTTAATAAAAAAAATAATAATGCTCGTATATTGAAAAGTTTGAATCATAATGAAAAGATAAATATTATCAAGACTATGAATATAAGAGAAAATTTAAGTTTAATATATATATAAAAAAAACTATAAATTTATACAAAAAGAAAAATATGATTTAAAAAAACAACGCTATTTATGAACATTTACTCCCGAAATATATATATTTGTCAGAAAACAAATAAATAGCGTTGTTTTTTTTTTAAATTATATTTTTCTTTTTGTTTAAATTACAGCGCTAAAATATGGAGATTTTCAATCGATATAAATTTATATTTATAATAAGAATTTCTTTTTCTAAATTTTATAATTTACAAAAATTTAACTTTGGGTAATTAAATTTTTCAAATCTGCAATTGAAATTTTGGAACAGTGTTATGCCGGTTTTCGAGCAGTTTGCTTGGGTGACTGCTAGATTACTACAAAAGATTATACGATTTAATGGCTAACAATAATATCTTACCTGATTTCCAATTCGGCTTCAGAAACAGTTATTCGACAGAGCATCCGCTTTTCCGTGTTACGAAGGATGTCAAGGCAGCGATGTACAATAAATTGTCTGTAGGTTTGGTGACGCTGGATATAGAAAAAGCCTTCGATACAGTCTGGCATAATGCTCTTGTCTATAAACTTCAGAAATATAACACACCCCCATACTTGTTGAGCCTATTACAAGCATTTTTAACTGACAGGAAGTTTCAGGTCAAAGTAGGGGAAAGCACTTCCCCAGTGAAAAGTATTACTGCTGGTGTTTTGCAAGGCTCCTTCCTGCCTAAGCCCATCACTATATAACATCTATACGTCTGACTTCCCTTCCTTACCAAAGTGCCAAGTTGCAGCTTTCGCAGATGACATTTGCATATACAGCATAGGCGCATATCCAAATTCCATTATTGCCAGCCTTGAAACAGCGTTAGAGCTTACATATCAATACTACCATGCATGAAAAATTAAAATAAATGTTGCAACGAAGTCAATATTCTTCACCAGGAAGTGTAAGCCTGTTCACCTACCCAAGCAACCAATAAATTTTTTAGGCAAACTATTCCCTGGAGTAAGGGTCTCAATTATCTTGGGCTTGTATTCGACAAAAAACTATCCTTCAGAAGTCATATTGAGCATATTAGCTCCAAAGCATTTAAGGCCGTGCTCTCGCTATACCCCCCTTTTTCATCGTAATTCGCGTCTCAACACCAGAAACAAATATACGTATATAGTCAGTTTTTTTCTAATGTTATCAAAATTATAATAAAACTAATTTTTCATTATACATTAGATCTTTTATTTATTTTGTATAACAGCTGTTTTCGACTACTATTTGCAGTCTTCTTCAGTACAATTATTGGGTTACAAGATTTTTACTTAAGTACATATAACTTTAAAAAAAAAACAAAAAGGCAATTATATCTTTGATGTAATTAGGCTAAATAGCACTGAATGGCAATTACCTTCATCCGTATTCATTCTTTGTTGCTCAGGTACTTGGATTATCTTTATTGCTTCCATCGCGTCTAATTCTCTAGGACAATTACTGCTCTTAATTACACTTACATCGGCAATATCCACCATGTGTGGTTCTTCGATGATGTGTTTAGCTACGGCGGACCTCATGTGCGATCCCGGGTTTTTGGCTGCGATTCGTGCTTCCCTGATATGTTCGTGGAACCTGACCGGGATCAATCTTTTCGTTTGTCCGATATAAATCATAGGACAAATACTTCACGCTACTTTGTAGATGCCATTCGTCTCTTCCATTGTTTTTAGATCCTTGCCCGATCCCAATATGTTTCGTGCTGCGCATCTGCGACTAGAGGACATCATTTTAATTCCAACCAAATTAATGAAATAAATATACCAATAAGCAGTCGGTCAATTAAAAACACAGAAATGCTCATCAAAAAATTGGAAAAAATAGATGATTTGAGCAACGAAGACATTATGGTGTCTTTTGACGTAAAAGCTCTTTTTCCGAATGTCCCAGTTAAAGAATCATTGTATTTACTGGAAAAGTGGTTATTGAGCATAGAAAACTCTAGTGAATGGAAAGAGAAGACAAAATGCTACCTAAAATTGGCTCGACTATGCATGAATGAAAATTATTTCATGTTCAGGCAACGATTTTTCAAAACAACGTCCGGTAAAGCAATGGGCAACCCTTTGTCTCCTCTTATCAGCGAAATTTTTATGGCCCATGTTGAAAATATCATTGAAGAAGAAGGTTTGATGCCAAAATTGTGGGTACGATATGTGGACGATATTTTCATCATCATTGCAAAGGAAGAATTGGAAAATACCTTCCAGAAAATCAACAATATCCACCCGAAGATAAAGTTCAGCATGGAGATAGAAGTAAATGGTGAAATCCCATTCCTAGATTTGAAACTTATTAGGAACCAAGGCAGGATTGAAATCGACATCTACCGGAAGCCCTCGAGTACCCAACGTACAATTACTAGCGACTCTAGCCATAGCTACCCCCAAAAAATGGCAGCATACCATTCAATGATTCACCGATTACTGACAGTGCCATTAACAATAGAGCGATTCAAGAAAGAAAAAGAATATATCATATATACAGCCAGCATAAATGGATACGAGGGAAAATGCATCGAAGCAATAATCAAGAAGAAGATCCGAAAACAAAAAAGGGACAATTTAACAACATTGAAACCGACAAAAGAAACTCCAAAGCGCATATCAGTGACATATTCCAGGTATTCAAAAGACATGAAGCAAGTGTTCAAACATCACGGAATTGAAATGGTGTCCTCTAGTCGCAGATGCGCAGCACGAAACATATTGGGATCGGGCAAGGATCTAAAAACAATGGAAGAGACGAGTGGCATCTACAAAGTAGCGTGTAGTATTTGTCCTATGATTTATATCGGACAAACGAAAAGATTGATCCCGGTCAGGTTCCACGAACATATCAGGGAAGCACGAATCGCAGCCAAAAACCCGGGATCGCACATGAGGTCCGCCGTAGCTAAACACATCATCGAAGAACCACACATGATGGATATTGCCGATGTAAGTGTAATTAAGAGCAGTAATTGTCCTAGAGAATTAGACGCGATGGAAGCAATAAAGATAATCCAAGTACCTGAGCAACAAAGAATGAATACGGATGAAGGTAATTGCCATTCAGTGCTATTTAGCCCAATTACATCAAAGATATAATTGCCTTTTTGTTTTTTTTTAAAGTTATATGTACTTAAGTAAAAATCTTGTAACCCAATAATTGTACTGAAGAAGACTGCGAATAGTAGTCGAAAACAGCTGTTATACAAAATAAATAAAAGATCTAATGTGTAATGAAAAATTAGTTTTATTATAACCAGAAACAAAGTTCTCATGGTCAAAACGGCAATCCAACCGATCATCCTATTCGGCTCACCTAACTGGATCCAATGTGCTAAATATCTAGTAACAAAGCTTCAGATCACCCAAAATAGATACCTGAAAATGGTACTTAATAAACCGTTTTACTTCTCTTCTGAAAAACTACACAGCCTTGCTAGCGTTGGTCCAATTTATAAGCTCGCTGCATTGCGCCGTGACAAATTAATCGCGAAAGCAAAGGACTCGCCCAATCCGCTAATTCGTGCCCTGACGAACTGAAACCCAACAGTTGCTACCACCTATCTCTTTGACCGTAACCTTGCCTCATACATTTTAGCTAGTTATAAGTAGATAGTTAAGTTATGCTAAGCTAGTAATAAGTCAAGTAGAGGTTTTTGCCTAAATTTTCCTCTAGCTACTTGTAATATTCACATAGAAATACGATACTACACATAGTTTGAGTAATGTTCAAACAATGGTGAAATGACTTTGTTAGAACACCTACTATATTATAAGGCCTCTGTACCGCATACATTCTAATAAAGAAAAATTAAATATATACTAACTTATTTGTTTTTATAAAAAAAAAACAATTATTTATTATCCACTTGCGCTTACGACAAGTAACACTTTTTGTTTTATACTTTTCTTCTTAAGTTTTCTTTTTTTTCTTATACGTTTGCCAAGGCATCATAACATTTTGGTTTGGTTTAGCATTTGAGGATGTAGAATCTTTAATTTAATTTCAATAATGGAAAAATGGCTGAGAAAGTGTTGGGAATAAAATGTTTTTGGACGAAGTGTTAGATTTAACTAACAATTTATTTTATTAGATTTATAATGATTTTAATTTTTTTTCTACTCACAAATTGAGTCCGGCAAACCTCTGTGTGAAGTCTAGCACAATGAGAGTAACTGCCCCTGAGCCAGTTGGGCCAAGGTTACTCGATCCTGCAAATGTAGTATCTAAAATCCCAAATGATGTAGAGAATTAGGAAAGCCACTATCCAGGACACGATAAATGTGTTCGTTGGGTTTAATGTGCCAGTAGAATTATCGCACTCAAATGCATAGTAATCTTAGACGCGATAAATTTTCTGCCAGCGCACCGGCGGGGTCAACCTCAACTTACAACACCACTCCGGTCGCGCCAAGGCTTCGAGTCTGCAAACGCAGTTGGTTAAGGGGAATTAAGCCGTCGTTGAAAGAGCCACTTAGGAACGGTCGGAGATGCAAAATTAAATCCCTTGCGCTGAAACGAGTGTGGCGTCCACTATTACGTCCACCTTGCAATGATAATTGTTCGGTGCTCGTAGCCTCATAAGGAGCTATTACTTGGACAATCTCGGGTTCCTTCCCTCGCATTCCTGGAATCATGGAAGAAGTTTTTGATATAGGTCGACTGTAAGTTTCTTGTGTTTGATCGGCATTCTTCTATTGCGCATTGATTTGTGAAAATTCCGTATCTAGATCTTCTTGATTCTTTGCGTTATCCGCGAAAGCAGAAATAATTTGTTGGAAGGTTTCTTCGTCTGTAGTTTTACTAAAGATATTTATAGTCTCCTGTTGCACTTTGGAAGTGAATTTGAGGTTATGTTTATATTTTAAGTGTTACGGGTCGGATAATCTCATGCAATTTACACATAACTTTACCAGAGTACACAGTTTTAATATTCGAAGAATAGTTTAATGCACTTAGCACTACTCAAATATAGAGATAGTTATTATTCGCACCGATCAAATATCCATACAGTTCCGCGATTATACAAAATGCTGAAAACGTCACTTTCTTGAAAGTTACGAAGGATCACAAAAACCACTTTTATCTCTTGTATAGTTTTCAAGACAACAGTGTCAGGCTTGCTTCTATGCTACTCGTTGCTGATACTAATTGTAAAACTCACCACCGTATCAGAATTTCAACTGTGGACTTCCCTCTTGTTTGGTTTTAGTGATGGGTTTCCATTCGAGTCCATTGCAAGCCAGGAACTCCACCAATTTATCAAATATGATCCGTAAACTGTGGTCTCGCGGAGGGTTAGGCAGGTCCATGTTATTGAACTAGCTTTAACACCTAAAATATTCAACTATAGTTTGACGTAGTATTCAAAATAAAATATGTAGAACGTCTGCACTTGATTTAAAATTGATTCATGAACAGTAAAACGTCCACGCACGAACGCCATTTTCCATCCTGGTGCGGTCACCGCAAGCTGCCATTTTTTATTTTACTTCTTTCATCACCCATTGACGTCAGTGGCGTTCAGTCGCAGAGGTCTGTCGATTTTTGAATAATTCTTTCACCAGCCTTTGACGTTAGTGGAATATTCTTGAAGGCTAGCATTCTGCCGCTCCACGTACTTGCGTAATTCCCGCAGGGGGAATGCCGGTTGACATGAGCACTCTTGGAGGCTAGCATTCTTTGGGGAGCGCCGCCCCCATGGACCCAAGGATATGGGGGCACCGTGAGGCTCCCCCCTGGGATGACAGGCAATGACCCTGACTGGATCTGGACCACGCTTTGGACAACGAATCGGAATCGATGCTTCGGGCTGGCGGATGTGATGGTTTGGACCTAGTTGCTTTGCACAGTAGCGCCAAGGTGACACTTGTGTGTGAATGGCTCCAATTCAACTATCATACCGTCTCTGTCCCGATAAAAGCTTTGCCAGCCTTGGAGTGCGTTTGAAGCTCGCACCATTGGGTTGGTGGTGTAGGTTCGGTTGAGACGGCCACCCGATTAGCGCTGGTCTAGCTCTGAGCACTTGTTCCCATAAGGGCTTGTGCCAACCCTCACATGGCCTTTCTGCTCTGCAAAGATAACCATGGGACCAAAAAGGCGACCACACACACGAACGGAGATGGCGGCTCCGAGGGGGGACCCAATAAAACTCGAGCAACCAAAAACACTTAAAAAAGATTTAAAAAAAAAACCACAAAAAAAGAAATAATAAAAAAAAACAACGAGGACGCAACCAGTGGTTGAAGCCACGATGTTAACAGTGCATCGGAAGCGGTACTAACGATGACAAAAACGACGAATAATACAATGGCAGTGAAGGCCGACGAAAAACGGAGATTAGCAGACAGTCTAGTCCAGACTGAGATTCCTGCGGCGTTTGGGTGCAGCAAAAAAATAATGCGAACGCCAGAGCTTCCTATAACGGAAAAGCGGGAAACTCTGCAGGACGCTTCAGGTGTTCAAGCAGTGGAAGAAAATATAATGAGCACGTGTGATTGCATCGCGAACGTTGCAAAAATGGCGGAAGTATTGTATTCGGAAACGGGAAGCGATAACCTCTCCCAAGGATGGTCGCAAAGTACAATTACCGCTAAGCGACACGAAGAAGAAAGGCTACTTCGAAAAGCGGGAGATGTTCTGAAAAGAATACAATCTGCATGCGACTCCCCAAAAATCAGCAAAGCAGTAAAGTTTGGGCTCCTTGAACAAGAGGAGCTCCTAGACCGCATAGGGTATTATCGGAGGAGCTGGTTAAAGGCCGAAGACGAGCAGAAGGCGAAAGAAGCGCTGGGGGCGAAATCTAACGGCCACATGCGGGTAGCTCCACCATCAAAAATCAATAAAGAAATGGCGTCCAGCCCAATCGAAGGATATCGGGATAAAAGAAGGAAGAAAGAGGCACTTGATGGGCGTGGAGCACCAGATCACGGGTTCCAGACCGTGCTTACAAAAGGAGCGAAGAAAGCTGCAAAGAAACTCCTTCGAAAAGTGCCAGAAAATAAAGTTCGCACGGACACCCAATAAGAAACAAGTTGGGTAGACAGACCTACGCTCATGTCAGAAGGGTTTTGTACTCAACTTACAAAATGCGGTCACCAGCAATGAATAAAATCAAGAAACACGTCAAAGACGATACTATTATTAACAAAGTCAAACGAATTTTGACTTCTGAGGTATTTGTTATTGTTGTACTCATAAATGTCTCCCTTGATAATTTTTTCAGATTTTTTAGTCGCGAGGGAGGAAATACATTTTTCATGTATTTCCCCCTGTGCGTCCCACTGAAGCAAAAATTGTCAGTTTAAGAGCTATTTCGAAAAGCTCGTATAAAGAACTTTCACTTGATACTCATATCGGCTACCTATGATGAATTTTTTTTTTTCAGGGGCCACTCCCCTATATTGTAATCATCGATTCATGGAAAATTTTTGCGAATCCTAGAATGGTTACAAAGTCCTTTTGCTAGGAGCTCTCTCCTGCCTCCTCGACTTGTTTCACCTATGAGTATTAATTGTAGGTACTCATCTTCAGTCATTCATTAAATTGAATCAAGTGTTAAAGGCATGTACCTTAAACGTTGCAGTTGGGGGAAAATAAGTCAAAAATATTCAATCTTCGCATTTAAAACAGCCACTATTTTGTTTTACGATTACTGATACCACTAGTTGAACCGATTCTTAAAGATATTCATGATACCTATCATTTCTGAAATTTTCATGCAAATCCTAGCAAAGCTGCAGTGTCTGAGTCGGTAAAAAGCGCATATTGTTCCATAGCCATATGTTTCCATAGTAATACAGCGCATATTGTTTCATAGTAATATAGGAAAATTGAAGTCACTATAACTTTGTTTAATACCATCCGATCTTTATGAAATTTTCAGAATAGATGAATCTCATAAATAGTCATCTGTTTACTAAATTTTATTGAATTTAAGGGTACCGTTGAGATTTTATTCAAGAAAACGTAAAATCGATAAATCATAGTATTACTAACAAAGTTGAGCGAATTTTGACTTCTCACGTATTTTTTGTTATTGTACTCATAAAGGTCTACATACATAATTTTTTCAGATTTTTCGGATGGAAGGTGCCCAATCGCGAGGGGAGGTACGCGAAAAGTTCGTACATTTCCCCTTCCCCCCTCGGTGCCGGCAAGGCAATTTTAAGACTTGTTTTAAAAAGATCTCATTAAGACCTTTTCAATTACACCCCATTTAACTACCTCTGGTGAAAAAAATGGTAAAGGGTCACCTTCCTATATGGAGAAACCACTTCGAAAAAATTTTCCACACTAGAACTTTAAAGAAGTCACCACTTCTGACTTTCCCACGAATTTTCATGGTTGTAGCTTCTATCGTTTCGGAGAAAAAGTGCTGTGACATACAGACGGACGGACGGACGGACGGACAGACGGACACAGGTCGTGATTGCAATAGGGTTTTGTATTTTAGTACAAAACCCTAAAAAATGACACTGTGTGACTGTTCATCATCACCCTCAACATCATCGTCATCAATCCAATTTATCCTTTATACCTACGAATAATTTCATATTTGCGAGTAATTTGATATTCACATAATGAATTTTTCTAAATGAGGATTTTGCCACAAGCAACCAGATGCATCGTCAGCAAAATGCACTAATTGTAAGTCAAGTTCATGTTTACTATTACTTGTACTCGGGCACATCTTTTCTCGGATAGCTTTTTGGCTATGCGAGACCTAGACTGTCAGATAGTCAAGGTGAATATGCATTTTGCTGACGAGGTGGGAATTTTGTTTGGTGCTTGTGTTTATGCTAGCAAGTAAGTAAAATTTTTTTTTGCATATAAAGAATTGAAATGAAAATAAATTGGTTAGTCATTTAACCCTATTCATCGGTTTTTTTACTTAAATTAAGCTCTACGAAATTATCTCGGTAACAAGTGCTGTTAATAATTATCTAAAATAAAGGGCTCCAAGGTAATATCGCGGTAAGAAGTGCCGTTTTATATTAACAAATTCGCCTCGTATAAACAACAAACGATAACGCGGTTTTCAAGTTCCGCCGTTGTCTGCGATTACATGATTCGACGCAATATCCCGGTTCAAGTGCTGTGGATATTGAACAAGACTGACCCGTTCTGGCAAAGGAGCCGGACTGTAAACATTTGGCGATTGTGACAGGACACATTGCACTCCTCGAGTTCAAGGACACATCCCGTTCCACATTCCACGTTCTTGTATCCGCATTCTTCACATTTAAAAGGATCCGAATAGCTTCATCATGGAGAAACTCATCGCCGACCAGGAGGTCACTAGAAAGGAAATTCAGAGGATCATCTCAAACGCGGGGAAGGATCCGGCTCAGCGTAAGACTTTTGATTATTATCAAGAGTGATTGCGATGGCTGGAAGAGGCATGGGAGCAGTTTGAGTCTACCGATACAGAGATCAGGAACCTTCCTGACGTGCAACCACAGGATGACTATTTCATCAGCGATTACTACACTTCCATTGCGTCACATTGCATTGAAATATAAGAAGTTGTTTGAGGCAAAAATTCAGATGCTTTCATCAAACATTGAAGCCAGGAAGGCATCCACACAAATCCAGATGCTATCGTTAAACATCGAAGCAAGAGAGTATCCCATTCTGCTAGGGATAATCCTATACGCCAGCTGCTGAAGAAGGCCAACACAATGAGGGGGCAGTTAGACCACGTTCTACGCAGGTTGGCGGAAACATCTTCTGGATAATCAACAGCCTTCTATCAACTGCAAAAGGAAGCCGTCTCCGAGTACTGGCAGCAACTCGAAGCTTTACACCATCAGATTTGCGAAATAGTTGATGATCCTGAATCACTTGGTTATGACGTCAAGGGGGTTTTTAGTCGACAGGACCAAGTTCTTAGTGCCAAAGTTTCACTGACTGGCACTGACTGGCCAAGTGGACCACAGCAGATGCCCATAAACGACCAAACTTTAAGATCCAATAGTAGCATGAAAATTAAGCTACCTTAAGTAGAAATTCCGAAGTGCGACGGAAACTATTAATCGCAAATGCGCTATTGTCGAATTTACTTGGGCAATCATCTCACATGATTAAGCCAACTGCAAATATCAAATCACTCCACAATACGACACGTGAACGTTTAAAAGGATTGGAGAACGCCGGAATCTCAACGACAGGATGGGATCCTTTGTTGTTGTTTATACTTGTACGCAAGTTGAACAAAACTACACACGTGCGGTATGAGAAGTCATTAGCTCATCCAAGACAAGTTCAAACCATCAAAGGGCTCTTGAGTTTCTTAGAAAACAGATTTCAATCCCTGGACGCGCTCGGCACCAAATCCAGCATCCGCAAAGTCTTTAACTGCAGTGACCACCAATAACTGTATTGCTTGCAACGCATCACACCCACCTTTTGCGTGCAAAACTTTCCTGACCTTAACCCACAAAAATCGACTCAAGCTTATTCAAAAGGCTCAAAATGCGTTTACTGCGTTAATTGTTCCAAAAACATAATACGTTGCTACACCTCGACAAGAAGCAAGATGCAGCAGGAAAGAAAGCAGCTCAACGGCTGAAGTTCAAAACCTCATCGTCCACCACGAAACAAGATATTTCGGTTAGGCAGGAAGGCGAAGCATCGTCCTTAGGTACGAGTATAATGAAACCACAAGCGAAATACATGATGCTGAGTACATTGATAGTTACCATTCAAGGAAATGATGGCGCCAATACAACGTGTAGAGCTGTTTTGGATTCAGGGTACTAAGTAAATTTGCTATCAGAGCGAGTATGCCAGAAGCTTAAATTGACCAAAGATTCGAGCAAACTTGAAATATTTGGCATTGGAAATGGGTATCAGCACTCAACAGCAAGAGTTAATTTTCTGCAAAAATCACAGATCACGGCATTCACGACAAGAGTGGAGGCTCATGTACTTCCTCGCATAATATCCCAACAGCCATCGAGAGAGATCAACATGAGTGATTGGAGAATTCCCGACAACATATAACTGGCTAATCCTCACTTCTATCGGCCGGACAAGGTAGACTTGTTGCTGGGAGTAGAATTTTACTATCGACTCCTATCGATAGGCCAGATAAAATTGAGAGAGAACCTTCCCACACTTCAAAACACTATATTTGGTTGGATCGTTGGCGGATGCATAGGCGGAACAAACAGCGATAATGTTACCTGCGGAGTTGGCATTCAAGATGATGCAACTTCACAACAAGTCGAACGATTTTGGAACCAGGACAATTTGCCGCAAAGGAAGCAACACTTGTCTCCAAGTGAGAAGCAATGTGAAGCTCATTTCGCCCGATGGATCAAGCGCAAAGCAGACGGCACATATGAAGTTTCCTTACCCTTCACTACTGATTCATCCACTTTGGGTGATTCAAAGGACACGGCCTTGCGAAGGTTTTATAGTTTAGAACGTAAACTAGCACGTCAGCCCGACTTACAGCGAGAATATGTTAAATTGGATGAGTATTTAGCTCTAGGTCACATGGAAGAAATCACTGAAGTTCCCAGCATACATTACTACCTTTCTCATCGCTGCATCACCAAGCCAGACAGCATCACAACCAAACTGTGGGTAGTTTTCGATGCATCTGCGAAAACAACATCCAATGTAGCGCTCAATAATATCCTGCGTGCTGGTTCTACAGTTCAAGAAGAGCTTTTTTTCGATATAACTACGGTTCAGACAATATCGATACGTCCTAACAGCAGATATTGAGCAAATGTATCGGCAAGTCAGTATCAACCCAGACCAAAGAAGCTTCCAGCTAATCTTTTGGAGACGCTCTCCTGAAGAACCAATGCAACAGTATCAATTGAATACTATAACATAAGGGACGCGACCAGCATCGGATTTAGCAACAAAATATTTAGTGGACCTAGCACGTAAAAATCAGTCACCATTTCCGTACGCATCCCAGGCACTACTTCAAAATTGTTACGTCGACAAAATCATGACTGGAAGCAACAGCTTTCCGGAATTATTGGAAACCTAATCAGACCTCAAAACCCTACTTTTCCAAGCCTCAAGACATTCAGCTGTGCCTTGACTTCAATGAAAGCAGTGATGATTACATCAAAACCCTAGGTTTGACTTGCTCACGAGCATCTGATGTCTTCAAAATGAAGTTGGCTACGACCAGTTTAAATAGATATACAAAACGCACCGTCGTGTCGGATATATTCAGCATATTCGACCCTCTCGGATTCTTAGCCCGAATCGTACCGACCGCAAAAATACAACTTCAAGCTATTTGGAAACTAAAGCTAGACTGGAATGCTGCTTTGTCTATGGAAATGCACGCACGATGGACAATCTTTCGCGAAGAATTAAAAACCATTGAAGATATTGTTATACCACGATACATGTACTCCCACGGGCTACCAAGGTCAAGACAGCTTCACATATTTGCCCATGCAGCCAATTGAAGCTTTTGGTGCTGCCGCATATATACGCTCTGTCAAGCAAGATAACACTATCGTTTTTCGATTACTATGTGCTTAATCACATGTAGCACCCATCAAGACGATCATCCTTCCCAGGTTAGAGCTTTGTGCAGCAAAATTGGCTGCAGAACTGGCAGATCGAATCAAACAGATTCTCAACAAGACTGACCCGTTCTGGCAAAGGAGCCAGATCGTAAACAGTGACTACAGTGTCGAAAATGTGAGCAAATTATATTGTTGGTGAGAGCGAGAGCCGGAAATGAAAGAGACGAAATACGCCAAAAACTACAGCTTGCAAATAAAGTATTTCATTCAGTTTTGACGCGCTTGAAGACCAGCTGCATTCACGGGAAAACAAAACTCCATGTATACAAATCTGTGATAAGACATGTGCTATGTTATAGGTATGAAACATGTTCCCTGACCCAAGCATCCGTAAATATATTGAACTCCTTCGAAAGCGGGTACTAAGGCGAATAATCGGAGCGAGGATCAATGGCGAACTCGATACTATAATATGCTATATGGAATTTTTGACGAGCTGGAGGTCTCAACGATTGGAAGACTGCGGAAGCTACAATGGGCTGGCCATATGATTCGTATGCATGGAAAACCGATACCCAAAAAGGTATTCGTTAGAAGAACTGAAGGCCGGAAACTAGTGGGGAAACTGAGGAAATGCTGGCCTAACACGGTGTACGAGCGTCCGAGAATGCCCACTTTCTCTTATGGATGTTTCGATGCGGGAAGTGTGTGGAGGTGACTGTGAAGCCTCTACTAGTAACGAAGACTATCAGGCACTCTCCGTTATCGCTGGTATCTGCATGGAGGCTGTGCCCTCCGGTCGTTTCTTTTATGTGCTGTTTCAGGGCTGAATTTTGCATTGAAGTACTCCAGAACAATTTTAATGCCGTTTGGCGGCAATGCATCAACAATTCGATTTTTTGCCCGCGGGTGGTATGTTACATCCTACATACCCACCGACTAACCGGTTAGGGCACCCTATATCCGCCACCTGAGGACGCGTCCGATGAGTGTCTGAAAAGCCCACACGGACCACATTTACACTCATTAATTGTTTAGTTCCTAAACCAATATTGATTCTTTGATTTTAAAATATTTAAAAGTTCAAAAATACTTTGACTTAGAAATACAGCTGAAAATTAATTCCGGCAGTGTAGAGGGTTTATTATGGCAAAGAGGTATTATGGCCATAAATTCAGCAGACTTATCCAGTAAATATGATAGTATACAGAACACAATATGAAAATTGTATTTCGGTTGGGAACCTCATTACAGCTTAACAAAGATTTCAAACACTTCTTCTAAATAAAAAAATATGAAAACATAAAAAATTGAAAACGCATTACCTTGAAATCCTAACTTGCGAAGTCGTCACGCAAGATTTTCTTTTTTCTGAGGCGACTTGAAAAGATTTTCATCCATAAAGTAGGGTGGAAAATGATTGTCCTCCATTTTGAAAGTACGCTTGAGGAATTGAACAAGTCCATCCCTTACACGATTACACTATTAAAATTCAAGGCTACGCTACCATCTTCCAGGATAATTGCGTGCATGCAACCCTTTTAGGATTGCTTTATGGCGTTATAATGTGCCTTCCTGTCTACTCCTATTGACTGCATCATTTGATGTTCTCACGCTGCGTTTCGTTATAATGTTCACGACATTTTGTCAACCAGAGTCCTTAAAATACATTCATGGATAGATTGAATTTTTTCTTCGTTCCTCGAAAAGGGTTATGTTTTCTACTCACAATTGTATCCGTTTTTTTCTGAGATGATACTCAAAGTTTGTGCTGTGCCACAATGTCAAACAATAATGGTTGCGAAAAGGATATACTACTCACAATTCGCTGGTAAGCCTTTCATATAATTCCAATGTCTTTTTCCGCATAAGGATATCATATTCGATGCGAAGGGATTTGTTTTTTGACAGTGGACGGAAGTGAATTGAAATGCAAAGTTATGCTCAAATGATTGTGCAATCTCATGGCTAGGGTGCATATATGTATCTTGCATAACGAGGGGAGGTAGAGTTGTTAAATTGGTAATGGCCTTGAAAGTAGCGGTTAAACCATTATCTGGTTTGGATGCAATTATTTTGGTAATTTTATGGATCAGTTAACAAGATCAAATTCACATTTATTTGAAGTTTAATAAGAATGGGAAGATCGGAATGTGAGAATTACTCGTAGAATATTTTTGCATTGAATGTTTTCGTATTGATTGAGATTAATGGTTTGTCTAATACGTGCTTGATTTGTTTCAAAGATGATTTATTCGAATGATTCCAAGCTGAGCTTGCCGATTAGGCAAGCTGCAAGGCAAGAATTCTTCGTCATTGTCTCGAGAACATCTGTTCGTTATCGTCTCCTTAGTACCAATATAGGAACGAAAATACTGCATTAACCAGCCAGCCACATAGTAAACAAAACCTCATCGACATCTCAAGACCAACATGCACGCAAGACCTCAACAATACGCTGGGCATACCTACAAGATACATACATACCTTGATGGTTCGAAAGATGCAGGTTGCCGTTCTGTTGTTTGCTGGTTAATTGTGCCCGATGTTGATAAGACAAGACGTCTTCTATGTCATCAACAGCACGGGCTTGGTCTCTAGGAGGCAACAGGCTGTCGTTGTTGGTCGCTACCTTCAGTGCATTTTAGTTCATTACCTGGAAGAAGAACATTAGCCTAATGATTTGCACCTGTCCTTGTAACACACAGCCCGTGCTCGTCGTTAAAAATTACGGCGGTGCTTTCCAATACGATCGAAAAGGAAAAAAGAAACAATTAAAGTTTTGTGTGGATATGTGCCGTGGCCACAATAGTTAATGGTTGGTTAAAGAAAAAGTATTACCGCTTAAAGGAACCCCAAATGCACATCGTCATTCTTTTTTTAAGGAAAAGATTCAAATGTATGAGTGATTTTATGGTACGAGCAGCATCTACTCGCCCATTCAAAAGCATCGTATCGTAAAAATTTTGCAAACATATTGTAAAATTACGAGTATCTTAGTTAAGATGAAAAATTAAATTACCTCGCCACATTAAATGGGTCACCTTGACAATTCTGACAGTAATTCTTGCAGTCCCTACGATTTTTATGGTAAACGCCCATAACAATGTAATGAAATCACCCGGAGTGCCTTCTAAATTCGATTCATGAAGGAAATTTTTCGGATGAACTTAAAAATTACAATATTTATTCTTCATCTTCTATGGCATAGCTCCAAATAAGACGTTTGCTCCCAGCAATATTCTACGATTTTATTTCGAATCAAAGTCGTAGGCAGGAAAAAAATTCGGGGGGAGGGGTTGTGTCCGCTTGTCGATGTTTGAAAAAAAAAATTAAATTTGTGGTCAAAGGGCCATTCTATAGGGTTCTTAATTTGATATCCCATGTTTTTTTGTGGTTGGGAGGTGAATGCTCCCATGCTCGAAAGAAGGCAACTGGACTACCCACTAAACACCTCCCGTGTCAATCTGAGAACCTAGCCTGGAACCGTTTGACACATTACTTCGGGCCAGGTCTCGTTTTGTTATGCCGTGAGGCACCTTGAAGCTGGGGGATTCATTTCCTAGCGGGGGGGGGGGAGAAAGTGCCACACAAGCTATCCCTAGCCCCAACACCCACGGCTGTTGTGAGTCCCTTTTATATTTTAGGACTGCCCGAGCATAATGTGCCACCTGGTTCCATTTGTCAACCGATTCGAGCATCACCGCAACTATATTCATATCCGGGGTCTCCCTGTAGAGTTCCCTTCGCAGCCTGACCCATTTCGTACACGCAAAAAATGTGTGTCAGGCATTGCCCTTCTCTTCTGGGCAAAACCGACATTCGGGAGACCGTGACTTATCAATCTTGTGCAGGTAAGACTGAAAACACCCATGCCCGCTCAAAATCTGGGTCCGATAGAAGTCAGTCTCACCATGCCTTCAATTTAGCCTGGGTCTCACATCCGGGATGAGGCGCACAGTCCACCTTCTCTTCGTGCAATTCACCCAGGACTGCTGCCAATCGTTTTACGAGCACTGTCTCTCCTGGCGGACAACAGTCTCCCTCACATCCTCGTTTCGGGGCAGCTAAATAGCGCGGCGCTCTCTAGCAAGGAGGGTGGCAGGTATCACGCCTGCAATGACTCTCACCGCCGAATCAGAAACTGTCGGATACGAAGATGCAATCCTCAGTGCCCCTCTTCTCTGTACGTGTGCCAAGCGTTTTCGGTATACCTCCTTGCTGAGAGCGTCGCCCCATACCTCTGCTCCGTACAGTAGCACTGACCCTACAGCACTCATCAAGAGGCATTTTCTTGATGGGCTGGGTCCCCCTACGTTGAAAATAAGTCAACTCAGAGCCGATACTCCTGAAGCAGCCTTCTCAGCCGTTGCCTTGATTTTCTCAGAGAAACTCATCTTCGAGTCGATCAGTAGCCCCAGGTGCTTCACCGCTGGCTTCGATTCGATTCGCATATCTCCAATACTGATCATTCTTACTTTAGGGATTCTCTCTTTTGTCAAGATGACCACTTCGGTTTTTTCCAGTGCTAAACTGAGCCCGCGAGCAGTCATCCAGTCCCTCACTTGGCGCATTAGCATACCTAGCCTAAGTTGCGCTTGTTCAACGGTGCGTCCAGCGACCAGAGCCACAATATCAACCGCATACCAGACCAATCGTGACTCATCTGGCATCTCAAGTCTCAGTAGGATGTCGTAAGACACGTTCCACAGATCCGCATCAAGGATAGATCCTTGGGCCACACCCGATGTAATTTCCATCCTTCATTGGCCCTCTGTCGTGTCGTAGAGCAGGCTTCGGTCCTTTAGGTAGTTCCTCAAAAGCCGCATTAGATATTCTGGAACTTGAAAAGGGGTTTCCAGCGTATCCAGAATATCCACCCATCTAGCGGAGTTGAAGGCATTCCTGATGTTGAGTGTCACCAACAGGACGATCCGTCGCTTGGTGCGACTATATACCTCTGCCTTTTGGACCACGCTCACCACCTCTGCGATCGCATCAATGGTAGAACGTCCTGCTCTAAGGCCGTTCTGCCGAGGAGATAGTCCCCAGCAGCACGAATCGCGTCAGTGAGTCTACCCTGGATGAGTTTCTCTAGCACTTTCCCAGCCATGTCGAGCATGCATAACGGGCGGTATGCAGACGGAAATTCGGGATTTCCCTTCCCCTTGCTGATCAGCACGAGCTTTGGCACCTTCCATCGTACCGGAAAAAGCCCGTCCCGTCAACAAGCGTTGAATGTGCTGAGCAGCAAGTCAGGGCAATGGTGATAGACAAGCCGCAACACCTGACTACCTCTTCCAGTTCCGGGTGTGAAGAGTGGTCACTCGACTGCTGCGGTGGGAAAGAGTGGCCGCACTATCTCGTCCATCCTTTCCACATCATCTATACAAGGTTTTCGTAGTACACCAAGCTTCCGCATAACTAGCTTGTAGCCAAGGTCCCACGGATCGTTGTTCACATTGTCCACTAGATCTTGCCAGCAGTGAGCCTTGCTGTTGTTAATCAATTTGGAAAGGCATTGCCTGGCCGACTTATATGCTGCCATGCGATTGCTTGCCTCGTCCTGGCTCCGTGCCCGTTGAGCCTCACGCCGAAGCTTGTGACACTCCCTTCGCTTTCAATTGACCACCAGTACACTGGGGGCTTGCCGTGCCGGGGTTTTCGAGGGGGCATAGAAGTTTTGCAAGCAGTCGTGATGAGCTCATAGTTGAGTTCCCTACGTCTTGAGCTTCCAGTTCTTCCGTCCCCTCCGAAGTCCCCTGCAGAGGTACACCCGTTGTGAGAACCTCGACGAACCTCCATCCAATTGTAGAAAGCCAAGATTACGGACATTGGGAGACAGCATCACTAACCATAAGCAGAATGTACTGATGATCACTGGCTGAGTAGTCCTCTAATACTCTCCAGTTGTGTATCCTCCGTACTAAGGACTCCAGGGCGAATGTCACGTCCGGTATGGTTCCTTCACAGCCAATACGGCGGAAGGTCAGCGTATTGTCAGTGTTACGTACGACGAGCGCCGTCCTGACCACCACTTCTAGAACTCGTTTTCCCCGCGGATCTGTTTGAGGCATGTCCCATGCGATTGCTTTTGCGTTGAAGTCTCCCCCAACGAGCACGTTCCCGTCTGCGTTCGAAACAGCGCCCTCCAAAGCCTGAAGCTTGGCCTGGAAATGATATCGATTCATTCGGCGTTAGGTACACACTAAAGAAGGTGGTCCCTGAGCACCGAACCCACACAAAACTACCCCCCCCCCCCCCCTCCACAGCTCTCCGCCTGGGAATCACTATTTCAAACCAAGATGGTAGCAGTACCAGTATCATCAGGATACAATGATGCTGAACTTTTAACATGATGTCGCTCACTCAGCAGCATAACGTCGGCTTTCATGTCCCTCGCAAACTGCTCTAGCAGATTTTGGGCGGTTGAACAGCGAAGTAGTTTTAGCTGCAGGATGGGGGTCATTGAAGCTCTGATTTTGCCTTGGCTAGGGCTTCCTGGAGCACCCGGCATTTTCCTGATCCCAAAGCGTGTCCAAAATCGGGTCTTGGAATAGTATCCTTGCAAAGAATACAATGTGCCTCTTTCGTACACTCTTTTCTTTTATGTCCCATTTCACCGCATTTGTAACATAGAGAACTCCTATCGGGTCCTTTGCATACTTGTGCGGTGTGACAATAGCCAAGGCATTTGAAACATTGAAGAGGTGTTACTCTTTGCCGTATCCAACAAACAACTCACCCTATTCAAACTATGACCTTATTCAGAAATTGTTCGGCGTTCTTTTTGGTCAAGTCAATTATGGCCATGAGTAGTCCCCTATGGTTTTCTGGTGTCAGCCTCGCCTTAATTCTTCCCACGCCAGGGAACTCCCTTTTGATGGCCAGATCCGTGACGTAGTGAATGTCTCTTATTTCAATCATTGCCATCGGCTCGAGTGAGGCTATAGCTGCACTTTTGCCAAGGACTTTCTTTACTGCGTCACAGAATGCTTCCCTACTATCGGCCTCTGCTCCAAATTCGACGAGTCTGTGGCCCACCCGCGTTGATCCTACTACTTTAATAGCAGTGTTAGTGTCTTGGGCCTTAAGTTTCCCCTGATGTCCCGCAGCACTTCCACGTAGGATCGACCATCTTGGGGTCTTACGAGCAGTGTTTGCTGCCGCGGTCTTTGTCGGGGCTTCTTTTTTTCCTGTTTTGCATCAGCTCTTTTTCTCGTTGGGGGTTCATGTGAACTTTAATTTCTGGCACTTTCTGAAGGAGATTCTTTGCGGCTTTCTTCACTCGTTTTGTAAGCCTTTCTTGAACCCGCCATCTGGTGCTTCACGCCCATCAAGTACCTCTTCTTTCCTTCTTTTATTCCGATCTCCTTCAATTGGGCTAGACGTCATTCTTTTATTGATTTTTACTGGTGGAGCTATCTGCGTGTGGCCTTTAGATTTCACCCCCAGCGCTTCTTTCACCTTGTGTTCGGATTGGGCCTTTAACCAGCTCCTTCAATAATGCCCTATGTGGTCTAGGAGCTCCTCTAGTTCAAGGAGCCCAAACTTGACTGCTTTGCTGATTTTTAGGGAGTCGCATGCAGATTGTATTCTTTTCAGAACATCTCCCGCTTTTCGAAATAGCCTTTCTTCTTCGTGTTGCTGGGCGGCAATTGTACTTTGCAATCATCCTTGGAAGATGTTATCGCTTTCCGTTTCCAAATGCAGTACGTCCATCACTTTTCGACGTTGGCTATGCAATCACACATCGTCGCTTCATTTGTCTGTCAGTCTATTCTTTTCCTGCCGTAATCTCCTCGTTGACTTCAGAGTGATTCTTTATTATGTTGGGATTTACGACTCTTGCATCAGTCGCTCCGGTAAGGATTGCAGCAGTGACCATCGAATTCTCGATGTTCTTTATATTTTCTTCCACCGCCTGAAAACTGAAGCGTCTTGCAGTTTTCCGCTTGTCCGTTATAGGACGCTCTGGCGTTCGCATCATTTTTTTGCTTCACCCAAACGCTGGAGGAATCTCAGTCTGGGCCAGACTGTCTGCGAATCTCCGTATTTTGCCCGTCTTCACTATCATTGTTTTATTCGTCGTTTTTGTCATCATTAGTACCGCTCTCGATGTGCTGTTGACGTCGTGGCTGCAGCTGCTGGCTGCGTCGTCGTTACTATTTTTATTTCTTTTTTTGAGTTTTTTAAATCTTTTTTGTACGTTTTTGGTTGCTCCGGTTTTATTGGGTCCCCCCTCGGAGCCACTAACTCCATTCGTGTGTGTAGTCACCTTTTCGGTCCCATGGTTATCTTTGCAGAGCAGGGAGGCCATGCGAGGGTTGGCACAAGCCCTTATGGGGACGAGTTCTCAGAGCCAGACCAGCGCTAATCGGGAGTCTATCTCAACCGAACCTACACTACCAACCCATTGGTGCGAACTTCGAACGTACTCCGAGGCCTGCCAAGGTTTTAACGGGACGGAGAGGGTATGATAGTTAAATTGGAGCCGTTTACACACGAGTGTCGCCCTGGCGCTACTGTGCAAAGCAACTAGGTCCAAAGCATCATTCCCGCCAGTCCAAAGCATGAATTCCAGTTCGTTGTCCAAAGCGTGGTCCAGATCCAGTCGGGGTCGTTACCTGTCATCCCAGGCGGGAACCTCATGGCGCCCCCATATCCTCGGGTCCGTGGGGGTGGCGCACCCCAAAGAATGCTGGCCTCCAAGAGTGCTCTTGTCTACCGGCATTCCCCCTGCGGGAATTTCCTCGGGTACGCGGGGCGGAACTCCCCAAAAAATGCTAGCCTCCAAGAGTTTTCTGGACCGGATAACTTCGTGAATAGTTTGGCAAACACTACTGCCACCGTATGTGATGAGCCCCACTGGAATCTCATCAATGCCCAGTGCTTGATTATTCTTTTGGGCTTTGATTATGAAACAAACTTCATCCAGAGTTGGTGAGGCCAATGGAAGCTCTCCGCAGACATCTATAGGCTCCGATGTTCTGGAGCTATGCCCATCTTTCCTTAATCTTGGTTGCATCAGCGATTATATTGCCGATGTCATCACGACAGAGCATGATTTTAAGCTGATAACCACGTTTCAGGCTTTTCACTACTTTGTACGCTTGTCTTGTGTTTTTTTTGTTGCTAAACTTACATCTATACTCCACCTCGCCTGAATCTTTTTATCTAACGCATTCTGGCACTCATTATCGAACGAATCATTCCTCTTGCGCCGGGCTTGATGTCCGATCGTCTGTTCTGCCATGGTCCTGATAGCCACTTTCACTTCCATCCAGAGCTCGTTGCTCGTCTTAAGCGATGCATCTAATAAGATGGGAGCCAGCTGCTTGTCGAGGGTCTCCGTGAAATTTTTTACCACACACGCCCTTTAGAGACTTTGGGTGTCAAACTTTTGTAGCGGGCTGGTCTTCGCTGATTATGCCTTTGACATACGACATCGATAGGTTAATTTGATCAAGTAATGATCTACGTTACAATTGGCTCCTCGGTATGTACGGACGTCAGCTATGCTCGAGGCCCATCGTTGTTGGATCTGGTTTTGTGTGTTGCCATCCGTTGATATCCAGGTCATTTTATGAATGCATCGATGCGGGAAGCAAGTCGAACGTATGAGTAGATTTCTGCTTCATGCAAAGTCAGGACTGGCCGTTGTTATATGTTTCATCGTGGAGGCTATATCCTCCAGTCGTTCCCCCATGAGATAGCACATTGACAATCTTAGCGTTGAAATCACCCAGAATTAGTTTTGTGTCGTTTATGGGCAATGAGACGGCCAGTCTTTTCAGGTTCCTTTTTTCGTTTGCGAGGTCGTGGCCGTGAGTGCAATCCATTTCCAGGCCTATCTGCAGGTTTCGAAACATTTTGAGGTTTTCCAGGGACGGGGAGTTAGCCCGTCGCCCAACCACCATTCCGGTGGCATGGTTATAACGTCGACTCCATTATCAGGCGCGGAAGATTCACCTTCACCCTCTTGCGTCCTCACAAAGGAGGTATAAGTAGGATTTAGTAGCAGTGCTGTAGATGTGTTTACAGTTATCATCATTTCTCGGCACTTAATGTTTCATTATTGGGGAACCAGTAAACCCAATGTGCACCCCGAGAGCATTTACTACCATTTAATTGGGGGGCTTGGGATGAGGAATCATGGAAGCTATGGGCTAGGGAAAAAAGGTGTTCCCTCCTCCTTTCTCAAACGGGCTTGGTGGAGTTACATGAATGTATTACCACGGTAAAATATTTAACATGCTAGGCTTCGAAATCAAAGTCAAATCAATAAGCTCATCATTCGAATAGTTAATACCGGGAAAACATTATTGGAATTGGGAGTGCATGTACATACAATTTTTAAATTCCAAATAAGTGCACACTAAATCTAGCACGCGAACAATTTTTCTGTATGGCTCAAAATTTAGAACAAGTTAAAAGTAAACGAATATCTGTACCTCATTTATTGAAAATTATAGTTTATAGAGTAACTCATACCGTTATTTCAAAGTGGAAGAGAAAAAAATTGCTCCTACCGATGTGTGAAACACCTTTAACTGCATGCCCGACTCAAATATCTAAATAACGCTCAAAGCAAAGATAAGAAAACCTGCTCGAAACAGTTCTCCTACAGCACGTAGAAACTCAATATCAGATGGAAATTCAAGTAGATTGACAGCAAAAAAACGAGGGAAATTGATTAAGAAATCACCAGAGTCATCAGAAGATGAGAATGATGCATGAGATGTTCGCAGCGACAAAGTAAGCGGGCAAAAAGGACTGCACGTATACCACCGGTGATACATGGGAATCGAAAAGTAAGAAGAACACGGCAGAATAATAATGAAAATAGCGATCATCATTTGGGTGAAAAATCATCTGTGAAATCTCGAAATGTACTAAATACTCATTATGAATCCGATCACAGTTATCACTTAACATCAGGGCCACGGAGAGCAGCTTTAGAGCCTGATACCTAACAAGAAGCTGTACGACCCACAACATGTATGCGATATGTTGGAGGAAGTTGGAGTGGCAAACAAATACTGCTGACGAACAAGATGAAGATGAAAACCAATGTGGAACAATGGTATGTCATCGCAAGATTGAAATAATCTGCCTTATTTTTTTAGTTTTCAATCAATTTTTTTTTTCACAATAATGCAGATCCAAGTCAAAAGAGCGCTCGGCCAAGAACATATAGTAATAATAGTCAAGAGGAACCAAGCAGTGAAACGAGCAGTACAACACTCCTTTCTTGCTAGTCCAGCTCAATTTGTGAACAGTTCTCAGAGATACCCTAAGATACTGCATTGACAATTCTCAGGAGTTATTATTAGTCTGAATTTCTTAGATGTTCCATAAGTTAATTGTATTAACGAGGGAAGATGTTTTGAAAAGTGCTAAATGAACTTTATTAGATACGCTGGTCTTACTCGGTCAACGGACCGAGACAGTTGGAGGCGCTGTTTGCAGGAAGCGAAGGCCCAAAAGGGGCTGTAGTACTAAGAAGAAGAAGAAGATAGATCACTGGAGAAGAGGCTGGATAAGCGCCAAATCAGCTGTCTGATCTAGGGAAAATTTAAATCAACCCGAGAACGGAAACGATTTTTTTCTTACTTATATTTTGAAAGATTGCAAACGTCCGAAACATGAAATTAATTATAAAGTAAGTTTAAAAAAGAATAATGTGCTTAAATTTCAATTATATTTATTATGTTACGAGGCATATGATAAAAGACTTCTGACAACTTAAATTATGGAATTTAATTTAGGGACACAGTAGTCTTGGTACTCTTATGCCGAATCGCATTGATGATAGCGTAATTCACTCGGAACACAATTCAGAGATAGAAAAATCAATAAAACTCATGCCTTCCATAGTAAATGAATTTCAAACCTCGACAATGCAATTATTGTTCAACCGTGATTTGTAGCCTTGCAACAGAGGCATACCATCATATAAATTGACTGTTTTACTTCATTGTAAATAAAGAAGTCTCCATTACTGCGCAGCTTAATAGTTCCATGCTCCCTCGACACTTTATAGGTGGGTCCTTCCAACGACAAATCCAAATCATCTGTGAATTCTTTAGCATTCCGTCCAGGAAAATAATCCTTGGAATGCATCAAGTATCGAAATAAATGCCCTCACAGAACCACTAACGTTTGATTATCAAACACTGGAGTGAATCCTATTCCCGGCAAAGAGTCCACAAGGACAGTCCAGCGGCTTAATTCGCTCTCAATGTGATGAATTTCATAGTCGTTTTTCCGATCGGCAAGCTCCAATTCAATTTCCAATGGTTCATCCTTATGATCAATCTGCATCGAAAAAGCTGGTTGTGTGATCTTCAATAGGAATTTGTTTTACTGTCTGATTAGGGAGCAATGAGTATTGTTGTGATTTAGTAGCGCCTTAGCTGTACGTGCTGGATAGAACACAGCCGCATTCTCATCGGGAAGTTCTTGGAATGCTTCGACAGAAGGATTCTCGGACTGCACATAATTAAATTAGAAATTAATTAACCAATTAAACATATATGTAAAGTACAATACTCACACTTTTAATGTTCCCAGCAACTAATCTTCTTATATTTATTTATTTATTTATTTACAGAATGTTATATACAGACTAGAAAAATCCAATTATAATATAGAAAAAGTAGAAGTTATAAAAGAATTTATCAATCAATACATATCCAAGCAAAACTAGAAAAATTAGGTTACAAAGCAAGAAAATTAAAACTAGAACGTACGCTCAAGTTAATCTACAAAACTATAAAGAAGAACAAATTGTCTCAGTTTATTTTTATATTGCGCAAAAGAATGAGATGTCGGACCAAGTCCAATATGATTACGTGGAAAACGTACCAATGGCGAAAAATAAAACACATTGGTTCTGGCAAAGGGAACGTTAAAAATCGTTGTCGATCTACTTGAGCGCTGTGCAATATAGGTGAATATCTCATTACAGAGATTCATTGGCAAGAGTTTGTGGTTCATTTTAAAGAGCAAGCATTCATCAAGAAATAAACGACGTGAGACTAAAGAAGGCATGTGCAAGAGGGATAGACGATCATTATAGGGGGAGTAGGGGATGCGAAATTTAAAGAGAAGAGAGCGGGTAAACCTACGTTGAACAGTCTCCACTGTATTACATAGACTGTGTCGATGAGGACTCCAAATTTGCGAGCAATATTCGAATAAACTTCTTACGGGTGAGAAAAATAAACAAATACAGGAAGAAATATTTTTGAAGCCTTTGGTGGATCTTAATACAAAGCCTGACATTCGAGAGGCTTTGCAAACCACCTGGGCTATATGTTGCCAATAATGCAGCTTAGTGTCAAAGAGTACTCCAAGATCTTTATGGAGAATGACTGATTCCAGGGAAGCACCAGATAAGGAATAATTAAAAGGACATAAGCGAATAGGATTTGAATAACGATGGAAGTTCATTGATAAAAACAAGGAATACTAATGGGCCGAGAATGGACCCTTGAGGCACTCCAGAATCCGGCAAGAAGGGAGAAGACCTCTAGGAATTCACAGTGACTACGCAATTACGGTTGACATTGAACGAGTGGAACCATCGACAAATAGATGAGCCCACACCAAGATCACCTAATTTATTAATAAGTATACGATGATCCACTGAATTGAAAGCCCTAGAAAAATCTGTATAAATGACATCTGACGCAATAGTATTTGAAAATGAAAGCAAGTTCGTGAGAGTGGACCAACTTGATAAAGCCATGCTGTTCACTAGCAAAGGATGGAAATAAGAAGGGATAAATCTGATCATACACAATTCTTTCAAAAAGCTTACGAAAACACGGAAACAGGGAGATAGGATATATTAGACTTATCACCCGATTTGTAAACCGGAAATACATTAGCCTTTTTTCAAAGAACAGGAAATTCATTGTCAGAAAGACTGCGATTGAAAAGAATGGACAGGGGAACACACAAAGCAGATGACAAAGATTTGGCAAAAACATTAGGAATTCCATCCGAACCACAGCCAATATTATTGTCTAGACCTTTTAGTAATGACTCTATGTCAAGAGGACTTACCTAGGCAAAGGACAAATTTAAGGACATACCGAAAGTATGATCAGAATTTTCAGCAGTTGACGTACCATAAAATGAAGAAAAATGTTGAGCAAAGGGTTCACAAATCTCGTAATCATTGGATGAAGAGAATCCATTACAGTGCATCGAATTCGGCAAATGATGTATGACCAGAAAGGTTTGCTCAGATTCGTTCTGATAGGATCTTCAACATAATCAATATACTTTTTTTGGGCAATATTAACCAATTTTTACCCTCCTCTGCGTAAACTTTTATAGCTAAGAAGATGAATCGCAGAGCCAGTAAGACGATAGTTAGTACGGGAAGCTTTCTTTGCTTTTAAGATAGAGGTGATATTTCTATTTAGCCAAGGAGCGTCTTTTGATCTCTTTCGAAAACAGATAGGTGTATATTGTGAGATCAGAGATTCAAGAAAGCTATAAAATTTTTGTACGGCACCATTAATATTTAAATTAAAGCAAAAGGAAAACCAATCAATGGAGTTTATTTCAGCCTCCATTTGACTATATTCAGCTCTCACGAAATTAAAGCGGGGAGAAAAGACTTTGTTCAGAGCAGTTTTAGAAGGCAAGAAAATAGAAAAATGAAGTGGAGGATGGTGAGGATCAGGGATAACGTATTCAATTAGCGAAGCAGAAAGAAAAACGGATGATTTAGGAATGTTAGACAAGACTAGATCTAAAGCTTTGTTACTAACATTGGGGACATTGTTGAATTGGGCAAGTGAAAACATGGAAAGAAATGAAGAAAAGGAAATCAATTGGCAGTCGATTAAGCTAATTTCAGAAAATGATGCATCCCACACAACATTTCGGGGGGTTAAAGTCACCACAAATAACAAGCGAAGAAGAAGGAAAGCGGTTGAAAATTAAGGAGGAGAGTTCCGAAAAGAATGTTTCATAGACATGTAAAGAGCAACCAGGGGAGATATAAACAGAGAGGATCAATAAAGAAATGTTAGACGATAGGGGAACTGAAACACTAATGCACTCAACAGGAGAAGGGAGTAGAAAGTCGCAAGAATAGGCACCTAGAATTGATCGCTGAACGGCAATTAGAACACCACCACCATCAAACTTACCAACGCTCAAGCGATTTCGATCATTACGAAAAAAATTATGAGAAGGCAAAATTTCATTATCATGTATATTTTCAGTGGGCCAAGTTTCCGTGAAGCAAACAAAATTGTCAATGAACAAAAGAGAGGAAGGTCGAACTTCATTGGTCTTGGTTCGTAAGCGTCAAACATTCTGATAATAAAATGCAAACGAGTATCTAAATTAGTTTTTAAGTTCTGTTTCGCTGACGAATACTTGATCGAAAATTTTTCCGTATATCAGTGACAAATTCCTTAGCAAACACACCATTAGGCCCAAAAACAGGTCTTAGGAGCGCTTTGTGTTCCATGTTTGTTGTAATACGGAACGATGAGATCCTCTGCACGGCGAGGTTATCAGGCGTTAGTTTTTTGCAGAGCAGTGAAGAAGGTTCAAATCATAATTTCGGAATAACATAGCTTTTGATAAGATCAGGACTCGTCTTATAGGCCAGACGAGATATAAAAATTTGCGCAGGTGGAGCAGTTACATACAGTGACGCAAGCTGATGTGGTAAGTTCAACATATGAGGAGGAGCAGCTAGCAAAGTCTCCAGTCACGCCGACGATTGTAAGTCTGTACAATTTTTATCTCTAGAAGATAAAGGAGAAGTGTTAGAATTAAATGCAGTCGTTTTGGCAATGGCTCCTTTGCTAGGAGTAGGAGCAGCTGATAAAGTCTCCTCTGATATCGACGAGTGAAAATCAACAATATTTTTATCTCTAGAAGATAAAGAAATAATTGAATTAACTGTTGCTCTTTTGGGAGTGGCTCCCATACTCTTAGCTCCAGGAACATTTAGAATTGGCTGAGCAAGAATATCGCTCGACATAGCCACAATTGATGTGGTAGGATGCACTGCAGCAGATTGAGTTGCAGTACTGTTCAAATTAGCATTAGCCAACGAATTAGCCATCCGACCCCCAACATCCAACAGTAGATTAGAATGCTCTTTCAATATACGAATAGTATCCGCGATTGTCACACCTTGACCTTGTGTTGTGTATAGTGCACGACTTTGAACGTGTTTCACCATTTCTGGGTGCAAATTTCAATACAATTTGCAAATTGCCTTGCTGCTCGACAGGAATCTTGACGTCTGATTGTTTGGAACTGCATTAACTGTAAGGAGCTGTCAGTTTTACCTTTGTATGACGTCAACTCACACAAATTGCAGAGCAAAACGGCCAGATTTAAGGAGACAGGAGTTCAATTCTACAGCGAGGACGCTTGCGTGGAATCAAAAATAGGAAAGTTAAGAATAATTACAATAAAAACTTAAGAAAGCGCTCCGCGCCTACGTAGGAAATCTTTAAGGCAATTTACAATATTCAGAAAATTCATAAGACAACGATAGTTGAACCTTTTGTCACTACAAAACAAAAAACCATGAAATCCGCTACCAAGAAAATGTAGAATAACTAATTTTTCGAAAAAGTATCATATTCGCGAAACGTCAACTTGGGATTGGAATTTGCATATTGATGTATGTACATATATCAAATAAATGTAAAAACAATTAAGATATTTATTTATTCATTTATTTATTTCATCTTACAGACTAACCAATCCAATAACAAAATGGAACGCAAAGAACAATTACAGCAAAATTTAAATGAAAAAGAATAATAAAATGTCGATAATTAAAAGTTAAACCAGTAGCAAGTCTCTTAGTTTTTTCTTAAATGCTATGTAAGAAGAGGGGAAAGGACCAAGCTCGAGATTATTATGATTTCGTTCGATTCTTAAGATTGGTGAATAGAAATATAAATCAGTTCTAGCATATGGGATAACGAAATAAGAATTCATCCGAGATGAACGAGATGTTTGTCGGAAACGCAGCTCAGAAAAATATTTAACGGGACCTGATGGTAGCTGAGTTTGTACAAAAAACATTGGTCTAAATAAGTTCATCGGGATATTAGGGATGGAAGAGATAGGAAAGATAAACGACTTTCATAAGGCTGATACGGCAAATTAAACTTAAGGAAAAGAAAACGCGTGAACTTTCTTTGGACAGTTTCTAAAGAAGTCACGAGATAAGAATATAGGGGGGACCAGATAACAGAACAGTATTCAAGCAAAGGGCGAACAAGACAAACAAACAGGTGGACAGAAGAAGAGATGCTATTGAATTTATGTACATGTCTAAGGATAAACCCGGAAGCCCTAGACGCTTTAGTAATCACATTTAAAATATGTGCATCAAATTTGAGTTTTGGAGCAAAAGTTACTCCAAGGTCTTTATGACAAAACACTTCAGAGAGCAAAGCATCATTTAATATATAATTAAAATAAATAGGAGAGCCCTTAAGAGAAAAAGTCATTTTATGACATTTAGTAGTGTTAAGACATAAATAGTTTGAAGCACACCATTTATTTAGAGATCAGATCAGTTTAGGGGAGCTGACAGTCTAAATGGGATTTGACTGCTCGAAATACTTTGAAGTCATCTGCATACAAAAGGCACGAGGAATTAATTACAAAGGGAAGATCATTTATGAACAACAGAAAGAGAAGAGGCCGAAGAATTGAACCTTGTGGATTGCCAGATGAAGGATAAAAAGGACTAGACGTAGTACCAGAGAGACTTACTTGACAGGGACGACACGATAGATAAGATGACATCCAAGATAGAAGAGCACCCGAGATGCCAAGAGCTTCAAGCTTACGGCAAAGACGCAAATGATTCACAGTGTCAAAGGCCTTGGAGAAATCTGTGTAGATCACATCAACTTGCAGTTGGTTATCCAAAGCTCTTGCAATACTGTTTGTGAACTCCATTAAATTAGAGGTAGTGGAGTATCCTTTGAGAAAGCCATGCTGCTCTGGAGCAATAATAGGAGCTAATGAGTTTGAGAGTCGATTATGAACCAACCGTTCAAGTAACTTTGGAAAGCAGGACAGTAAAGAAATAGTGCGATAATTGGAAACTGACGTAGGATCACCACTTTTAAAAATAGGCACAATATTAGCTGTTTTCCAAGGGTTTGGAAAAGTACCAGTACTCAAACTTAGATTGAAGAGGAGAGATAAAGGAAAACTAAGCGATGAGGCTAACGACACCCGGCCCAGGGCTGATATAAGAATCAAGAGCATTGATCAAAGCTTCGACTTCAGATGCATCTGTAGGAATAAAGGGAATTGGGACGGGAAGATGATTAGGTAAGACAACAGGATGCACAGCTGCAGCGGGAGAAGAGAAAGTTGAAGAGAAAAATTGGGCAAATGAGTCTTGAGGAGAAGAAACCTCTGCACCATTCCAACGGACCTTACTAGGAATGGAAGAAGAGGATTTCAGCGACCTTATATAAGACCAAAAAGGCTTTGTATTATTAGCGACAAGAGAGCTATCCAGACTGCTGAAATAAGTCTTCAGAGCATATCTGATCTCTTTTTTGGCAATAGCACGCAGCCTGCTAAAATGACATCTTGCTTCAATAGTGCCGAGTGTTTTAAAGACACGATGTGCCTTATTTTTTGCTCGTAGGGCACTAAGCACTCGCTTTGTAAGCCAAGGCTTATGATTTGCTTTACGGAATGTCTGAAGATGCGTATAACAGCGAATAAGATTATAAAGATATATGTAAAATTTATCCAAAGCAGTCTCACAATTTAGGCCTCTAAAGAAATCTAGCCAGTTGACTGAAAGTAATTCTGTATTAATAGCTTCATAATAAGCTTTAAAAAAGTTAAGTTTTGGAGTAGGGTGAGGTTTGTTAAATTTAATTTCATCGACTATAAGATCTATAGATAAAGGAGGAATGTGCCAATCAGGAGGAACATACGGATGTAAGGCTTGAGATACAGATAAGTAGCCAACTGGAACATTTGATAGAACAAGGTCAAGGAGACGACCATTAGGATTGCGGATATGGTTAAATTGAGAGAAGGAGCAATGAGATAGGAAAGATGACAGGGTTATAGAAAATGTATCAACTGACGAGATTGAAGGAGTAGTATAATTTTTCCACTCTATGTATGGTAAGTTAAAATCCCCGCAAACTAATATTTTGGCGTGAGGATGTCGCAAAACTAGATAAGAGGATAGATCATCAAAAAACGTCTCATAAACAGTTAAAGGTGAATTACAAAGAATTTAAATAGACAAAATCAAGAACTCTGTATTATGAGGGAGAGACATTTTGATAATAACACATTCTAAAGTAGGAGAAAAACAGAAATCAGAACAAGGAGAACTAGGTAGAGCTTTGCTAACTGCAACCAAAACTTCACCACCATCAGCCTTTTTAGTAGCAATCGGGTCACGGTCACATCTATATACAATATGATCAGGAAACATTTCACTGCTCAAAATGTTTCCATTCAGCCAGGTCTCGGAGAAGCAGATAATAGAATCATTACTAACATGATAAGAGATAAAGAGTTCCTCAAGCTTGGTCCTTAATCCTCGTACATTTTGGTAAAAAATAGACAAACACATTCTATTAGGAGAAGAGAAGTAACATTGAAGAGTGTTAAGGTTTGAAAGAGATTCATTGATATTTAAAGAGGACACAGTAGAAAAAACATTATGATTATCAGAATATTCAACAAGATTACTTGTGACTAGAGCTTTAGGATTTCGTTTATTGCCCGACGAAAATTTCTTCGTCTCAATTCAAACGGCTTAACAAGTACACCAGCAGGATAAAAGGGCATGGCGAATCGCAAGATCACATTGGTCAATTAAGCATGCTAAAGTTCTTGAAATTAAGTTGATCAAAGCTTCATGCAAATTGCTTCAGAAAATGCATTAAATTCCGTGTTGTAAAGGTTTGAGTTGTTAAAGTAAGTGCTGTAGAAATATTGTTTTAGTGACAATGAAATTGTATACAATAAGTATAGAAGTGGTGTGCGAAACATTTGGTATACTGAGGAAAGAAATGAAAGTATATAACGTTTTAATAAGAATCGTGCGTGATTTAATAGAGCCCTTAACAATGTTCAATGAGCATTTTATCAGAATACAAGCTCATCGAACACATGTTATTCGTTATTTGAATGTCGTTGTATCTTTAACCCCGCGTATACAATTGTTATGCACGTGCCATAAGAATCCTTTATGAATATAATGTCTACAGCAAAAGTTGCATAAAGAAAGCTAAGCCCCTTGAGTTATTTTTAGATCACCAACATTATTCCTGACAAAAAATATTCGTATAATCGAAGCTTAATGAATGAACAAATTTTCAATTCACTAGAGGACGTTATCACTGTGGCTCCAAATGTTTTCAATTCCATTCAAAAGGGATATATGTACGTATTCCCTAGTTCGAAACACGTGTTCATGACACTACAATGCGCACCTATGCCACGAGCCACGGTCATGATCATAGGTGAAACTCACCTAGTAAATGTAAACTACAATTCACTTCTTCGTTCTAATAAATTATAAAAAATCGAGCCAGAAGATATTGAATAAGGATAACAGACAGGCGTACAGGATGTGAAATTCTAAAGGATTCTTCATGCCTCATTTTCGATTTCTTCATCCCATTCGTTCCATTTTATTGTTCGTGCGTGCGTGATGTACATACACATATTCGCTTGGACATGTGCTGTATGTGGCCGCGTTTAATTCCATTCACTTCTGTTTGGTGCCGGTGGTGCTGCTGCTGTTGTTAGTGTCGATTTTACGATTTTCTTGGTCTGCTGGCATCTTCGAAAATCAAACATCTGCCAGCATTTGAGTCAGCTTTCAGGTAAAACGAAAAGTCTTAAATAGCAAACAAAACACTGATGCCGCCTGAAACGACCACGACTCATCACGGAGCCGGAATATCATCCAAAGGTTTTACACCTGGCCCTTTTCCTTATAGTACCTGGATTACCTTTTGTGTAACACACGATAAAGCAAGTACTGAGACTTCGGAATGAAAATATATATACTTTAACGCTTCAAGGAGTTTATTTTTTTCCTGATTTCAAGTGATTTTATGATCGTTCCATGACGTCATTAGGATTTTTCTTAAAACAAGAGAAACCTATCCGAAAAGATGGGAGAAAAGTTCAGTAAGGGTTTGAAATGAATATACAGTCTTCCACAAAAGTTAAGGTACAGTGATAAATATCATGAAAATTGTTTGATATTTTTATTTAAAAAACCTATAGTGATAAAATTTTTTTGGTATTACTTCAACTATAATCATTACACTTTAAATTCATGTAAAACAAAACGAAAATCTGTCGTATTAATATATTATTACATATGATGTGTTGGAAAGTCAATGAATGAAGTCCACAAAAGTCATGGTACACCTAAAGAAAAATGATACAAATTGTAATTATAGTCTTGCATAGTTATTTGAATTATACTTTTCTTAATATTTTGTCGGATATCCTTTCATCTGAATTACTGACTTCAGTTTTTAGGCATAGAATATACCAATTTTTTAGTAAATTCGCTGCTGATTCTGGCCCACTCCTCCAATCTAACATCCTTAAGCTGCGCCTTGCTTGATATCACTCTTTTTCGGATTTTTGTCTCAAGCTCATTCCAAAGATGCTCTATAGGGTTCAAATCAGGGCTTTGAGGCGGTGTAGCAAGCATGCGAGTATTGTACAATAGCCACATTCGAACTTCATGCGCAGTGTGCTTAGGGTCATTGTCCTGTTGAAACAAGAAATCTTCTCGCATACCTAATTTGGCTGCACTTTGTTTATGTTGTTTCGTAGAATCTCTAAATAAGAATTCTGATCCATAGTATTTTCGATGAATGTCAGATTTCCAACTCCAGCAGCAGCCATGCAACCCCAAACCATAACACCACCGCCTCCATGTTTTACTGTTTTAATAGTGTTCTTGGGATTAAATGCTTCTCCTACTTTTCGCCAGACCCTCTTATGCCCATTTACACCAAATATACAAAATTTAGACTCATCCGAAAATAAAACATTATCCCAAAACGTTATTGGTTTGTCAATATATGCTTTTGCAAATGTTATTATTTTTTGTTTGTTTATGGAACTTACAAGAGGTTTTCTTCTAGGCGTACGAGATGAAAATCCAGCTTCTACGACAGCTCTACGCACAGTTTCTGCGCTAACCTCCTTCTTATCATTAATTCCAAGAACATCGCAGATTTTTCTACAGCTTAGAAATGGATCTTGTTTTACCATTCGCGAAATTTTTCTCTTGTCCTTTGCACTTAGTTTAGATGGACGACCTGTTCGGGGCACATTTTCCACTCTATTTTCCTTCTTAAATCGATTTATCACTTTTTGAATGGTTGACCGACTTCGCAACACTAGTTTAGCTATTTCAGAATATGATTTGCTCTGATTTGAATGCAGATTAATAATTATTTCACGCTCCTTAATACTCAACTCCTTTCGACTCATTTTTTAAAAATTTTATTAAATAAAAGATACACCACGAATACGGACGCGATATTAAAGACAGCGGCCTACGGTTGTTAACTCACTCTGATAATATGAACTTGGGGGATTCCCCTTTTTACAAATAACAGGGCATTTTCTGCAACTGTACCAAGACTTTTGTGGAGTAGAAAAGAGACATTGCCAACAAAAAATTATTGTCTTCAATGATCATTATTGCCGAATCCCTTTAAATTTATGAAAACTTAAATTCAACAGAACTCGTATTATTACCATTTCATAACTTTTGGTTTTCAAATAAAAATATTGATTCAGTAATACAATTTTCAGTTACCGATTCTCTGTACCTTGACTTTTGTGGAAGACTGTACATAATCAGACTTCTGGGATGGGGGGTGAAAACTCTCTTAACCGAAACGTAAAGGTAAGAGTCGAAAAAGAGACAAGTTCAATAACTTTACCGCTTAAATCCATATAAATTCGTGACACGATCAAATAAGTGCCGCTATTATTTCCTGCTATACGTTGATGAAAAAGTGCAGTGTTTGAATATACTTAGGTAATAGTCACCGAACTTTCTCTACAAAGAACGAGTACAATTGGGGAGCAGTAGACCACATAAGTATCGCAATTGAATCCCCTTAGCATCTTCCCAGTGGAGCGCAGCAAAAGTGCTTCCACCCATACTAGGCCATGGGGAAAAGAATTAAATCGCAGACTGCTCTACGTCCTTTCTTGAAGCAGAATCCACTTACGAGTAATATCACTCAAGCAGGTGTTAAGCGCCACAAAGATTAATAGTGAATTAACCTTGGGAAACACTGTCTCTAATACAGGGTTTTCCAATAAGAGGTGTTATTTTGATATAAGAAAAATAGCATTTTTCAATATAAATGATCGGATGTTTATTTCATTATAAAGAGGAAGATACGGCGTTAATAGTGAAAAATAACATCAGGCAAATGACCACCACGACCACACTTACAGGACCATATCCTTTTCATGAAATTTTCCATAACCAAATCGCAAAGTGGCTGCCCTATGTCCTCGATAGCCTCATGATTTCCATCTTTGAAGTCTTGAATCGACGCTGGGCTGTTGGCGTAGACCTTCTCTTTCACGTGGATTTTAACATCCATCTAGATAGTTTTGATGGAGTAAACAGTGTCTGAATAATAAGTAACCGGACTGACCTCAGGAAATTTTTGATTGGCAAAACATGTACAATTTTTCTTTGGAAATCTTCAAAGTAATCCCCATTGGAGTCGATAACATGCTGATATTGGATTTTCCAATTCCCGAACGCTCCCTGGAAGTCGGCAACTTCGATGCTGTCTAGAGCCCTCGTCGCAGAGTTTGCGTGGCCGTTTTCTTGAGTTTGACACAAAATTTGTTGCTAACACGTTGCCCGATCGTACGCTCCATTTTCACTCCGACGACGTAACTGAACACGCACTCCGCTCTCGCTCGATGCTATCTCTCCAAGCGCTTGGAGGCAACTGCTGCAGCCCGGTTCCCTTTACCTAGACCCCCACCACCACTACAGCACCAGATACCGGTTAGCAGACGCTTTGACGGCGCGGGGCAGGCTCAGTCCGGTTACTTATTATGCAGGGCCTGTATTTCTTCCAACTCAAACACAATTCATTATTCTAAAGAAAACTTAATCAAACAGATTATATTTTGACCCGATATTATATTCTTACATACTATCTATCTAGTTCTGATCCTGCGAACATTGGAAATATTTGGTTGAGACGAGTCATCACTAATCTCTAGACTACGAGTATTATATGTAACGGACATATTATCCAAATTTGTTTGCCTTTGGATGGTGCTGCGCTGGTTAAAGCAACTTTTAAATATTGTTACACTGAGTATATCATTAACACATTTGTAGGTGAAGAAAATGATGGTTGCCAGCATAAGAATACCTGCAATTATTCCAACCATTGAATTTTTCCGGATTAATTTGTTTGATCGCTTTGTCGCAAAAGTCAGCTTGTTCGACAAATTTCGCAGTTAAATCTTTAAGTTCATTGATGTTTTTAGAAGAAAATTTACCGATTCTTATGTCGCTTTTCCTAATGTCATTCAGATCAAAGCTATCGCAGCAGTCTTCGATTTCAACTATAACAATCGTCCTACTGTTCTTTTCTACTGCGTTTTTTTCCAGGTAAATAGTCATGGGTAGCCGAATGAATAATGCAATCGCTTGTAAAGTTAAGTACATTGGTGCCAAACAATTTAAACTCTCTAGAATGTAGATGTACATTCTATATTAGTTGCTATCGAATTTATTACCAACAGCAGCAAGTTATTAATATTGTACATTATGTCTAGATCTGTATTTACGTGCTTGAATTGAAATCTTTGTCTGATTTTCTTAAAAATAAATTTATAATACAGCTTTTGAAATATATACTCCTAAGGGGCAAAGGTTTACAAATTTTATATTCATCGAAAGTCTTGCAGCTTAAATCATCGGCTGTGACATACAATTCTCTATCTTTGCTTACTACATTGTGTCCCAAATTTATAGGGGCACCCAGTTTTTTAGTCAAATTTTTAATGTTTTTAAACCATACAAATCTTAATTTGCACAAGCTATTTGTAATGATTTTCAACTTTCTTTGCGATCGTGGAACCGACCTCTCATCGGTTCTAGACGTTAAGTCTGAGTAGTGCCAACAGATGGTACCAACCGGTCAACCAATCCGTGCACCGTAACCCATTCACGCGGTGGCTGCTTGTCGGCCAGCTAGATCGGAGAGGATTTCGGTCGCGGGTCTCCGAATGGGTTACGCTCAATTACAATATTCAGCCACCTGTACACGCCCGTTTTCAAAACGCGTTACAAAAGCAAAACCATACGGAGAGGAAACCTATTCTACGTTACTCCGTATTTCTTCATTGACCAGTCAAAAGTACAAAACCTAATTTTTACTTCGCGTTCCCGAATTTCCGACGCGGTACCGAAAAGTATGCTACGCTAATTCAACCCGACGAAAACTACGTTAAAGAAAACTCAAAGTCAACTAAGGTACCGCGTACCGCGCGCGACGCGAAACTGACCTCAGCGGATTTTCTCAAACCCTAACCTCGCGACGGCATACTTACCCTGCACCTCATTTCCCGCTGAAAAGCAGAACTACTGGAAAGGAAAGTCGTGTGTTAATTAGCAATTCATGATATCCTGTATTTCTATCCAACCTTGTAACATTCCTTCAAGATTTTACCAGTTGTTCAAATCAATCAAATCGTTTGATTATTTTCATTTACAAATTTAATTACATAATTTCGGTTTGCATCCCTGATTTCTATATATAAATAGTGAATTCACTCATTTGATACAATCTCTATATATATATTAATTATTTTCTCTTCCATTATTCCATATATTAACAATGGGATACGTTTTTCCCGTTTTGTTTGTTTAATTTATTTTATTTTCTTCTCAAAATGTTATTCGACTTTTAAAAGTTACAAATTTCAGTTATTTGATATCATTGTCTATAATATTTTCCATAGATTTTGTCGATATTTTTATTTTTCTTCTTCTCTAAATTGAACATATTTACTATATATATTTTTTTTTCAATGGAAAGTGATTTTATTTAGAGCCGGTTAGGTATTTTGTTTCAATACTATGAGTTTATTTTTTTTTATACTTTCTCATCGTTACTGTTTTCACGTTTCATATTTTCTTATTGTGTGATACAGATTTTTAAACATATAATTTTTAACATCTTTTCCTTTGTTTTTGTATTTCTTTTGCTACTTTATTCCGTTAAACTATATTTTCAAAAAGTATGGAATATGTGATTTTCGTTTTATTACATTAAAATATTTTCTAAATCTTACTTCACAATTTAATCGCTACCAAAGGATATCCATCACTTAAGCTTCCTTCCTATATGAAATTTACAAATCGATCTAATTACTACAATATTTACAAAATCTCGAGAGATGGGGACATTGGCATAATTACTGAAAATATCAAACGATAATCAAATTTACGCCTGATTTGGCATACTCGTATGTTGCAGAATTCACTTTTTATTTTTGTTGATGTAGATCAGACAATATTGTACTCTGGTGTTCTCGAATTTTCCTGATACTGCGAATTTCAGCAAATGCTTTCAATAGGACTAAACGAAAATATCGAAATTACACTGAATAATTTGATAAGAAAAAAAAAACCATCTGGAGCGATCAATACCATATAGAAATACTCTTAAATACTCATAACTGATTAAGAAACGAATTGTATTCAACTTCCCATGTGGCTGTCAATTTTTCCTTTTTGACATCCCACGACAAAATTGTCGTGGGATGTGCAACCGTCACAACCGACATGAGATGCCAAGCCCCTCGGTGGCAAGGTGTGTTAGTGAGTCGCCAGTGGCGTCACAAGATTCATTACATATTTCTACTCATAATTCACGATTTCTGTCTTTTTTTGGTGAGCTTACGATAATTTGTTCGTTTATTATGCCATTTTTTTAAATGTTGTAACTTTAAGTGAAAAACTGTCTTTTCTATTTATGCTACTTAGGTTTATTCGACAACCAAAGATTTTCAATTTGGTGTTTACACGTTTCTGGTCACGGCTACGTTCAGGACGGAACCAAAAATGGAATACCCATGTGTGTGAAGTTGTTCACTTTTTTCGAAACAAAACAATTCAGGGTTGGATAAAATAATATACATTAATGTACACACAAATATATGACAACTTTTCCCCCAGTAAATTGAATTCGATATAACAAATAGTTTTACGTAGTTAATGTTTTTTTTTTTTTTCAAATTTACAATTCAAATTTAATCTTACTATTACTTATTATAATTCAAAAAAATAATTCATGCAATATTTCTTTTTATCGTGAATTTAAAAATAATTGAATTCATCGCGAAACCGTTTAGGGGGTCGAGTAATTCTTTTCGGTCGATCAGTAGAGACAGGTGCAACAGTGGCAGGGATCGGCTGATGTTTCATCTGGGACTTATCATCTGGGACACTTGGTTCCATAATATTCACTTTGGGAGCAATTGTTGTGGCAGCATCATTTGTTGTTGTTTGTTGAACGTCATATTTTGGCATACTGGATCGGTCTATGGCTGGTCTGTGGCATCGCTTCCTGGTCAACTGAATCAGGATTTAACGAATTGTTATCCTTAATGTGTTCACCTACTTTCCTCAATTGATCTACGTGCCTTCGCCAAGTTCTACCGTCATTAAGTTTTATTAAATAATGCAATTTTCTTAACTTCTCTAATACCTTACCAAAGACCCATTTTTCAGCACTTAAGTAGTTTCTGGCAGTGACTCTATCACCCACCTGGAAACTTCTCGCCACTAGTATTTCCCTATCTTTATATTCACTTGTCGGGATCATTAAATCCAATCTTGATCTCATTTGTCTGCCCAACATGAGTTGGGCTGTAGATTTATTTGTACTTGGGTGTATTGTTCTCCTATATGCCATTAGAATGGTTACTAATTCATATTTAATTTCACTTGCTTTACAATTTAATGTTTTTATTTTGCTTTTAATGGTCTGAACATATCGCTCCGCTTGTCCATTAGTTGCTGGGTGATAAGGTGCCCCTTGCTTATGGACAATGCTATTCAATTTCAAAAATTCTTTAAGTTCATGGGAAACTAGTTGCGTTCCAAAGTCGCTTACCAAAACGTTTGGTAACCCAAACGTTGCAAAGATTTCCCTACATTTGTTGATTGTGGTTGATGTTTAGTATTTGGGATCAACAAGTATGATAAAAATACGATTTGGTCACGTTGGATAGATCGGCTAGAAGCCGCATTCGATATTTACAGAGTGAAAGCTGCACAAAAGAAAAATCTTCTTTTACATTGCATGGGTGCCGAAACGTATATCTTATGTGACAAAATTACGCCAGGAAATCCAAAAAATAAAACTTATAGTGAAGTTGTAACCACGTTAAAAGAATGAGAAGCGAAATCGCACGAGTATCGACTACGTCAGTAGTGCCCGACTTCTTGGGTATTGCGAATATTTTTGCACATTTCCATTGCTTAGGGAAGAAGCAAATGTTAATGCAGTCATTCAGAATGATCGCGAGAAGAACAAAAAGAACATGGGGAAGCTTTTTAAGCATAGAATTGGAGATTCCATCAGCCCCTGCTGATATTTTGGAATTTCGCTCCAGTGGCAACAAAGTGAGTCTCTCAGGACTGACAAACAGACCATGGCCAGTAGTTGCGACAGAGGGATTTGAAACAGAGAACCTGGCCAAGCACAATTGCTCATTGTCCTATGTAGTAATCGAGCAGTCGCCTAAGCAAACTGCTCGAAAGCCTTCATAATACTTATCCGAAATGTTAATTGGAGATTCGAAGAAAAGAACCTAAAAAATCAAATCTGCAATTAAAATGCGGACATGGTAACAGAAGGCTCGTCAAATGCCGTTGCAAGTGGTGCCGCAAGGTGACAACGAGCAACAAATGGGAGTCCGGGGAGAAGCTGAGACCCCACGGGTACAGTCACATGAACTCGATTCTTTCGTGATATGATTTCCCAATAACCTCCGCATTGGGGCTTTTACTGTGCGTTTAAACTTTCGGAATCCCCAACACATGCACATAAGTAACATTTGATCGGAGTATCGTTAAAACATTCATTCTTAAGTATGGTAGCTTTTTCATCGCCGCGGTATTTGTTTCATCTCACCGAGTGCCCCCCGAGTTGCCGTCGCTTTCTCTGCTCGCGAGTTTTGTTGCCATCCCTCCAACGGAAAGCTCGCTCAACCTAGCCTTCCGAAAAAACCGAACACAAGCCGAAGAGTGAACCATATATTTTCAGCAGCATGGAGGTAAGTAAATGGGAGTAAATGGGGACTTAAGAGTTGGCGCGAATATAAACTGGATTTCAGCATTACCAGACCTCAAAAAATTAATAGTTTTGTCTATTTACAGAAAAAAATCCTTCTATACAATCTTTTATTTTTATTTTTTGTATCTGCAATGCTCCCATGTTTGAAATGCTCAAAAAGTCTGCAACCAAAGCCTTACTACAGCTTAACAAGCCATGTACAAGAAAGCCCTCCTACCACATATTATACATAACTATATGTAGGCTGACTTTATTTCTGATTTTATGTGACGGTATATCGAGAAATGTGGAAGTACCGACAAAAATTCGAGGCTTTGTATAGTTTCGAGACAGGTTTCAATTCTGAAATCCAAATGGTCCACGGAGAACATCGTAGTACTGCTTCTGAAGTGAATTTCGTTTCAATTCATACAACCGTTCATGTTTTATTGATATTCAAAGTTAAAAGAATAGGAATTTGTTTACATCCTCAAGCTAGCTATCAGTGGAAGAAGTTGAACGTGTGTTTCGCTTGGTTGATCTAAATGGTGTAGGTGCACAGTGGACAGTGCAAGGTGAATTTTCAGCATGCAAGAAATGTGATTTGTATCTTTTTCATGTGAAACATCGAATGTATTACGCCGTTCAAACATTTGCATTGTGCCGAAGTAGTTGACAGCTCATGCTAGCTAGCCAAAAACAAAGTCAAAAGTGCTTTATTTAATACTAATTATCATAAATTTTAAAAGAATATAAAGCAAATTCCAAACAATAATAAAAAAACTTAATGGCCCAAATGGCTCTCTAAATTTATACGTTACCAGCTAAACACATTTTATCAAAAAAAACTATAGCAAATTCAAATTAATTAAAATTATTACATATATTCTGATTTGATTGGAAAAAGGAGAAAAAACCAACCTACACAATTCAAAATAATTTACAATTTGAACACAACAGTGAACGTTTATCCTACACCTAATATGTTTTAACCTAATTCTAATAAAATTCAATCAAATACTTTAGCTTATATTTAAAAAAAAATTCTATCACAATATTCCTAGCCTAAGCGTTTAACCTCGTCTCGAAACCTAATATAATAAATAAAACATATACCTAACCTATCCCTAATTTTTAATACAAATAATCAACAACACTAAACTGAAACTCAAAAACTAAATAACGAAAAACAGAAAAACTGAAAATGAACACGAATAATTTAGACATTGCTCCATCCCAGCGCGACCAGCTTCAACGAATCTAGCAAATGAGTATCTCTATTGGAATTGTTGGTCTCGTGAACTCAAATTCGGAGGATATTTTATCTTCGTATCGGTGGCCCGTCTATATATGTGATATATAATTGGGACACCATCTGAATCAAAAACATTGATTCATGTCCTAATACACGATACATTTCGAAAACTCCCAATTGTCTATAGTACTAGCACTCTGGTTGTACCAGATCTGATATCCATATGTCAAAACTGGTCTAACCAGGGTCTTGAAACATATAACTTTGACCTTTTGATCAATGTATCTGGAATGAAAGAGTCTTCGTAGGGCCATGATTACTTTTTGTGACTTACCGAGCATAATTTTGACATGTTCAGTATAGTAGAGATACTGGTTGAGATGAACACCGAGGTATCGAACACAGGATTTATGTGGAACGCGTTCTGAACTACCCTCACCAGCCATAATGTGGAAATCCTTCCAATTATGGTTCAGGTCTTGACTGACCCCCTGCAGCGTTGTTCGAAACAAAATTGTTTCGCAGTTTTGCGCACTGATTTTCATTCACCAATTGTCAGTGTATAACTGCACATCATTGAACATTTTTTGAAGATTGTTTTAAACTATTGTAGCTTTTTGGTCTGCCATAGAGATGATCAGATCATCAGCAAACGCTTACAATGACCGCGTTGGCGAGACGCCAAAATCAAAGCCGTTCAATAGTTGCGAATGAATATTGAGAAAAGCAGAGGCGCAGTAACTGTTGCCTATATTGCACATTATGACGACAAGGTGTCGGGGGAACCTGTTCTGAAGGAAAAACTAGCCCTTCTAACCACACCGTATCGAAGGCTTTCTCTATATCAATGAGACATGCTCCAACACATTCTGTATCATTTAGTTTCCAACAGATGTCTGCGGTTACTTTCGTTATCGCATGTGAGGTCGAATCCCTGGCACGAAAACCTAATTGGCAATGCGGCATCAACTGATATTTCTCAATGTGGGCGTTTAATGCTTTGTTGAGCATTACTTCAAACACCTTGCTGACGTTAGGCAGCAAACGGATTGGGCGATAGCTTTTGGGGCACGAAGATTCTTTTCCTTTCTTCAAGATCGGAAATACCTTAGCATTTTCCACTCATTTGGGAAATATGAATTGCTCAACATGTTGTTGAACAATATGCGATAATTCCTAATAGCAACCTCAGGCAAATGTCGGAGAACTACATTTGGAATACTATGAGTACCACATGATTTCTTGTTGTTTTTGCCAGCTACCCATAAGCAGTCTGACTACTACAAATTTCTACTATAAGGGTTGTTACACTTACGTTGGTGTTGTCTGCAACTAGGACTTATATTATGGCCTCAAATTTTGGCCTCCTAAATAAAAAGCTCCACCTTTAGAAAAACTTACGGGTGCACCACAATCTTCTCTTTAGATGAAAAATGGAGAATATCCGAAAACGGACGGCAAGATTCAAGTCCCGCCAGATCTTGCTTCGGTTGTGTCGTCTGTTGAGAGCCTAATGGTCCGAATATATCCAGATATCCAAAAACCACTAATCAAGTCTACGAAAAAGCCTGGCGAAAATGTGATTCTGACACCTAAGAACGATCAGGCTAGCGTTATTAATCACTTTGTTGAAATCGTTCGAATGTGCAAGACACCAGCATCTACAAATCTGTGGACACTGTAGTGCACAGCGATGATGCTAGACACTATCCTGCGGAGCTACAAAATACACACAACGCACCGGTTTTACCATAAGATTCTCAAAGTATGCGCTCCAATAAATCTACAGCGAAGTCTCAATCTACCTAAATTGTTCAATGCGACTAAGCTGCGTGTGAAAGCCTTTCATGAAAACGTGGTAGAGGTTATATATGTATTTACTGACTGTGCTCGAGGTGAATCGATGTATGGCGGGAGTATCCAATCGTGTTTAAAAAGCTGCAGATGCCCGCTGTAGTTTTTAAACAAATGCACTTACATCGAGATATCTCGTAGTTGACAATGATTAGATTAAGTTTAAATTAATTTTCGACAGCCAAACCGTATTTTTATTTATTTAGATAATTACTTAACAAAAAAAGTTATGTTACAACATCTCTGGAAAAACCAGAGATAATTTTGTTTATACTAATTTGTACAGTATACTCGTCTCTTAAGTCACGCACTTAGGGCCAAACTGAAGTAAAGAGTGTCAAATTAGGATAGAAAATTTGATATCAACAGTATCGAACCCAAAGCGTTCCTGTAAATCCCGGCATTTCCAATTAAAATACATCTGCAACCGCCCAACTTAATTAAAATTCTAATAAAAAAATTACGAGTTGTAAATTATAAGATTCCATTGTTGTATTTGTTTTATTAATCAATTTGCAATTTTTAATTGACCATAATACCATTAAACAATTATTTTGATACATATCACTTTTCGCACAGCTGCGATTCAGGTCTGACACTCATCAAGCCATAATGGTTACAAATGTATCTCTAACTGTTTCATTGCGAAAAAAGAAGTTAATGGGTGTTCGAAGAAAGGTTAGTAGCTTTCTTAGTGAGGTGGTCTCTAACATTCTCTTGCCTTCTTATGATAGAAGTATAGTATAGGTAATTTTAGACGCGGTCTATGATTAAATGATTTGATCTTCGTTGGGTTGAGAGACGATGCTTCATGTCCGGATATAAAGTAGTTCAATCCATTGGGACGGTCTCCTTTTGTTAACCTAATCAAGAAAAAATACCTAGTTCTACTAAAATTTGCACAGATTTTCGCAGTTGGATATGATTAAATGATAGAAATATTATAATTGACAAGCTCCATTCAATGGGAAACGATTAGGAATGGGTTTGGATTTATACTTAGGAGTTTTTAATTAATGATGAATAAATTTTAAAGTAATTTCATATAAAAATTAATAGAAAAATCCGATTATTACTCGTACATGCATGTTTTGTAGCGGAAAATACGTAAGTTACCTGAATTATAGTCGATCTCAATCTTTCTTTGATTCAGAATTGTCGACATTTGCGTCATGCTTACCAATTCCACATTTTATTGCAAGTCCCATGATTTGTGGAAGAAAGAAACTGAAACGATTCAACCGTGAGGAGAGAGAATTTTCGTAAGCCTCCAATTAATCATTGCACAACGAAAATGAAGTAAAATGTTCTTAATCTTTGCGCCGCCAGGCCCTTGGAACTTGGTGACTGCATTTCAAAAGAACGAATATCATGAAAAAAGTGGTTACCTGAAATTCTAAATATCACTCGCATGCAGTAACCTATAATTAAGTTGATTTCAGAAGAAGAACAAGGCGAATTTAGACCACGATAAGAACCTTCCGAATGTATTCATCCTCATGCATCTTGAGCTGTCTTATGTTTTGTTCTGGAAACCCGACAGGTCATTATGTTGCTGACAATGGGTGCGGTCAACCGTTTCAAGAATATTTGAATTTTGTTTCCTCAGAATAGTTGTGGAAATTTTCGCTTTTGTAATAAACGGGTAACTATAGGCAGACAATACCTTAAAGGATTTCAATTCAAAATAGTTAAGGAAATTTTTGAAGTAATAAAGATAATTTACTTGCATGAAAGTAAAAGTATGATTCTCAATTATCAGAAAACATTGCGCTGGGTTTTTTTGCTTCATGTTGGGGTTGTTTAGACCTCTTTTGAAGGCTCAGAGCTAGATTGCACTCCAATAAATTGCTGCAACATCAAATATCCGCAACCTGGTGTAGTTAATTCTTCTCATTCTCTTGAGGCACAGTTTGCAAAAAGGGCCTCCAGCAATTCCTAACCTGCGTAGTTGAGCACATAAAAAGTTGTGGTTCGAAATTCTGCATTCTTTCGTATTTAATTTATGTAGTACGGTTAAGAGATAACATTTTCTTTTCCAATTTAAGAAAAAAAAACTTTGTTTTTATTTCGACAGTTTTTATTTAATTTTGATTAAATTCACCCGGATTCAATAAGCGGGCGTAAATGGTAAATCGAATTAATGAGCACCCTAATGCAGCCTCACTGTTCAACCGCCCAAAATCTGCTTGAGCAGTTTGCGAGGGACATGAAAGCCGACTTCTTGCTGCTGAGTGAGCAACACCATAATAAAAGTCCTGCATTATGGTATTCTGATGAAACTGGTACTGCCGCCATCTGGGTTCGGAACAGTGACTATCAAGCGGAGAGTTGTGGACGGGGGGATGGTTTCGTGTGGGTTCGGTGCTCAGGGACCACCTTCTTTAGTGTGTACCTAACGCCTAACGAATCGATATCATCTTTCCATGCCAAGTTTAATGCTTTGGAGGGCGCTGTCTCGAACGCAGAGGGCAACGTGCTCGTTGGGGGCGACTTCAACGCTAAAGCAATCGAATGGGGCATGCCTCAGACGGATCCGCAGGGAAAACGAATCCTGGAAATGGCGGCCAGAACGGCCCTCGTCGTACTCACCTCCGGAAATACGCCGCATTTCCGCAGTATTGGCTGTGAGGGAACCATACCGGACGTGACATTCGCCTCGGAGTCCTTAGTACGGAGGATACACAACTGGAAAGTATTAGAGGACTACTCAGCCAGTGATCATCAGTGCATTCTGCTTGAGATAAGTGATGCTGTCTCCCGACGTCCGTGCTCTCAGCCTTCTACGACTGGATGGAACATCGGAAGGATGGACGTCGAGAGGTTCGTCGAGGTGCTCACAGCAGGTGCCCCACGGCCGGGAGCTTAAGAGGCGACGGAAGAACTGGCAGCTCAAGATGTGGTGAACTTTACTATGAGCATCAATACGACTGCTTGCTGCGCTTCTATGCCCCGTCGAAAGCCCCGGCACGGCCAGCTCCCAGTGTACTGGTGCTCAACTGGAATCGCTGAAAAGCGAAGGGAGTGTCACAAGCTTCGACGTGAGGCTCAACGGGCGCGGAACGGTGACGAGGCATGCAACTGGGTGGCAGCATATAAGTCAGCCAGGAAATGCCTTCGCAAACTGATCAACAGTAGTAAGGCTCGCTACTAGCAAGACCTAGTGGGCAATGTGAACAAGGATCCGTGGGGCCTTGGCTACAAGCTGGTCATGCGGAAGCTTGTTTCCCTACGGAAGCCTTGTATACATGACGCGGAAAAGATAGACACGATAGTGCGGGGACTCTTCTCCGCCCATCCCGTCCGTGTTGACGCTGTCCATGGTGAAACAGCAGTCGAGTGCCCACTCTTCACACAGCTGGAAATGGAGGAGGCAGTCCTCTCACTGAAAACGAGGAAGGCTCTAGGTCCAGATGGTGTTCCGGCGAAGGTGTTGCGGCTCGTCTAACACCATTGTCCTGACTTGCTGCTCGGCACATTCAACACTTGCCTACAGTCCAAAGGGCAGAGGCATATAGTCGCACCGAGCGACGTATCGTCCTGTTGGTGACACTCGACGTCAGGAATGCCTTCAACTCCGCTAGATGGGTGGATATTCTGGATACACTGGAAAACCCTTTTCAAGTTCCAGAATATCTTGTTCGGCTTTTGAGGAACTACCTTAAGGACCGAAGCCTGCTCTACGACACGACACAGGGCCGACGAGGGATGGAAATTACATCGGGTGTTGCCCAGGGATCTATCCTTGGTCCGGACCTGTGGAACGTTTCTTACGATAGGTTACTGAGACGCGAGATGCCAGATGAGTCGCGCTTGGCCGGCTATGCGGATGATGTTGCGGCTCTGGTAGCTGAACGCACCGTTGAACAAGCGCAACTTAGGCTAGGTATGTTAATGCGCCGAGTGAGGGACTGGATGACTGCTCGTGGGCTCAGTTTAGCACTGGAGAAAACCGAAGTGGTCATCTTGACAAAAAAGAGATTCCCTAGAGTAAGAACGATCAGTATTGGTGAGCTACGAATCGAATGGATCCCAGCGGTGAAGTCCCTAGGGCTACTGATCGACTCGAAGATGAGTTTCTCTGAGCAAATCAGGGCAACGGCTGAGAAGGCTTCTTCGGGAATATCAGCTCTGAGTCAGCTTATGGCCAATGTAGGGGGAACCAGCCCATCAAGAAGACGCCTCTTGATGAGTGCTTTAGGGTCAGTGCTACTGTACGGAGTAGAGGTATTGGCCGACGCTCTCAGCAAGGAGGTATACCGAAAACGATTGGCACAGGTACAGAGAAGAGGAGCACTGAGAATTGCATCTTCGTATCCAACAGTCTCTGTTTCAGCGGTGAGAGTTATTGCAGGCGTGATACCTGTCGCCCTCCTTGCTAGAGAGCGCCGCGCTATTTACTTGTGCCAAAACGAGGATGCGAGGGAGATGGTTGTCCGCGAGGAGAGACAGCGCTCGCTCAATGATTGGCAGCAGTCTTGGGTCAGTTGCACGAAGGGAAGGTGAACTGCGTGCCTCATCCCGGATGTGAGACCGTGGCTAAATCGAAGGCATGGTGAGACTGACTTCTATCTGACCCAGATTTTGAGCGGGCATGGGTGTTTTCAGTCTTACCTGCATAAGATCGGTAAGTCACGGTCCCCCGATATTCGGTTTTGCACAGGAGAGGAGGACAATGCCTGTCACACATTTTTTGCGTATACCAAATGGGTCAGGCTGCGAAGGGAACTCTACAGGGAGACGGGAGAGCTCACTCCGGATAATATAGTTGCGGTGATGCTCGAATCGGTTGACAAATGGAACCAGGTGGCACATTATGCTCGGGCAGTCCTAAAATATAAAAGGGACTCACAGCAGCCGGCGGCGCTGAGGCTGGGGGATCGCTCTTCTGGCATTTCCTCTTTCCCTCTTCCTCCCGCTAGGAAAGGGACTCCCCAGCTTGAAGGCGCCCCACGGCGTAACAAAACGAGACCTGGCCCGAAGTAATGTGTCAACCGGTTCCAGGCTGAGTTCTCAGGTTGACAGGGGAGGTGTTTAGTGGGTAGTCCAGTCGCGCATGGGAGTCCCACACTGTGCATAAATAGCATTCACCTCCCTACCATAAAAAAAAGCAGCCTCACATTAGGTGGATAGGTAAGGGAAACTTAGTCGTGCTCACGCCATATTACTTGACTCAATGACTAACCTGAACGCTCATGGCTTTCCATTTTTATACGAGAAAAGTGCTGATTAGTTGCAAGAATTAATTCTTGTTAATTCTGGCAACAGCCAAACTCAAAAGGTGTGCATATGAGACCTGGGTAAATGCACTTAGCTTTCCCATATCATTATAATTTGAATCAACAAAATTCGTGAGAATTTCGTTTGTGGAAAATTGCGAAATTAGAAGTGGAAAATGAAATATTAGATTTCGTGAAAATGAAGTAAGTTTTTTAATGTAAGGAATATACGGGTAAATGTGTAGAGGGTTCGTGGGAAATGAATATAACAGTTAATTTAATTCACTAAGGATTTGCTTGCCAGGATTACGTCGATTTACTCATTATCCAGCAGTTTATAATATGAGAGCTGGGGAGGTCTATACTGGGATTCGAGCTAAAGAACAAGGACTCTTAAGGCTTCTTTTGCTTGAGTGTCGGACTTCTCGTTGTCCTCATACCATCTTTGCCCCGGCATCCAGTAAAGCCTGAGCAAATACTATTCAGGTAGTCAAGGGCAATTTTTATGGGTTTTGTACTAAAATATAAAACCCTATTGAAATCATAATCTGTGTCCAAATTAAAAAACCGGGTTGAGGGTAATTTAAAAAAAACTGAATTTAAAATCGATTTACAACACAATTAACTCAAATGTTATTTACGGATATTGATCCAAGACTGAGGACTCCGTGATCATCTGAAAGCTTTTATAATTTCCTTATGCACGGTTGCGTCTGCATCTATTATTTTGGGAACATATGATTGTTTTCGATTACTATTGATGGGAATGATTGTTTGCAATTATCTGCTTCTATCGATGAGAACTTATGTTGACGGCTCGGAGAATTATTGGCAGGTGTTCATCATGAGAACATGCAGATGATGTGGGAATTGCTGAGCTTTAGGAATACTGTTTTTAACTCTTTCCTGCTGAGATTCGATTGTCATCGATCGTCAAAAATAAGGCAGTTCATTGAACCGCCTCGTTGCTGTGGATAAGTTACCGCAACTTGTGGAAACGTCTTGCATGGCTGGTAGCGCAGTTGGATTTTTTCAGGATTTTACAGGTAATATATATTATGGCGAGAATTGTTAGTGAACCCAAAGTTCCATATGATGTAACTTTTTGAATGAGGTTGCCGGATTCAAACTGCCGGATAATTTTGGTGTTTTCGATGAAAATTTCGCTCATATTTTTTCCGGCCAGGATGTCTTTCTGCTTCTGCAATGTTGGGGCTGGTTGTAGGATCGCTGACACGACCTCGAGTGTTGATACTTCCTTCGAGATGAAGGTTCTTCCGCCTACAGTTATATTGTGGAATTTCACTATGAATGTACCATTAAGGTTGTGCGTAGTTCCATCGACCTCCATAATTCCTGCATATTGATTCAGTAGAATAACTCCAAGGGATATCTCCTCCACTGATGGCAATTTTTGATTATTGCTTTGTTGGTATGTAGCGTTTAGGCTTTTTAATAATTTTGGTATACAATAAGTTTTTCTTATGTCTAATAGGTCATTTTCGTTACATATCATTACATTATTAAAAGGTTTGCATTTTCCAGTGAGTGCTTAAATATGATCTTTGAGTTTTATAATTTTTTCGAATGGTATCTCATACATTATGTTATGTTTTATTGGTTTAATAAGTAAAGTTTCAAATATTTATTTTGTTTTTATTGGAAAAATAATTATGTACAGTTGTAATAACCGAGCTGTTAAAGGGTTAAAGAAAACCCCAAAATGTCCCAGATCAATCGAAACGATCGAACCGGTACGAGTGCAGATTGAATCGGAAAAATTTCCGATTGATCTAGCACAATTTGCAATCGAACCGGTTTGAGATTGATCTGGTACGACGAAATACCTCGGACATGGCAGTTGTCATTTGGAGGAAGGAGACTGGCGGGAAACCCACAGGTGGGAATGATTGCTGTGCGGACTAAAGTTCAGGTATTTATTTTGATAATTAAATTACATTAACGCTGACATCTCTACAACACCCAAACAGGAACCCACGTCAAGTAGGAGTTTTGCTTGGGCGGACGGAGGAGTCTGTTTTAATCGCCACACGTTGCGCACGTCGGAGGAAACGCGCCGACAACGAATTAACATGATCATCATTTTCGCGGTCTCAAGTGCTTTTAATTGTGTACCCAATTGTGCAGGCAATAATTGTCTGTCGATAAATCGCGGATAGTGGAAATCAGTTTGCATTCACACAAAAACGAACGGATCTAAGTAGACAGTTAGCATATGAAAGCGGCTTGATTTGCATTCAATCTGAATTTGAATTTTTCCATAAACTCAGTTGAAGATTTCGTTTTCGATCCACTGGTCAGCATCTTCACGGGCCATTAGTAGATATGTTCGAGGAGGGTTAAAAAAAAATACCGCTAAGATATATATCACTTGAAAGCCTATCACAACCAACGAACCAACCTCTCGTTTCGAGAAGAAAATTCGTATATTACTGAAAGTTTAGTGCAAGTTGTAAAGTTACAGTAAATTAATGACACTCGAATTACATAAGTAATTTTTGCCCATAATGCTCAATGTGAACGGATAAAAGTCCTCAAATTACATCCTCTAAGATTGGAATTTTCAACTTTGATTACGACTACGAGATTTAAATGCGCATATGTGCAAGTCATAAACAGTTAATATTACATTGTAAATATGCTGGATTCTTCCGGCCTGGTGGTTATAAACCATTAATCTTTTTATTCTGGCTGTTCTTAAATCAACAATACAGTGGAATTATATCACACTTTGCTGCTCGGTTACATTCTTACAGAATCGAAATTACAGGACCATCTGCATCGTCGGCGAGCGCTCGGAAGACCATGCGGGTGAGTACCCTCTTATTGCATCATATATACATATATTTCGTTTGCATGTTCCTTTTTCATTTTTAAAATATTGCAAAAACAAAGCCTGATAAAAATGCAAAAAATTCACTAATAACGTTGAAAATTACCGAGTATATACATTACGCCTGACACTGGAATTACATCTTGAATGTGTAAACGTAGTTGCAATAAGTTTTTATGATAAACAAAATACTATAATAGGAAAGTGAATGCGCAGCATTTATGGAAAATGTTCGTTGTTCTGTAAACATAAGAATCCGTCGCTGATCCCATTTCAGCTAGTTAATTAAAAGAGTTATAAACAAATTAAGAAAAAAAAATCAATATAAACACAATTGTAATAGTGCTAAAAAGTCTTGAAAATATTTAGTAAAACAATTTAATAATTAACACAAACTTTAAATTGATTTTTACACAGAGCCTCAGCATTAAAATTAAATGATTTTTAATATCGATTTTATATAACTTAAAATATATATTAAAAGCATTAATGGTAAAAGTCAAAATATATTCGACTCAAAGTAAATAGAATAATACCAAATTGAGGGAAGGTGTTGTATTCAACTTAAACAGGAATCAAACACTTCACGGAGGAAATACCGAATTTTGTGGGTACTTGTTTTGAAATTTATTGTATGTGCATGGTTGCCGCTGGCATTTTTCCCGTAACGTAATTTGATGTTTAATAGTAAGAATTTTGTATCAGATGAATAAACGAAAAATAATTTAAATTTAGATAATCAAATGCAAAAACCGCATAAAAGAATATTCACAAGGAACTTAGAAAGAGTAGAAATGATAAAATAGTTTGATGGAAATGATAAAACAAAAATATATTTGATTTTGGATCATGAAAAATTTTAAACTTATAATTAAATAAAACGATAAAACGTTCAATAGGAAAATTGAAAATTATTTAGACCAAAAAAATTATTTAGACCAAGAATTTCAAATCAGCGTTTGATCTATAATAAGAAACATCCGTTACACGCGTTTGGATAGAATACGAACGAAAAAGATTATTCTAATTACTTCAAATTCACGTTATTAATTGGAATGGATGAATGTATATAAATATTTCCTGTAGTAATTTCTTGAAAAAAAAAATTAAAATTGGTATTTCTAATATCCTACATGTTCGATTATTTTTTTTTTGTGAAGAAATGGAGATGCCTCATTAAAGGTGAAACCATCGGTCTTTCCTTTCCCAAATTCTGACCGAGTATAGGACCCGGTACGGTGGCAGGCTGCCCCCTAAAAACATGAGCCAGCCGCCGGGTACAGTTTAATCCTTTGTTTTCTCTTTGTTTCAGGTGACGTCGCGGGTTGAGTGGCCCAAGCAGAGTGCCTCTTTATGGCATAGAGTTATGCGATCAAATTGTATAATTCTATGGCGTAAATTGGTCACCGGGGTACTCCCCTTCTGATGGGAAAGTTCATGCAATTCAAGTTGTATGAGTTTTCCACTCAGAAGAGGAATACCTGGCCACTGCAATAAAATATATATGGATTTATTCCGGTTGGGTGGGTGCGAAGGGGCTCCACCATCACCCGTTTGCCCCTCTTTCATTTGTGGGCCATGAACTTCGTCGGGTAACGACGAGGTTACCCCAAGTCGCCTTTCTTCTCAGGTTCCTCTTGTTCTCGAAACAAGTACTATCTCCCTCGACGTAGTTATCTACACTTTTTGCGACTTCGGTTGCCCCTGGATCTCCAGCAGTCAAATTCGTGAGTGCGAAATTTTTTTGTAGTGGGTCCTCGTGCTGGGGAAATGAACCCGCCCCACGACACCGCAATGCTAGCCTGCCAGCGCATTCACGCGCCTCCAGACGAGGGCGTTCTCGGCAGATACCGACACCTTCTTCTGCCGAGGCAGCAGAACATCGCTGCAGTCCTTTACGGACTTTTGAAACTCTTTACTTCACTACACAGTATTGACTTATTGTCGGTTATCATTTTTACTTCGAAAACATCTATGGCTTCTTAAGGGATTCTTTATCTAACAATTTTGTTGCTATTTTTATTTATTCTTTTAAAAATATTATCGAGTTAACAATGCCTACTTTTGCGCAATAAATGGCGTAAATAATATTAGTGAGGTCGTCTTTCATAAATTTTAGCATGTACTGTAAATCCATTACTAAGCTATTTTTTGAATCATCATTTGATTTTAACATTTCTTGAAAAGTATTCGTGATATTTGTGATGTTGTTTATTCCATCATTGTATAATTTGTTAATTATAACCTGTTTGTTATTGTTTTCCAAAACATTTGACTTTTTTTGTTGGATGGTGACAAACTCTTCGTGGTCCGGGGTACCGGCTATTCATTTCCATGCAGTACCAATAAAGTCGAGCGACCTCTTTATTTGACGACGCCTCAAATTATTAATCATACCAAGGATCTGTTGCGCTTCGTGGTCTAAGTAACGGGAGAGAGGATGAGGTCGAGTTGAAGAAACATTGAGGAAATTGTTGATGTCCTCTACCAATCTCAGATATTTTTTTTCAAATCAACTACATCAATAAATTTAAAGTTCCCATGCCGGATTTTGGTCTGTCCCACGTTGAAGGTCGCGATGTGCGAGTTTGAGAAATCCAATATTTGGATGTTCGCAAACACCATGCGAAGAAGCAATCTGAAATGGAGTACGCGATAGCTTTTTATTCTATCTTTGTGGATGGTTTTTCCTGGTTCAGTTATGATTGTAGTGTTTTTGTTGTCCCTAACGACTTCTTGATTATAACGAGGGGTTAATTTGGAGCCTAGGCGTTTATTTTTCCTAACGTAAACCACCTCACCTACCTCGTATTCCCTTATTGGTAGCCTCTTTTTATTATGATAATCGAGATCTTTTCTCTGTTTTTCTTGGATTTTCTCAATATTGGTTTATTTGATTCTTTCGAGATCTTCGGGATTGATACTGGGGATTCTGCCAAAATACAGTTCTACAGGTTTCTGACTTGCCGTAGAGTGAATGGAATGATTGTATTCATTCACTGCTCTAGCCAAAAGTTCCTGAAAGGATCGCGCTGGTCCATCTTTTCTAAGGCACCTCATCAGTTCGCCTAAAGTAGAGTGCCAGCGTTCAATTTGACCATTAACTGTACTTTTGTAAGGTGGGGTTCTGAAGACCTTTATTTGAAGGTCATCCACCATCAATAATGTTAAGGATGTTGACGTTAAGGCACCTTCGTTGTCAATAACCACATTTTCTGGAATGCAAAAGAAATATAGAATGTCTAAAAGGGGTTGCTTCATATCCTCGACGGATTTCGAGGCTACTAATTTCCCCTGAGCGAGTTTCGTGAATTTGTCGATGGCTATAAGTACCACTCTCTTCTCCGTGAGAAAAAGATCAATGTGGATAGTGTGCCCAGGATATTTAGGGATTGGCGTTTCCAGGAGTACGGGCTTTTTCGGATGCCTATCGTACTTACTGACCTTACAAGTTGTACATCGTATTAAGAGGTTCTTGATTTTCGCAGCCATACGAGGGAAATAAAAATTCTCCAGAAGCTGCAGGCGTTTTTCCTCGGCATCGCGATGGGCCCTGCGATGCGTTTCTAGGATTTTTTCCTCCTGCGCTACATCACTGGCTAGGTCCTCAACTAACTTCTGGGTAAATCTCACTCGGTAGTCACGAAAATGGTACGGATTTACTTCTTGTATTTTCCCCATTACCTCTTCGCTTGTCAGAAGTCCATTAACCGTATCGGGATTTAAATATCTCTTGAGAATGCTGATGAGACTTGCATCAGTGTACTGGGGTTTTATTAAAATGTGCCTTACATACTTATCGAAAGGATGCACTATTTGATAGCTATCCTCTTGGCCAATTTTAAGAAGAATTTGGTTTCGAAACACGTTTACGGGAATCTCCACAGTAGGTATAAGGTTATGAGAGGAGCTGTCGTCGCTATGCTGAGTAATAGTTAGAATGTTTACTTCTGCAGATCTTAGAGGTCTTGACAATGAGTCAGCGACGATGTATTCTTTGCCAGGCTTGTACTTGGGTTCGTAATGTTATTCTTCTAGTTTTGCCTTCCATCGTTTCATCTTACTATTTGTGTTTTTATTACTCAAGGCATATGTCAAAGGTTGGTGATCTGTGTAGATTATGACCTTGCGTGACCCGTATAGATAACTCCTTAGTGAGTTCAAGGCCCATACAATTGCAAGCATCTCCTTTTCGTTTGCGGCATAATGCTCTTTAGTTTTGTCTAGGGTGCTTGAGAGGAACGTAATAGGCTTATTGCCTTGGGAGCGAACAGCGCCTATAGCGTAAGTTAGAGTCATCTGTACTGAGTTCGAACGGTTTGCTGAAATCGGTATGGGCCAAAACTACTTGGTTTGAAATCAGGAAGTTCTTTAATTTATTAAATGCATTTAAGGCATTTTCGTCAAGACATATTTATTTATTTTTTGACAAATGCCTGGACACGCGTCTATGCTCCCCTCTTAAAAGGGATGTCTGGGGCATAGCGACTTTCGCATAATCGCGAACAAATCGCCGGTAATATCCTGACATTCCGAGGAATGATCGTAAATCTTTTGAATTTTTAAGGGAATGGAAATTCCGCTATTGCCTTGACCTTTTTGGGATTGGTTTTTATTCCGTTCTTGCCGACAATATAACCGAGAAACTCAATCTCTCCATGTAAGAATTCACATTTGTCCAATTGGACTTTTAGATTTGCTGTCTCCAAAATGTGGAAAATTCTTTCAAGCCTTTCTAAATGTTCCGCTTCGTCACTTGCAAATACAATAATATCGTTTATGGAAATGTAGAAACTTTTGTCTAATTCGTCGCGAAGGTGCATTTTTCAGCCCGAATGGCAATCGAATGAACTCAAATTTGCCATTGTTGATAGAAAACGCTGTCTTTTCGACATCAGATTCCCTGAGGGGGACTCGATGAAAGCCGCTCTTGAAGTCAATAATATAGAAAACTTCATTTTTTCCTAAGTTCGACAGAACTTCATTAATTTCCAGAATAGGGTACCGATCAGGGATAGTAATGGAATTTAGTTTACAAAAGTCCACCACCATACGGTACTTCTTTTCACCTGATGCATCGTCTTTCTTTGGAACGGTCCATCGGGGATCTTGATAGCCTTATAATTCCATCAGAACGGAGCTTCCTCACCTGCTCCTCGATTTCACCTTTCAATGCCATAGGATATGCGTATGACTTCGAGTACACGGTGTCGTTCGAAGTAGTACGGATCTCCCCTTTTACTTTTGTGGCAAAGGTCAATTGTTCATCAGGCTCGGCTAGAAGATTGGGAAATTTCTTTAACAGCTGGTGTAATTTTTTAAGGTGACTCGTTGCTTAATTGTGATGTCCGAATATTGATATTATTAACGGTTTCAGAGAAATGTTGCTCCAAGGGAATATGTAAACCTGGGTCAATTGTCATGTAGTTTTGTTTCGTGTGTATGATTGCATTGATTTCTTTCAGGGTGTCATTACCAATAATCCCATCAAATGCTATAAGGCTCGATAAAATAAAGAACTTAAGAGTTCGCGTAGATGATCCGAAAGGTTGAATGTAGGCGTGATGTGTAACTTTAACACATCGAGCTATGGACGTGGCGAAAAAATCTTTCTCGTTCCGGAGAGGATGTCTAATGTGTCATGGCTGAATATAATTGTTATTAGATCCGGTATCAATAAGAAATTTAAGTAACTCTCCACTTCTAAGTTTTAGCTGGAAGTATGGAAGTGAAGAGCGTTTCAACCTAAAAAATAAATGTCCTCGAGATGTTCTGTGTTGTCTGTTGGACCACTCGTCTGAGTTGTGCCTCGAGTAGTTGTAGGGTCGACATTGTCTGTATGCAAAGTATCATCAGGTTCAGATGGGAAAGGTTGTGCGTCATCAAGACCCAGATACTCCAAGAATGAGTCTTCTCCCCTAAGTCCAATGTCTTCAAAGAATTCGCTATAAGCTTCGGGTGTAATATTATTATTATGGGTGGTGAAAAACGTCCTTTGAAATTTACTCGGGTGATGGGGCCCTGCTTGTTGTCTCTTTTGGCCAAACCCCTGTTCAATTCGTGGTTATTTATGTAATTTGCATTCCGTGATCTCAAAGTTGGATCAATATCCATCGGCTCTAGCCTATTCGGCTTGGGAGGTGGTTGACGTTGGTTCGAGGGAAATATTGGTGGTCGTTGGTGGGAAAATTGAGGTGGCTGAAAATTTTGTGGATTATGCACTAGCTCTGGGAAAAATTGCCGCCTTGGTGCAGGCATGGGAGCTGGAGAAGGTTCCTTTGAAAACTGTTTTCGTGATGGTACTAGTGGAGGATTCTGCGCATAGTACTTATTCATGCGCACATGCGAACTATTCGCATGTTGTGTTCTGTAATCAATATTCTGGAGCTACAAGCATAGGTGAAGTGTCTGTGGCAGGTCTGCAGGTTCTCGAATGCTGAGCAGCCTGGAAAGATCCCTTCTAAGCCCACGAACAAATGTATTGAGTGCCTTGTCTCTATAAGTCTGAGTCATGATATTCAGTGACTCCTGACTCATTTCCATTGATCCTAGTTTATTCAGGATCAGAGACAATTGATGGTATACATTTTGGTAAAATTCAGAAACACTTCCCTGCCCCTGAATCAATGTGGTCATTTGGTATCCAAGAGTACCTAGATCACGCTTATCAAAAAATTTTCCCAGTTAAGGGGTGTGTTATACGACTCGAGGGTAATGTCCGCTTTTGCATCGATAGAGACATCAACATTGTTGTTGATATCCGAAGCAGGGTTCATGAAGGAATTGAAAATTTGTCTACCCTGCTCCTGAAGCATGGTGGAAATGACATGCACGATAATACTGCGGATGTCTTCCCGGATTTGCTAATTGCCTCCAAGATGCCTTTGTTGAGCATCCTGTTGGGCACCCTGTTGACCCTGGACTTGTGCGGGTGCATTTTGACCACTTGCATCAAGTAGTGCATCTAATAAGATTATTAGGGTTCGACATTAGTGAAAGCGGAAATAAGGGCACAGAGTCAAGAAGGAATAAATTAAATGACGGAACGAATTGTTTTCTTGAAAAATCAAGCACAAAACTATGTTAAGAAAAATCAAAACAACCGAAGTAAAAACGATGACGTAGCGCATCAGATCCTAGGAACAGAAAAATCTTCAACACAAAACCCTCCAAAAACTTCCAAAACGTTGGTGGCGGGTAAACGGAAATCTAACTTTTCACAATTAAAACACCATTGAAAATTCAGTCACCTCATAAACACTAGAAAAACAAACTTTCGCACTTTCACTTGCTGGAAAATATATATGTAGTAACACAAACAAAGATTCAATTAAATATTTTGAAACAAGTTTTATACTACAGGCTTTTTATTTTTCGCTGTGTATATAATTTTAGTACATATAAAAAAATTCGTTTTCCCAAATAAGTTTATATAAAGATATCTTTTCTTTTTCTTTTTTTAAATGTGTATTTATAAAATTTCCTCGTTAACTATTCTTCAGGTTTATGACCTTACATTAAAAATATAGCAAGAGTGGAAGACTTACAAAATTGTTATTTTCTGCATCCCTCGTTGATTGGGTTCTTATGGGCTGCTTTGCTGATCGGGTAGGCTTTGTCTGTTTGCTCCTCCTTGGTTTTCGGTGTGAACTACTAGGGGGCCTTTCCTCGAAAATATGAGGCCTTCGAGATTGGTTCTCTCTTGGTGATCGATACTCCTTATGCACTTGGTTGTCGTACTTCGGTTGTAGTCTATTTTTGAGCTAAATCACTTCACTTTTTTTTTAACCCGATTTGGACTATTGGCCAGCCTCAGCACAATGTTAAACCTAAAGTAGGCTTATTATCGTGAGATAACATAATTGGTCTATCCAAATAACTCCGCGCTCGCGGGTTGAGGGTAATTTTAAAAAAAACTGAATTTAAACTCGGTTTACAATACAATTAACTCAAATGTTATTTACGGATATTGATCCAAGACTGAGAACTCCGTGATCATCTGAAAGCTTATATAAATTCATATTGCACGGTTGCATGGGCATCTATTGTTTTGGGAACATACATATGATTGTTTTCGATTACTATTGATGGGAATGATTCTTTGCAATTATCTGCTTCTATCGATAGAACTTATGTTGACAATTCGTCGAATTGTTGGCAGGTGTTCATCATAAGAGCATGCAGATGATGCGGGAATCGCTGAGCTTTCGGAATACTGTTTTTAACTTCCATACGTCCATCCGTCTGTATACTATAGCAGTATCTGCCCAAAACTATACATGACGTTGCCGACATGAAATTTGTGGAAAGGTCAGAAATGATGACTTCTTAAAAGTATTGCGGTGAAAAATTTTTCAGAGAGTTTTTAGGGGGTGACCTTTAAAGCATTTTCTTTCATCATAGGTAGACTAGATGAGATCTTTTCAAAATAGGTCTTAAAATTACCCAATCGGTGTCCAGGGGAGGGGGGGGGGGGGGGGCATTAGAAGGGGAAAGATACCAAATTTTTACGTAAGGGAACGGATATTCCTGGTTTTGTACATATACTAGGCAAGGAAAGGGAAGGCTAATTAAGTTGAATTAAGATGTAAAGATTTTTTTTCAGTTTTACCTGCAATAAAAATTAAAAATATATTTTAGGTGATTGGGAAGCAAGTTAGGTAAATTAGGTGGTAATCTAGTTAAAGTTTTTATTATAAATGTAAGGGATCACGTAGTTTAAAATTCGTACGCTGAAAAAAATTGCGTTGGTTGAATTGTAGTAGAATCAGCTTCAAATATGTTTAAATAAATATTGTTCCTTGTTTAATCTAACGAAGGACAGATTTTCATTCAATTAATTTTTATCTTAACATGATAATTATTTGACTCTAAAGTGTTAAGTGACTATGAATATTATCGTTTTACTTTTCCATCATCATCACATACGAAAACTTGCGACTAACATAAAATATAATCAATTTATCACGTTCGATTGTATTAATTGAGCAGTTCGCTCATGAACTACACGATAAATCGGCCAATGCACTCACTAATCTCATCCGCAACGCGTATTCTGTTTCGGCGGCAATATTATGCCACAAATTTAGCGCATACTATTGCGTAGTGATACCCAGCAGATATCGGTCATCTCCCACCATTTCGGATGTCTGCTACTACTCACCACCTGATGCCGTCAGTGTGGGGAGTAAAGTTCTGCCACTGAACGAGCACTTCACGTCAGTAGTGTGGTGTCGGATTTAGGAGACTTCCTCAAACGTCGCGTTTGAGCTGTCAAGTTTTATACTAGAGGATGTTCAAGTTACCTACTCGAAGGCGTGCATTGAAGTGCAAATATTAATGTCATCAGCGAGACTTCAGTATTGGACAAGTTTCAGCAAATTTATGCCGAGAAATTCGTAAATTCAGTGGTGAGTATCGAATCCAAGCGTGAAAACCTGCTAACGTCGTTGTCGCCTTTCTTGCCCCGTCCTCACTGTGTTTTTGGTTGTTATTGTTGCAGGTGAATCTGGGATCGATCATTTTTTTCACAATGGACACTGGATCCATAGTTTTGCTGTTGTATGGTGGAGTGCTGCTGTAATTATTGGTTGAAATTGACGTTGAGTTCGAAATTCCCCGTTCACAGTGGCCCCAGAGATAAGATTTCCAAACAATTTGCTTGATTGCCTTATGGTGTCGTTGCTAAGAGTAGCAGTAAGTAGTGGTCCAGGTCAAACCTCGCCCCACGATTGCGTCGCAAGTCACAATTGTCCCGTGAAATTCGAATATCGAATGTCGATTACTCGGACGAAAAGGAAAACACGAAATAAAACAACAGGAACCGATTGACGTAGCGACTAACCAATTTCACTTTTTGTTTTTTTTTACCAAACCGTGACCTGGCTGTGCCAAATCAATGAAATTCCCTGGAAAATGAGTTTTTTTGTAAACGTATTTCAAAAGACGAACTACACCAGTAACAACACCATATCAAGCAGCAGTTATTGACGAACGCAAGACTTGCTTTAGAGGCAGACTGCAAGTATACGAGGAGGCTGCAGACAATACAGGGCCGCAATGGTTATGCTCTTCTGACTCATGTTGATTTGGATGGTCTCGGTGTAGCAAAGAGGGAGCATCAAACTCTGCTCATGTAGCATCAACCGAACCCAGTTTCTAGCCAAATACACAATTTGAAACGGTGGTAAAATAACGCGTGGATTTGGCACCTATTCAAAATGGCCTGGACGTAATAAGGTCTCAAAAATAGCGAACATATGAATGAGGGACTAAGCGCAAGCAGCTGTTTAGGTTTTATTGCGTCGTCAAGTCTGGCGTAAGGATCGCTGGCGTAAGGATCGCTGGCGCTTTCCGCGAACCCTTGTTAAATATTCAAGCACTTAACGCGCAGGGAATTTTGTTTTGTCTGAAATTCAGCTCAAATATACACCATAAACACCACCGGCCATCAATATTGGAATTAACATTAGTCCCCAAAACCGCGATGCGTGTAAAGATAAAATGCAATGAAAAGAACAGAAGAAAGCGAGGTTTGAAATGACTTTAATAGAATAATAAATATGAATTGCTGGAATGAACATACCAATCGGTCTTCTCATCTAGAGAATTTTTAACGGGTATGGGGCCCCTTAAGGTGGCTGGATACTCCTATTCTGAGTTAGCTGTTGGGCTGGAGCTCCTTCCTTTCTTGGTCGTTACAGGGGCTCTTGCTGCGTAAAGTGCCTTGCACACGGGTTTCTGGTTTATGTTAAACTTTTATATGATTCAATTATATAAAATTTTCTTATAAATCTGAAATATTTTATTTAGCCCAGTCATATTGTCGTGTTAACTTAAAATAAAACTAAAATATATAATCCAGAATTAATAATATTTTATACTTAAATAGTTACATATGAATAATTATATATATTATTTATGTACTAACTATTAATTATTTATATTTAATTAAAGTAAGTAACTTGATTATTTATATATAATTATTCATATTTAACTATTTAAGTATAAAATATTATTAATTCTGGATTATATATTTTAGTTTTATTTTAAGTTAACACGACATTATATATCTTTTCTTTAAAACGCGTAAATTTCTCAATACTTATATACCTGGAAATACTTGTCCCTACCCTATGCCCTTTTCTATTCATTGCCGGGACAGATGTTCTATAGTATTCAAGGCCACTCTCTCCACTTTGTATGAGTCAAGATTATTCGTTAGTTTGAAATTGTACCGTTGCAAATCAAGTTACTTACTTTAATTAAATATAAATAATTAATAGTTAGTACATAAATAATAGGCATTGTTTAATAATTATAATTTCCAAGTAAATAATTGACTTTATAACGTACTGATAACCATAACTCACGCTTGACCTTGCATTAGGCCGTATATGACTGTACGATGTGCACTCTTCGCGCTCTACCTTCAAAACGGTTGGTCGTATGAAAAAAAAGTTTAAACAAAAGTTGTAGGGAATTTTATAGCCTACAACTTTTATAATAAATGCAAATCTCATTTAACCGATAGGAAGCCAGATATTCGCGAAAAACCGATTTTTGTGACCTTTGACCTTAAATATCTTGAGACGCGGACACGATAACGATTTAGACTTTTGAGACAACATTTAGAATGACAAAACAAAGGTTCATATCAATTTGCAGCTTATTATCTTTCATTCCGAGGTTGACCCCTTTTTTTACCTAATATGACTGGGCTAATTTCTCATTTACCAGGAAGGTTCATATAAATTGCTTCTGTGTGAATTTTTCATGTAGATGAAAAGTAAACGACTACGTCTACAAAAGATCTAGATCCGAATTGTTTAAATTTATATTTCTTTATCGAAACTTTTTATTGCACATTTTAATTTATTTTCGATGGATATTGATAATATTCTACGAGACTATCCTTCAGGAAACTAAAAGAATTGGTGATTTTTTACAAAAGTCAGTTGGAAATTATTTTTTAATCGAAAATCATTACCGTTGACTTATTCAAACAATTATCGAATACCTGAAATTTTACTTCTGAAGAAGTCTCAATAAGCGGAAAGACATTCAAGGACAATACCGATTTATGAAAATTCCCTCGAATCTCGCTGCAAAAGTAACGATATAAAAGAGCCCGATGGCTTCAGCCATCAAACAGAATAACCATGTCCATCGCCAACGATGACGGGCGAGAAAAAGTTAGAGCGAAGATTCGAGAACAATGAAGAAAAAGACAAACTGAACATTTTATCAGTCAGTGAAGTCGGGCAATTAGTCAAAGCTAATGACAAAGTGGAGAAGTATGAGAGAGAAAATGAAGAGCTCAGACTTAGGATCTAGTTGCTAAAGGAGCTAGTTGGCCAACTAACCTCCAACAAAGAAAAAGAAACCACCAAAAAAGAAAAAGAAGCAAACTCAAAAGCAACCGAAACCACAACAGGAACCTAATCAAGAAGATATCCCCAGCGCAGACGAACCAAACGTCAGTATGGACTATTATGCAGCGCTGTGCTATACGAATCCATGAACATTATAGAGGATAAAGGTAACAAGAATTCTGAAAATTGTTTTACTAAATCTGATAATGCATTCATCGAATATGTAAAAATTAAAAATAGGGAGAAAAAACCAAAAGTTTTGTCTGTTCGTCTGTCAATATTAATCAAAAGAAAGAAAACGTCCCACCAATCAATGTATTCGCGCAAACAGGCATAGATATGGTTCGGCTTTTGGCAGCCGAAAATGAATGCCAAAAAACTGACGATTAAGACCAAGTAACTGGTTAACTTTCAGACAGCAGAAAGTGTGTTGAATTCTGAAGAGGTTCTGTACTTTACGTATACCTTTTTGTTGAAGTATCTGGACTGCGAAGAGGATCCAGTCGATCTCCTTCGAGTGCTTCAAGAAGTTGCACCAGAAATAGAATTTATTAAAGTTAAAGGCTTTGAAACAAGGAGATTGATTGTCAAACGTAAAAAGTTGCCTTTTTGCTTAGTCCAAATTTTGAACAAAAGCAGTCCAAGTGCTCTTCAAAAAAAAGGCACTTGAACTTCCGAGTTGTGAGGTGGCAAAGCTTCCAAAAGAGCGAGATCAATCAGTGCTACAGGTGCCAAAGATTTGGCAAATTGGCTGCCAATTGTGCCATGAAATACAGATCTGTGAAATGTAAAGAAGTACATGCTCCCGGCGAGTGCAAATAAGTTCAGATGGAGCCCAAAGAAAAACTATATTGTGTGAACTGCAGTGTCTTTGGTTATCCAGCATCATATCGAGAATGCGCCCGGTAATAAGATGCAAAAGTAAAATTTACTCCAAAACAATCTCAAGCATACCGCACTAGCTAAAGGACCAACAGACAACAATGTAAATAATGCGAATAATGTAAATGGCAATAATGAGCTGCTTCTTAAAATTTACCAGCAACAAAATTCTTTATCGGAGGGAATCAATTGACAGGATTCTAAAATCAACTTTTTTTTCAGCGCTTAGGCTTTTCAAATGTCTCAAAATAACTTGTCCTCTAGTCACATTCCCACAGATAGGCTTCATCTCATCTAAATCAACGCTAACTCCAGTGTGAGTCTACATCGACCAGGCTGCCTCTTGGAATTTCTTGTCAAGCAAAAGCCTGACAGCATCCTTCTCACTGAAACCCATCTCAATTCATGGCACTCCATGACATTCAAGGATCTTTGGACTACAACCATCCCTCGTTCGATTTGTTGAAATGACACCTGAAGAACGTTCGGAACTTAATCCGTTCATACTTCAGGAGCTAGGTCAGCAATCAATGGGTGAAAAACTTGAAGGGTATTAGCCTACAGGGCCCAAATGGCGTTTTCATGAAAGTGAATAGCTTATTCTGCAAGAAGTCTCGAATGAAAGTATCGAATCTTGAAGTCGCTAGTGATGAGATAAATCTTCTCGATGGGGCTGGTATCGAAATTGATAGTACGACTCCGGATAGAAATGCAAACAGGATTATCTATGAGAGATTGCATAAACTTGCCCTGATTGAAACTCACTTTGAGTTGATTCATCTACCAAACCCTGAGAGAGGGAATCGAATACTTTCAGAAGTCGTTGAAGCAAAATTTTCCGACTTCAAATCAAGCCTGAACGGTGAATCTATTCTTCATTTTTGGCCAAAGAGGATACTCGGTAAAGCATTCGATACAAGGTAACCTAAGCGGCAATTTCGTCCCGCAAAAGGTTCCAAACAGCCAGCAACCTTCAAGGGTCATCTAACACTGAAACAAATTCTTCTCTTCCTAATCGTTCAACTATTTCTATTTATTACCAGAATGTTCATGGCTTGAGAACAAAACTTGAGGACTTATTACTCGTGTCTCAATTAACTAACGATTCTGTTATCTATCTAACTGAAACGTGGTTGAACGAAAATATTTCAAATACAGAAATATTACCTGATTATTTAGTCTACCGATGCGACCGTGACCTTAACATCACCAATAAATCTGATGGTGGGGGAGTCTTGGTTGTAGTCTGCAAAACTCTTAATAGTTTACTTTGCGGTGACTTCAAATTTGCTCGTACTGTTGAGTGTGAAATTGTAAAACTCCTTCTTCCTCATAACCCCTCATTATTAATTTCCTCTGTGTATATTCCCTGTAATTCTCCCTTAACTGTGTACGAAGCCTTCTTCGATGAACTCTCTGACTATGTTCTTGCTCGTCATCCACATTCTAAAATTATAATTCGCGGGGACTTCAATGTACCGGCAGTGGAATGGGACCCCTTAACAATACCTGACATTTCCTCAACAAACAATCCTTCTTTGTTACTTTCTTCCTTTCTTTCCCTTTGTTCTTTTTCACAGTTTATTCATATCCGTAGCCCTAATGGTCGTCTTCTGGACCTTGTCATGTCAAATGTTCAAACTGGGTGTCCATCAATAGCTCCTGTTTTACATCCTTATGTTCAACCTGATCTCCATCATCCACCTTTGTCTCTAGCACTAACCGTTGATACCCTAAAACCCCAGAGAATTGCCTCAGTTTATCGTTAAAACACCTTTGGAGCAAATTATGAGGCAATTAAAAGCAATCTGGACTCGGTCAACTGGTGCACCTTCGTTACTCGTCTTGGCTGTGATAGTGCTTTGAACAAATTTTACGGCTACCTTAATAATCTGATTGCTCTTTATACTCCACTCCAAACTCCTCGCAAAGCGTAAATAAAGCCTTGGCTTACTCGAAGAGTTCTCCGTGCCTTAAAAGCCAAAGACAAGGAGCATAGGCACTATAAATTGACCGGAAATGATGATGCTAAACAGAATTTTTGTGGGCTGCGCTCTTTGGCTAAAAAAGAGTTCAAAACGGTCATGACAAACTACTTTAGCAGTTTAGAGAGTTCCCTCTTGACAACTAACGCTAAACCCTATTGGTCATACATCCGATCCTTTGAATCTTCCACTTCCATCCCGCATACTGTCAAATGGAATAACACTGAAGCCTCCTCCCCTCAGGATATTTCTAACCTATTTGCCGATTATTTTTCCTCTACTTTTCCTCTTCTGACATACTACACTCCTCCATAAATTCAATTTAAACTTATTCACCATCAAGTACACCCTATTCCACTGATCCTGCTGAAGTTGAATCCCTTATTAACTTGCTCGGTCCGAATGTTAGTCCTGGTCCCGATGGATTGCCTAATATATTTGTAAAGTCACTTAATTCCTCTTTCTGTTTTTTTCCATCCCTTATATATCTCAGTCTTGGTACTAGCACCTTCCCAACGTACTGGAAAGATGAAAATGTTGTTCCTATCTTTAGAAACAGTGACCCATCATCTGCCTCAAACTATCGTCCCATGTCACTCCTCTCCTCGCAGTTTCGTACGAGGTGACCGATATACTCCTCAGGAGCTGCCACATCAGTCACCTCGGGGCAGCTCGACTGCGGGGTTCCAGATGACTACGAACCCATATATATATATGTTGCAGCATGGCAGTGCTGCAAGCTCTATCGAGCAGTAATTTCCACATTTACGCAAAGGTGGCGAACTTATAAGAAAATTTTGTTTGAGGATTGCTGGTTGTCCTAAGTGAAAGAACTACATTGTTCTTTCACCCGAGCATTTTAGCTATCAACATAATAGCATTATTCGCTCGATGGACTTCAGCTGGTTCCAGCATATAGGCTGGTTCCATTAAAAATCTCGCAGTTTCGTACGAGGTGACCGATATACTCCTCAGGAGCTGCCACATCAGTCACCTCGGGGCAGCTCGACTGCGGGGTTCCAGATGACTACGAACCCATGTGTTGATAGCTAAAATGCTCGGGTGAAAGAACAATGTAGTTCTTTCACTTAGGACAACCAGCAATCCTCAAACAAAATTTTCTTATACTCCTCTCCTGTTTCTCTAAGCTGCTGGAACGACTGTACACAACAGGTTTCTTGAGTCATTGAGTTAATTTGTCACACCACAGCAACATGGATTCTTGAAGGGTCGTTCAACTTCTTCGAATTTGGCTGAGTTCGAAGATTATATTGCAAGGGCTTTAGATAAACAGCTTCAGGTTAATGCAATATTCACGGACTTCTCCAAAGCTTTTGACTCTGTGAACCATGTTCTCCTCTGTCAAAAGTTTGCTTTGCTTGGTGTATGCGGTTCCCTTCGTTCTTGGCTTTCATCGTATCTATCCACCCGTTCATGTCGTGTTAATCTCTATGGCACAATCTCCTTTCCATTCAATCCTACATCTGGCGTCCCTCAAGGGTCAATCCTTGGACCTCTTCTTTTCGTGCTATTTATCAATGATCTTCTCTCCTGTATGCTGATGATTTCAAGGTATTCCGGATAATTAGATCCTTGAAGATTGTCAGCAACTCCAAATTGATCTCTTTAACCTCTATAACTGGTGTAATGTAAACTCCCTTCGCATTAACGTTTCCAAATGTTTTAAAATGACTTTTATTTTAAAATTGTTCCTTTAACTTTAAATTAACTTCTATGTGATGTTGTTCTCTCCTCTACAGACTCATGTAAAGATTTTGGCGTAATATTTGACCCTAAGCTTAAATTTGATGCCCATATTTTTGGCATAATTACGAAGCCATCAAAAGTTTCGCGTTTTATTATGCGGCATTTGCACAAGTTAGCAAATATTGCTACCGCTGTTCGCTTGTTTACATGTCTTGTACGCTCACTTCTTGAGTACTGCTCAGTAGTGTGGTCTCCTAGACATTTATATCTTGTGAACTCACTAGAAGCTGTTCAGCGTAAGTTCACCCGTATTGTGTTCTTCAAATTCAACTTAGCTTATGAATCTTATGAGCGTCGTCTATCTATACTTCGTCTCCTTTCTCTGTCGTCTCGTAGAACCTTCTTAGATCAATATTTCCTTTATAAGTTGTACCACCAACAAATTGCTTCCACTCTAAGCAAAGACTTGTACTACAGACTTATTCTCGAAGTTCCGTACGCACGGACGGATTTATATTCAGTCAATTATGCCACGAATCATCAGAAAACATAACAGCCTCGAGCTTGGTTCTCTATCCACGTCCTACTTTGTTTTTACAAATAAATTAAAGACGTTACTTTTTGTGAATAGTGATTAATGTTTCCTTATCACTCAATTTTTTCAAACTTTCATCTAGACTCTAACTTCATTTCTTACATGTTTTAACTAACTTTTTTCTGCTTAAATTTGTTGTATTAATCTGTCTTACTCTTAACTTCATTTAACTTTATTTAATTACTTTAGTCTATTTTGTAACTGGGTTTCAGTCTGTTAAATGGATTTGAAAAAATAAATAAATAAATTTCAATGAAACATTAACATATGACCTCATACCGAGCTTGAATCTTATTGATCATTTTGTCAGCTATGAAGACTTGTGTTTCATATTTCGCAAGATAAACAACAAGAAATCATGTGGTATTTCTTCTTCTTCTTCTTAGCACTGCAGCCCCTTTCCGGCATCGCTTCCTGCAAACAGCGCCTCCAACTGTCTCGGTCCGTTGACCGCGTCTTCCAATTCTGAAATCCGAGCAGCGATGAACTGTCTTCGTCGACCGAGTCAGACCAGCGTTTCCTCGGTTTCTCCACTGGCCGCCGGCCTTCAGTTCTCCCAACGAATACCTTCTTGGGTATCCGTTGTTTGTCCATACGATTCATGTGTCCAGCCCATTGCAGCTTCCGCAGTCTTACAATCCTTGAGATCTCCAGTTCGTCAAACATTTCATACAGCTCATGGTTGTATCGAATTCGCCATTGGTCCCCGTCTAGCTTCGCTCCGATTATTCGCCTCAGGACCCGTTGCTCAAAGGCGTTCAATATATTTGCGGATGCTTGGGTTAGGGTCCATGTTTCACACCCATAGCATAACACAGGTCTTATCACAGATTTGTATACTTGGAGCTTTGTTTTCTTGTGTATGCAGCTGGTCTTCAAGATCGTCAATACTGAATAAAATATTTTATTTGCGAGCTGTATTCTTCGGCGTATTTCGTCTCTTTCATTTCCCGTTTTCGTTATATTAGCGCCCAAATACACAAATTCGCTCACATTTTCGATACTGTAATTGCAAAGTGGGATATTTTGTGTATTTGGGGTATTTTTCTTCGACTGCGTCATGAGATTTATTTTATTTTTGTTGATTTGTAGCCCTACTAGTTTTGCTTTGCTGTCGAGTTTCAGGAAGAGTTCTTTGGCAGTTGTTAGTGACCGTGACAGAATGTTGATGTCGTCCGCATAGGCGACTACTTGGCTCGACTTGCATAGTGATGTACCTCGCGTATCGACAGGCAGCTTCCGTATGACGTACTCCAGAGCCAAATTGAATAACAATGGCGCCAGCCCATCTCCCTGCTTTAGCCCGATATTTGTGTCAAAGGCATCGGTGAGTTGGTTATTGATGCGGACTTGGGAGGTTGTCGACGTCATTGTCATTTTGGTAAGACGGACTAGTTTGACTGGGATGCCAAAACCAAGCATTATTTGGTACAGTACGTTACGATCAATACTGTCGTATGCTTGCTTGAAGTAAACGAAAATTTGGTGTACGTCTATGTTGAATTCCCAGCATTTTTCAAGTACCTGCTTGACTTTGAACAGTTGGTCTGTTGTTGATCTACCTGCCCTAAAACCACCTTGATATTCCCCAATAATACTGTTGGCGTATGATCCCATTTTATTTTCTAAGACTTTAGAAAATATTTTGTACGCCGTACAAAGTAGTGATATGCCTCTATAATTTTCGCACTGCAGCTTGTCACCTTTTTTTGTGGATAGGGAATATAATTGATTGGCTCCACTCTTTCGGCATATGTTCTTGTTGCCAAATGTACTGGATGACTTTGTGAAAAGCTTGGTGAACACTACTGCCACCATATTTGATGAGCTCCACTGGAATCTCATCAATGCCCGGCGCTTTATTATTCTTTTGGGCTTTGATGATGGAACAAACTTCATCCAGAGTTGGTGGGGCCAATGGAAGCTCTCCGCAGACATCTATAGGCTCCAATGTTCTGAAGCTGTGCGGAGGATTAAGAAGGTTCTTGAAATATGATGCCCATCTTTCCTTAATCTTGATTTCATCAGCGATTATATTGCCGCTATCATCACGACTGAGCGTGATTTTGGGCTGATAACCACGTTTCAGGCTTTTCACTACTTTGTATGCTTGTCTTGTGTTATTGCTCGCTAAACTTACATCTATACTTCTCAATTGGTCATCATAGTATTTTCTTTTCTTAATCCTAATGATCTTATTCGCCGCTCTTCTGTGTTTTTCATAGTGTTCTCTGTTCGTCCTTGTTTTCCTACCTACGTATTCTTTGTACGCCTGATTCTTTTTATCCAACGCATTCTCGCACTCATCATCAAACGTATCTTTCCTCTTGCGCCGGGCTTGATGTCCGATCGTCTGTTCTGCCACGGTTCTAATAGCCGCTTTCACTTCCATCCAGAGCTCGTTGCTCGTCTTTAACGATGCATTTGATAAGATGGGAGCCAGCTGGTTGTCGCGGCTCTCCGTAAAATTTTCGGCCACAGACGCTGTTTGGAGCCTTTCGATGTCAAATTTTTGTAGCGGGCTGGTCTTCGCTGAATATGCCTTTGACATACGACATCGATAGGTTAATTTGATCAAGTAATGATTTGAGTTACAATTGGCTCCTCGGTATGTACGGACGTCAACGTTGTTGGATCAGAACATGATCGATCTGGTTTTATGTGTTTCCATCTGGTGATACCCAGATCATTTTATGATCGATGTGGGGAGCAAGTCGAACGTATGACCAGATTTCTGCTACATGCAAAGTCAATCACGCTCCATGTGGTATTTACGGTGTTCCAAATATAGTTCTCCGACATTTGCTTGAGGTTGCTATTAGGAATTATTGCATATTGTTCAACAACATGTTGAGCAATTCATATTTTCCAAAATGAGTGGAAAAAGGCTAAGGTATTGTCAATCTTGAAGAAAGGAAAAGAATCTTCATGCCCACCAAGCTATCTCCCAATCAGCTTGCTGCCGAACATCAGCAGGGTGTTTGAAGTACAACAAAGCATTAAACGCCCACATTGAGAAATATCAGTTGATACCGAATTGGCAACTTGGTTTTCGTTCCAGGAATTCGACTATACCTGCGACAATGAAAGTAACCTCAGACATCTGTTGGTAACTAGACAACAGAGAATGTGTTGGGGCGTGTTTCATTGACATAGAGAAAGCCTTTGATACGGTGTGGTCAGATGGACTAGTTTTTAAACTCCTTCAAGACAGGTTCCCCAGACACCCTGTCGCCATGATGTGCAATATGTTATACGGGAAATCATTTGTAGTTACTAATGGAAATCAGACGACAATGCGCGACTTCAAGGTCTTGTCTACAGCAGGGAATAGTTAATGCACAATTTTTAGTGTTTTTTACCAAAATACAAAACCCTATTGATATCACGACCTGTGTCCGTCTATCCGTCCGTCTGCATGTCACAGCAGTTTTTCTCCAAAACTGTAGAAGCTACAGTCACGAAACTTAGTGGAAAGGGCAGAAGTGAAGACTTCTTGAAAGTTTCGTGGTGAAAAAATGTTCAAGAGAGTTTTAAGGGTGGTATCCATATCCCTATATTATGAAAGTCTCAGTCCCTATAATTATGAAAGTCTCAGTAAAATTTAGAGAAGTTATAGCCATTCGAATTTCCTCCCCCTCCTGATTGTTGCAATCATATACGATTTTTGTACTACTCGTACATGGGGTTTCCATCGAATCAGGCACTAAACTTTTGATTGGATCCTCTCAAAATTTTCAGAAAATATGAATGTTAAAAATGCATTTATGATTCCGGTCAGTCAATGATTTAAGGAATACTGAAACAAAATTTTGGCTGGTTAAAATGGAATTCTTTTAAAGCACGAATATATTTTCTGTGCATGTCATGAAAGTTTTTCTTGAATTACAAGTAAATCATTCTAAATATCTGCATATTGTAGGTTAAGTACAAAACCCTTCTGATATAAGCGTAGTTCTGTCTACCCAACTTGTTTTGATTATCGCAACGTTTAATAATGTAACTCACGCAGGAAAATAACAAGTTGAAGCAGCAGCAGAGTGCTCCTACCAGAAGGGTTTTGTAAAACAATTAGTAAATCAAACGATATATTCTGCATATCAAAACTTGACTAATGTACAGATTCCATAAATTGAGCTCATAGCACTAAATGCTGGTTATTATCTATGAATTTAAATTCGCCACCCTTTTGTTTCAAGTGTTTTGACCCCACTGTTTGATTAGTCATGATAACACATCAATATTACAAACTATTTCTAAAATTTTTATCAAAATTCCTACATATTTATAGTGGCTAGGTCCGTTGCAAACGTGTATCGCCCTAGTATCACGTGTTAATATTGTTGTAATTGTTAAATATTCAATCGGCCATAACTTAGCTGTTTATTGTTCGATTGTTATGAAATTTTCATAGCACATACAATTGCTTTCAAAAAACTTAAATTGTAGTTTTTATGAAATTTAAGGGTACCATCTTGATTTTATAGGCAAAAACGTAAAATTTAAAAAATGTCCTATTATTAACAAAGTTGATCGAATTACGACTTCTAAGGTATTTGTTGCCTTTGTACTCCTAAAGTTACACATCTGTGATTTTTTTCGGGGGTCACTCCCCTACATGGGGAGACCCCCCTTGAACACCATATACATTTTTTTTGTGATGAAACTTGAAGAGGGCATCACTTTACATCTATTTACAAAATCTTATGTTTATCTAGTTTGCGAGAAAAAGTGGTGTGACACACCGACGAACGGACAGACAGGACGCGATTTTAGTAGGGTACTGTAAAATGATTCTACGATACCCTAAAAAACCTTTAATTGATTATTTTTTTATTTGTTGTTTCAAACAGCTAAACCTCAATATATTAGGATACCCAATGTCATATTTTCACCACAAAAACTAATATTTTGAAAGATGTGTAAATTCAAATGGGCAGAATCTTACTTAAGAACGTCTCTTCGGATTTATTCCTTGTAATTTGTTGGCATTGCCTCGAGCATCTCAGCGTTGTTATTGTACTGGATTTCAATTCTTTTATTATTCCCTAGAGAATTATTTATCTGCTTTCAACTTTCACCCTAGGCTTTCGATTTGAATTAAATCGAGAGCACAATATCGCAGTTCCAAACAAATAAATCATGCGCCAACAAAATACGGAAATACCATTCATACCTAATAATTTCCATAATCATCCAGGCGTGGAGGAAATCCAACCGATCCATTCTTTTCATACTCTACAATCACTAAATTTAAGCAGCAGCTCCTTTTGAGTTACAAATATCAAATGACTGGATTCACTATGAATTCCGACAATACGAATACTATTTTAATAATGTGTTGCATCGTCGAAACCATTATGCTACCGCGAGGAAAACTGAAGCAGAAGAAGTAACTGGAAAACACGTGTAAATGTTCAAATGTAAATTTTCACTATAAATCTCAAACTCCTAATGCCACCTGGAAGCTAACAGTTCTTCGGCAATTTCTTTCTATTGTAATAACAGGTTAAAAGACTGTCGCCCTCTGGAATCGCGCGATCCACGTCCACATGCGGGACTGGCGAAGTGCTGATCAATAAATTACTAATAACTCGATCCTTGGACTGGTATTCCCTCGCTGCAAACATACGTAGAGTGTGTGGTAAATAGGGAAAGGCATTTCGCGCGATCTTTTAACATTTATCTAATGCTGCTGTTGAGAATGTGCATTTCTGCTTTATTCTCTGGAATAAGCATTTCAAACAGGCAACATGGTAGGAAGCTTTCCTATTTATTTTATGGTATTGATTGTTGGAAGTCTTAAGAGCTAATTCAACAAGTTCATTATTTTTGCCGATGTCATCATCATTCCTTTTCAGATTATTAGCGATGCTCCACATAATTACTGACAACGTAAAGTGGGTAGAATTTAATTGTTAGACGTTTCAGTTATCAAGGAAGTACGAACACAGGATGCTGCGAGAATTAATTGTGAGTCTTGAAATTAATGGCATTGTTGAGGCTCGTAGTTGTTTTTGATCCTTATCTGGTTAGTATAACCAAGAAAGCTGCTTCACAGAAAGAAGTTTGATTAGAGAAGGGTTAAGATATTAAGATGCACCGCGTAGTGATATGTCTTGATTAAAGCTACTAGGCTACACAGAGGCAGATCAATGGAAGAATTTGTTTTTATAGCAATAGATGAGATTCTTCAGCATTTGGATGATCAAGGTGAATACTAGTACTCCTTGGATGAGCTTGATGTGAGGACTATAATAAACAGACTCGCTGATAATTCGGGAGATATAACCTTGTTCAGGTTACCTCATTGGCAGTTTGCTGTTGCATTGATAAATGATGAACTAAAGAGCATAACATAAATTAATTATGTCTTCACGGTTTTTTCATAAAAAATATAAATTTTATTGTTCGCCCGTTGATAACAGAGGTTCAGTTAAAACTAAAACTAGATTCTAAATTCTAACTTATGCTAGAAACTGCCACTGTTGACATAGAATCAGCACATTCCTGATGATCGAATATGAGACAGGTGTCTAGACATGGTGTCATCATGATTTCTTGTCTCATGGCCAGGTGAGGTGTTTGTTGACTGGCATGTGGCTGGATCGCGTTACATTTTTAGACTCGTAGATTGTTACCTTAACTCTTCCCTCCTTGAGTACGTTCGTCCTCGAACGTTAGAAATAGGGCAGGTTGTACATGCCGTTGTTGCTTGGCATAGTAGGAAGGTCCTGAAAATTCAGTACGGATCCGGAATTACTCGTCGGGATGGCAGGAAAGTTTGCAGGTATGGAATCGGCTATCCTGGTTGTCGTACTCGTAGTCCTTTTACAGAGCCTTGAAACCTTCAAAGCGGCAATTATGCATATCAATAACGCCAATATCCCGTAATTGGCGATCTGGTAAGTTTCTTTTTCGATCCTTAACGTCTCGATTTGCTTGGTGTTATTTATGGTCAACACTCTCATTAACTCCAAGGAGAGGATGTCCTCGAGTGCATTGTCGCCGGTGTACATGTTGGCGGTAAGATTTCCACGGTCTGTAATTAATTTGCAGCGTATCTTTGATTGTTTATTGTATTGAAGAGTTTCGAAACATAATCAGGTAAGATCCTTTCAATTCATAGGTGTTTTGATCGACCTCGATGATACCTTTGAATTCGTTTATGAATAGCAGGCCTGATTTGATTTCTTCCATCGAAGGTAGGTGATGACCACTCTCGCTTTTGCACTGCGCGGTTCTACTCCTAAACAAATGAGGTACACCTTGCGATTCCCTATAATCCCTAACCTTACTTTGTTTACAAATAAATAAATCATTAAAAGTTTTGCATGAGCCTGATATTCCAAAAAAGTCATCATTATTGAGTAATACATTGGTGAATTCTAATTTAGGTATCGTTCCATTTTTCCTTACTGGTTTTAATACATATTTTTCAAAAATTTCATTTGTTACGATGGGTACTGGTTTAATATAAAAAATATGGGAAGAATTTTTCATAACCTTTGGTTCTGATAATTCTAGGATTTCTTCAATGCTTATTTCCGGTATGCTTTCTTGACGAAAATTATTAATTATGGTTGATATTTCGAATTTTGAAACAATATCGGAGTTAACAGTATTGGATTGGGCTAAACGAATTGTTCTGATCCAACAACGTTGGGCCTTGAGCATACTTGACGTCCGTACATACCGAGGAGCCAATTGTAACTCAGATCATTACTTGATCAAACTAACCTATCGATGTCGTATGTCAAAGGCATATTCAGCGAAGATCAGCCCACTACAAAAATTTGACATCAAAAGGCTCCAAATGGCGTCTGTGGCCGAAAATTTCACGGAGACCCTCGACAACCAGCTGGCTCCCATCTTATCAGACGCATCGTTAAAGATGAGCAATGAGCTCTGGATGGAAGTGAAAGCAGCTATCAGAATCGTGGCAGCACAGACGATCGGACATCAAGCCCGGTGCAAGAGAAAAGATTGGTTCGATGATGAGTGCCAGAATGCGTTAGATAAAAAGAAAAGAAAGAAGAAAAGAAAGAAAAGCCTGAAACGTGGTTATCAGCCCAAAACCACGCTCTGTCGTGATGACAGCGGCAATATAATCGCTGATGAAATCAAATCCTTAATCCTCCGCACAGCTCCAGAACATCGTAGCATATAGATGTCTGCGGAGAGCTTCCATTGGCCCCACCAACTCTGGATGAAGTTTGTTCCATCATCAAAGCCCAAAAGAATAATAAAGCGCCGGGCATTGATGAGATTCCTGTGGAGCTCATCAAATATGGTGGCCGTAGTGTTCATCAAGCTATTCACAAAGTCATCCAGTACATTTGGCACGAGAACATATGCCGAAAGAGTGGAGCCAATCAATTATATTTCCTATCCATTAAAAAAGGTGACAAGCTGCAGTGCGAAAATTATAGAGGCATATCACTACTTTGTACGGCGTACAAAATATTTTCTAAAATCTTAGAAAATAAAATCGGATCATACGCCAGCAGTATTATTGGGGAGCATCAAGGTGGTTTTAGACCAGGTAGATCTACAACAGATCAACTGTTCATGGTCAAGCAGGTACTTGAAAAATGCTGGGAGTTCAACATAGACGTACACCAAATTTTCGTTGACTTCAAGCAAGCATACGACAGTATTGATCGTAACGTACTGTACCAAATAATGCTTGGTTTTGGCATCCCAGCCAAATAAGTCCGTCTTACCAAAATGACAATGACGTCGACAACCTCCCAAGTCCGCATCAATAACCAACTCACCGATGCCTTTGACACAAATATCGGACTAAAGCAGGGAGATGGGCTGGCCCCATTGCTATTCAATTTGGCTCTGGAGTACGTCATACGGAAGCAACCTGTCGATACGCGAGGTACATTACTATACAAGTCGAGCCAGGTAGTGGCCTATGCGGACAACATCAACATTCTGTCACGGTCACTAACAACTCCCAAAGAACTCTTCCTGAAACTCGATAGCGAAGCAAAACTAGTAGGGCTACAAATCAACAAAAATAAAACAAAGCTCATGACGCAGTCGAGGAAAAATACCCCAAATACACAAAATATCGCACTTGGCGAATACAGTATCAAAAATGTTAGCGAATTTGTGTATTTAGGCGCCAAAATACCGAAAACGGGCAATGAAAGAGACGAAATACGCCGAAGAATACAGCTTGCAAATAAAATATTTTATTCAGCATTGACGATCTTGAAGACCAGCTACATACACAGAAAAACAAAGCTCCAAGTTTACAAATCTGTGATAAGACCTGTGTGTGAAACATGGACCTTAACCCAATATATTGAACGCCTTTGAGCGACGGATCCTGAGGCGAATAATCGGAGCGAAGCTAGACGGGGACCAATGGTGAATTCAATACAACCATGAGCTGTATGAAATTTTTGACGAACCGGAGGTCTCAAGGATTGTAAGACTGCTTAAGCAGCAATGGCCTGGACACATGAATCGTATGGACGAACAACGGATACCCAAGAAGGTATTCGTTGGGAGAACTGAAGGCCGGCGGCCTGTGGGGAAACCGAAGAAACGCTGGTCTGACTCGGTCGACGAAGACAGTTCATCGCTGCTCAGATTTCGGAATTGGATGACGCGGTCAACGGAGCGAGACAGTTGGAGGCGCTGTTTGCAGGAAGCGAAGGCCCGAAAGGAGCTGTAGTGCTAAGAAGCAGAAGAAGAAGAAACGAATTGCTTGAATGACATTTAAAATTTCTTCCTTAAGTAATCTGACCTTATATTGTGTTGTCAAAGCCAGCGTGTTTTCGAAAACCTTATCTTTCCTGATCATATTTAACAGCTCGTTAGCGGTACTTGTTAATTTATTAATCCTGTCATTACGCTCCCGATTTTTTATAACCTGTTGATTGTTATTAGAAATAACGCCGTTGATTTTGTCCTTCAGTATGACTAAGCCATCGTGGTCGGGGCTACCCGCTACCCATTTCCACGCTGTCCCAAGAAAATTTAATGCCCTTTTTGGCCGAATAGGTTTAAGGTTTTTTAGATATTTCTCCACCTCAGATATCTCCTGTACCAACAACTGATGAAAAGGATTATTACTTGGAATATGATCGTTAACAAGGGACTCTTCGGTCTTGTTGAGCGTTCGAGAAAGGAAAGTTATAGGTCTACCTCCCTGTGACAATACTGCCCCAATCGCGTAATCAGAGGCATCGGTGGTTAGCTCATACTCTTTTTCGAAATAAGGATGAGAAAGTAACACCTCTTGAGATATTCGACTGCTCTTAATTTTGTTAAAGGCCTCCATTGCTTCATCCCCTAGGCTTATTTTTTTGTTCTTTGAGTGATATCTGGACGCTCGTTTATCCTCCCTTCTTAGGAGGGATGTCAGGGGCTTCGCTATCTTTGCGTAATAGAGCATGAAACGGCGATAGTACCTTAACATACCGAAGAATGATCTCAATTCCCGTAGCGTCTTTGGAATTGGGAAGTCTACGATAGCCCGAACCTAAAAGTAACTTTTTATTTAGTTGGCTCCTCGAAACTTGCAAATTTCAATTTGAATTTTGTACAATTAATCGTTTAAAATAGCATAATAAACGACGATGTTCTTCAATTTTAATTTCTGATTAACATTTTAAAGATTTGATTTTTGAAAATAGAATCTCCAAAGATTCAAAATGCAGGTGAAAGCATGATGTTTCAACCTAATCTGATGAGCGCGCTAAACGCCATCCCAAAATTTGAACTTCAGGACAACACGATGGCAGCTATTTTTCAATCAAATGGAAACTACTTTGATGGATGCTTTTGTACAGACTTCGTAAGGTTATTATAACCTGCAAGATCTAAATGAATTAAATATTTGAAAGTATTATATCAATTTCAATTTTCTAATCCTACACAGCAACAATACTTGGTATGAAAGTGCTTTCCATCAACCAAGATAATAAAGTTTTGTTACGATTTTCAGGAAAATTTCAGAGAAGACTTTATTAAAAAAATATATATAAATATTTCTTTAGCTCCTCGTGATTTTATTAGAATTCTGCACACGAGTTCGGTTGTCAAAACGAAAATATTAGAAATGAAATGACAATGAAACCCAGTGGACTCAATAATATTATTTTCCATTCATTCTCCTTGGGCCTAGCCTCTCCATTTGTTCCGCCCTCGAAGGTCGGAACATATATCTCAAAGCAACTGTCATCGAACACCCATATGGTGCATCGGATTAAAGTCAGTGGCCACGATTCTTACCTACGTTCGTAGCTAGAGTTATTTTGATTGGGTTTAGATCTGAAGCTCTTATTACTTTATCGGAAATCAGCTATACGATAACCTACTCATCAATGTTCATAACGATTGGCGTGCTAAGTTTCTTCAACTTGTGCGTGCGGTGTTTTCAACGTTTTTATCGAACAACCGAACTGACAGCGGGAATCGTTACCTGCGAGGAATCCAGTGATGGGATTATGGGACAATCATGACCAGTGGAAGTCTGCGCATTGAGATTTTTCTACCACATTTGGCATTCATGCACGGGGAACAACAGATGTTTAAATCCTCGTTGACATTGCAGTTCAAATGCTTCAATATCATAACACAAGTAAGTGGTAATAGAGTCTATCAGTTGGATCTCCAGAAACCTGATGTGGTTTGTGCAAGGAATCTCTGCTGACCACGTCTTATGCTTGCTTAAAATTGACGATATTTATATATTCCAAGCGGACTTCGAGCAACCAGGTTTGTGGGTAGAGACTTAAAAAAAACATGTATGATCGTTAAGTAAACCGATCTAGTTCTTAAAACAAAATCAGAAACAAACAAAAAACAAGGAAGGGAAAATAAAATTTCAAATCAAAATGTCATGCATCGGAAACCAAGCAATACTTTTTTCGCCATATTTCAGTACTCAATCATTACTCATTGAGTTGATAACAGTTCAATGTTCAATTGAATTGATTGTTATGGAAAGTTACAATTATCTTTTATTGGTTCAACCACGATTATCAAGAAAGCTGAGTTATAAAAAAGTTTTTTCAAACTTTATAGTTTTCTCACACTTAATAATGTAAGATCTTATAGTATCATAAGACAGATTTTTATTTCATTTTTTTCTTCATTTAATTTCATAAATATTTAGGACGAACGAAAAGTCAATCACTTGAATAACACTGACGTTTGTGTTAAAATACATATTCAACTCTTTCACTCCGCTCTTAGCTTTTCATTCACATACACAAATACATGAATTGTTCTCTTTTTGTTTTATTAATTTTTTCACTATAGTAAAACCTGAATTTAAACGCATTCGACGTATATAATTTTGCTTCGCTAATTTTCTTGCATCGAGTTGTTTATTCCTCGCCTCCATTTTGGGACACCTGCTCAGGCACAACGAATGCCTGCGCGTGGAATGGTGTAAAGAATATTTGATATCACCTTCGAAATGACGCAAATTTTCATAAACTCTGCTATCTCACCAATAATAATGCCAAACACGCATCCAAAACCAAATGGTGTGTAGATAGCAGTTTCATGACACACATACGCAACAACAAGTCAATGTTTACAAACGTGGAAATAGTCAACAGTGGAATTAGGTTGGCTAGCAACACTATAGCTCAAGCAAAAGCACCCAGAAACGTCATAATATTCACGACAGACGACGAGAAAACTCAAAATATAAAGCTTGAAGACACGCTTTATGTTCCTAAATCCCGCTCTAATTTAATATCAATCGCGAAAATCGTCAACAAAGGACACAAAATTTTATTTTGTCAGAAATGACGATTGGATGCAATTTCACGGGAAATTCGGGCCAGCTGCGAAATTGTAATGTATGTGCCGCTGGTAAGCTTACAAGGAAACCATTTCCAATTCGCATATAAATCGCCGGACATTCTTGGAATTATACCCACCGATTTTTGCCGTCCTATGCGCTCAACTTCCATTGACGGAGCGCGATATTTTATGTTATGAACGGACGATAAAAGTTGTTGGTGGGAACTCTACTTTCTTCGAAGTAAAGACGAGGCGGTTTTAAAGTTCATCGAGTATAAAAACTACGTGGAGACTAAAACAGGTCGAAAAATTCAAGCTGTTCAATCGGACGATGGAACGGAATTTGATGATTCAACGACCAGTTCGATTTTCAAGTACTCTGGAATACAAAGACGTTTATCAACTCCAACTAAGCCACAGCAGAACGGCGTTCCGGAACGCAAAAAATGAATACATGTAGAATCTGCCCGTTATGTGCTGATCCAATCCGGACTTCCACCATCCTTTTGGGCTGAAGCAATCGTTATGGCTAATCACGTCAGGAATCGATGCGCCACACAAAGCCTTGAAAAGGTTCCCCATTTGAAAATTGGACAGTAAGAAAACCGGACATCAAATACTTCAGAACATTCGGAACCTAAATTTATGTGCTCAATAAATCTCAAGGAAAAGGAAAACTCGATGCCAAATGTGTCGAAGGAACATTCGTGGAGTATTTAAATACATCAGAAGCATATCGCGTTTGGATTCCCACCGAAAGAAAGATTCAGATTGCCAGAGATGTAAAATTTTTTGACGAATTTAAAACCAAAAATATATATGAATATTTTATTTCCGGCGGCATACTCAGCCAGGAATCAACATTTCCACATGGTGCTCAGATTGACGATGCTCAAAACGAAATATTTTCCAATACGAATCTCATCAAGCACATTTTCATACCGAGCACATCATGATCGAAAATTATACAAAGTGAAACCAGTTCAAGTTCCAAACCTCACTATGACAAAGAAACGACAGTAAACATAGCAATGAAACGTGGTCCAGGAAGGCCAAGAATATTCAAAACCAAGGGTCATGACCATCGAAGAAAATTTACAACATATTTCCGGGCGACAATCAGAATGCGGAAGCTTCGGAAATTCGAAATAAATGACATGGAAGATACTCAAGAAGACCAGATCAACGAAGAATGGCACGATGCGCAAATCGCCATGTTTGCACTCGAAATACCAGTATGCTATGTCATTTCAGGATGAGATAGGCAGGAATGGGAAAACGAAATACTCGCTGAGATAAAATAACTTATCATAACATCATTACATGGAAAATTGCCGATCGTCTCGAAACCGGAAAGATCATCGGATGGCAAACCGTTCTAAGGAGCAAGTTGAACGCTGATGGTACGCTAGAACAAAGAAAGACCCGAGTAGTCGCAAAAGGATTCAACCCACGTCCGGGTATCGACTTCAACGATACATTTGCACTAGTCGTGAGCCTCAGCTCCCGATTATTCACCGCACTGGCAATAGAATTCAACATGAAGATATTGCAACTTGATGTAACTGCGGCTTACCTAAATGGTAGCATCGACACAAAAATATACATGAATCCACCTGAACTCTTAGAAGAGATGCTCGAATCGATAGTCGTCAGGGAAAAGTACCGAGGCCACGTTGAGAAGTCTAATTTAATGCTAGACCGATTAAAAAATGGCGGTAAGTTATGCAGACTTAAGAAGACAATGGCACTTAAAACTCAGTGAAACTTTGCAAGACCTCGGCTTTGCACCAACAAACGCAGACCCATGTATATACGTTGACAAATTTAAAAGAGACTTAGTTCAAGTGATTCTTCGGATGGACTATAAGCCTGTTCAGTTATGATACGTGCTGGTTTAAAATCAGAACGTATCGTGCTGGTTTGAAAGCAGGACGGACACATGGTCAAAGCGTGATAATGATCATATCACCTTGCGGAGTGCCGATACATTCGATCATGACAATCAGATACTCTAACTATCTCTAATCGAAGGCCCGAAAGGGGCTGTAGTGGTACGAAAAAAAAATAGAAATAAAAAGGAATGTTCATTCTCGTTTACTTCAGTGACATCTTGATTGCCTCTAAAAATGACACGAAAGTTCACAAAATCATCGACAGAGTGCAAGAAAAATTCAAGATCAAGAACCTTGGAGAGGCAGAATATTGTATCGGCATCGAAATCAATCGCCAAAAGGACTCAAAATATTTATCGCAATCTGGCTCTGTTCGAAATATTCTCGACCGTTTTGGAACGATAAATTGCAAACCCACACGTACCCTGCTCGCAACCGGAACTAACTTAGCAGATACTTCCAATGACGACAATGTGAACACTGGAAAAACAGTCCTTTTTTGTGAACTTATGGGTGTGATCTTGTACCTGGTCGTGGGAACGCGTCCAGATATTTCACATGCAGTAAGGAATTTGAGCCAATATACAAACTGTCATAAGAAAGTCCATTGGACTGCCAGTAAACGTATTTTAAGATATCTCGCTGGAACAACGTATCACGAGCTATGTTTTAAAATGGCTAACCAAAAGCTCATCGGTTACGTGGATTCTGATTGGGGGGGATGCATAGTCAGTGTTCATCCTCGCTGGATCATCTATTTCTTGGAAATCACGAAAGCGATGAACGATTGCGTTATATTCCACAAAAGCTGAGTACATAGGACTCAAAGATGCAGCAAAGGAAGCAGTTCACCTGATCGGGTTCATAAAAGAACTTGGATTCAGCGAACTCTCCAATGTAATCATGTACAACGACAATCAAGGTGTCGGAAAACTTGCTCTCAACCCAAGATTCAAAGCTGGATCGAAACTCATAGATATCCGACATTTGATTAAAATAAGTAAAAAAATGCAAATTACTTTTAAAACAGGGATATATTTCAAAACGGAAATTGCGTTATATACAAGTATCGTTAAAATGTATCTCTGTGAAACACATTTAATGACAGAAAAATAATGTTAATCGATATATTGACTAGTATTTACGAATGAATAATAATAATAAATAAAACTTAGAATTTAATTTGGATGAAAAAGGAAAGAGTGAATAGCACATACATTGGACTCAACATAATGCATATAAAATAAATTGTTAAACTAACCAATATCTTTCCTTTCAGTAGTTAGTCTTCAGCGGGAAGCAGGAGCGAGAGGTAAGTATGCCATCAAGTGGGAAGGATTTTGTCAATTTGCGACTGTGATCAGTTTGGGTGTTCAATTCAGTTACAAGGTGCCATAGTTTGTATTCGGTGCTTTTGTCAGTATAGAATATTTCAGTTCAAATGAGAGTAGCTTATATCCAGAACCGCATCGGTATTGAGATTGAAAACGCGTGGATTTGCGGTAGCCTTACGAAGTATAATGAATTTTATTTCTTTTTCTTTCGATAGAAATCTAAATCGACCGCTGCTCGGTTATAGACGACCCCTCCTCGGCTATAGACGTGAGGTCTGGGAACATGCCAACGGACTATACCCATCAGGTCAACAAGTCCGGACACTCTTAGTCTATTCCGAGGTGGCTGCTGGCAGGCTAACTAGTTCGGAGAGGAATTTTGGTCGTAGGTCTTTCGGGAGTAGACTAAGTTCAAAATAAAAAAATCAGCCACCGACTCAAAGGCCCGATTTAAAACGCGTCAAACAACTTTCACCAACTCGAGTTTAACCTACTTTACTTCCATTTCCTTTTCTTTCAATTTGAGGAAAAGAACCACACTAAACCGTTAACCAAAAACACACGCTCCCGAATATTCACCGACGCGTTGCTCAAAATAAACTACTCGAACTCAAACCGAATCAAACTACTCTAACCAAAAACTGCAAAACCCAAATTATCGTGCCACGTACCGACCGCAAAACAAAACTGACCATTCGCGGATTATCGAAACCTTACCCTCTCGGCGGCATACTCACCTTCGCCGTCGCTGCCCTCGGAAAAAGAACGAGTTTACTGAAAAGGAAAGACTGAGTTAACTTAACAATTCATATTTATGCTTACTCAATTATACAATAAAGATATATCTTCTTTCTGTTCAACTAAATGATTTCATGGCAAAATATACAACATGATTTTGAGATACACCTTATCGTAGTGAAATTAAATTGAAGTACATTTTTACACTAAATTAAAATGGAAATGCGTATCAATGAAATAAAGAATATGTAACCCTTACTATAAAAACACAATTATTTAATTTGACTGACTATTACCAGTATCATCCGCAGTTGCAGATAATCTTAAATCAATATATTCAATTTTATCGACTGGACTGTTTTGTATTGCTAGCCCTATCTGAAACAACCTCCACTGAATCCTTATTGTTCGAGTAAACGATGGCGAAAAATTCAAATTGTTCGTACACATTCTTAAGAATATGATCATGTAAAACGCATTCATATAATTTGATAGTAAAAAGCGCCCTTTGGATGTTACGGTTTTTCGAATATCATCAAATGATCGTTCGTGCCAGTCGAAATCCTTTTCGCCAATGAATACTTCCATTCTGAATTAGTCTCATTAGATCTTAGATGCGCTGTATATGTATCAAACATCCCGCTCAGTTCAGAATCCTGCCCGGTATTTCAAATTATCAACTATTTTCCGAGGATCATAAATTTTTATATATATTTCTTTTTTGACGATTGGCTTCTAAAATTTCTGGGGATATCCGCCCCAAAAATAAATTAAATATGTACACATGTTCTTTAGTTTGGGGAACAGAATCAAATCATCAACGAATTGCAATTATCTATAATAAGTTCTTCTAAAAAGTCAAATCGTGCATCGATCCCAGTGAAAAATGTGATTATCCGATTTGAAATTTACGCATAGCATTCGTTAATAACTAATTTTTTTAAGTGGTAGGGAAATCGGCCACCATTATTTCATCTAAATTCATAAAAGCGTTGTGCAACTTCATAACTTCTAAGCATGGACAGGAGTCAATAATCGATTCCAGCGTATCAACATTTGTCCAGTTTGAGTCAGGGTAGGAATTAGCTAGACCATGAAAACTTACTCGTTTAGTTGTATTGTTGATGTATTTCAATCGATTGCACGTTTCCTCATGCGAATGTGGTTATGTAGGTAGATCTACATCCTCCCACAAACGTTGAAAACTGTAAATAGGGACAGAATGCATACGAACTGAGTAGAGAAAAGCAATTTTCGACCGTATCTTTTTCTGTCGATTATCCCGCCGATTGTCCTTCAATGTGGTGTGCTTAAATTTAACAAGCCTTTTCACCGTAGCTCGTCCAAGCCTTGAAGCTCCACCGCATGCCAGCACAACTCCATTCCACACATCGTAACCGATGAACTTAACACAAGATTTTCCCGCAAAATCGCAGCATTCGGTTATCGGAGTCACGAAAATTAACCATTTGAATTTGGCCACCGTCATTGCAGAGCGTATGACTACTTCCACGAATTCACGACGCACACAAGTTACACACGACCGACGTCAAGTGGCGGCTCAGTGGCAGAGATCTGTCATCCAACCTTATCAGCTGGTTGGGAAATTGTATAGGGATGACAGATCTCTGCGGGATATCGCTTCGCGGGATCGGTGGTTATTACTGGGCAGTGTCCACGATGGCAGCCAGACATGGAAAGGCAGAAGGACAGGTGGTTCAAGTTCTAAGTTGAGGGTCAACCATACTGGGCGGAGGGCAAACTGATGAATGACAGCCCAAAGATGAGGTCTGGGGTAAAGTATTGCGGCTAGTTATTTAGAAGTCCATATTATAGGGAGAAGTGTCGTACTAGTTACGGTTGAATCAGATGACAACCAAAAAGAGAGTTTCTTGAAGATGGCGCGCTTCAACACCGTAAGTCTTTTGCATGGTCCAGTCCCAGTTCTTTTCCGCACATGTCAGAAATGAGATAACGTGTTTGACTTAACACCTGGACAACTCGGCACTTTACAAATTTCTTACCCAATTTGGCATTCTAGTACGGGTTTTCGCCGCTCTGTCTAAAGTTTCGTCGATATATCTCATCGCCTGCCTTGAAACAGAAGGGTAAAATCACAGATTGTAGCGCTCCTTCCCCGCATGTCTGCTATCTTCAATCTTCTCTCGGGACTGGTCTCGTAGTACCTAGAGTTTCTCGTGTGGCTCAAGAGCCACTACCGGATCTCCCAAGCAATTTAATTACCACAACAACCTGTACAATTAACCGTGAAAAATCATGTACTAGCCGAACACGACGAAATAAGGCGAGATCCCCGTAGCGGTGCGTTATGAAGAGCGCAGAGTACAGCTGATATCGGAAATCCTACGGTAGACTGCAGAGCGCTCGTGATTAATGCCATATTTATCCATCAGCTCACGAAATTTAATAGATGTGGACTGAACTCAGTTGTCGGAGACGACGTTCTCCGGTACTCGAAATACATGAAAGACGCGTTTCTCCAAGAAGCTTAGGATTGGAGCTGTATGCATGTTCCGAATCAGCTTAATGATTGAAAATTTTAACAATTGGTCCGGTACCACGACAGCTCCAATGTGACCAGACGTCAAACGAGGATAAGGATCGGAGGCCGAAGGATAGCGTTTGGCGCTTTGGTGCACTTATACGTCTCACAAGCTGCTACATACGCTTTTATTTGTTGTGACACTTTTGGCCAAAAGAAATATGTTTTCAGCCACCATAGCGTACGACCATATCCAAGGTGTGCACTCAGTGCACTCACTGCAATCAGACGGGCCCATGACTACTGTCATGGACCCGTCTGATAAGATTAATGGCCAATTCTCTGGGCACCCATAGCTTCCACTGTTCTTCTTCTTGTATGGAGTCTCCAGATGTGAGTCCCATCCACTTATAAACAAATCCCTCCCTATCTATAGGTCTGAGAGCTGTGGCAGCTGGCTCTGGATCGTGTGTATCAGCTGAGTGTAGCAAGCCGACTTGAAAGTGGAATGGTCCAGGTCTATCAATAGAGAGCTGTCGCCCTCCTGGGCCAACTTGGCTCCTCCCGGGGCGCACATCCTCGATAAAGATCTGGGACCACATGTTGGCTTCCTTTCCTATGCTGAAGTCAAACGCCCGTAATTTCAAGGCCCACTTCACCAAGTGGCCATGGAGGTCATTTTGGCTCATCAGCCATTTCAAGGGCGCATGCTCCGTAAAGGTTTTAAAGAGGAGTCTTTCAACATAAGTGCGAAAACGCTTCACCAAACATTCCTGCTCAGAGAAAGTATAGTTCCGCTGGGCCAAGTTAAGCTTTTGGGGCATAAAGGCCTTAGGCATTTCCTTCCGTCTTCCGTAACCTGGACTAAGACTACTCCCACTTCATGTTGACTCGCATCACAATGGATTGGTCACAATTGGTACAATGGATGACCTGGAGCCATGAAGGCTATCTTCCCCTTTCAGCTGGGATCTAAGATGATCTGCCAAAAAGCGTCTTTGAGATCTAAGCTGATAACAAAGTATGCTTGAGGTAAGCGTTTTAAGATACCCTCGATCAATGGGTGGGGATATGCGTCTTTAAAAACGATGGCAATTTAACGCCTGGCATCTAAGCATAGCCGGACCTTATTCGGCTTAACCACTCAGGTTACTGGCGAAGCTCATAGACTTTGTGATTTTCCAATCAAGCCTAGTGCCGGTCGACTTCGACGTACAGTGACTTTTTCTTCACCAGAGATATGGCAAAATGTCTCTATTTGATGGGTTTAGTGTCCCACATACCTATAGTGTGAGACATTAACGTTGTCCGTCTGAGATCTTCCTTCTTATGTGAAGGAAAAACCGCTAAGGCCACGTCTAATTGTCGCTGTTGATTGACATCTAGCGCATGTCGAAGTGAGTGACAATTTGGTGTCACATCATTAATGGTGGTGACAGTGTCAAGTGTAGTACTGGAAAATAATGCTGGGGCCAAGTTAAATCGTCGGGTGAGATCAACTCCTAAGTATAGATTCTGTGCCAGTTGGGGTAGAATGTAAAAATCCAGGGACTTGGTCGCATTTTAAAAATGATATCCATTGTGAGTCATGCTTAACTAGGTAATAAAGTGCTGGATATGATCCGCAGGGTTTTTCAAGACTTCTCTTTCAAATCAAATGCTATGCAGCTAACGCTGGCTCCAGTGTTGATTAAACCTAGCATCCAATTTTGCGAGATCTGTACTGATGCGTATGGGCCAACATCGTTCTTCAGTAATTCTTCAAGTTTGATCACAAGCAACATCCTCCTTGACTGCCTCAGCTTTCTCTAGAAGTTTCGCATCTGACGGGTGGCTCACTTTATTCACAAAGAAGTGGTAGGAGCAATCTCTTCATTGAATATGCGTCGATGAGCAGCTAGATACTCTCGCAGTCTAACATGAAAGGGGTTAACATGCCAAGGGTCACTCAATTCATAATCATTTCCTTGGGGGTCCGGTTCAGTAGCGTTTGACGTCAGCTGCGGAATTTCGGGAGAACTGTATTTGGTGATACAAATCATACGACCCCATATTCGGGGTTTGGTTGTACGCAGCAACGGGTTCAGTTCCTTTTGGGTCAGACTCTAGAAGCGCCGGCGGTTGTTCGTGGCACTCGATGCTACTTTTTTGATGTCGGACTATTCTTGCAGTCGGGGGCATATGAATCGGCTTTTCTGCAACGATAGCAAAAGATGGTGGGCTCAGCCGGACACATTGTGAAACGATGTCCAGGTTGGTGGCAGTTCCAACAAATGGTAATTCGGGTTTGGTTTGCTACTTCGTCGACGTCAAACAACCTTGGATCGGTAGAGTGCAAAGGAACGGGACCATCAAGGACATTGTTTGGTGCTGAATTGGGGTGTAAGTCTGCGACAAAGTGTCAATCCTTTCGCGTTACTACTGGTCCAGTCGACTCTAGGCCTGGAAGATGGTTTCCATTACCTTCGCTGAGGACTGGAGCGCCCCAACGAAATGTCTAGGGGCGTAAGCCACATGCTCCCTCAACCCTGGGCAGATTCCACACCAGAAGATCTCCAGGAGGTCCTCTTTCATAAAAACGCTGACTAGGCGCTCCATCAAACAATGCAAAATCTCTTAATAGTCGTCCACTGTCTCATAAAGTAGTTTACGCCTATTAGGAAGTTGCTATTTGTTGATGTCGTCGCTCCCAACTGGAGAAAATTCTCTGACTGCGATCCATTTCAGCCTATTTCAGTCATAGCCGGGCTCGACCTCACCAAACCTGCAGAACCAAAGCTGAGTGTGGCCTGTAAAGATGTGCTTGCTGAGCTAATTGGTGGAAATCCCCTTCCAGCGTATCCCTGACTATGTGTTCGGTCGTTACAGGAATCCCCCAATAGAGCAGGTATCATCCACACCAACATAAGTCAGTTTCCAACTAGCGATCAACTGGAACGCCTCAGGTGCAGAGAGAGTTTTTCTGGTCGAAGGAACGAACTCCTGTTGATCATGCTGGTTCAAGGCGTAGTTTTTAGGTCGGGAAAAGGCTTGCTTGCCAATTAACATTTTCCAACCTGCGTTGTCCTGGTAGTAGGTCTGCACTGGACGAGTTAGATCCGCTAGTCCGTATCGAAACAGGACACCTTGCAGAGATAGTCCAGGGCTCTCTTCACTAAGAATCGGGTGCAGCGGTTGTTCTTGATCAGGACCCCGTGACTCTAGAGTGCTCAAATGGCTGTAAAGATATTAGGCTTGCGTCACAATGGTCCCTGAGCAGTTGGCATCATTGCTCAATCCACTAAACGACGCGGAGTCTTGCATTGCCAGTATCGAAAGGGCTGCAGAACTGACCTGCAATCTATACTCTGGGTCTCTGGCGTCCATACCTGAGCTCATTCGAGGGCGGTCCCAATCAATCAGTGGTCAAGTTGTGGGAATAGCTGCGCTTGGATTTGGTTCCCAGTTTGGTGGAGTTCTTGCGTGACTGGTGAGCTGGCTATCCTTCAGGCCCTGGAACTCTTTCTCCATCAGTCCCATCTTGTCCGTTAGACCTTGTAGCAAAGACAGGTTCGCATCGTTAACATTTTCGCTCTTCCCCACCAGTGACTCCTTCGATATTGGAAAGGGAGACCGTGTTCTCCTTTCCCTGGGGTCTTTTGCTACTGCTCTGAGCGAAGGTGCATGCGAATCGGGTGGTGAGACCACAATGGCCTGTTCACTGGGACGTCTGGATAGAGGACAGAGATTGGATTTTTGTAGGAGCTGCTGGACACGAATGCGATGGAACAGGTGTCCGCACTCCAATCTCATACTAGTGGAGCCCTCTATGAAGTTCTCCTAGCAGATCTGACAGTCAGCTGGCTGTAGATTGGTGGTATATTTTAAAATTAATCCTACCCCAAGTACATTACAACAACCGTCTCTAATCTACGTTAGTTGATTCGACGAGTCAAAGTCCCGACACGTGGAAGCGTTCCTGATTTCGCAATTCCAGCTAGAGATCTGTCATCCAACCTTATCAGCTGCTTGAGAAATTATATATCTCTGCGGGATATCGCTCCGCGGGATCGGCGGTTACTATAGAAGGCAAAGTTAAAGTAATAGCGAAAAATTTTCATTGGAAAATTTTCGGAATGCATTTTAAATAGGCATTTGAATTGGTGGCTAAGAAGTTGTATTCGCATTTAGTCTGCTCACGGAAAACCTGCGACCGAAACTCCTCTCCAAACTAGCTAGCCTGCAAGCAGTCACCTCGAAGCAGACTAAGGGTGCCTGGACTGGTTAACGTGCAGGTTACAGTCCTTTGGCATGTATCGAGACTTCACGTGATTAGCCGATGAGAAGTCGTTTAGATTTCCTTCTAGAAATCTTGAACAAACGTGGTAACTCATTACACATCAGTGGAAATAAAGTGGCGTCCGCTTTAAACAAAATATGAGCTAATTTGCGTACTTCCTCATCAATTTAAGCATTTACTTTACATGTTAATAAACTGTCTTTTGAGTTTATTTATGATTGGATTTAAATAAATATCTACATTTCTTGCAAATAAAGTTAAAATAAATGAACATCATATATAAAATAAATGAAGATTTTATTTTGTTAATTCTTTGTTAAATGCGTACTACTTTTAAGTTTAAAGTGCTCTCGGGCTATTAAGTTTATTTGTATCATTTTTTAAGGGTTTTGTAAAATAATTTTACAAAACCCTACTAAAATCGCGCCTGTCTGTCTGTCCGTATGTCACAGCACTTTTTCTCGCAAACTATATAAGCTAGAAACATAAAATTTTGTACATAGGTGTAAAGTGACGCCCTCTTCAAACTTTCATTACAAAAAAATTTTACAGGGTGCTTAGGGTTGGGGGTCTCCCCATATAGGGGAATGGCCCCGGAAAAACAAAGTTTCATCAAAGTTAGCCGATATGGGTATCAAATAAAAGGTCTTAATAAGGAGTTTTGCAAAACAGTGCTTAAACTGGTATTTTTTTCTGCAGGGGCGCACAGCAAGGGCAAATACACAAATAATTTGTGTACAAGATTTTGATATTTTACGGACTTTCCATTGAATCTGACACTGCAGATTTGATTTGATCTTCTTGAAATTTTCAAATAAGATCAATATTATAAATTTTTTGGGAATTCATGATTTGAATGATTTTTGTTAGTTTGTAACAAAATGACGACCGTTGAAAGTACAGATTTCTTATGAACGTGCACATCTCTTTGACAAGTTTCTTGCCTTTATTCGTTGCTTGGTGATTGCATTTCGCACGTTGAGTACAAAACCCTTTTGTCATGACCGTAGGTCTGTTTACCCAACTTATTTAATTCACAAAGTGGTTTATATGAATTGTTATGGATAGTTTCAATAACGCATTTAATCAAACTATGAAAATGACAAGAGGCTCCACATATTTGGTATAAAATTAAAATATTGACGAACTAAACAATAATCGATTGGCTTCATACAACGTTCTCAAGTACCGACCACATGCACATAGAAATCGGAATTGGAATGAACGAAAAGCTATAATTGAGTCAAATTAATGTCGAAACAAAAGACAAGCTGATGCTTCTCAGAATCCAGAACCTCTAGATTTCATATCTTACGTATAAGGTTTGACCGGAAAAGGGAGCGGTTCTAATTGCCTGACACAAGAAAACTAGTCTTCAAGTCTTCTTGAATAATCGAAACATGCAGCGCTTAAGGTACACATAAGGTCGACACGATACTAGGAAGGAGCCCGCCTAATCTAGCCACTGTGCATTGTTGGATTGTCGTTAGTCGAAATGAAGCAGCGAGAGAAATTATCTTCATCCATGAACCGCTTTGCCATGATCAAGTGATGTTTTGGGCGGGTTAGACCAGGTACCACAAGTAGCGCTAACAAATACAACACGTATCCAACTTTTGTCCAAAGATAGATATTCGGTGTCCCATTAAGAAGTCAAGAAGCAAAAGGAGATACTCATCTTGATCAGAAACTTAAACTTTGAAAATTGATCATGGACGAGGGTGTGGCAAATATGGGGAAGGACACTGGTTTGCTTCAAAGAGTGCAGTGAATACTGTCTACAATAAATGGTTACCTTCAGTTTTTCCGAAAGATACTTTTCAATGAATTGAATCAAGTGAAGGCATCAACGCCTATCCACGATTCTGATTCTTCTTTCAGCCAACTTGCAACTGGTTTTAATTATTCACTCTCGAATCTCGCACATTTTCCAAAATACATATTAAACTCAACTCTAGTCATCTTGAAACCGGGAATAGTTCTTTCAAATTACCCAACCGAGGCTAATGAAGCTTCTTATACTGTTTTCAAAGTTGATGGTTTCGTTCAATTCAGCATCAGTGACACTAGACAATGCATATCATCTATTTACCCCCGAGCCGCCCGTTCTTCTTGTGTTTGGGCAATCTGCGCACAAGATGAAGAAATTTTTCTTGAGATCAATTTTTAACTCGGAGCTAGCCTGAGTCCATATAGCGGTTCACTAGGTATCGTTGGGTTTATCCAGATTAAGAATATGGAAGCGTAGCTGCAACGTGCACGATCATTGTCTCCAGAAACCGTAAACGGTTTTATGAAAAACGATTCTGGAACACAAATGGGCCCCAAAGGGGTGATCTAGAACGGAATTTAATTGGACAAATGTGAATGGTGATACGGCGCGAGAAAGAGCAATACCCCACTCGTCATAACAAAAGAAATGAATACATTCAGCGAATTGTTATGGTGTAGCGCAGCGCAACGAATTGAAGAAGGTTCACCCAATGTGGAAAACAGTTGAATGGCTTGCAGAAATATTTTAAGATTCTCCTTCTTAATATTGAGATGGTTTTGATGATGGAGGAGGCTTTCGGGTTTCAACTCAAGATGCCTTACACTCGTTCATAGTAGGAAGTAAGTGAATTTTATTCCAGTCACGATTTGCTCGAATAGTTGCATTTTGTTTGATGATTAGGTGATTGGTTCGGAGTAATACGCAGACATGACCAAGAATCGTCGCATGGAATATCAAATCGAAATGTATTCCCTGAAGCTCGACAGGACTATTTGTAATGATTTAGATGGTAATTTTTGGTTCATGAAAAGGGAATACATATGCAAACTGTTATTAAATGGAAATCGTATTTGTAAAACCTTTACTTAAAGGTTCAGTCAGATCTTTACGTGCATATGCATCTACCTTACGTCCACTTCTTTGGTAAGAAAGACTTAATAACTTGGGATCGTAGTAGTCTTTGCGTATAGACGTCTTTTAAATCGCTCCTGTCAAAAGTTTTCAAAAATTAAATTAATTTTTTTAAAAACGTTAGTCCGAAGTTAATTTTTATCGGAAAAAATCTTATATTGTCGAAGTAATCGACTCAGGAAATTTCTATCGAATATTTTTACTTCGATTGGTAACGAAAAACAAATTCACAAAGAAAATTTCGCCGCTGGTATGGAGGAGCCCGACGGCTTCCCACCGTTGGGGTAACCTGGGGAAACGACGAATACGAAACTGGTGACAATCACTAAAAGAAAACATAACGAAGAAAACTCCGTAGATGGAGGGTGCAAGCTGCAAATAATAGCGGATAATCAACAAATGGCCAAATTGCAGAAAGAAAATGATGAACTAAGGCAAGAGATACAGTCTCTCAAGGATCTTTTCAAGAAAGGGATGAAGCCTCAAAAGACGCAGCCACAAAATCAATGGCAACAGATAACAAAGCCGAAGAAAAGTGCAAAGCAAGTAAATCCAGAGGAAGTTCTAAGTGCTGGTGGCACCAACGAGAGCCAGAATTATTTTGCAGCGCTGGAGGGATTAACCGAAGATATGGAAATCGAAGAAAACATCAGAGGTAATTTTAATCAAGATAATGACGTTAAATTCATTCAATATTTAAAGAACAAAAATAAGGAGAAAAAACCAGCCCGCAGTTCTGCTGGTTCCTCTGAAAAAGCTTCCAACAAGACAGAAAAAGTTCCGCCAATCAACGTGTTCGGACAAACCGGGAAAGATATGGTTCGGCTATTGGCAGCTGAAAATAAACTGGCCAATTTCGAAATCAAAAGAGTTAATGCCGAAAAATTAACTATAAGGACGAAATCACTGGTTGATTTCAAGTCAGCCAAAGATGCGCTGATTTCAGGGGAGGCTCCACACTTCACCTATACCCCAAAAAGTGAAAAGAATCAGACCTTCTTGTTGAAGGGTTTGGACAGCGGAGAGGATACGGTCGATCTTCTTCAGGTGCTCAAGGAGGCTGCACCAGATATTGATTTTGTTTCAGTCAAAGCCTTTGCGACAAGAAGGTCGACCATAGAAAGGAAGAATTTACCACTTTACCTGGTACAAATTGCAAATAAGAGCAGTCCAAGTGCCCTTCAACAAATAAGGTACTTGAATTTCAGAGTGGTGAGGTGGGAACGCCTCCAGAAAAGGGAAGTCAACCAGTGTTACCGGTGTCAAAGATTTGGACATTCGGCTGCCAATTGTGCCATGCACTATCGTTGCGTTAAATGCAAAGACGTTCATGCTCCCGGTGAGTGCAAATTGGCTCAGACGGAGCCTAAAGAAAAATTATACTGCGTTAACTGCGGTGTTTTTGGTCACCCAGCATCATATCGAGGATGCTCCCGATATCAAGATGCAAAAGTTAAATTTGCTCCAAAGCAAACACAAGTACACCGTAATATCATACCTTCCAACTTCGTCAAGCCTGGAGTATCATTTGCACTCGCCGCTAGAGGACCAGCAGAAAATGCTGGAAATAATGTAAATAATGTAAGTCGAAAAAATGAGCTGCTTCTCAAAATTTACCAGCAACTTAATTCTTTATCGGAGAGAATCGGCAAACAAGATTCAAAAATTAACTTTGCTTTTCAGCGTTTAGGTCTTTCAAATGCCTAATAATAACTTGTCATCCAGTCATATTCCCATGGATAGGCTTCGCCTCATATCGATCAACGTCAACTCTATCGTTGCTATACATCGACGTGATTATCTCCTTGAATTTGTTGTTAAGCAAAAGCCTGACATCATGCTTCTCACTGAAACCCACCTCAATTCATGGCATTCCATGAAATTCAAAGATTTTGCATTCGTAAGAAACGATAGGGTAATAGGTGATGGGGGAGGTGGCACCGGGATATTGGTTAGAAGACCCTATTGTTTCCAAAATATTGAAAAAGTCGAATTCAAAAACTTTGAATTTCTTGAAGTGTCCATCATCAAAATTTCACTGCCAGGTGGGGATAACCTCTTCGTTATCTCTGCCTATGCAACTGGTCAAAATGTTCTCAAGTTCAAGGAGGAACTCAATTCCTTGTTTGAAATACTCGAATTGAACAGGCTGCATAGTTATTATATTTTTGCCGGTGACCTGAATGCCAAGCATACATCATGGCTAAACGCCACCAATAATCCAAGAGGTGTATTCCTGAAATCATGGATAACAGAGAACCAAATTGAATACAGGTGCAACCTATATGGGTCGGAGTTCCCAACATACCCTAGGACAAATTCATATTTGGACCTCTGCATTGCTGACGCAAGACTTGAATTCAGCTTTAATAGTCCTCAACGGAAACTGCAGGTGCTTCCTTACGATAGCGACCATAGCGCAATCGTATTGGAAATCAATCATCAAAGGGATGATGTCTTCCCAATTCCAGTTCAACATGAAAACCATCGGTTGAATTTCAAAAAAACAGACTGGGGAAAGTTTCAAAAGAAGTTTAATCGGGAGTACCAGAAGCAATGTCCTCCTTCTGATGATGGCATCGCTTGCTCAATGGTTCCTAATAACAGAAATCTAACTGACGATGAAATAGATCTCTATTTGTCGAAGTTAGAGAAGCTGACGTTGGAAACGATTGAGAAAGTTGTTCCCAAGATTAAACATCGAAACAATATGGAAGGATATGAAACACCAACCATTGCAAGGTTGAAAAGATTGAAAAGCCTTCTTCTCACCCGCGTCAACAATATTTATCGACGATTTTTGGACTACAACCATCCCTCGTTGGCTTTGTTGAAATTACACCTGAAGAATGTCCGGAACTTAATCCGGTCATACTTCAGGAGTGAGGTCAGCAATCAATGGGCGGAAAAATTGAGGGGTATTAGCCCACAGGACTCAGATGGCGTTTTCGCGAAAGTGAATAGCTTATTCCGCAGGAAGTCTCGAGTGAAGGTATCGAATCTTGAAGTCACTAGTGATGAGATAAATCTTCTCGATAGAGCTGGTATCGAAATTGATAGTACGACTTCGGATAGAAATGGACCAGGATTATATGTGATGGATTGCAGAAACTTGCCCTGATTGGAACACATTTAGAATTGGTTCATCTGCCAAACCCAGAGAGAAGGAATGAAATATTTTCGGAGGTCGTTGAAGCAAAAGTTTCCGACTTCAAATCAAGCTTGAACGGCCAATCAATTCTTCATTTCGATGAAACATTAACATCTGACCTCATACCGAGCTTGAATCTTATTGATTATTTTGTCAGCTATGAAGACTTGTGTTTCATATTTCGCAGAATAAACAACAAAAAATCATGTGGTACTGACGGTATTCCAAATATAGCTCTCCGACATTTGCCTGAGGTTGCTATTAGGAATTATTGCATATTGTTCAACAACATGTTGAACAATTCATATTTCCCAAATGAGTGGAAAAAGGCTAAGGTATTTCCGATCTTGAAGAAAGGAAAAGAATCTTCATGCCCGAAAAGCTATCGCCCAATCAGCTTGCTGCCTAACATCAGCAAGGTGTTTGAAGTGATACTCAACAGAGCATTAAACGCCCACATTGAGAAATATGAGTTGATGCCGAATTGCCAATTTGGTTTTCGTGCCAGGCATTCGACCACACATGCAATAACGAAAGTAACCTCAGACATCTGTTGGAAACTAAACAACAAAGAATGTGTTGGAGCATGTCTCATTGATATGGAGAAAGCCTTCGATACGGTATGGTTAGATGGACTAGTTTTCAAACTTCTTCAGGACAAGTTCCCCAGACACCTTGTCGCCATGATGTGTAATATGTTATACGTGAAATCATTTGTTGTAACTGATGGAAATCTGACAACAATGCGCGAATTCAAGGTCTTGAATGGTCTACAGCAGGGAACAGTTACTGCGCCTCTGCTTTTCTCAATATTCATATTGAACGGCTTTGATTTTAATGTCTCGCCAACGCGATCATTGGTAGCGTTTGCTGATGATCTGATCATCTATACGGCAGACCGAAAAGCTACAATAGTTCAGAGCAATCTTCAAAAAATGTTTAATGATGTGCAGCTCTACACCGACAATTGGCGAATGAAAATCAATGCGCAGAAATGCGAAACAATTTTGTTTCGGACAACGCTGCAGGGGGCCAGTCAAGACCTGAAACGTAATTGGAAGGATTTCCACATTATGGCTGGTGAGGGTAGTTCAGAACGGGTTCCACATAAATCCTGTGTTCGATACCTCGGTGTTCATCTCGATCAGTATCTGTACTACACTGAACATGTCAAAATCATGCTCAGTAAAGCACTAAAAGTAGTCATGGCCCTTCGGCGACTCTTTCATTCCAGATACATTGATCAAAAAGTCAAAGTTATTTGTTACAAGACCCTGGTTAGACCAGTTTTGACATACGGATGCCAGATCTGGTACAACCAGAGTGCTAGTACAATGGAAAGATTAAGAGTTTTCGAAAGGAAATGTCTTCGTGCATGTACTGGTTTGTACAGAAAGCCTGAGACGGATTGGAAGCACTATATATCGAATAGAAAAATTTATCAAACCGCTCAAGTGACAAGAGTCGATATCTTCATATTGAAACTTCTTCGGAATCATATCGCAAGATCTGTAACTGTGAGTGAAAACCCTTGGATTTCACAGCCGTTCTACCCTACAGACGGGTATATTGTGACTTGCCTCACTACTGGCTTCTTTCCTACAGAAGCATTCGTGTATTTGGACATGAATCGATATGTTTTTGATTCTGACGGCGTCCCAATCATATATCACATATATAGACGGGCCACCGATAAGAAGATAAAATATCCTCCGAATCTGAGTTCACGAGACCAACAATTCCAATGGAGATACTCATTTGCTAGATTCGTTGAGGCTGGTCGAGCTGAGATGGAGCAATCTAGGTATTGGTGGCTGAATGACAATGTCTAAATTATTCGTGCTTATTTTCTGTTTTTGTGCTTTTTCTCGTTACTTAGTTTTTTAGATTCATCTCATTATTGCTACATCTAGTGTTGTTGTTTATTTGTATTATAATTTAGGTATAAGTTTCAATATAAGGTAACGTTTTTTTTGTTTTTTTTTTTTTGATTGAACTTATTTAGAATTAGGGTGTAACATATTAGGTATAGGATATAAGTTCATTGTTGTGTTAGTAATATAAGTAATTTTTGAATAATGCTGCTTGGTTTTTTCTTCTTTCTCCAATTGAATCAAAAAATATGAAATAATCTTAATTAATTTAAATTTGCAAGTGTATTTTTTTCATTAAATGTGTTAAACTGATAACGTATAAATCTAGAGAGCCATTCGGGCCATTAAGTTTTTTTATAGTTTTATTGTTTGGAATTCGCTTTATGTTCTTTTAAAAATTTATAACGATTGGTATTAAATAAAGCGCTTTTGACTTTGACTTTGACTTTAGACTTACTAACTTTGTAGTCAAATATATATAATTAAACAAAAAAATTAACCGCGATTGTGTTTTTTGTGGCGACTACACTTTTTTTATTAATTTTATTTGTAAATACGTGTTTCGATTCGGAACATCCGGTATTCATCAGTACACTACAGAATTTCCGTCACTAATCATACTATTTATCTACTGCGGTTTATTGTTTTTATTTATATCCGTAGCTCAAAAATTTATTGAAATTAAAACAAAAAATGGCAAGAATCAGCCAAAATATGTGTAGGTCTCCTTAAAGAGTGTATAATTCATAGATGGACACATAAGTCACATAAGATAGTTTTGAAGTCTGAACTATACAGAGCAAAATGTACAAGAAGGGGACTGAAATGAAACTTATTCGACAAAGTATCGAGATTTTGCGCAGGAAGCTGGACGATATTATTTTACGAGCATATGAGGAGCATTTAAAATTAGCGAAATTGATCACGGAAGAGGGTGTTAAGTTAGAAGTGGCAATGAATCAAATAAGGAGAGCTTGTGAGTGTGAAAGCAGCAGAAAAGAGAAAACCTTACGAAGAAATTCGAAAACTTAAAAAATGAACAATCAAGAGCTAAATAAAGCGAAACCAATAGTAACAAATTAGGTAGACAGACCCACGCTCATGTCAGAAGGGTTTTGTACCCTACTTCTCAGAAATGCAGTCACCAGCAACAAAAAATGTCAAGAAATATGTCAAAGAGATGTGCACGTTTATAACAAAATCCATTGGTCCGCTACCTTCAGCGGTCATTTTGTTGCAAACCAACAAAAACCACTCAAATCATGAATTCCCAAAAATAATAATGTTATTGACCTTATTTCCAAATTTCAAGAAGATCAAATCAAAACTGCAGTGAGTGATTCGATGGAAAGACCAACAATATCAAAATCATCTGTTATTGTTGTTGTAATTGGAGAAATTTCAAATGGCTGCTATAACTTCCGTGTATATCATTCGATTTTCTTCAAACTTACACAGTTTAAGGACCAGTTGTAGGACTACTTAAATATTGAATTCGGTTCAGTTTACGATTTTATCGTGAAAAATGTGAAATTCGAATATCATACTATTATTAACAAAGTTAAGCGAATTTTTGAATTCGAAGGCACTTGTTGTTGTTGTACTCATAAACATCTACCTCCAAAATTTTTTTCAGATTCTTCCGATCACAGGTGTCCAATCGCGAGGGAGGGACACACAAATTGTTCGTATATTCCCCTCCCTGAGCGCCTCTCGAAGCGAAAAGTGTCAAATTAAGACCTGTTTTGAAAATTTCTCATCAAGACCTTTCATTTGATACCCATATCAGCAAACTTTGATGAAATTTTTTTTTCGGGGGCCACTCCCCTATATGGGGAGACCCCCTTAAATAACTTATAAAATTTTTTTATTGTTGAACTTTGAAGAGAGTATTACTTTACATTCGCGTACAAAATTTGATGTTTCTAGCTTAAGCAGTTTGCGAGCAAAAGTGCTGTGACACACGGACAGACGGACAGACAGCACATGATTTTAGTAGGGTTTTGTAAAATTATTTCACAAAACCCTAAAAACGGTACCTAATTTCAACGTAAAACAAGTTGAGTAAGCAGAAGAGTGCTCCTGCCAGAAGGTCTTTGTAACGATCCTAGGGTTCAAAACAAGTTTTCTAATTGCGTGAATCGATGATTTTTTATCCAGTTATTGGATCAAATTTATGCAAAACATGCAGAGTTTTTTCATAAGCACATTGTAGCCACCATTTTGATACAGCTTAAATAATTTTTCCGAATGTTCGGCCAATTGAACATATTCAAATTAAACACTTGCCTTAACTTTTCGTGAAAATCGGAAGAAAATAAAAGTATCTTGGTCCATTTGGTATATAGTATATATATATATATATATCAACCATATCAACACATGCTATTGTCGTTGTAATTGCATACAATTGAAATGGCTATAACTCACTTGATTATGATTCTATTTTCATAAAATTACATTAGTCTATATAATTGCATACATACATTACTCTATATAATTCCAAAAGGATACCGTTTTGGTTTTATGGGTAAAAATTTACAATCTAGAAATCATACTATTATTAACAAAGTTGAGTGAATTTCGATTTCTGAGGTATTTGTTTAGATTTTTCGGCTCAAAGGTGTCCAATCATGCGTGGGGGACACAAAATGTTCATAGGTTTGGCTTCGCCCTGGACCCCTGGTGCATAAAATCACTTTTTTTCAGGTTGTAAAAGTTCTAATAAAGACCTTTCATTTGGAACTCCACTCGACTACCTTTGATTTAAAAAAATTTAAATATAAGGCGGAACCCTCTTAAAATAATTTGAATTGTTTGATAAGACCTAAACTTTTGAGAGACCACCACTTCTGACCTTTTCACAAAGTTTGAGCGTTCTAGCTTTTACTGTTTCTTAGGAAACTTGCTGTGACGCACGGACAGACGGACGGACGGATAGAATCTTTCTAAAGAAAATTTTACAAAGACCTAAAAATAAATATAGTGGTCACATAAGACGAATTATGCCTATTAAAAATGACACTTAATAATGATATTAGGGAAGAACCTAATACGAAAAATACTCGTATAATAATAGTTAAAGATATTCCGCCTTTAGTATAACTTTCAAATATAAAAAAAATGAAAGAAAGTATATACCCTTTAATTCTACTATTTTTATTTTAAATTCAGTATACAATTGTTTCGTTCTCTACTTGAGAACTTCCTCAGTTCTACTATTCCATAAACTATAAGTGTCCTTATATTTAAACTAAACTCTTTAACCTATCCAAATGAATCTCTAATTACATCTAATCCCTCAAAGTACTTTTACTTAATCTCTAATTACCTGATCCTTTTACCATTCGAAAATTGATTTTTCCTTAATTACTACTTAACTATCTTCATTATTTTGTAAGCTTGAATAGCCAGGTGTATCCGTTGCCTGGGTCACCGTTCCAAATGTCCTGCGTCTTCCGATTGAATATCTCTAAACTTTCTGCTACATCAAGCTTCCACCCGTTTGTAACCGTTTTCAGCATGCTTAGGTTGTCCGCAGTGATGTCATGTTTTTCAAGGACTATATGCTCCGCCACTTTTGATTTGAAGGACTTCCGAAGATTCACAAGCCAGGCCCTGAAATGCGTGACATTGTGTCAGCAGAAAACGCCCCCACTCAGAAAATTGCGAAGTGGTTAGACAAGGAATTCAATAACATGGACAAAAAATTTGTTACCAGATCAGCAGCAAATTCGACAGAATTTACTTCAAAGGTTTTGTCCTGGGGACCTTTGGAAGATGGCGATACGATGGTGTCACGTCAAGGTACTTTTTCCCAGTATTCCGGTCAACGAAGTACTTGCGTTACTTGAGGAATGGATTCTGATGCAAGGATCAGGAAAACAATGGAAAAAACGAGCCAAAATGTATTTGAAACTGGCTAGACTCTGCATGGGTGAGAGCTATTTCACCTTCAGGGGAGAATTTTTTAAACAAACACATGCTCCGATGGGAAACCCTCTTTCCCCGTTTCTAAGTGAAGTTTTTATGGCATTTTTGGAGGAGAAGCTAGCACAAGAAGGTAAACTGCCACATCGATGGGTGCGTTATGTAGACGATATCTTCACGATCATCAAAGAGAATCATGTCCAGCAAACTCTCACGGCGATCAACTCAATACACAACAACATCAGTTTCACCCACGAGCTGGAGTCAGAGGGGCCGCTACCATTCCTGGACGTAATGGTATGTAGAGGAGCTAATGGATGGATACCACAAACCCACGGACACCATGCGGATAATTCCTTTCACTTCGAACCATTGCCAGCAGCAAAAATGGGCGACATTTAGCTGGCTTGTGAATCGAATGCTCACGCTTCCATTGAATAAGGAAGGCCTGAAAAAAGAAACATTTAAAAGCTAGCCGAGTAGAATAGATACCCTACGGATGAAGTCACCAAATTGATAGCCAAACGAACGAAGGAGATCTTCAATAAAAAGTTCACAACGCTAACTGCGGAAGTCGAGCAACGGGAGAGGTTGGTTGTAACGTTTGACTCAAGAACGGAAACAATGAAGAGGGCTATGAAGAACGTAGGCATCGACCTAGTTTATACGAACCGGGCCACAAAAATGCAGAACTTGCTTGGATCAACCAAGGACCCCATACCCACAATGGACCGGAGTGGAGTCTACAAGGTATCGTGTACGAAATGTAATGGATGTTATATTGGATAAACGAGGAGATCACTAGGTGTCAGATGGAATGAGCACTTAAGGGAAGCAGTCAACAAAAATAAAAAGCAGGATGCAAAAAACTTCAAATCAAAAGTGGCGGAGCATATAGTCCTTGAAAAACATGACATCACTGCGGACAACGTAAGCATGCCGAAAACGGTTACAAACGGGTGGAAGCTTGATGTAGCAGAAAGTTTAGAGATATTCAATCGGAAGACGCAGGACATTTGAAACGGTGACCCAGGCAACGGATACACCTGGATATTCAAGCTTACAAAATAACGAAGATAGTTAAGTAGTAATTAAGGAAAACACAAATTTTTGAATGTTAAAAAGATCAGGTAATTTGAGATTAAGTAAAAGTACTTTGGGGGATTAGATGTAATTAGAGATTCATTTGGATAGGTTAAAGAGTTTAGTATAAATATTCGGACCCTTATAGTTTAGGGAATAGTAGTACAGAGGAAGTTCTCAAGTAGAGAACGAAACAATTGTATGCTAAATTTAAAATAAAAATATTCGAATTAAAGGGTATATACTTTCTTGCATTTTTTTTTTTTATAATAATAGATACTGCAGCAGGAATAAAGTGTCTAAGTTAAGATGAAAAAGAAAATATTAGAGTTGATGTAAAAAGAGTCAAAGCTAAACAAGCCCCAGTAGATAATAAAAGCTCTACGGAAAGAATAGTGAAGCAACTGAGAAAAAGCCCGATAAGAGCAACCAGGTTGTCGTAATAAAAAAGAACAAATAGGATCGAGTTGTTATGGAATGACTTAAAAGTATAAACTTGTAATGAATCGGCCCTACGCCACTGGCGATCTATACATATGCACATTGCTACCATACGGCTTCCCATCTCACGTCAGTTGTGACGACTTCCCATCCCACGTCAGTTTTGTCGGGGAATATCAAAGTCGAGTTTGACGCAGCCACATGGAGAGTGGGTGTGCGAGTAACGGCTCAACACACTTACGAAATCGCAGTGACGGATGTTAGATTAATTACTTTTAAGTTTCGTTTTAAAGAAAAAAAAGAACGAGCGGAATCGATTTTTAGCCATTATTACAGTGTTTTAAACGCAAACGAGAAAAGGGTTAACAAAACAAACGTTCGCACTGCATGTCGGAATTTCCAGTGTTCAAAGAAGGAAACAAAGGCAAAGCAGCAGCACGCTAGAGCATTTATTTAAAAAGGATATACATTCGAATAAAACATTGCGTAATAAAGATTGACGATATGATTTGTAATCCAGCAGACATGAAGATGGATATAGGTGTGACATTATTGAAACAATATTGTTATCAAAAATGTAACAGGGACATTACCTGGTCTTCATTATGGTCTTATAAAGTATGATTGCAATGATACAAGTGGCGTAAACATAAGTTGGGAGAGAAATACGGCATTGTTCTGAATATTTTTGTACGTATGATGACCACAATTGGGACTGGTCATTGCAGCATGTCTCGTTCCTCACAAAAAAAAATTGTGAATCGAATCAAGTGATTTCGAAAGTTCAGCAGGTTTAAGGTATTGCTAAAAGTTCCAGTCAACTTTTCTACATAGTTTAAAATTAATAGTTGCAAGCCTAATAAAACAAATGCAACTTCGAAAAGGAAATGGCGGATGGAGTGACAACCGTGATCATACTTTATGTCGTAATAGGACCTTTTCCGTAAGGAAATGGTCAGCCATGTATGTATAATATAGAAATAATAGTATTGTGGATAGATATTGTTATAAACCATCATTTCGCCTTGGAATATTTCAAGCTCCGTTCGTTCGAGACGCGAATTAATTATTCAATTTAATTCTCTATCAATTAAAATTAAATCGAATAATTAATTCGAACTCACCACGATCCGAGGTTGAAATGTCCCAAGCGCGAAATGCGCACCTGGCAGCACCAAACGCCACAAATGACACTCTAACTGGATGTTCATCTGACCCAGTTGGAGGCGTCAGAAGTTTGGGCGCGAAACGAAAGGTGGTGATGACTGCAAACGGCGAGTAATGAAAATCGAACAACTTGTCAGACTCGTGATAATCGTCTCAATTTAAATCTGGTTTCGTCAGAGAAGTGATGAATGTCGTTTGGTTTTGAGTGGAACGTGCGGGGACGTAGAGTTTTGCCTTACGCGGAGGTGTTTTAATTGTGTACGGGTGAAAGCAGACTTCGGGATCTGTCACGGGGCCAAGTAGCGTGAAAGGCGAGACTTTTGTAGTCAAATCCATCCGCATGAAAATGGCAAGCCAACCGGGTGTCAGAGTAAGTAAATTTAGTAGTAAAAGAAAACTGAATGTCCAAGTGCACGCGAGTAGAAAATGTCGCTAATTTAATGAGGCTGACAGCACATTTTTCCCTCCACAGCACCTGTGAAGAGTCGATCGGAACCGATGTAAAAGTCGGAGTAAAAGCTACCGGCGTAGCACAAGTAAGGGACGGTACCGTTCTAGTAGGTCACGCTCTCCTCGTCACAAGTATCAGTCCTCGAGGCACACATCTTCGAAAAGTCGACACCATCGTAAAAGCCATTCAAACTCGAAATCTCCATCGCCGCTGCGCCCATCACGATCAAACAGAGATCGAGAAAATTACCAGACTGGTGCCAAAGAAGAATTAATTGCACCGCCACCCCCCATCTTTCTCAACAAATTACGTTAACGGCACTAGTGATAGTGAAAATTATGAAAACTACAAATCGGATTCAAATAAACATTTTGAGCACACAAGGGTCCGAGTGGCAGTTCTAGTTTGAGTATGTTTTCGTCAAAATGCATCGTAAACATTTATATGGATAAAATGAATCAAGAACAATACTCGCCATAATAGTTGCTTGAAAAGAAAATTTATGAAAGTACTCGATTATAGTTGTAAATTTTCTTCAGTTTTTCTTTCATGACTCCGCAACTTCTTATTGGTTTTAAATCCATACTTCACTGGTAGTTTGGTTTAAATGATAAGCATGCATTTCTTGGAATGTCTATTTGATTATGTAGTTGAACAAATGTTAAGTTAGACTCACATAGCTTTAAATTTAATTTACCTCATGAGCACGTCATAATTTCTCCTATCCTTGACCACGTGTAGACAACAGTATGATTGAATTTAATATTTCTGATTCGCTTGAGGTAATTCTACAGGCCTCTTGATACTATTAACTTACAAAATTTTCTTTCAACTTGAGGGGGATAATGTGTTGCCAATATTATTTTTTTTTTGCTTTGGCTCCAATCGATACAACATTCGTTTCTTTTACTTCGAATACATTCGTTTATTTTCCTTTGCGTTTGTCGAAATTATTAAAAGATTTAAAAATTAAGCTTGTCTCTGGCGAAAGTTAATTAATTGTTCCGGGGTAAATTAGTTCATTAAAAAAGAATAGGCCAGAGTTCACTTGGACACAATGATTTTAAGTTATTTCCGTACTTTTTTTTTGAGAACACATTGCGCAGGACAAAGTACCCCTTATATTTGAGAACTGACAACATTCCTCCGACACAAATGTACTTAAAAATTAGTTCGTTGCTTTCATACTGAGACATTTATAGCAGGTTCGATGACTAATTTTTTTTTTGTTATAAAAGGTATGACTAACCTTGATAAATCCCATCCAATATCCTTTAGAATATGACCCCCGGTATCCGTTTAATTTATATGAATGTTAACATTTTATCCAGATATATCAATTTACTCAAATCACAACTAGAGAAGTCATTGAAATAAAATAATTATAATACGTTAAGCACGGACTCTTATATATCTTTGACTAACCAATTTTCATTATTAATTATATTAAAGTAAATCGTTTTACATAAGTGAGAATGTGAATCAAAATAAAAAGAAGAAACAAACACTAAAGAGCTTCCAAATACAAAAGAAAAGAAACGGGTGCCATTTCATGACGAATGTATGGAAGGAAAGGAAAGTAATAAAACCAATGCAGATATTTGAATATACCTTAAAAATTACTTTCTACTATCCCAACTCCTCAAATATCACCAGCTCAAGCCTGCATCAAAGAAGGGCAATAAACAAAAAGTTGTAATACGTAAATCATACATTCGAACAATAAAATAGCATTGAATATTTCTCACATATTTTCCATGAAAATATGCAACCTGGTTTAATCCATTTGCAACTTTCCAATCAGCTACCCTTTCCATGGACACTAAGAATACCACTCGCTTATTTAGGTTTTGCAACTTATGTTTTACAAAAACAAATCAATGTTCTTCCTTTTATAAGTAATGTTTTACGTAGCACGCATGGATAGATGTTAAGTGCTTCAGTTTATATAAATAAGTGAACTAAATGGATATATTGAGCTCGTTTCATCTCATTAGTTGTTACTTTCACACATTCAACGTTCGAATATTTTAATTGTAACGGAAAGTTAGCATATAAATTCCTGCAAAGGGTCTTAATTCTAATATTATGCTTAAAATGTATTAAAAACTATATTTTTCAATATGAAATTCAAATACAAATGATATTTTTAATAGAGTTTATAAAAAAAAAAAAATATAGAACAATGAGGTCCAGCAGCAAATAGACTCTTTCATTTCACAGGCACTTTCATTTTCAGGTCACAGGAAGGTAAGTGACACCTAATGCTATTCTTTTTCAGGATGTGAGGAGCTAACTTCGCCTGTTTCGGGTCCGGTCCGGTTCGGAGGCCACGTTTGTTTGATTAATCGCGTCGCGTTTGTTGGAAAATTTTATCACAATAGTATATCGGTTCCGTGAACTTTTATTCTGTCAAGTAGAGTACTTTCGGTGGTCTCCGCGACCTCGCGTTAGAGTCGATCTTCCCCTGTAAATGTGTAGAGTAGAGTAACGTCGAGATGACGGTTGAATTTGTTGAGTTGTATTTGTTCAGTTCTCTTGTAAAGGGCATGGAAGTGGCTGAGGATTAACGATGGGCACTCGATCTTATATTAAAGACCCCACGACCGCAACCCTCGCCGAGCCTAGCTAGCGCTTCGTCGCCTTGATGTTCAGTTTCTCGCCCGCTGGACTTCACGTCCATTTTAAGTCGCACCGGCGGCGACTGTCACTAGCCAGCCATCGAGGCTAGTTGACTTGTTAAAATGGGACCTTTAAGTCCAAACGAAATTTCGTTACAATATATAAACAAATAAGTGTAGGTAAAGAATTGAAGGAATTACACTTATAATTAAAAATATTCTCATGGATAATATGTATGCATGTAGGTGTCTATACGGCGCATTTTAATAGAGTTATTAATTTATTTTCTCCACTAATCATTTTACCGATAACTTTTCCCAAATTTAAGAATGAAACAAGTTGAAGTAGCAGGAGAGTGCTCCTACCAGAAGGGTATTGTAAAACAATTAGTAAATCAAACAATATATTCTGCAAATTAAAACTTGACTAATATACATATTCCATAAATTGAGTTCGAAGAATTATTATGGCTATTATATTTTTATATTTGTTTTGACCCCGTCGTTTAATTAGTCATGATAACACATCAATAATACAAACCGTTTCTAAAATTTTTAACAAAATTCCTACATATAGGGTTTTTCAATAAGAGGTGTTATTTTGAATAGATCTTGTGATTTAACACCTTGCGACTTCTTCCTTTGGAGCCACGTGAAAGAGAAGGTCTACGCCACCAGCCCAGTATCGATTCAAGAACTCAAAGATATAATTCGTGAGTCTATCGAGGACATAGGGCAGCCACTTTGCGATTTGGTTATGGAAAATTTCATGAAAAGGATATGGTCCTGTAAGCGTGTCGTGGTAATCATTTGCCTGATGTTATTTTTTACTATTAACGCCATACTGTAATAAACATAAGCAGTCGAGCAGCCCCGTGGTGATCAGGAGTGGCTGCTCCTGAAGAGATAAGGTGGTCACCCCGTCGAAACTGCTTAGTTTGTTGTTTTACTAGTGTAAAGTAAACTGCACCCGTCAAGTTTCCATCCTTTAGGCAGAGATGAGTGGTTCACTTCAGCCACTTTAACATCTTTAGGTTTGACATTCCCCTTGTAATGCAACGACCTTCTTCGGTGAAAGTAACGGTTGCTTTTTGTGTAATGTTTGCGTTTGTCTCAAGCCTCCGTGTCCGCTAACTTTAACGAGGCAAAACAATATTGAATTTCTGTAGAGTAGATTAATTGACACCTAATAGAACTTTTCTAAAGACAATAAAAATTGATCGGTGCGTCTTGTAGAGTAGAGTACGCGTGATAAGTATTTTGTAGTGTAGCTTCGTGGCTCGACAAGAACCCGCCTCATATGATCCCGCAAATGCTAGTCGTCAAGCACGCGTACGCGGTCGTTAAGCGAAGCTAGTTAGCTGAGCTCGGTGTTGTTTTAGCTCGCTGACACTTGTGCCAGACCATCGGCACCCGTGTCCTACACGGACATTTCGAAATTCATTACAATGGCGCCCAACGTGGAGCCCGAAGGGGAAACAACACCACTCTCCTTCGAGTTCTCACATTTTTAATTTTGCTGTCGGCAGATGAACCGATTCAATTTTTGTTGTCGCCCTCACCATTTGATATTAACGTAGCATACTTTGGAGGGTTCCATAAAGTAAAGATAGGGTCACCGATAAACTCTCTTTTGGTGTTGTTTGTCTTGTCTTCGGTATAATAAGGTCTATAGCATCTTCTGGAGTTCTTCGTTCATGGTGGCTCAGTCGCCTGAACATGCCGATGATGTTATAGAGTAGTGCGTCCCTTAATGTTAACAAAAGAAAGGTTTGCACATTTTTATACAGTTTGAAGTCGGACAGTTCTAATTTTGAACAAACTGATGGTGCCAGGGGTTTTCAAATACATTGCTTGGAATCGCGTCAGTTTTTGCTGGGAGCTAATCTGATGACCGGCAGTGATAAAATCCGCATCATCAATTAGTCCTGGCCGACACCCGATTTGTTTTTATGATTGGTTAGCGGTTTTTATTAGCATACTTTCGTAGAAGACAGGGACTTGTATTCAAGGAGAGGGGCCTAAAATTATAACAACCATCTCTCCACTGCGGAAACAATTGTTTCTTCACTAGTGTAGAGCGAAATCCTTCAGTCTCTCCATGCCTGGGTCGGCATCGAAGAGACTGCCCTGTAATAAACATAAGCAGTCGAGCAGCCCCGTGGTGATCAGGAGTGGCTGCTCCTGAAGAGATAAGGTGGTCCCCCCGTCGAAACTGCTTAGTTTGTTGTTTTACTAGTGTAAAGTAAACTGCACCCGTCAAGTTTCCATCCTTTAGGCAGAGATGAGTGGTTCACTTCAGCCACTTTAACATCTTTAGGTTTGACATTCCCCTTGTAATGCAACGGCCTTCTTCGGTGAAAGTAACGGTTGCTTTTTGTGTAATGTTTGCGTTTGTCTCAAGCCTCCGTGTCCGCTAACTTTAACGAGGCAAAACAATATTGAATTTCTGTAGAGTAGATTAATTGACACCTAATAGAACTTTTCTAAAGACAATAAAAATTGATCGGTGCGTCTTGTAGAGTAGAGTACGCGTGATAAGTATTTTGTAGTGTAGCTTCGTGGCTCGACAAGAACCCGCCTCATATGATCCCGCAAATGCTGGTCGTCAAGCATGCGTACGCGGTCGTTAAGCGAAGCTAGTTAGCTGAGCTCGGTGTTGCTTTAGCTCGCTGACACTTGTGCCAGACCATCGGCACCCGTGTCCTACACGGACATTTCGAAATTCATTACAATACCTTTCTCTTTATAATGAAATAAACATTCGATCATTTGTATTAAAAAATTCTGTTTTTCTTTTAATATCAAAATAACACCTCTTATTGGAAAACCCTATATTTATAGTGGCTAGGTCCGTTGCAAACGTGTATCTCCCTAGTATCAAGTGTTAATATTGCTGTAATTGTTAAATATTCAATCAGCTATAACTTAGCTGTTTATTGTTCGATTATTGTGAAATTTTCAGAACACATACAAAAGCTTTCAAAAAACTTAAATTGTAGTTTTTGGGAAACTTAAGGGTCCCATTTTGATTTTATAGGCAAAAACGTAAAACTTATAAAATGTACTATTATTAACAAAGTTTGACCGAATTTCGACTTCTAAGGTATTTGTTGCCCTTGTACTTGTAAAGTTACACCTCCGTGGTTTTTTTTCAGATTTTTCGGATCAAAGGTGTCCAATCGCGAGGGGGGGGCACACAAAATTTTGTACATTTCCCCTTCCCCTGCACCCCGTAAAGCATTTTAAGCCATTTTAAGACCTGTTTTGTAAAGATCTTTCATTTGATACCCATATTGCCTACATGCAATGAAAACTTTTTTTCAGGGGCAACACCCTATATGGGAAGACCCCCCTTAAAGACCTTATAAATTTCTTTTCGTGGTGAAACTTTGAAAAGGGCGTCAATTCGCACCTACCTACAAAATCTTATATTTCTAGCTTATGTATTTTGCGAGAAAAAGTGGTGTGACACACGGACTGACGGACAGACTGACGAACGGACAGACGGACCGATGGACAGATGGACAGATAGGACGGAAAAATAGTAGGGTATTGTAAAATGATTTTACAATACCCTTAAAAACGATTTAAACTATCAAGCGAGAAAGGAAATGTACGATTAGAAAGACTTTTGCGAACGAAAGAATAAATTATGGTGTAATGATTGGATAGGTGAACTCAGGTCGCTATTGATATTACTCCAAAGTTATTCTGAGTATAAATAAAAGAGAAGCAATCCATACTTTTCACATTCAGTTACCCAAAAAAAAGGACTAGTCCCTTTTAACAATGTCGATTGTGTCACATTGTAAGTTTTAAAATCATAAATTGAACTATTGTACACCAAAAACTTTAAAATTAACAGTGCCTCCCTTGAAAAGCTAAACTACGGAAAGGAAAGAATGTTTTTGTACTTAGTTAATCATTTTAATCTTTTTTGCATTAGACACACTTAAATCTACCAAGCCGGTACTGGATATTTAAGTTGTAAGCATTAAGAAAAAATATATAACTTATTTCATTCAAGCTAAGTTGAATGAATAAATTCACGAGCAAGTTCAATGAACAATTAAGCCATCCGAGATGAGGTCAATTTATTATTAATTAGTTTATATAGTCGCATGTGAAATATTGAGTCTTTTCAAAAATCCTTTAAATTTTTTTATGTTTTCGCTAAGAATGAAAAAAATGCATTTACGTAGGGAAGAAAATGAAATTTAAAATACATAATAATATGGAGTGCTAAATTATAACAGACTTTCCTTTCCAGCCTGCCCTTCTCTTTCAGCGGGAGTGAGAGCGAACGGTAAGTATGCCGTGACGAGGTAGGGTTGCATAAATCCGCGGAGGGCCGGTTGCAGTACGCGCTACCTTCATGTGCTTTGCATTTTTCTTAGAGTAGAGTTAAATTACCGTAGTATATTTTTCGGTACCGTGTCGGTGAAATTCGGGAACGCGAAATTGAATCAAGTGTTTTTGTTGTTAACTGGAAGAATGAAAGAAATACGGAATAACGTAGAGACAGGTTTCGTTTCCGCATGTTGGAATTTTTGACGCGTTTGAAACGGGCACTTGATGGTGGCTAAAACCACGTATTCGAGCGTAATCATTTTAAAGACCTGTGACCAATATCGTCTCCGAACTAGCTGGCTGACAAGCAGCCACCGCGAAATGAATTACGGTGCACGGACTAGTTGACTGATTGGTACCATCCGTTGGCACGACTCAGACTTCACGTCTAGAACCGCTGAGAGGTCAGTTCCGACTTCGTTCGAGTGGACGTAAACGAAAAACATTACAAAATTCTTTCAGCTGCGAATCAATCCATTAACAGAATGTGTATAATGCATCAATAAAACATTATGCGAAGTGAGGAGTGTGTTTGATAATTATCACAATTAGTTAAATGAAACAATAATACTAGCGATGGTGATGATATAAACAGCAATGATGTATTTACAATTAAGAAGTCACAATTCATAACAAAAAAGTTACTAGCTATGCAAAAAGACAACAATATTTACAAATCATAATCAATAAATGCTATACATCACTTTGTATGTAGGTAGAAAGTTCAGTGAACAAAAAATGCAAAGTAAGATATTGACTTTTCAGACTTAAGAAATGAACGTAAGAATTTAATACATTGGCAAATTACTTTTTAGGAAAGGTAATCGAACGATATTAATGAATTACATGAGTATGCTACATTGACAAATTCATTTAGAAAGGTGAATGTGAGTTAAAGTTAGCAATTTAATTACTTTAGAAAAGGTGATCGAAATGAATATGCTAGATTAACAAAATCTTTTTTCTAGAGCTGAGTGTAACTTAAAAGTTCACTGCCATGAATATTGCCGCCTCCCCAAAAAGTTGGATAGTTCTATAGCTGATGCTCGTCTTACCAGGTAGAGATTGATGTGTTGTTATCTATCACTGGTTGTTATATTTGGTCGGTTTCGGCAGTACCATATAATCAAAGCGATGTATTTAGATCTGTCAATTTCTCACATTTACAAATACCCTGTTTGGTGTATATTGTTTGTAATATGCTGTTGTATTTATGGAAAACATCATCAATACAATTTTTAGCGTGTTCGTAAAATGCGAGGAAACGTATGTTGAGCTGGTTGGGATCCACTTTGGTAAACCACTCATTAGCCTTATTGATTTTGGTCAGGCTTTTTTGTAACTGCTCCGAAAATCAAGAAAGCTTATTACTATTTCTGACAGTTGTGGAGTTTAACGTGCTTGTGGCTTTCAGGACAATTTTTCCTTGTCGCAAGACCAGTTTTTTTTTATTCTCGCCAAGTTTGCTTATATCCATAATGCCATCGTCATTTACTCCGAGCACAAATGTCAAAAGCTGACTCAGTATTCCCCGCAGCTTTCGAGAATACAAGAAGCGGAGAGTGTTTATGTGATTCAAAGATTCTTCACAGAGCTCAGATAAATGTTGATAGAATTCCCAACAATTGATTTGATTATTCGTAAGCTTGGCAAACGTGCATGCCATCTGAATGCTCGTATTCATTTTTTTAATGTTTTCTTCGTCGTATTTGAGGTCAGCCAGGGGTAGTTTGAAATTTAATTTGAGCACTCCTCGCACTCCAGTATGTTCGACGTAAAGACTTCCTTGCAGTTGAGAAACGTTTACTGCAGACAACGTTGGAGTAAAACAAGTACCCAGGACTCACCAAAAACACTATAGCAATTGATATAGGAGTAGTTTTTCTCCGTTTTAAACTAGTTCGATCATTGACTGGTGATAGTCTTTTATTGCCTGTAGCAGACGCATCAATTTTAACTGGCTGATCAGGTTGTGATGGGGTTTCAAGTTGGTTGGTTGCTTCATTGGATGACTCATGCGATAGATTGCTGAAAGGTAAGGTGCAGATTTTAGTAATCGCACGCTTGGTAAATTTTCCGTTCATTTGCAAGGTAACGACTCGCACTAACCCATCTGTGCCTGAGTGAGTAGCGATTATCCTCGCAAGAACCACTGCATGGATGGAGTGTTCGCTGTTTTTACAAGAGCAATGTCTCCTTCTTGAATATTCCATTGAGAGGTAAGCCATTTAGGCCTTTGTTGAAGTCTGTTTAGATAGTCTCGTGACCACCTATGCATAAAGGAGTGCTTCATATATTGCACTACTTGCAATCGATTCAGAAAGCTGACACTGCTTTCATAAGGATCGCTCTTGATTTCGAACAGATTACTAACAGTCAGGAAATGACCTGGAGTTAGGGCACTAACAACTGAAGGGTCCCAGCTTACATCAGTTAGGGGCCTCGAATTCAGACATGCTTCTATTTCTGCTAGAAGTGTGTTGAATTCTTCGATGGTAAGAATTTTTTGCCCGATAGTTTTATGTAAAATGACGTTTAATGGACTTAATACCAGCCTCCCAAAGTCCACCGAAGTGAGGACTTCCCGGAGGAATAAATTTTCATTGTATGTTTTCTTGTGCTAGTACTGATGCAGCCTCTTGTGTTGTTTATTCATAATCTTTTTGTAAGAGCTTGTTCACACCTAGGAAATTGATGCCACAGTCACTATAAAATTGCTCGCATTTGCCTCTTCAGGCAATGAATTGCCACCAGACAAGTCGGTGCAGACAGATCGGAAGCTAATTCAAGATGAAAAGCTTGCGTAGCCATGCAGACGAAGACAACTACATATGCTTTGTTGGTTTTAGATCCACGCACTGAACTCCAGCGTATGTTGATTGGGCCTGCATAGTCCACCCCAGTTTCTAGGAAGGGACTCTCAAAACGAACTCGAGCGGAAGGAAGACTGCCCATAAATTATTATTAGGCTTAGCTGACATTTCAAAGCATGGTAAACACTCCTTAAGGATGCTCCGAGTCATCGTGTACTCCGATAAAATCCAATACTTCAAGCGCAAAGTACTAAGAGTGAGTTGGACTCCTCCATGAAATGTCTGCAGGTGCGCATTTCTGATAAGTAATTTAGCCAAAGATCCCTTTTGAATTATAGCAGGATGCTTTGTTTCTTTGCTCATAAGAGCATGATAAATTTGACCACCCACTCGAAGAACACCTTCCGTATCAAGCCACGGGGCTAATTGTTGTCAGCGACTGTTAGTTGAAATTAGATTTGATCGCATAAGCTGCTTTAGTTCGTGTCTGAATGAGTTTGCTTGAGCTAGTTGAATGCAGAGTGTTTCAGCCGCTTGTAACTCTTCAATAGTAATCCTGTACGTTTTTAAGTGATGGTTTTGTCGCGTTGTACTTGAATCGTAGGCATAAAGCGACAACCCGTTTCAGCTTGTTGCTGCAAGAGAAGCGTTGTAGTATCTCCGGTTCTTGATCAAAGGGTTCCAAGTTTATTGCGGCGTGATGGCTAAAACTAGTTTCTTTTGGTTGATTGGTACCGCAAGAAGGGATAATAACAGTCTTCAGCCAAATCAGGCCGTTCCACCATTGTGTTAAGTTCAATAAATATTTCGGATAAACTCCACGGGTAGCGTAATCAGCTGGGTTGTCTTTGCCTGCAACATGATACCATTGCCGAGAACTGCTTTGCCTTTGTATTAGCCCAACACGATTAGCAACAAAAACTTTCCACCGGGATGCAAGACTTCTGATCCAGTCCAGAACTGATGAAGAATCGCTCCAATAAAACGTTGGAACATGTTTCCAGTCGTGCGCACGTGTGACTTGATCCATGTATTCAATGAGTAACTCGGCTCCCAACAACTCTAACCGAAGAATCGATTCTTCCTTAGCAGGGGCTGCTTTAAAATTTGATGTAACCTTGATATAAATAGCTTCAGCAAAAGCTACCCTGGAGGCTTCACAAAAACCGTAGAGTTCAATTTGATCTTTGATGGTAAATCCAATCCAACGTAGAATTTCGAGCTTATTAAGTGCAGCTAGTTGTCTATGAGCTGTAAGCTGCACCTGCACGTCTTTTTCTTGTAAAGGGTCATCCCAATCGCACTTCGTTTCCCATAAGTTCCGAATCATTCCAATCGCACTTTATTTCCCATAAGTTCCGAATAGCAATTTTTCCGATTCGCTATCCTTTTTAGAATTCGTAATAATACGTTTAATAGCTGCAATATTCAACTCCTGGACTTTGTCAGCCGTGATGAAGAATTGAAGTCAAAGACAAAAACAAACCCATAACATGACTCCGAAATGATAGTTACTCCAAAATGGTTAATCTCCAAAAACCAAGACAAGCGTTTCGCCCAAAAAACAAGAAACTTTCTCCGATGACTTGCTGTTATTGTTATCCCCAATAAACACAGCTTCCAAAAAATGTATAATGAAAAGATAATTAAATTTAAAAACAAAAACTTCGCTCGACGTACCAAAAATATATATGCAGAACTGTTCCCGCGTTGAAACAATTATCACAATTAGTTAAATGAAACAATAATACTAGCGATGGAGACGATATAAACAACAATGATGTATTTACAATTAAGAAGTCACAATTTATAATAAAAAAGGTACTAACTATGCAAAAAGACAACAATATTTACAAATCATAATCAAGTAATGCTATACATCGATTTGTAAGTAGGTAAAAAGTTCAGTGAACAAAAAATGCAAAGTAAGATATTGACTTCTCAGACTTAAGAAATGAACGTAAGAATTTAATACGTTAGCAAATTACTTTTTAGAAAAGGTAATCGAACGATATTTATGAATTACATGAGTATGTTTCATTGACAAATTCTTTTAGAGAGGGTAATGTAAGCTAAAGTTCACTGTTAACAATTTAATTACTTTAGAAAAGTTGATCGAAATGAATATGCTAGATTAACAAATTCTTTTTTACAGAGGTGAGTGTAACTTAAAAGTTCACTGCCATGAACAAAGGGTGATTCACTATGAGGTTTGATTTTCAATAGGCTGTTTTGGCAGATCATGCGAGACTACTGTCAAAACGGAATGTAATTTTTATTCAGTATTGTTTGACAGATTATCATGGAAAGACTTACATGTTAACAACGTATCCAAATTATTCAGCTGTATTACGAAAATCAGCGTTCTGTGAGAAATGTGTTTGTGTATTTTCGGCCCAATGGATACGTCAATAAATAGAATTGCCATATTTGGGCTAATGAACAACCTAATGAGCTTCAAAAGCTACCATTACAACCACAGAAGTGCGCAGTTTGGTGTGGTTTATGGGCCGTTGGAATCAATCATTGGTCCATATTTCTTCAAATATTAGTCTAGTCAGAACGTAACTGTCACTGGCGACTGCTATTGCACCATAATGACGGATTTTTAACCTTAAATTGAAGCCCGTGATATCAGTGAACTTTGGTTACAACAAGATGGCGTTACTTCGCATGCAGCGAGAGAAACAATGGACTTATTGAGAAATAATTTTGATGAGAACCTGATTTTACGTTTTGGACCAGAAAACTGGCCACATAGGTTGTGTGATATCACACCTTTAGGTTATTTTCTTTGAGGTTACACGAAGTCTTCGATCCATAGGGATAAGCCAGCTTCAATCGACGCTTTGGATGCCAAAATTACTCGGGTCCTGGACCCTCAGGATAGACCATTTACGGCGTAGTCGTGGTCAACATTTCAGCAAGATAATCTTTTAAAAGTAAATGTTATAGATTGTTCTTTTGATTTTCAATAACATTCAATTTTATGTTTTTTTTAGATTAAAACCCAAACTTCATAATGAATCATGCTATACAACAAAATTTAAAATGCAAATCGTCCTTGCCTAGAATGGGATGCCAACTTAAGATGGATAAATTAGGGGAAAAGTTATAGAAAATATTGGGTGGCTCGATAATTAATGTCGTTTTTCATGTTTTACAAAGTAAATTTATTTATATTAACAACAAACATTAATCAATGATGGGATGCTCTTTTGCCATCTTTTAGTAAGATGAAAAATTCCATGCTCGAAGAAGCCTTGGTTTTTAGAGGCGAAGAACTGGCCAACTCATTTTCAACAGCCTGATCGGAATCGAAGGTTTTACCATTCAAATGATTTTGAAGGGAGTGAAACAAACGATAGAGTGATGGTGCTAAGTCAGGGCTATAGGGTGAATGTGGCATCAGTTCCTAATTGAGCTCCATTCATTTTTGACAGGTTATCAAAGAGGTGTGGGGTCCGGCGTTAACATGATGAAACTTCACGCCTTTGCGATTGGCCAGTTCAGGGCGTTTTTTCTTGAATTCTTCGGTTAATTTTGATAATTTACGACAGTAAATATTTGAATCGATAGTTTGGTTTTATGAAAGCAACTCAAAATAGATTATACCCTTGCAGTCGCACTATACAGAAAGCATAATCTTCTTTTGGTGAACATTGGCTTTGGATGTCGATTGTAGGTGCTGATCTTGCTTGGTGTATAACCGTTTTTGGACTACTTTATCGTAAACAATCGATTTTTCATCACTTGTTATGGTTCTTTTTATAAATGGGTCGTTTTGGTTACGATTCAGTAAAGAGTCTCATATGTTAATGTGTTTGGTGAGGCGATTTTTCTTTAATTCGTGAGGAACCCAAACATCCAGTTCGTTTACGTAACCAAGCTATTGCAAGTGCAATTAAATGCTTGAATTCAATATGTCGGGCTTTTCTGTTATCTCTTGAGTTGTCATACGCCGGTTGGTTAAGATTAACGCCTTTATTTTGTAGACATCAGTATTAGTTGGAAGACAAGTATGTGGTGCATCTTGCACATTAGAATTTCCAGAATTAAAGCCAGCAAACGAACGCTGATACTGGTGTTCAGTAAGGCAGTGCTCTCCATAAACTTCACACTATTTCGTTCGAGCTTGCACCTCATTTTTGCCCTTTCAAAAATAAAACAATGAAATATGCCGATAATGCTCTCTTTGATTGTCCAAGTGCTGGTATCATTTGATGTCTAACAATTGTTCCCAAGTACACCAGCAAAGCAGGCAGATTGGAAAAGGAAGACGATACAATATGGAAAACTAGCAAATATATGTATGGTTGAAAATTATTTCATGTTCCGGAACGCTTTCTACAAAGTCACAAAAGGGGCTAGCAATGGGTAATCCACTTTCGCCGTTGCTAGCAGAAATTTTTTTGTCGAGTATCGAAGAGATAATTGAAGAAAAGATTTAATGGTTTTAAACGTCTCGTATGTTCGAGATTTCCCGAGGGAAGTCTAAACCGACCTCTCATCAGTTCTAGACGTGAAGTCATGGAAAGTGAAACGGACTTTACCCATCAGGTCAACAAGTCCGGACACTCTTAGTCTACTCCGAGCTGGCTGCTGGCTAGCTAGCTAGTTCGGAGAGGAGTTTCGATCGCGGGTCTTACGCGTGCAGACTAAGTCCGAAATACAAAAACTCGGCCACTGGTTCAAATACCCGATTTAAAACACGTCGGACAACTTCCATCGGCTCTACTTTAAACTACGCAACTTCGTTCCGCGGAACAGGAAACAAATCAACCGCTGAAAAAATGCACGTTCCCGAATATTACCGACATGGTGCCCGAAATAACCTACTCGAATTCAAACCGAAAAAAATTTACTCTAAGGAAAAACGCAATCTCAATCTATGGCACCGCGTACTGGTCGCAACGCAAAACCGCCCATTCGCGGATTACTGGCACCCTACCCTCTCGGTGGCATACTCACCTTTCGCCTTTCTGCACAAATTATTCTTTATAAAAATTTACAAATTGTTACGTTTATCTTTTTAGTTTCTTTCATGTTTAAAATCTAATCAGAGGAAATGCGCAAGCGATTAAGGAAGAATGGAAGTTCTATGGCCAGTACGGATGTCAAAGGCATAGAATAGTTAGCTAAACTTTAATTGGATCATTTCACCATTTTCACATCAATTTAATGTAAATCTATTCAATGTAGAGCAACATTGAAGTTTTTCATTACGTCGCACGGATATTGGTCACTCTTTCGGATGGCTCCGAAAGCTTTTTAATTTACTTATGGAATTGTTTGTAGCTATATGAATGAGTTGCATATTTTTAGTAATAAATTTTCTGAAAAATTAATAGAGAAGAAAAATGTATGAAGAAGGTGGATTTGACGTGTGTACTAATTCTCATCAGGCCATCACTTTTAGATGCACACCGGTGATGGCGGCCACCATGCTTAGAGGTGAGAGAGTTGTTTTTAATTTTCCTACTTATGCGAACTCAATGTGTTTTTGTAACTGATAGATTTGCCAATATTGCTTTTATGAACCACGTATACAAATGAGAAAATGCCTCTTTGCTTTCCAATTAACGAAATTTCAGTCAATATGATGACTGAAATTTCGATAATCGGAAAGCAAAGAGGCATTTTCTCATTTGTATACGTGGTTCATGAAAGCAATATTGGCTTTGTTTGAAGCTACGCAACTTTTTTCCCTGTTTTTCTTAGTCCGTATTATATAATATAAGGTTTATTTTATGCGAGTATGACGATCTTTTATAGTCTTTGTACATGCTAATTCATATATTCCGGTTTAAATTAACCTTACAAGAGCTTTGTTTTCATGAAATGTGATTTGCAGCACCAAAGTGATGTGCATTCATTTAAATTTTTGCTTAGCCAAAAACAAATATTATGTCCACGGTATATAACACGAACACATTCCCTGCGGTGATCACCTGTGAACCCCTTCGTTATATTGCAATGGTTTCCGGCTTACGATGATTTACTTCACAATTCCATCGATTGGCATTGCGTGTATGCCTTCGTCTAGTAGTTGAAGAGCATGATGCAAATGAAGTTCAGTCCAAAATGGGGTATCTTGGATTGGTTATCGTAGATAATCCCGTAATCAACCTTTAACAAAGCTTAAACAAGGAATACAGAGACGACGCAAATCATCAACACTGATGCCTTATGGTTTGCGGAGCTTGGCTGCGTGCTCCTGATCGCTTCTGTCCTCGAAAGTGTCGATAGCTTTTTGTGTCGACTTTCCCGTCAATTTTCCTGCAATTTTGTACAAAACTTCTTCACCTCGAGATATTGGCAAATCACTCAATACTACTTACGCGCCTCATTTTGCAAGCCTTTCCACAGTAGCTCGTCCAAGCCTTGACGTCCCAATACTCACTAGCATAACAACTCCCAGCCACGTATCACAGCCGGTAAAATTTCCACAGGATTTTCCCCCTTTTTCTGCCCAACAGAAGTAAATTTAAACGCTACGTAGCCACGTGGTCATATCATTTCTCATGCAATTTATTTTAGACTTTCCCGCAAATCGCAGCGCACTGTCTTTAAAGTCGCGAAAAGTTCACGGTGTGAATTTTTACAGCCGTAATTGCAAAGTCAAATCCAGGAAGTAACATTGAACACACGTTAAAAATGACTTCCAACGTACATGTCGCGTAACGCATCATCCTAAAGTTTTTAACCAATTAGGCGTTAAAACCTCGGAATTTTTTACTCGTTTAAAGGCACAGTTTGGGGACACTACCTTGTATCAGAATCGAGTGTAAACGTGGGGTAAGGAATTTAAGGGTGAGCAAAAACTTGTTGAAAACAAAAGTCATGATCGACGTCCAAGGACAAGTCTTACAGGTGACGACATCCGTGTCATTCGAGAGCTTATTGAACTTATTGATTTTCTTCAGGATCAACAAACAGTGAATGCAGCCTACCACTGCCAGTTATTACTTTCCAAGAAACCCTAAGCATGTTATGCCCATTACAGAGATCATCCTTCTCCATGACAACACTAGGCTACACACCGCTACTTTGACAAGAGAAAACTGGAAATAATGGGCTGGGAAATACTCGAACACTCTCCTTATAGTCCAGACTTGTCGCCATGTGATCACTTTTTGTTCGCGCCCCTAAAGAATCACTTGGAGGATCATGCGCGCATTCGGTTGACAATTCGTCCTAAAACTTTTAATGAACAAGCAATATTCAAGCTTCCAAAACGGTGGCAAAAGTTTAAAGAAAACCCAGGAGACTACATCTAGAAATGCTGATGATATGGTTTGTGTGTAATATTATTCAATAAATGTATTTGAAAAAAATTACCGTTTATATTTGATACACCCTCGTACTTGCCCAATATGTAGGTAAGTATATGTAGAGCAGACAAAACGATTGGTGACAAGATTTGAAGAACATGTTAAAGAAGTGGCCAACGTTAGAAGGAACACGAATAATATCATATAAATAGCGAAAGTCATGAAATCAGTATCGCCGATCTTAAGGTAATAAAAAAGGGAATAAAATTTAGTAAATTTTACACGGTGGAAAGCATCAATGTAAAGAAAATACCTCCGGACTTAAGGCGACTGTAGGAAACAACGGCACAAAATAATAGATTTATTACTTTAAATAAATTGTCCGTGAAGGATTGCAGCGATGGTCTGCTGCCTCGGCGAGAGAGGTTGGTGAGGTTTGCCAAGATTGGCCTTGTCTGAGGACGGATGAATGTGCTAGCAGGCTAGCATTGCGGTGTCGTGGGGCGGGTTCTTTTCCCCCAGCACAAGGACCCATTACAAAAGTAATTTTGCATCCAAGAGTTTTAAAGATACAAACGCGTATCGACCGGGTTCGAGGCCGAGGTAACCTATTAAAGGTTGAAATTGCTAAAGCAAATGGCAAACTGGGCCTAGCGAAAACAGACGGAACTTGAGAGGACTTCGTCTTTACTGACGATACTTATGGCCTCCAAATAAGAGTGACATGGCCGTATATTTTCCAGTTAAGTGAAAAACTCATACAAACAATTTGCACGAATTTTTCCTTTAAATGAAAAATATGAACGTTTCAAATTTATGTTAAAGTCGTATACTTGTATGATGGAATCACATAAAACTTTAACAGAAATGAGAAATCCAAGGGGAAGGCCAATTTACCCTACGGCAGCACCTGCAAGGGGTGAGCTTATCCGATGGCGAGCTCATTATAGTGGAGGGACCAGCCAACGTAGCGGATTACATGTCCGATCGTCTCAAAACGAAAGAAAAGGCATAGTTTCAAATTTCAATTGTAAAATATTTTTTATGCCACAAACTCTCGTATTTCATGGTATTTTTGTTTTTTTTTTAATTTCTGATTACTTTATTTTATCATTTTCAACATCGTACGTACACTACACTTTTTTTACGGCAAAGTATTTCTACCACAAATACAGAAGTCAAATTAATCGTGAATGAATCTACTCGCTGTATGCTTAATAATTATGTTATGTAAGTATGTAAATATTTGAATATAATTTTTTTTCTTTTCATTTGTATTCTTTATAATGTCAAAACTACAGTTTTATTTCACTCTGAATTCAAATTTAATTTCTTCTCTTCACGTTAGTCTTTAATACTTTTATAGTTGGGATGGTGCAACGCCTGCTTACTTACTCAGGCCTGAAAGGAAAGCAATTAACGTACATGACGTCACAGTGAGAACTGTCAAAAACTGTTCAATTGGTCTAAAAGAACAGGTCAATAGGTCTAAAATCTTGGTACGCATTGTGACGTCATGCTTCCGCTTTCGGGCCTGTGTGAGGGCCCATTGGATTGTGGGACCGTTAATGTGTTAATTTGCTGCAAATTAAGTTACAAAAAAATCAAACAAAAGGGTACTTACCCATCATCCTCGACGAGCGCTCGTAGATGGGGCTGGGACCAACCTATTCAAATGTTTATCGACTCTAATCTTTCGTATCATCTCGATCAACGTCAACTCCATTGTTACTATGCATCGACGTGACTACCTCCTTGAATTCATTGTTAAGTGAAAGCCTGACATCATGTTTCTCATTGAAACCCATCCCAATTCATGGCACTCCATGACATTCAAAGTTTTTGAAATTGTAAGAAACGATATGGTGAACGGTGATGGGGGAGGTGGCATCAGGGTATTGGTTAGAACACCCTATTGTTTCCAAAATATTGAAAAAGTCGAAGTCACTATGAATTTCTTGAATTGTCCATTATCAAGATTTCACCGCCAGGTAGGGATAACACTTCGTTACTTCTGCCTATGCAACTGGTCGAAATATTCTCACGTTCAAGAAGGAGCTCAATTCCTTGTTTGAAATACTCAAATTGAACAAACTGCATAATTATTACATTCTTGTCGGTGACCTGAACGCCCAGCATACATCATGGCTGAACGTCAAAAATTATCTAAGAGGTGTATTCCTGAAGTCGTGGATAACAGAGAGCCAAATTGAATACAGGTGCAATCTATATTGGTCAGAGTTCCCAACATTCCCTAGGGCAAATTCATAGTTGGACCTCTGCATTGTTGACGCAAGACTTGAATTCAGCATTAATAGTCCTCAACGGAAACTGCAGGTGCTTCCTTATGATAGCGACCATAACGCAATCGTAATGGAAATCAATCATCAAAAGGATGATGTCTTCCCAATTCCAGTTTAACATGAAAATTATCAGTTGAATTTCAAAAAACAGGCTGAGGAAATTTTCTAAAGAAATTCAATTGGGATTATCAGAAGCAATGTCCTTCTTCTGATGATCGCGACTCTTGTTTAATGGTTTCTAATGACAGGAATCTGACTAACGATAAAATATCCAATAAATCTCTATTTGCCGTAGTTAGAGAAGCTGACGTTGGAAACGATTGAGAAAGTAGTTCCCAAGATTAAACATCGAAACAATATGGAAGAATATGAAACACCAGCCATCGCAAGGTTGCAAAGATTGTAAAGCCTTCTTCACACACGCGTCAACAATGTTTATCGACGATTTTTGGACTACAACCATCCCTCGTTGGCATTGTTGAAATTACACACGAAGAACGTCCGGAACTTAATCCATTCATACTTCAGGAGTGAGGTCACCAATCAATGGGTGGATAAAGCTCACAGCACCCAGATGGCATTTATTCCGTTAGATGTCTCAAGTGAAGGTATCGAATCTTGAAATCGCTAGTGTTGAGATAAATCTTCTCGAAAGGGCGGGTATCGAAATTGATAGTACGGCTCCGGATAGAAATCGAAACAGGATTATATGTGATAGTTTGCATAAACTTGCCCTGATTGGGACACATTTTAAACTGGTTCATCTACCAAACTCTGAGAGAGGGAATGAAATATTTTCAGAGGTCGTGGAAGCAAAAGTTACCGACTTCAAATCAAGCCTGAACGGCGAGTAATTCTTCATTTCAATGAAACATTAACGTCTGACCTCATACCGAGCTTGAATCTTGTTGAATATTTTGTCAGCCATGAAGACTTGTGTTTCATATTTCGCAAGAAAAACAACAAGAAATCATGTGATACTCACGGTATTCCAAATATAGTTCCCCGACATTTGCCTGAGGTTGCTGTTAGGAATTATTGCATCTTGTATAACAACTTGTTGTGCAATTCATATTTCCCAAATGAGTGGAGAAAGGCCAAGGTATTCCTTGCCTTGAAGAAAGGAAACGAGTCTTCCCGCACGAAAAGTTGTCACCCAATCTTACTGTCGAACATCAGCAAGGTGTTTCTCCGCAAGGGGAATACTCTTGGAGGCTAGCATTCTTTGGAGATGTCCGCCCCCACGTACCCGAGGAAATTCCCGCAGGGGGAATGCCGGTCGACAAGAGCACTCTTGGAGGCTAGCATTCTTTGGGGAGCGCCGCCCCCATGGACTCGAGGATATTGGGGGCGCCGTGAGGTTCCCTCCTGGGATGACAAGTAACGACCCTGATTGGCTCTGGACTACGCTTTGGACAACGGACTAGAATTGATGCTTCGGGCTGGCAGATATGATGGTTTGGATCTAGTTGCTTTGCACAGTAGCGCCGAGGTGACACTCGTGTGACCGGCTCCAATTCAACTATCATACCGTCTCCGTCCCGGTAAAACCTTGGCAGGCCTCTGAGTACGTTCGAAGTTCGCACCATTGGGTTGGTGATGTAGGTTCGGTTGAGACGGACACCCGATTAGCGCTGGTCTGGCTCTGAGCACTTGTCCCAGTAAAGGCTTGTGCTAACTCTCGCATGGCCTCCCTGCTCTGCAAGAAGATAATCATGGGACCAAAAAGGCGACTACACACACGAACAGAAATAGCGGCTCCGAGGTGGGACCCAATAAATCTGGAGCAACTAAAAACACTTAAAAAGGATCAGAAAAACCCCAAAAAAAAAGGAATAAAAAATAAAAACAACGAAAACGTGGGAGAAGTTCTGGAAAGAATACAGTCTGCATGCGACTCCCCAAAAATCAGCAATGAGGTAAAGATTGTGCTCCTTGAACTAGAGGAGCTCCTAAACCACATAGGGCATTATCGGAGGAGCTGGTTAAAGGCCAAAGACGAGCAGAAGGCTAAAGAAGCGCTGGGAGCGATATCTAAAGGCCACATGCAGATAGCTCCACCATCAAAAATCAATAAAAGAATGGCGTCTAGCCCAATCGAAGGAGATTGGGATAAAAGAAGGAAGGAAGAGGCACTTGATGGGCATGGAGCACCAGATCACGTGTTCCAGTCAGTACTTATAAAAGGAGCGAAGAAAGCCGCAAAGAAACTCCTTCCAAAAGTGCCAGAAAGTAAAGTTAGCACGGCTGCCCAACAAGAAAAAAGACCCGATGCAAAACAAGAGAGAAAGAAGCCCCGACGAAGACGCCGGCAGCAGGCACTGCTCGTAAAACCCCAAGATGGCCGATCCGACGCGGAGGTGCTGCGGGACATTAGGGGAAACATACGGTCCGAAGACACTAACACAACCATTAAAGCAGTACGACCAACGCGGTCGGGCCACATACTGGTCGAATTCGGAGCAGAGGCCGACAATAAGGAAGCATTCTGCGACGCAGTAAAGAAAGTCCTCGGCAAAAGCGCAGCTATAGCCTCGCTCGAGCCGATGGCAAAGATCAAAATAAGAGACATTGACTGCGTCACGGATCTGGCCGAGGTAAAAGAGGACATCAAAAGGGAGTTCTCTAGCGTGGGAAGGATCAAAGCGAGACTGACACCAGAAAACAATAGGGGACAACGCATGGCCATAGTTGACTTGACCGAAAAGGACACCGAACAATTCCTGAACAAGGGCAAAGTATGAATAGGGTGGGTTGTCTGCAGGATACGGCGAAGAGCAACACCTCTTCAATGTTTCAAATGCCTTGGTTATGGTCACACCACACAAGTATGGAAAGGACCCGATAGGAGTTCCCTATGTTACAAATGCGGTGAAATGGGACATAAATGAAAAGAGTGTACGAAGGAGGCACACTGTATTCTCTGCAAGGATGCTGATCCAAGACCTAATTTTGGACACGTCTTGGGATCAGGAAAATGCCGGGTGTTCCAGGAAGCCCTAGCCAAGGCAAAATCAGAGCTTCGATGACCCGCATCCTGCAGCTAAACCTACACCGCAATTCAACCGCCCAAAATCTGCTTGAGCAGTTTGCGACGGACATGAAAGCCGACTTTTTGCTACTGAGTGAGCAACACCATGAAAAAAGTCCTGCATTATGGTATCCTAACGAAACTGGTACTGCCGCCATCTGGGTTCGGAACAATGATTTTCAAGCGGAGAGTTGTGGACGGGGGAATGGTTTCATGTGGGTTCGGTGCTCAGGGACCACCTTCTTTAGTGTGTACCTAACGCCGAACGAATCGATATCATCTTTCCAGCAAAGCTTAATGCTCTGGAGGGCGCTGTCTCGAACGCAGAGGGCAACGTGCTCATTGGGGGAGACTTCAACGCTAAAGCAATCGAATGGGGCATGCCTCAAACAGATCCGCGGGGAAAATGAATCCTGGAAATGGTGGCTAGGACGGCGCTCGTCGTACTAAACACCGGAAATACGCCGACTTTCCGCCGTATTAGCTGTGAGGGAACCATACCGGACGTGAAATTCGCCTCGGAGTCCTTAGTACGGAGGATACACAATTGGAAAGTATTAGAGGACTACTCAGCCAGTGATCATCAGTGCATTCTGCTTGAGATAAGTGATGTTGTCTCCCGACGTCCGTGCTCTCGGCAACTGGATGGAACATTGGAAGGATGGACGTCGAGAGGTTCGTTGAGGTGTTCACAGCAGGTGAGCCGCTGCAGGGAGCTTTGGAGGGGACGGAAGAATTGGCAGCTCAAGACGTGGTGAACTCAACTATGAGCATCATTACGACATTACGACTTCTATGCCCTGTCGAAAACCCCGGCACGGCAAGCCCCCAGTGTACTGATGGTCAACTGAAATCGCTGATAAGCGAAGGGAGTGTCACAAGCTTCGACGTGAGGCTCAACGGGCGCGGAACCGTGACAAGGCATGCAACCGGCTGGCAGCATATAAGTCGGCCAGGAAATGCCTTCGCAAATTGATTAACAATAGCAAGGCTCGCTGCTGGCAAGACCTAGTGGACAATGTGAATAAGGATCCATGGTGCCTTGGCTACAAGCTAGTTATACGGAAGTTTGGCGCCCTACGGAAGCCTTGTATACATGATACGGAAAAGATTGATGAGATAGCGCGGGGACTCTTCCCCGCCCATCCCGTCCGTGTTGACATTATCCAGCTCCAGGTCCAGATGGTATTCCGGCTGAGGTGTTGCGGCTTGTCTATCACCATTGTCCTGACTTGCTGCTCAGCACATTCAACGCTTGCCTACGGGAAGTGGTTTTCCCGGTACGATGCAAGGTGGCGAGGCTCGTGCTGATCAGCAAGGGGAAGGGAAATCCCGAATCGCCGTCTGCATACCGCCCGTTATGCATGCTAGACACGGCTGGGAAAGTGCTAGAGAAGCTCATCAAGGGATGACTCACTAACGCGATTCGTGCTGCTGGGGACCTATCTCCTCGGCAGTACGGCTTTAGAGCAGGACGATCTACTATCGATGCGATTCCAGAGGTGGTGCGCGATCCAAAAGGCAGAGGCACATAGGCGCACCAAGCAACGCTAGATGGGTGGATATTCTGGATACGCTAGAAAACCCTTTTCAAGTTCCAGAATATCTAATGCGGCTTTTGAGGGACTACCTAAAAGACCGAAGCCTGTTCTACGACACGACACAGGGCCAACGAGAGATGGCGGTTACATCGGATGTTGCCCAGGGATCTATCCACAAGCGCAACTTAGGCTAGGTATGTTAATGCGCCGAGTGAGAGACTGGATGACTGCTCGCGGGCTCAGTTTAGCACTGGAGAAAACCCAAGGGGTCCCTAGAGTAGGATGATCAGTATTGGAGACATACATTGATTGAAACCAGCGGTGAAGTACCTGGGGCTACTGATCGACTCGAAGATGAGTTTCTCTGAGTAAATCAGGGCAACGGCTGCTTCGGTAGTATCGGCTCTGAGTCGACTTATGGCCAACGTAGGGGGACTCAGCCCACCAAGAAGACGCCTCTTGATGAGTGCTGTAGGGTCAGTGCTACTGTACGGAGCAGAGGTGTGGGGCGACGCTCTCAGTAAGGAGGTTTACCGAAAATGCCTGGCACAGGTACAGAGAAGAGGAGCGCTGGGGATGGCATCATCGTATCCGACAGTCTCTGATTCGGCGGTGAAAGTCATTGCAGGCGTGATACCTGTCGCCCTCCTTGCAAGAGAGCACCGCTCTATTTATCTGCGTCGAAACGAGGGAGATGTTTGTCCGCGAAGAGAGACAGCGCTCGCTCAACGATTGGCAGTAGTTTTGGGTGAATTGCACGAAGGGAAGGTGAACTGCGCGCCCCATCCCAGTTGTGAGACCGTGGCTAAATCGAAGGCATGGTGAGGCTGACTTCTATATGCCGCAGCTTTTGAGCGGGCATGGGTGTTTTCAGGCTTACCTGCACAAGATTGGTAAGTCACGGTCCCTCGATCGTCGGTATTGCCCAGGAGAGGAAGACAATGCCTGCCACACATTTTTTGTATGCATAAAATGGGACAGGCAGCGAAGAGCCCTCTACAGGGAGACGGAAGAATCGGTTGACGAATGGAACTTGTTGGTACATTATGTTCGGGCAGTCCTAAAAGATAGAAGGGACTCACAGCAGCCGGGGGTGTTGGGCTGGGGGATCGCTTGTCTTGCACTTCATCTTTCCCTCTCCCCTCCCGCTAGAATTGAAGGCTCCTCACGGCGCAACAAAACGAGACCTGGCCCGAAGTAATGTGTCAAACGGTTCCCGGCTAGGTTCTCAGGTTGACACGGGAGGCGTTTAGTGGGTAGCCCAGTCGCCTTCTTGCGAACATGGGAGTCCCATTCTCTGTGCGTTAATGGGCATTCACCCACCTACCACAAAAAAAGGTGTTTGAAGTGATACTGAACAAAGCATTAAACGCCCACTTTGAGAAATCGATGCCAACTTGGCAATTTGGTTTTCGTTCTAGGCATTCGACCATACATGCCATAACGAAAGTCACCTCAGACATCTGTCGGAAACTAAACAACAGAGAATGTGTTGGAGCGTGTCTCATTGATATGGAGAAAGCCTTCAATACAGTGTGGTCAGATGGACTAATTTTTAAGCCCCTTCAGGACAGGTACCCCAAACACCTTGTCGCCATGATGTGCAATATGTTATACGAGATATCGTTTGTTGTAACTGATGGAAATCTGCCGACAGTGTTCAACTTCAAGGTCTTGAATGGTCTATATTGAAAACACAAATGGATATATTTCTTCTATTAAATCTTTGTGTTTTGATAATTATTTACTGCTTACGCCCTCAATACCTGATCCTCATAAGCCATCATTTTTCTCTACCGGAGACCACTATTTCGTTCTTGATCGTGGTTTGAAATACATGCCTATACACACATACAACATAATCACACGTTATTTCCAATTGCAATGGTGAATTTCTATGTCTATTTAATCTTTTTTTGGATTATCTCTATATTAAATTGAAAAGTTTTATGTCATGTTAACTAGTGAATTCCTGTTTCATTTCATTAATATAAAGCCATTGAGCGATGGCGTACTCTAAACATATCATTATTAAATATATTGTATTGGTTACGACCGAATTTGAGCTATGCTTAGTTACTAGACAATTAGTTTTGGAAAAAGCGGCAGTAATGCACAAATACCAGGTGAACGCAAAAGTGCGGAGAGCAAAGGAAACGACGAAAAGATTTGGTGGAAGCTGACAGGAGATTCCTGCAAGGAATTTCAAAATAACGAACAAGATCACAGAATCGTGATGACTGGCGACAAATAATCCTATATCTGTGGGCCCAACTTATTCGATATGGAAAAATAGTATTTTCCAATAGATTAATTTGTGGAATAATTTTATAGAATATTCAATCGTATCGATGATGTCGTGGCAAAGCTATCATTTTAACCACTAGAAACTGCTTCAATATTCAGTTGACTGAATACTTCTCTAGTATCCAGGAAAAGAAATCAGTGAACAATTAACATCTATCGACAGATTTTCCATCGATGAAACATTGTAACCTTAAATAAGTTTGTATAATTGAAATATTATGAATCAAAATAAACGTTTTTAATCGTATCGATTGTAAGTAATTTACAATATCATGTTTAATTGTCAAAGAAGTTTTGCAATAAATATATCCAAAAATTTTCTTCTAACAAAGTTTTTTAACATCTGAATCCGCTTTTGGCTTACTATCCGGTGATTTTTGCTTACATGTTCCACCTGAATCTTCACTATTATCTTCTTTTTCTTTAGAACCAGCGGATTCTTTATCGAATTCGACACTTGATATCAAACAAGAAGTACATTTAGGATAAATGATATTCAATGTTTATGAATAACGAAGATGAATTTGTCGTAAAGTAGAACAAATCGTAATATCAACAAAACAAAATAAATATTTTTGTCATTTCGCTTATCGTTAAAGTAAATGAATCACGTTAATATTTTCTGATTTTTTCTTTTGACATGTTTTCTGACTTTTATGATTTAACTGTTAGCGATTCAAGAACAATGAGGGTGCATAGTTGAAAGATTTCTTTTTTATATCTTAACTAATAAAACAGAAAAATTGTTTGGTAAATTTTCTACTTAGCATACTCGGGTATTTCGAAATTAACGTCCATTTTGACTTCACGAGCCAAGTGAACAATTTTGGCCAAATGCACAGCCAAATTGGCAGCTTCGTCTAAATCGTTACGAGGCAAAATTCGAAGGCCGGATTTCTTAATAAGTTCTCTTGCTTCATTGACATTTGTCCCCTACAGAAATAGAAAACATATTTATTCAATTGATTTAACCATTTATTTTGATAAACGCACCTGTAGCCGAACAACAATTGGTGTTTTCATATCTAATTCTTTGGCAGCTGCAATAATACCTTCGGCAATGACATCACATCTCATAATACCACCGAAAATGTTAACAAGAATTGCATGCACTTTAGAGTCGGATGTAATAATTTTGAAGGCTTCCTGTAATATTGTGATGTTTAAATTTAGTAAATTCATATGCACTTATGACTTTTAAATGATGGCATTTACCTTCACAGCTTGGGCTGTAGCACCACCACCGACATCCAAGAAGTTGGCTGGATCACCGCCATGCAATTTGATAATATCCATGGTAGCCATGGCTAAGCCAGCACCATTGACTAAGCATCCAATTGTTCCTGTGTACATGATACAATGAATGATATTTGTCGTTACAATTTATTTTAATTAATTACCATCAAGAGCAATGTAGTTCAAGTCGTATTTCGACGCTTCAACTTCCTTGGGATCTTCTTGCGTCCAATCACGGAGGGCAAACAATTCTTTTTGCCGGAATTCAGCGTTATCATCAAAACGGAATTTGGCATCGAGAGCAAAGACTGAACAAGAATAAGAAAATTTTTAGAATACTAAGTTTGAAGTACATGGAGGCGGTAGATATGGCAATAATTAATAGCATGCATCATTATTAGGATTAATATTGTATGGGGCAATAGAACTGGGAACATAAATTTAATATTTTTGTTGGCATTCATTTAATTTTAGTAGCAATAACGCAAGGATTATGGGCGGATGGATGGAAATTAGGAATAAGTTGATTGGTCATATGACTGTAATTATAATGGCATGTGTGAAAATCATACGTGACCTGAATGGAATGTTCGTTGAATTTCATAAATTTATTTAAGAGCAGTTTTTCTAATAAAAAATAAGATTTCCTAACTTTCTAGCGCATAATGTGGGTGGATGGCAAAAAAATAAATAAATGCATTTGGGAGAAGCCGTGGTCCCTTCTACTATTTTTAATATCAACTTCTTTATTTTTGTCATTGAATATTTTGATCTTTCCTCTGTTTTCAGACTCATGTCAAAAATTGTTTGTGCACGTATAATTTGTGAGTAAATATTAACTTTAAAGCTGACTGCGTGACAATTGCTCAAATTGGACTTTTTCATGTTCCGAATTTTGCAACTTCAACTTTAATATGCAAACAACTACGTTGTTAGATGTTGAATATGCATAGAAATTGTCATCAAAATTATTTGTGCATTCGTTAAAATTCCCACATCCTGCATTGAATACATCATCAAAAAGGATTATGCTTCTCATGTTACTGTTAGTACTTCAGGTAATGAATTCATGTAACGTTTTTGAGGGTCCAAAAATTCAATGATCTTAAATCCTTTGGACAATTCAAGCAATAGCGAAGAGCTTCCTTCGGACCCTGGGGCCCCGCCTAAAGCATCAGAGTCAGTAACGATTAAAAAAGGATAGTAGAGATACCAAATAGAACGTCAGTTCTTTAATTGATAAGACGGCAGCTACGCACAAGCCAACTTATGCACAGGTGATAAAAAACCATACGACGCCTCAAACTGAGCTCCGCTCAGATGTCATGTCCCAGAAAGGGATCATAATCAAGCCAAAAAAGCATACATCATCAGATAAAACGCCGATTTTAAGTCTAGGATAAGACCGTTGTAATGTGACGCCTACGCCCGGGAATCGAAGTGATTCCGATCCCGAACCCTGGCAACCGGCCAGATATGTATGACTTCGAAGTGCAAGCGGACTTCATCTTTCGTGCGGATATCATTGCGCAGAAAATATTTTTTTTTCAAATATTTATATCTGTGGAGAAGTATTTTCTGTCAATGGGATCCGTTGAAATTAAACACCGATACATTTCGAAGCATATCTATCTGGCAATGCCTCCCACAGTTGCCATCAAAACGTCGAATAGATAGAAAAGTGGAAACTGGTTGGAAGTGTCATTCTTGATATAACCTTCAAAGTGTCGGCATTATTCTTTTTAATTGATTCTGGTGTTTTTTCGAAGAATTTCATTAATCTATTAGTCCTAGTTAATATTGTGAATTTGGCCTGTATGTTGCTGTTTTAGAAGCTGCGTATCCAGGATTATATTGATGAAAAATAAACGATCTGTGTCCTACTGGAGGTGAGGTAAGAGAAAAGTAATAGTAAGCTGCGTTAATTGTTGAAATTAGTTGCAAAATGGATATGCTCTAGGTTGTTCAGAAAAAAACCGACCATCAACAAGTTTCCTGACTTCCTATCCAATACAAACAATATGTAAGATTTCATCATGCAACATTGTAGCATTTGCTACTGGTGTGGAGCTCCACGAGGTTACAAATAGTGCATGGGGCTCGCACGTCCACGTTTGTGATATAAACGCGCCTTGGCATACATTTTTTGCACACTAATGGCGGTAAATCCAGTGCACGGGGCCGAGACTATTTGCTGCCATATGGTTGTTTATTATGCTTTTGGATGTCAAATTAGTACAGTAAAACAGCAAATAAGTTTATTGGAGCATAACCAGCACCAAAGAATTTTAATAGTTTTAATACAACCGTCGCTATACCATAAAGACATTAGGTACGTCCCCAGCAAAGGAAATCCATATTTCGAAATCCAAACGGGTTACGCAGAAGCTGGTTCTTTTGAATCCGTTTAACACGAAAATAAAAATATTAACTCGAAAGGAGTACGGAAATCTGATCAACTTACGAAGAAAAGGACACCATCGAAATTGCATCGGCCTAAAATTGAACCACCATCCGCGAAGAAAAACTGATTGATGCTTACCGGCAAGCAGTGCTTGTGTTCTACCGGGTAAATTGCATAAACTATAGTTGAGCTTTCAGTTGTGATTTTATGTAGAAAGACAGTTTTAATGAGTTGTTTAATACATATTTGGATACGAATAATTGTAAGACTCCAAAAATCGGAGATAATTGCGCAATGAAATTCATGTCAACTGCATGCGTGGAAATTCAATTTAAACCGACCAAAATAACGGATAAATTTTGATTCTTGCTGTCGGAAAAATATGCCTTTCATTTTAATTGGCCGTCCTTATTTTGTAGATTTCTTTAAATTAATTTACTATTTTAATTATTGAAAAACAGACAAGAATGCATTATCAGCATTTATGATGAATATTTTCAAAGTAAGTTTGATCCAGTATTCCTGAAAAAATTAAATAAATTGGTCGTGAATGTTGACAGTGCATTCTATAACTTTTAGAAAATTTAAATAAATTAATTTTTATAAGAAAATCACAAATAAGTTCAGTTAGTTAAAGTGAAAGACTCGATGTTAATACAGTGTCGGATCTGTGGTCGTTAAACGAAAATGAATATTGCATACACAGTGTCGTGGGTTTTTAATTTTGAATTAGTTGCTTCCTAGAAGGTAGTTTATTGAATTTTGCGAAAGTTATCCGCTCGCATTTGTAAATTCTCAGAAAATTTTTCCTTCTGAAATCATCGAATATTCGTATTAAGTATGAAATGAAAACCAATCAAAGCAACACTCCTCAGCCCCTATTTGCAATATCTATCTCGTATCCTTCTTTTTGCCTCAAATAGTGTAAATTATCAGTGTTGAACAAAGCTCGTGAAACAGTTGTGTAGATTTATAATTAAAAATTAGAATGGAATGCCTGAGAACCATAAAAAATTATCAAACAAAAGAACTTCACTGAACATTTTCTAGTGCTCGAAATCGCCTTAGATTTTTAAATATTAAAATTATAAATTCTTAGAAATAGGACAAATCAAAACAAAAGCGATAATGGAGATCATGTTATTATCAGCACACTTTTGAAAATCGGAAAACAAAATCGTTGAAAATTTAGATCCACTATTTTTGTAACTAGTATACTCTAATCTCGTTGAAATTTGGCCATAATTTCAGATACATTTAAAATTCATATTGTAATTTACACCCTACGGTTTATTCTATTTATTTTCATCATTAAGATTAATTAATTACGAGTTGAAACATTAAACAGTTGTTTCAAACTAAGCAAATATAATAGTTTGTAGAGTTGAAGTTGATGCTTACGCTTTGTGCAAAATATTTGAAATGATTTTTTTTAAAAAGATCTCAAATATTGTGCACATAACCATTTGTATGATAAGAACGATAATTATGTAGTGTTATAACAGAGAGAATTATTTTTATTAAATAATTTGTACAAAAACAAAAAAAAAGTAAGAAACGTAGAAAGTCAAAATGTCTATATTAAGCAAAATTTTTACACATAAACTAATACTATAAGATAAACTAAACACGTTGCAATAGATAAGAAAAACATAAAACATACAAACATTAAATATGCGAATTAAAATTATAAATTGTATTGATTAGAGCAAAGAAAAATTATCACTGTCAGGCTTTGAATATTGCAAAATTATTATAAAAAATTTGAAGGCTTAAAAAAGAAAAAAATTAAAATGAATTGCTAACCTTAAAAACGACTTTCCTTTTCAGTGGTTCTTCTTTTTCAGGGGGAATGAAGTGCAGGGTAGGTATGCCGTCGCGAGGGTAGGGTTTAGAAAAAATCCGCTGAGGTCGGTTTAGCGTCGTGCGCGGTACACGGTACCTTAGTTGTTTTTGGTTTTTCCTTAACGTAGCATTCGTCGGGTTGAGTTAACGTAGTATACTTTTCGGTACCGCGTCGGGAATCTGGGAGCGCGAAATAAAAGTTTAGATTGTGTTCTTTTTGACTGGTTATGAGAAGAAATACGGAGTAACGTAGAATAGGTTTCCTCTCCGTATGGTTTTGCTTGTAACGCGTTTGAAAACGGGCGTGTATAGGTGGCTGAATTATGTAAATGAGCGTAACCCATTCGGAGACCCGCGACCGAAATCCTCTCCGAACTAGCTGGCCGACAAGCAGCCACCGCGTGAATGGGTTACGGTGCACGGATTGGTTGACCGGTTGGTACCATCCGTTGGCACTACTCAGACTTAACGTCTAGAACCTATGAGAGGTCGGTTCCGCGTTCGGACCTAAAATGGTTAAAAATCATTACACCGTCAAATTGCAAGATTCCTCTTCAACTGCTACGGCTTATTCGCAATGGTGGGGTGATAATTAAAACAACGACCAATGCCAACGCGTCTGAGCTATCCCCAGTAACCATGGATAACATGCAGGATGAGTACGACATTACCGAGACAAAAATGCGTCGACCCAGACTGGTTATAAATGGGCTGGATAATCAATTTACAAATGCGGAACTACAAAACGAAATACAAGCGCTAAACCCTGATGTTGGGAATAGAGGAAAAATGGAACTCATTCATGCCAGACAGACAAAAACGGAAAATCGTTACACATTATTGAGGTAAATGGAAGCATGTATAAAAGATTAGCTAACAAATACGTCAACATTGATTATGGATCATATTTTGTGAAGGAAGAGTTTAACATTACGAGATGCTTGAAGTGCCAAAAATATAACCATAAGGCGTCGAAATGCGAAGGAGAACAACCACATGCCAAGGCATTTCTGCAATACCCTGGTGAAACAGACCGGCCTACATTGGTCTCAGATGACTTAAAGAATTTTCTGGGCGATTATAACGCAAAAATACATCGAGAGAGGTCTTATGGGGGAACATTCGTAGGGTACAGCCTTTACGCGGTAACTAGCGAAAATTAACGGCGCTTAATAGATTATGCCACCAGCAGTGGTCTTATTATAAGCGCTATTTTTTTCTCGTTCCAAGACATCCATAAGAGAGATTAGGCTTCTACTGATGGTCGCACATTCTATTAAATCGACCACATTGTTTTACAAAAACGAATTGCCACAAGTACTCTCAACACTCGCTCATTCCGAGGACTGGTTCAAAGAGGAATGCCAAAAAGCGGCGAATGAATGAAATTCGCGCACAGACTACAACCAGCGATCAACTCGAGGAAAAAAGAAGAAATATAAAGATCATCCACAAAAATCTAAGGGAATGTGCAGAAGGAAAAAATGACAGCTCATTAACAAGATAGTGAATATCAATGAGCATATTGCATTGAAAGGCTACAAAACATTGTTACACAAGACTACAAAGCATACTCAAGGACACACACAAGACTACAAAACATACAAAACCCTCTGTAAGAGGGCACATAGAGCAATAGTGGGCAATTCAATCAAAAAAAAACATCTGGGTGCAATATATCCAAGAACTTTCACTGCACAAACAATAAGCAACAAAGCTTTTAATGATCCAGGAGCTCAGCAAGATGTCCTGATTTCAGACGACGTACAGGCAGCAAAATACTTGCAGAGCTAATTCAGAAAGTGAACGACACTGCTGCATATTTGAAATTTTGACTCTTCTTGCTGAATTTTTTATCATTATCAACAAAGGGCTAAATTTCCACCCTAAACTTGCGTATGAGTAAAAATTTAACCTGGAGTAATATATGTCCAATATGCCGCAATAGTAACTAATATTTTATATATATATATATATATATATATATATATATATATATATATATATATATATATATATATATATATATATATATTATATATATATATATATATATATATATATATATTTTATATATATATATATATATATATATTTTATATATATATATATATATATATATATATATATATATATATATATATATATATATTTTATATATATATACTCGTATATATATATATATATATATATATATATATATATATATATATATATATTTTTTTTTTTTTTTTGTGGTACGGAGGTGAATGCCATTTATGCACAGGGTGTGGGACTCCCACGCTCGCAAGAAGGCGACTGGACTACCCACTAAACAGCGATCCCCCAGCCCCAGCGCCCCCGGCTGCTGTGAGTTCCTTTTATATTTTAGGACTACCCGAGCATAATGCGCTAACTGGTTCCATTTGTCAACCGATTCGTAGAGTTCCCTTCGCAGCCTGACCCATTTTGTACACGCAAAAAATGTGTGGCAGTTGTCCTCCTCTCCTGGGCAAAACCAACAGTCGGAGGACCGTCACTTACCAATCTTGTCCAGGTAAGACTGAAAACACCCATGCCCGCTCAAAAGCTGGGTCAGATAGAAGTCAGTCTCACCATGCCTTCGATTTAGCCACGGTCTCACATCAGGAATGAGGCGCGTAGTCCACCTTCCCTTCGTGCAATTCACCCAAGACTGCTGCCAATCGTTGAGCGAGCGCTGTCTCTCCTCGCGGCCAACCATCTCCCTCGCATCCTCGTTTCGGCGCAGGTAAATAGCGCGGCGACCTCTAGCAAAGAGGGCGACAGGTATCACGCCTGCAATAACTCTCACCGCCGAATCAGAGACTGTCGGATACGAAGATGCAATCCTCAGTGCTTCTCTTCTCTGTACCTGTGCCAAACGTTTCGGTATACCTCCTTGCTGAGAGCGTCGCCCCATACATCTGCTCCGTACAGTAGCACTGACCCTACAGCACTCATCAAGAGGCGTCTTCTTGACGGGCTGGGTCCCCCTACCATAAGTCGACTCAGAGCCGATATTCCCGAAGCAGCCTTTTCAGCCGTTGCCCTGATTTGTTCAGAGAAACTCATCTTCGAGTCGATCAGTAGCCCAAGGTACTTCAGCGATGGCTTTGATTCGATTCGGTTTTCTCCAGCGCTAAGCTGAGCCCGCGAGCAGTCATCCAGCCCCTCACTCGGCGCATTAGCATACCTAGCCTAAGTTGCGCCTGGTCAACGGTGCGTTCAGCGACCAGAGCCGAAACGTCATCCGCATAGCCGGCCAAGCGCGACTCATCTGGCATCTCAAGTCTCAGTAAACCGTCGTAAGAAACGTTCCACAGGTCCGGACCAAGGATAGAACCCTGGGCAACACCCGATGTAATTTTCATCCTTCGTTGGCCCTGTGTCGTGTCGTAGAGCAGGCTTCGGTCCTTTAGGTAGTTCCTCAAAAGCCGCATTAGATATTCTGGATCTTGAAGAGTTTTCCAGCGTATCCAGAATATCCCATCTAGCGGAGTTGAAGGCGTTCCTGACGTCGAGTGTCACCAACAGGACGATCCGTCGCTTGGTGCGACTATATGCCTCTGCCTTTTGGACCGCGTTCACCACATCTGCAATCGCATCAATGGTAGAACGTCCAGCTCTAAAGTCGTACTGCCGAGGAGATAGGACCCCATATTTTATATTACTACTTTTATATATCGCATTGGTATTGAGTGATGCAAGCATCTGTATGTAGCTCACAGTAACAAGCTCGGATCAGGTGGGCGTTTGCGTTGCGATGACTTGACTTATTGACAAGCGCACAGCAGAGCAGAACGAGTTTGGCTGTTAGTTCTATGAAGCGTCAGCTGTGCACTCGCAAACGAGGTGCTCCAGCAACGGTGGTTTTGACAGGAAGAAGCTTCGACCACGAACAAAGATTTGGTTGGCGGGAAGTGGAATTGTTCGTTGGATCCAGGGCGGTTGGTATTATTTTCCATGCAAATCGTTGCTATCAAAACATTGAAAGTGGCATATATTCTTCACTTTGAGAGTATATCGATAATATCTATGGGGAAAAACATATTTTTGTAGCGAATCCAACTTTCTAATTTTTGTGCCCAATAACTATTAAAAACAAAGTGCAGGTTTTGGCAAGACAAAGAGATCAATAAGTTGAAATTAATGAGGTCAATGAAAGAAAATTGGCTTTAAGGTTTTTTTAGGAGCCCCCGCTGGTTTTAGATTTTGGAAAATTATTTTTTCTCAAGACCGGAATCATGTTAACAGGAAAAAGAATAAGAAAAGTCACTTTCTGTTTTTACGGCGAACGGCCGCGACGAAGTGAAAAGAGTAGCGGAATGATAGTGATTTGGCGAATTTGTCATGAATAGTTTTCTGAGTTGACAGTTCTTGTTTAATGACGGCAAAGTGGCCTCGAATTGCAGTTGCCCTCCACTACATGTATGAATATGTACCGAGGTAGTTTTCGGAAGTTCTAAGTGATGTAAATGCTTGGAGTGCGGGGAATTTATCATCGACATGCGCTAAATCGTCGTAGATTTTATAGAAGCATATGACAGTGTTGACAGAAAAAAACCTTATACATTTGTCGGCATGGGTTGGACTGGAACACGGATCAGGAAAACACCAGCTGAAAGCATCGATAATAGTCAAGTCTACACAAATAGTAGCATTAGTCGATGATGACAATATTATGGCTAGATCGATTTCAGATATTAAAGAAACATTCTTACGTTAAAGTGGACAAAACTTGACTCTAGGAGTTTTTAATCACGAAAAGACTCTGGGCATGTTCAAACCCAGTCAGTGTAGCATGGAATGGAAATCTTCAAAGATTTTTAAGGGACGTCTCGAGATATAATGAAGTGAGTAATAAAGTGAAATAAGTAAAGAATTAAATGAAAACGCTTTATAAAAACTTTTGAAACCTAAAACTGACATGTCAGTTTGAGGAAAAAAACGGAACATGATCCCCCCTTCGCGATTCAACACCATCATTAAGACAAGGGAACAAACATCTCAAACGTCAAAATTTACTCAACTTTGTCAGTAAAGTTTTATTTTTAATTGACATTTTGTTTCATCAAATCGTAATGAAACCTCTAAAATCCTTCAAATTAATTACACTAACATAAGCCTCTTGTGCTTCAAAAATTTCATTGAAATGGATCATAGTAACGTGAAATATAACAACAGAATGGTTGGTATACTATATATTTCAAATTGTCTTCGATACTGGGTTTACTTGCATTTTCAAAAAACATTCAGGATTAGTGTTTAATTTGATTATGTTGAATCGCATAGAGAACAATTTATCAAAGCCGGAACGAAATGCTTGCTGCATAGTGTTGTTGAACCGTCTTTTCGATCAATCTGGCTTGTTTCTGGGAAGGAAGGTGAACGCTCTTTATGTCCTGAGGGCAGAACTTCTAGATGTGCAATAGTTCTTAGAAACCCATTAAACACCTCCACTATAAATTTGGGAACTTCATCCGATTTATTTGAAAGATTCATATATGTGCAAAGTATTATACTAAATTCATCGATTGACTTCATCAGAAAAGTTGTTTTGAGCTCTAGGATGCTTCTAAAGCCCTTTTGGTAGGAGTACTCTCCTGTCTACACAACATGTCTCATCAGAACATATTCTTGGTCTTTACCCTTATTTACAGCATGATCAGGTACCCAGTAAAGAATAACTCACTGGCGTAGTATAAGATCCTGCTCATTTTGAATCTTGTTATATCCTGTATCATCGTGTCAAGAGTAGATACGAGTACATTTAATATTTTTTGAGTGACGTTGTGGGCACCACCTTGCTGCCGTAATGAAGATAGAAGACACTGACTCAATCGAGTATGATTTTTGAACTGCTACATGAGATGTTTGAAAGTACCTATATCGATCAAATAAGCATCATAGGTGTATTCAATACAGGATGCCATTCCTGACGGTTACCTGCTTGTTAGATATTATTAGCGATGCCCCCGATGATGATTGGCACTATCGAAAAGTATTGAACGATTTCATCATGAACTGTTTCTAAGATTTGACCATATTGAATGTTAATGACATACTATTGGATCCCACATTTTCGGCAATGGAATTAGGAGTGGGTCGCAGTTATCCGGCAGAATTTTCTATGATGTAACCCATATAAGTGACTGAAATGCAAAAGTTGGCAGAAATCTACTTATATGTTTGACTTGCCCCCCACATCCACGCATACATAAAATGACCTGGGTATCACCGGATGACAACATACAAAACCAGATCGACTATGTTCTAGTCCAACAAAGATGGGTCTCGCCCATACTTGACGTCGGTACATACAGAGGAGCCAATTGTAACTTTGATAATTGCTTGATCAAATCGTATGTCAAAGGCGTATTCGGCGAAGATCATTCCTCAACAGAAATTCAACATCAAAAGGCTGGGGACGATATCGGCAAAAACCGTTAAATAATTTTTCCTGAAACTCAATAGCGAAGCAAAACTAGTAGTACTACAAATCAATGAAAACAACACGCATGATGCAGTCGAGGATAAATACCTCAAATACCCAAAATATCACACTTGGCGTATACAGTATCGATAATCCCGGCAAATTTGTGTATTTAACCGCCAAAATAACGAGAACCGGTACTGAAAGAGACGAAATGCACTGAAGAAAACAGCTCGCAAAAAAAATATTTTATTTAGTTTTGACGATCTGGAAGACTAGCTGCATACACAGGAACCAAGTCTACGAATCTCTGATTAGACCTGCGCTATGGTATGGGTGTGAAACATGGACTCTTAACTCAAGCATCCGCTAATATATTGAACGCCTTTGAGAGATGGGTCCTGAGGCGAATAATCGGAGTGTAGCTAGACGAGGACCAATGGTGAATTCGATACAAAAACGAGCAGTATGAAATTTTTGACGAGCCGGAGGTCTCAACTATTTGATGATTGCGGAAGCTGCAATGGGGTGGCCACGTGAATCGTATGGACGAATAACGGATACCCAAAAAGGTATTTGTCGGAAGAACTGAAGAGCGGCGACCAAGGGGAAACCGAGAAAACACAGGTCTGAACCGGTCGACGAAGTCAGTTCATCGCTGCTCGGATTTAGAAATTGCAGGACGCGGTCAAAAGAGCGAGACCATTGGTAGCGCTTTTTGCAGGAAGCGAAGGTCCTAGAGGAGTTGTAGTGCTACGAAGAAGAAGAATCATTATTTTCGAGCCTAAATAGAGTAGCTAAATCTGAATAAACCAAATGCCACATAGTTTAAAATTGATAATAGCGGATAAGAAGGAGCAACGTGCAACTGAGTTTTGATTGTTAAAAATCTCGGATTGTATAATTGAGAGCATGCCTAACGAGACACAAATTGAGTGGCAATCAGTTACACAGTGAGTTGTGTTATTTCCTTAAAATCTTTTTAATCATATGTTCCCCTTCCATTCACTTCACGAAATTTTGTGTACAAAAATAAAAGAACTATTTATTAAATTGAAATCGATGTGATGTTCTGTAGAAATCGATTTGTTTTGCAAAACGTTAGGGGTAATAATAAATTGTTTTTGAATGTTTTGCTGTACAAATGCGACGATGAATTAGTTGTAGCAGGATAGTGTTGGTTGGTTTTTTCTCCTTTTTCCTTGATTTTCCAATTGATTTTCAAAATATGTAATAATCTTAATTAATTGAATTTGCTAGAGTGTTTTTTTTGAAGAAATATGTTTAATGATAACGTATAAATTTAGAGAGCCATTCGGGCCATTAAGTTTTTGTATGTTTATTGTTTGGAATTTGCTTTATATTCTTTGAAAATTTATACCGACTAGTATTGAATAAAGCGCTTTTGACTTTGACTTTGACATTAGTTGTAGCAGCGAATAATGAAAGGAAATTTTTTGGACGATTATCTTGAATGTTGAGAAGTGCAATGAATGGCTCTCAGGATATGCTCACAATGGGTGGAAGTTTCATATCATCACATTTCGTGATATGATGAAAAATTGAAACAATAAATTTGGATAAAATCAATTCAAAATGAAAATTTTACGTTCATTGATTGTTAGGCTGTTACCTAGGACCGAGAATTGATGATTTCTTGGAGGTCACTCGCTGATCAACGGCACCCGGCCTTAATATACCGCGAGCGATAATGCACCAGGTGCGTCAGCGAAGCGCGCGATGCCGCCCCAACTAAACGGATTTATGGTAAAAGTTAAATTTTAAATATTGAGAAGGATTTTATTTAGAAATGAAATGTACAAACTCATTTTGATTTTTTAATTGTTGGTATGTAGTTAAATTTAGTCGTAAGCTTTCGCAATATGTTAGGGTTAGGTGTTAGCTGACGAAGAGGGCGATGGCGGCCACATGCTGCCAGGAAATCTCCCCTTTTACTGGCAGATAATGGCCCCCATCGCCCTCTTCGTAGGAAAAAATCTACGTTTGCAAGAAGGAAGGAGCTGAAGAATACTAGGACGATGTAACAGATGAGCTTGCTTTTGACTCAGCAGATAGTCGTAAAGAATGATATTGCCAAGTGGGAAGAAGTGTGGTTGGTCACCAATGTGAACTTACTTTTATCTGCGTCTGTGTATACAACCGTTCGTTGAATGGCGTTCATTACGAAATCATATAAAAGCTATACATATAATAATTAATGTGTTAAAATTCAGCCAAACATAGCCAGGATCCTTTATGCGCGATACGAAGTATCATCTTCATTTCGTCATAGCGTGGAACCACACCCGAGTGCCACCTCTGGTACAATTACTGAGCCATACTAATTCTTCTTCTAATTGCAACGATAATTAGAGTTGAAACTAAGAAGGTTCCTGTTGTGAAGTAAACAAACCGACCGCAGTACGCCCGCCCCCCAACCTCAACTATAAACAATCACCGTATCCGCATTATCGACAGCCATAACAATAGCAACGCCATACATTTGATTCGTAAAACCAACAAAATGATGGGAATAAGCGATAGGCGCACGATGCAAACCCAGCAGCACCAACAACCCTCGGCAGTAGTACACACTATAAAGGCATACGGCGCAACATTGAAGTATGCCGCACACGGCGCTGACACTAGAATGCAGAAAAACTGTTGTTCTTCCGGCCGAGACGACCACCATATGTGGGAACGTTTATGCGGCATGTGCAATGCTGTCCAACCTGATCAACTAAATCACAGCGGATGGGGCGCCACGCTAATACGTGACATCTGGTGTACTGGCCATCATCCAGGCGGCTCAATTACCTGCCGGCGCATGTCGGACGGTGGTTTAAATTATATGAACCTATAAAAGGAGGGTGGATCGAATGAGATGCTCTCTTTCGAATATCTACACCCTGGACGAAAGGTAAGTGGACGGTGATGGGGAAGTAAGTTACCACATCGTGTGATACGATTTTCTTGTTTGATTTTTAAGGATCGCTCTTTCGAATATCTACAACCCGGAGGATGGATTTTTATTGATGTCTGTTTCGAATATCTACACCCTGCAGGATAGATTTTAATGAATGTTTCTATCGAAAATTTACACCCCGGATGATAGTCGATTGATATTACAACGGCAAAGCATCAACCGAGGCCACTGAGGGAATCCTCGGGTTGGGAGCGTAACATTGTACCAGCTACGGAGTAGCGCCGCAACGGCATCGACAACACCATCAATGACGTCGTCGACCCTCTTAGAAGGAGGGAAACTACGAGTGAGTCGCCGAGTCGGCAGCACAGCGTTTTACCAGCCACGGAGTAGCGCCGCAACGGCATATACAAAACCATCAACGAGGTCGTCGCTCCTCGGAGAAGATATGAATTAAGAGGAGGACCTAAGTACCAATGTTAGTTGTTATGCTGAAGATAGATAAGAAAATTCATCGATAAGCAACTGAATAGAAGTAGCGTTTTGGGGGAAAGGTAGAAGTGGGATTGAAAATTAAATTTGCGAGATTGTGTGTCGTATGTAGTGTTAGTTGGGGACGGCAAACGTCGCCGAACGAATCGCGATCGGGGAAAATGCCACAGCAACTTCTCGCTGGGTGCTGCTGGGCGTAACGTCCTCATCAGTGAGTGGCGCCCAATCGAGGCCGGTTATAGAGTTTCGGCCGTTGGCACACTCCACCACCCGCGTGGAACTCCGCCCGTCTTCGCGGAGGCCAGCAGGGCTACCGTCGTGGGTAAGAGCCGCGCCGGGAAGTGGCATCGCTTTATTGTGTACATCTTATAAATAGAAAGAAAATTAAAGCCGTACTATGAAAGTATTGAAGGAAAGTACCAGAGAGGCTTTCGAAGTGGATGGAATATAATAGACCAAATATTCTCAGTTAAGCAGGTACTCGAAAAGTGTTGGGAACATAAGATCGATGTGGATCAACTCTTTGTAGACTTCAAGCAAACATATAACAGAGTCGATAGAAAGGCGCTGTACAAAATAATGCTTGACTTTTGCGTCCCAACAAAACTAGTCCGCATGGTCAAAGTCATGATGCTAAACTAAGAGTCTCAGGTCAAGGTAAATGGTGCACAAACGGACAGTATCATTATGGGATCAGCCTAAAAACATGGGAACGGGCGTGCCCCAACGTTCTTTAATATTGCGCTGGAACAGTCATCAGGAAGACATTAGCTGAAACCTCGGGTACACTAATGTTCAAACCCACACAATTTGTAGCATATGCTTACGACGTCAATATTATGGCGCGATCAATCTCACGATTCCAAAGGAGCATTTCTGACCCTAGAATGTGAAGTGAACCGAATTACCCTACGAGTTAATGAATCCAAAACTTAATTCATGACTCAAACGAGGAAAAACACTCCAGTCCGACCGTAGGAGACTATAACCTTGAAAGTGTGGATTACTTTATCCGCCTTGAAACTGAATACAAAAGGCGCTATTACTCCATACTTCTCATTCTGAGGTCCACAATTGTGCACAGGCAAAATATACTCTGTAATTATAAATCACTAGTCGAACCTGTCTGTGTGGTCTAGTGGTTAGAGCATGAACGCATAAGCCGAAGGTCCCAGGTTCAAATCTCTTTGGGAGCAACGTGATTTAGTTCAGGGGATTTTTCGGACAGACTACGAGTTTTCACTTAGCGGTGATATGTACTGATTTAATCAGTTCATATCATAGCTGAGCGAGCATACGGGAAGCATGGTACTGACCAAACCAACTTCCGAAAAAATCAATACGGTCATGAAAATGAGATACTCTAACTATCTCTAAGCGAAGGCTCGAGAGGGACGTAGAAAGAGTGGAAGAAAACCGACTACCCTAAAGAACACAAAAGGGTAGAGAACAAGGTATACATCTTACGGGAAAACCGAGGCCACGATGGGAAGACACATTACTACAGTACACTGATCATGGCTGGGAGTGATTAACTGGTGAACGGGGTCGCAGAACCGTGATGATTGGAGAAGATTAGTCCAGGAGGCCAAAGCCCGGCAGTTCTCTGCACCTCAGTCTTGAATAATTCTCTGCATCTCAGTCTAGAAACAAAACAGAAAAGTAAGTTTTGTTTAAAACAGTTATCGGTCAACTCCAATGTAAATTGGTTAAATTTTAGTCGCCTGGCATCAAGCGTTGTAGGATTGGTATGCCTTTACATATATGCTTCTTGAATATAGTCGTAGATTTAATTTCATTGATATCCATGGCAATTCCAATCTACGCATCGGACTATCGTCAACATACAAGTGTAACTGTGGATAGCTGAATCAGTAGCTTGCACATGATGTCAGGTAGTTTCTGAATAGTTCTCAGGCATGTCGATCCCTCTGGGCGTAATGGATCGATACTTTGTGATTTTCATTGCGCTGGTTGTCTAGAAATTTTTATTGATTTTGAATAGGTTGTCTATTATAGACCTTATCGTTTCTATCGAACCCAAAATCAAAATAGCACTGTCTCGCCCCTTTGCAATACGAGGAATGATAATTAATTTGTTTGCATTCGAATTTTATTCAAAATATTGGCTTATTATTCAACAATTCCATCTAAGCATTTTTATCGCGAAGAGATATACTAATTTCAAGACAGTCGTTATTTAGGTCACGTGTTCTTTTCGAGACAATGCGCTGATATATCATGATCACCATTTCATAGAATGGAAAATGTCCGTAAATTTCCACAGATGTTGGGTGGTTGGCGCGTTAAAACAATGTATATAATGTCGCAGACAGCTTTCAAATCGTACTTAACATTCAAAAAGATTAAGTAGGATTGAAACAGGTTGTTCCCTGAGAACAGCAAAAAAAATTGGTGTATAATAACATCAAGAAAAAATGTTTCATGTTATTGTTAATGGTACATATTACAGGCAGATAACAACCCTAGAAAAGAAGTGCAACTTGAATAAAAATCTATTAAAATAACATTCGCGTTACTAAAACGTGACGTTGCGATAAGACCGTAATCTATGATTCTCGATTAATTGTGTATTCACCTTATCTCGCCTGAAAGCACTCAACGGTAAGAGTCAATAAGTTGCACTTTAATACAAATATAATTTCATCATACAAACATTTATTCTCGCTAATCAGGCTGGAACTCGTCCATTATGAGTAAGGGAAATAAATCATTTAACGTCTAATATTTGCCCCCAAGAAAATTTTTGTGATCTGCTAATCATTTATCTCAGGCGATTCAAGGTGCCAAGCAGAGCTGTAGAAATATTGTATGATTTGGTCGTAATCAAATGACTGAATCTTACACTTGATATTGTATATCTGATTCAAGAGCGAAGTTCAGTTTTGTTTATAGATAGGTGATCGTACGTTTAAAGGCGGGTTTGTATTGTTATCTTTAAATCAAAATACGAGTATAAACAAAGTAAAGTTGTAGTCGCTTGAAAATAAACAAATTCATTGCTTAATAAAATGAGGAAAATGGGAAAAAATTTGTTATGTTGCATCAAAGCGAAAGAATAACCACCACCAATACATTTCTTCTTTGCATATTCTGCATAAATCTGGTCAATACTTACATTTAGCTGAAATACAGCAATCGATCATGGAAATATAGATGATGAAAATAAAATATTCGATTAATGAATGTTTGGTGAAGACATGCATGAAAATGCATCGTTCGGATTCCTATGTGGAAAAATTTGAATGTTTTTAATTGAATACTTACATCCTTCGATCGCATCTTCAGCATAGGGATTGATTTCAATCAATAGAGCGTCCTTTTTCACGAACAAATCATACATATTCATTAACATTTGAGCAATGTCATTTGAGTATTGTTCTAATCCAACTTTCTTGGCAACCCGACAGGCGACTTCATTGGTTAGCCCTTCAGAAATATTAATTGGTTCATAGATGATAGCATCTGGATTTTCAGCAGCTACATCTTCAATGTTAACACCACCTTGTGATGATGCAATTATAACTGGTCCCTGGAAGTACGTTTTTTGAAAATGGACCCGAATGTGGTTGAAAATACAACATCTTGCTTACATTGAAGGCACGTTCCATCATCACAGCAAAGTAAAATTCCCGGCGTGGGAATTTCCTCTCGGCAACCATTACCGAATTGCAAATACGGCCAGCCGCTCCAGTTTGCTTTGTGACTAATAATTGGCCAACCATTTTCTCAGCGATTTCACGAGCTTCTTTAGGGCTGAAAAATCATTATACATTTATTAACTAGAGTTCGTATTTAATTATAAATTTATACAATCTTGAACGGAATAGTTATTGTAAACACATATCAATTATATTAATTTAACACAAGTAAAATTTAACTTTGAAATCAACAGAATGATTTTTAATTTCACGTTACGACGTTTCGTTACACTGTACCTTTATCAGACAATTGTGTACCGTAATGTTAAATAAAAAATCAGTAAGTAGATTTCAAAATGTTATTTTTCTTGTGTTATTAACATAAAATAAAACCCCATCAAGTAGAGATCGCCAATATAATTTACATATCAATTAAGTGTACGGATTGATCTTTCGATAATAATATAGGAACAATTAATTTTTAATTTATTTAACAAATTATTGCTGACAGCCAAATGAGCGAAGGTTATCAGACAATGAAATTTAATTGAGAATAAAAAAAAAATAAATAAACAAAATTGTATTCAAATCCAAGAAACATTGTATATTTTTAATTGTATCTGATTTTCTTTATAACGAATGTTTTGCATTCGATTTGAAAGGCTAGAAATTCTGGATTTATCTGAACTAATAATTGCATAATTGAGCACGTATTATATGTACAAGGTGTGGCTAATAAATAACGAGACTAACTCTGCTACAGCAAAATTATGCATGCGTTAAACGCCAGCGACTGGCAGCTATTTAACATGAAGCCTCTCTTTCCAATGTAGTGCATCTTGCTTCTGTAAACAACACCGTCCAACTGTAGCCTTAGTTCGCATCAGAGTTTTATTTAAAGAGTGTATGGCAATGAATGTTTATCGCGTGCACGTACGAGTACTCCTATTTTTGAGTGGTTTAAGCGTTTTCAAGTTGGCCGAGAAGAAATTGAAGCTGACTCACGCCCAGATCATCCTTCTACTTCAAAAACGGATGACAATATCAAAAAATTAATAGTCTGGCTCGATATGACTGTCGTCAGTTAAGTACTATATATATTCGATTGCGGAAACTGTAATTGACAAAGAATCCTTACGTCAAATTTTACATACCAATTGTGGAGGGACGAGTCATGGGTTTTACATTGTCTTCAAGAGATTACTAGCTAAATACAGCATCTCTGTGGTAGACTACCCGCCTTATTCGCCGGATCTTGCCTCAAGCGATTTCTGTCTGTTTCCTGAGATTATCTGCATTAAAAGGAACAATATTTGAGCCGGTTGAAGCTGTGACAGAGAATACGGCAATCGTCCTGATGATGCTGACAGAAAAAGGCGTCCAACACTATTTCGAACAATGGAAGATTCACATGGAGTGTTGTAGGGATAGAGTAGGGGTGGATATTGAAGGTTATAATAAGCAAATATTTATGTAGTCAAAGTAAATTGTTTTTCAGTGTCAGTCCCAATCAGCTGATTGCTCGTAATATTTCTAGTTTGCTTGGCGTTCAACGGCGGATTATTGGGGTCGGATGGGACAGTATACATAAGAAAATTTTAAGTTTATTTAGTATAATATCTAGACAGACATATGATATAGAGCGTAACCTGATACCAGTATACTAAGTAACCATGACACACATGCAAATGCAGTATAAACCTGGTATAAACTGTCAAGTGAAGCCAAATGTCAGAATAAAAGGATAGCAAATGATGAAATCATCTAATTTCCCGTCAACAATATTTATCGACGATTTCTGGACTGCAACCATCTCTCGTTGGCTTTGTTGAAATTACAACTTAAGAATGTCCGGAACTTAATTCGGTCGTGGATTTTAGATTTTCCGGTTATTCCAATGAGGTTGTATTTAAAATTTTCTTTTTTTTTAGTGTTCTGAACCCTACAGATAGATTAACCTTCAGTGATGGCCTTTATTGCCCAACTAGTATATATAGCAGCCGACAGTTTACTTATGTGGAAAAGTTCTTTCAAATCCTGCACAATAACTCAAGTATGAAACTCATTAAACATCGAAATGTAAACTCATTTAGTACTAGCGATAATGATTACTTAAAAGAGTCATTCTTCTGCTTCCTCATAGCACTACAGTCCCCCTCGGGTCTTCTCTTCCTGTGAAAGGCATCATCAACTCTCTCGATCCATTGACCGCGTCCTCCAGTTTCGATATCAGAGCGCCAATGTATAGTCTTCGTCTACCGAGTCAGAACAGGGTTTCTTCGGTTTCCCCACTGGTCTCCGGCCTTCAGTTCTCCCAACGAACACTTTTTTGGGTATCCATTGTTCGTCCAGACGATTCAAGTGGCCAGCCCATTGTAGCTTCCACAGTCTTACGAGACCTTCGGCTCGTCAAAAATTTCATATAGCTCATGGTTGAATCGAATTCACCATTGGTCCCTGTCTAGCTTCGCTCCGATTATTCGCCTCAGGATTCGTCTCTCAAAAGCGTTTAATATATTTACGGATGCTTTGGTAAGGGCCCATGCTTCACGGCCAAAGCATAACATAGGTCTAATCACCGATTTGTATACTTAGAGCTTTTTTTCCTGTGTATGCAGCTGGTCTTCAAGATCGGCAAAACTGAATAAAATATTTGATTTGCGAGCTGTATTCATCGGCGTATTCCGTCTCTTTCATTAGCGGTTCTCGTTATTTTGGTGCCTAAATACACAAATTCGCCCACATGTTCGATAATGTATTCGCCAAGTGTTAGATTTTGTGTATTTGAGGTTTGTTTCCTCGAATGCGTCATGAGCTTTGTTTTATTTTCATTGATTTGTAGCCTTACTGACTTTGCTTCGCTGTCGAGTTTCAGGAACAGTTCTTTGGCAACTGTTATTGACCGTGATAAAATGTTGACGTCGTCTGCATAGGCTACTGCTTGGCTCGACTTGTAGAGTAATGCATCTCGTGTATCGACAAGTAGCTTCGTTATCACGTACTCCAGAGCCAAATTAAATAGCATTGGGGCCAGCCCATCTTCGTGCTTTAATCCGATTTTTGTGTCAAAGGCATCGGTAAGATGGTTATTGATGCGGACTTGGGAGGTCGTCGACGTCAATGTCATTTTGGTAAGACGGACTAATTTGGCTGGGATGCCAAAGCAAAGCATTATTTGGTACAGTACGTTACGATCAATACTGTCGTATGCTTGCTTAAAGTCCACGAAAATTTGGTGTACGTCTATATTGAACTCCCAGCATTTTTCAAGTACCTGCTTGACTGTGAACAATAGGTCTATTGTCGATCTGCCTGCTCGAAAATCACCTTGATACTCCCCAATAATACTGTTGGCGTATAATCCGAGGTTATTTTTTAAGATCTTTGAAAATATTTTGTACGCCGTACAAAGCAGTAATATGCCTCTATAATTTTCGCATTGTAGCTTGTCACCTTTTTTGTGGATAGTGAATATAATTGATTGGCTTCACTCGTTCGGCATATGTTCTTATTGCCACATTTGCTGGATGACAATGTGAATAGCTTTATGAACACTGCTGCCACCATATTTGATGAGCTCCACTGGATTCTCATCGATGCCCGGCGATTTATTATTCTTTTAGGCTTTGATGGTAGAGCAAACTTCATTTAGAGTTGGTGGGGCCAATGGAACCTGTCCGCAGACATCTATAGGCTCCGATGTTCTGGAGCTGTGCGGAGGATTAAGGAGGTTCTTGAAATATGATGCCCATCTTTCCTTAATCTTGGTTTCATCAGCGATGTTATTGTCGATGTCATCACGAATGAGCGTGGTCTTGGGCTGATAAGCACGTTTCAAGCTTTTCACTACTTTGTATGCTTGTCCTGTGTTGTTGCTCGCTAGACTTACATCGATACTTCTCAATTGGCCGTCATTGTATTTTCTTTTCTTAATTCTAATTATTTTATTTTTACACTTCTGATATTTTCATAATGTTCTTTCTTCGTCCTGGTTTACCCACTTACGTATTCTTTGTACGCCTGATTCTTTTTTCCTGACGCATTCTGGCACTCATCATCGAACCAATCATTTCTTTTGCGCCAGGCTTGATGTCAAATTGTGTGTTCTGCCACGGTTTTAACTACCGAATTACATCTCTAATATTTAGAGATATAATCTACCGAACTACATAGAGTACCTGGGGGACATTGTTAGTCGATATGAAGTCGAACCTCCGCACTCTCGAGCAACTGTAATACGCAACTATAAGAAAGCTGTGACTCTTGCGTAGGTACCGACATTTTGTCAAAGACGCAACGAAAATGTAAGTCCCGTTGGATCAAACTTGACGAATTAGAAGAAAAATGACAAAACCGGCATTCAGCGGAAACCGACAGCGGAGAAAGCATTTGAAGAATGTAGGAACTGCTTAGCCAACGCAATGTTACTAATGCACTATCAGCACGCCTTGCCCACCAAACTGGTCACGGATAAATCGCATACCGGTATCGGCGCTGTCGTCGAATAGTTTCAAAACGAAAGATGGCTCCCACTGGGATTTTATCAGGAGATACTCTCGGATACAGAAACTAGGTACAGCGTGTACGATCGGGAACGCCTGGCGGTATACAACGGGATCGGCAACATGGTAGAGGGCACAGAGTTTTCAATTTACACTGATCACAACCCTCTCGTGTACGCGTTCAGACAGAAATTGGAGAAAGCCTCCCCACCACAGATTCGACATTTGAGCTTTAAATCACGATTCTCAATCGACATCCAACACCTACCAGGCGAAAAAATGAGGTCGCAGGTACACTATCATGAGTGGAGGTTATAAACATGCCATCAGTCGTCGATTCGGATAATTATCAATACGCAACAGTTAGATGAAAAGCTCAAGGACAACAACAAGACATCGCTAAAATTACAACCAATCGCAATAAGAGAAACTGGTGAACTTATTTGGTACACATCCTCCGTAGACGCACGCTACTTTGTACCGTCGACATTGCAAAAAAGAATTTTCATCAGCCTTTTCATCCTAGTGGCCGGGAAACCGCCAAGGGAGTGACAAAAAGATTCGTGTGGTCAAGAATCCGAAAAGATATTCATCGATAGGCACGTGTATGCATCGCCTGTCAATGCTCCAAGATCGGACAACACCAAAAAACGCCCTCCAACATTTTACAATGCCGGACGTAAGACCTCTGAAACCGTGCCGAGGCTACAAATACTGCCTCTCAATAATCGACCGATTATCGCTTTCATCGACCAGATAGCGAAATCGGTAGTGAAAGCATTTTTCGGAAACTGTACCGCATTTCAGGGCACCGCGTACCATAACCGATAAAGGAACTCAATTCTAATAATTTTTCAGAAAAAATATTGGTGCGTGTTTTGGTTCGCGGCCAATAATTTTAATGTTCCGGGAAAGTGAAAACGCAATGTCTTTTAAATTAAATTAAAAGAGTTCATTTACTTAAATTGCACAATCACTAATTTAACTATTTCACAACTTGTCTATTAATTTTTTATTTCAACTGTTTATCACTTCAATATCGCTTTTTACTTCGCACTCCACACTATCGCAGTTTACTATATCACGGTTGTAATAATCCCCCCATTCATTCAGCTCGGCTTTATATAGGGTCTTTAGTCATTCAATTCATTTCTCGTACATTGGCGAATTACCTGGAATATTCGAGCAGCTTAATGAATGGGGCAGTGACTCACTTTCAGATGTTGATCATGCTTGGTGGGTTTTCGAGTACATTCGCTTGTTGATCATTATGTTCTTAATGGTTGTGAAAAGAATTGCGACAGTAGCTGTTAAAATTATTCGTGCATGTAACAATATTAATGCAACTCAATTATGCAGCTACACACAAAGAATTTTCATAAGTAATTATAAGCTATTGGAGCTATCCGAAAAACGAGATCGATACCAGCACAAAGCAATAAAGCTCACTCTAGAGCAAAAACTATCGTATAGATTTACATTAAATTGATGTAAAAAGGTTCGAATGACCAATTTAATATACAAAGCTCAATATTTGCGAAAAGGTCAAAAGTGATGGAATCTCGAAATCTTAGGTCTTCTTAAAAATTTCAAAAGTTTTTAAAGAGTCCCCTCTTACACCGAAATGAACCGTAAACACTTTTTTTCATCTAAGGTACTCGAGTGAGAAATCAAATAAAAGGTCTTGATTAGAATTCTAAGAATCTGAGAAAAAAATGTTTTTCTGCATCAGGGGGCCCAAATGGAAGCAAAAAATACGAAAAATGATGTCCCCTCCCTCGTGATTGGACAAAAAATCACATATGTAAACCTTTATGGGTACAGGAGCAAGAAATACCGTAGAAATTAAATTTCACTCAGCTTTGTTAATAGTATGGTTTGTCGATTTTACGTTTGCTCCTACTAAACCGAAATGGTACACTTACAGTCTTTAAAATTTCACAATGATGCAGAATAATGTAAGATCCTTGTGTCCACGATATTTCATTGAAATCGGATCACAATTAAGTCCTATATCTGACTTAATTGTGATCCGATTTCAATGAAATATCGTGGACACAAGGATCTTACATTATTCTGCATCATTGTGAAATTTTAAAGACACTTCAATTATATAGAATTACAACAACAATATCATGGTTGATATATACAGTGAGTGACTTGGTTATTCGTACACATGAAAAACTTTATGTACCACTATTTCAGGATCGAATTAAAAAAGTTACAATTTTTTAAAACAAATCTTTTATTTATTACATGTGTAGTATGACAATGACAAAAAATTCACAATTTTTTTAGTAATTTTAATATTATAAAACTAAATAAATGGCTTCAGTAATTCACGTCAGTTTGATATTCGTACAAAATTAAAAGCTAGAGAAAAGTAAGAGCCCTAAAAAATAACTCATATTTTGTATGAAGCACTTTGTTCTTAATAACGCTTTGAAGTCTCTTGGGGGCAGAGTCCACCAACTTTTTGGTGTATTCAGCACAGATATTAGGCAATTCGTATTTCAACTTACTTATAAGAACTTTCTTATTAGTTATTGTAGGTTTTCGAAAGCGTTTATCAAGTTCGCTCCAAACATTCTCCATAGGATTAAGATCGGGTGATTGTGCTGGAGTTTCTATGACTTTTTCAGAATTATAGAGAAGCCACTCTCGGAGAATGTGGGATTTATGTTTGGGGTCGTTGTCCTGGCAAATTTAAAATTACCACTTAACCCCATTTTGATAGCTCTTTGTTTGAAATTTTGGTTTCAAAATGTTAGGGTAAACTATCTTATCCATTATTCCATTGATAATATGCAGATTTCCAACATCAGGTGCCGACATCCGACCCCAAACTAAGCCGGAACCACCGCCATGTTTTACGGTGGCGTGCAGATTTTCCTCGTGAAGCTCTTCAATTGGATTTCTCCAAACCATCCTGTGTCCATCTGAGTCCAATATATCAGATTTGGATTCATCTACAAAAATAAAGTTATTCCAAAACTCGGCATCCTTGGTAAGGTATTCTTTTGCAAACATTAAGCGCTGCTTTCTATGCTTCTCCGATAGAGATGGTTTTTTTTCCTGGCCACTTGTCCGGTATAACCAGCTCTCCTCAATATTCTCTGTATAGTTTCGACACACACTTAGGCGTACTTGATTTAGGGTTTTCACAAATTCTTCGAACCAGCCAAATGATGGGGTCTTTTTTTCTTATCCGCAACACGGTTTTCGGTTGTAAAGGGCTTAATTATGTATCAAATTGCAAAATGATTTTTGTTAAGTATATTCGTGATGTCACGCAAAAATTTACCGGTTTTATGATGCGATATTACTGATTCACGAATCGCAAAAGAAGTGGTTTTTGATTTAAGACCCATTTTTCACTTTTTTTATTCATCCAAACGCGCACAATCAGCAACTAAACTTCTTTCCTAGAAGCATAAAACTGCAATATCAAATTAGGATGTTTGTTATGAATCAGAAAAATAACGGTAGAATACGTTGTACCAGGGCATTGAAATTTGTACGAATAACAAAGTGACATAAATTTTGAGTTCAGAAACGTTTCTCTAACAATTTAACCTCTTAGATGAACACTATTGTGGTCGGTATTAATTAAAATTTAATACGTTTTTTACCCTTATGGACCGCAAATAATCAAGTTTAAAATAAAACAAGTGTTCAATTACATTAATTGAATTAACACTTAAGATGTTACAAATGTGTTTTATTCTAAACGACTCGTTTGCACTCCGATCGGTATTGCCGACCATCTTCAGCGCTAGACGCAAAACTACTAGCGAAACAATATAACAAAAGCAAAGACATTAGTTAATAACAGTTAATTTTGACATATATAATTCAGTGCGATTAAATGAAATATAACATGCCGGACTATCGTCAATATTACATAAAAGTCATGTAATGTTATTTCAACATAGTATGAAAATTTGCTTTTCGGAAATAACAGCACCTGTGATGATACTGAAAAAATAAAAAGTAAAATTTCCCTTTTTAAGCGCTATTTATTATTTAATATCCTATCCTATCCAATCATCCAAATATTTAAACCTTTCACATTTAATGGCTGAAAAGATACATCTAGTAATGAACATAAATATCCTTAAGTACTACTGCGGAAAATAACATACAATTATAATGCAATTAAGGATTAGCTGAGGCTGGTACAAAATTAACAAAGAGCTAAAAGGTAAATTTATTACAGGGAACTACAAAAAGTTGTAATTCAATTACGGGTTGGCTACTGCCAACAGCTGATCCTGTAGATTCGACTCTTTTCCTCCTTTTCTGTCCATCCTTAATTGGTCCAAGAATTGTTTCAACGCTGTATTTTCTCCTAGCGCTAGCCGTATTGTATCTGTATTCCAATCTTTTTGTAGCTGACGAATGAGTGATTGGCATCCATTTTCGTACTTGTCGTTTTTGTAGAAATAGTGAAGTGAACCCATTTTCTTGTTTTTTCTCCATTTACCGAATAATTGCTCGATCAAATTCCTGCTGTACCCATTTTTGCTAGCCATGTCCATGATGCATTGTTTTTCACGTTCCAGACGCTAGTTATTCAATGGTACCGTTATCGTTCGATGGATCATACAATTGTATGCAGACATTTTTTGTCTATAAGAATGGTTAGAAGAACATGGGGTTTTTCTCTGAGTACTTGTGCTCTTCCTGTAGATGTCAAATTCTAATCCACCGTGGGCCCTTATGATCAAAAGATCCAGGAACGGTAATTGCCCCTGACTCTCTTTTTCCATCGTGAATATTACTTTAGGGTGGATCCCATTGAGTACATGTAGTAACTCTTCCGGCTCATTTGTTTTTATCATCGTGAGCATGTCGTCCACATATCTAGCTCATACCTTAGGCATCATTCCTTTTTTCTTCACCTCGATGTCCAGCCAATCCAGAAAAATATTGCGATATTCAATTTTACAAGCACCATATCATCATACTGCTTCTCATCCATTATCACCACCCTTTGTCTGCTCTTCCGTAATATATTGGCTTTTCTTTTAATCCTTTTAACAACTTTCATTCGGCCTTTTGCTTCTTTCGTCCTCCTCGACTTACTTCAATGACATCCACTGTTCTCTTTCATACAAATTGCTCATCATCAAAGTCTATGAATTGTATTCCAGCCCCAACATCCATGGAAATCTCCACCACTGGAAAATTGTTGCTAGTGACCACCTATTTTAAGCCCTTATTTAAAAAGTCCGTTTGGTTCTGTGTGAAGGTTTCTGATGATTTATTCATGACAGTTGTGGATAAAATCAATCTTTTCCTGTTGTTCGCATTTTGTATGAATGTTTTCTTAATGTAGCCAACTTTTTATATAAAATCTTCCTTTTTCTAGCCTTTTCACACTACTTGGCACGTTGTATTTTGTCTATGATATCCAGCATATCGCCTTTTCTTCCAATTGTGCTCTTAGAAATTTTGAAATGTAGTGAGTAGCTTTCCAAACTAGCAGACTAACTCCTGCCTACCAAGAATAAAGCGTCTGCCCAAAATCCATAAGGAAGGGAGTGAATTAAGGGAAATGTCGCAGCCACTAATGCACCTACAAGCAACATATAGCCCAATGGCTAAGGATGGAAAGAAAAAGGAGGAAAAGAGTAGAATCTACAGGATCCGCTGCCCGAAATGCGATAAGTTATACATTGGACAGACGAAACGCTTGACAAAAACAAGATTCCAAGAACATATTAAAGAGGCTGAACAGATCATCAGAAAAGGTGGAATAGAAATAGCAAGATCATCATTAGCCAGGCATATTATTGAGGCGTCTCATAATATTTGTTCACGCCATTGAAACATTAAAACGTTCATATTATTTCATGAACATTATCATGTCAGTGAACTTACTTTAAACTAAATTTGCTTACTCGCATACTTCATTTCCTTTAACAAAATTTCCATTAGTAAAGTTCATTCTAAAGTTTTCTGCAATAACGCAAAATTGTCAATACTCATTAATTAAATTCCATAGCAAAAAAAAATTAATTCTTCCAAAATGTAAATGAACTCTAAAGCATTAAAGAATAGCTTGGACTATGAAATATGCTTTCCAATACATAGCATTATGGGATAGCTATGTTCATGAGCTACCTATCAACAAATCAATTTGTTTTATATCGAGTCATCAAAAATGTAAATTTGTATAAATAGCTTTTAAGTCAATTAAATAGGCATTCGACTTCAACGTTTGTTTTACTTCTGATCAACCTCGTTTTACTCGGAACCTTTGACTTAAACATTTGGTCCGTCAAGCAAAAATTAAAATATAATATTTTTATATATATTTTATAATATTTTTATACATATTTTTTCAAGTTCTATTCAGGCTTCTCACGAATAGCTAGAAGATGGCAAATCAAGCGGACAAAACCCAAAGTCTTAATATTGCAGCGGCGAAGCGTATCATCTTCAACTTTAAAAAAGACAGCGAAAAGCGGTATGGAGTAGCTTATTTCGAGACACGCTTGGAGAAACTACAGCAACAGTGGAGAAGCTGTGAGGAAATGCATGCAGCTGCACATCAAGCTTTGGAAAAAAACTCCAGAGCAACTTAAAGTGTATAACGAGGAGTATGATTCGTTAGAGGCCTTAGTTCTGGAGTATGTAACGCTGTTTCGTTCAAAGATGTACGAATACAGGGGATTCATGGAATCTACCACAGTCGAATCTGTGAAGCTAGAAAGGATCCGTATTCCTATTTTCAACGGGCAATACGAGTCATGGTTTGGATTCCGAGATCTGTATAAGACTATGGTGCACGATAATTCACAGTTGAATTCAGTGCAAAAATTACAGCATCTCCGGAATGCGGTGAAAGACGACGCAGAAAAGCTAATCAGCCATTTAAGCATCACCGAAGCCAATTACAGTATCGCTTGGAAGCTATTGCCTGAACGCTATGACAATCATCGAGCCATAGCGCAGGAAATATTGCAACGATTCTGGGATATCCAGAGATGTGGTAACAACGACATAAACGGTTTTAAACGAGTGCTGGACGTGACCCATCGACTGGAGGCATGTCTGCAGTCAGTTGAAGGCGAATGTTGTGACAATCTTCATTCTGAACCAAAAATTAGATGAAGAAACTCGCAAGGGTTGGCAAAAGGGGATTAGTGGAATCTCGACTATGCCAACACTTTCAAGGTTTTTAGAGTTCATACAAAAACGATTAATGATGCTTGAAGCTTTATCTGGGAGTTCAAAATCATGGAACAAAAGGACAGTTAGCGTGCATACGCCCCATGTTGAGATCAAGGAGAGTTGTCCAAAATGCAAGGCAAGCCATCGTCTTCTAAGTTGTGACTCCTTCAAGCAACTTGAACTTCCAGCAAGGCGCAATTTCGTTTCATCAAAACAGCTTTGCTACAACTGCCTAAGTGACAAATACAAAGTAACTGGATGCACATCGAAACATAAGTGTAAAACTTGTGGAAAGCGCCATCATTCGTTGCTACACAATGATGAGGCTAAGAAAGTAGTAAACACAATGGTTGAAGTGAAGGCACAGTGTGCACAAGCAAACCACGTTCATAAGCAGGCGAACGTGTTGCTGTCAACAGCAATTATTCGGGTTCAAAAACATACAGGTGAAATAGCAACGCTACGTGCTTTGCTCGAGACTGGCGCACAACGATCATTTATCACCACTTCAGCAGTTAAATATCTTGGTATCCAGCCAAAGAAGGTGAACGCATCAATTCTTGGGGATGGAGGGAATCAGAAACTCGCAGCTAACGGTCTGGCTTCAATCGCCGCTTTGGTGGAAAACGAAAATGGAATATCAGAGAGTATCAAATTCAAGCCGCTAGTATTAGAAAAAATTAAATCCTTAATACCTGCGCTTCAAGTGGCTTACACACTTCCAGATGGGATAAATCAATCAGATTTGGTGGATGCATCATTTAATATACCGGCTGAAATCGACATATTGATTGGCGCGGATGTGTATGGCCGCATTCTACTACCAGGGTTTCGTACCGGGAATCCGTGCGCTCAGAATACAAAGTTTGGTTGGGTTCTTTTCGGACCTACTGCGGCTCCATCCAAAACGCGATTTCTTTTGAAGAATTTCACGTCCACCTAAAACAGTTTTGGGAAATTGAAGATATTACGGAAGAAAAATCCTTGACTGCTGACGAAATACTAGCAGAAAAACATTATACCGAGCATTATCAACGATCGGATTCTGGTCGATAGTAAGTCTTCCAGCCAGAGAAGAACTGCCGTCCTGTGAAACCACTCAGATTGCTCAAATACAGTTTCGCAGACTGGAACAGGCACTCATCCGAAATCCTGTCCTATACGCTATAAAGAGTTTATGGAGGAATACCTCAGGCTAGGTCACACGCAGTCATGAAAAACAGCAGTTCGACTACTAAGCTTCGAGTTGTTTTCAACGCATCTCAAAAGGGAAAGGGTGAAAAGGCTTTGAATGATATTTTTCTAACTGGGCCACCCATTCAGCAACACATTTTACATGTGCTTATGCGCTGGAGGCAGCATCGATACGTATTCGCGGCGGACATTGAGAAAATGTATCATGTTTGGATCAATAAGGAGGATATGGATTGCCAACGGATACTCTAGTGTTTTAACCTAGAGGAACCTATCCGACATTATCATCTCAAAACTGTTACATACGGAACGTCAAGTGCACCATTCTTAGCCATTAGAACACTTCAACAATTAGCATCAGATGAGCTGTCAAGATACCCTGAAGCAGCTGCCGTGATTCTCAGAGATTTCTATGTTGACGATGTGTTAACAGGCGCGGATGAGCTGGAGACACTAGTTAAACTGCAAGCTGATTTGCGGCCCGTCATGCAACATGGAAGATTTCACTTACGAAAATGGACATTCAGCCATCCCGATCTGCTGAAACACATTCCACCAGAGGACAGAGACACAAATGTCATTTGACATCTACCATAAAGGAGCCGTTAAAGCACTGGGTCTACAATGGCATCCTGGCGCAGACCATTTTACTTTTACAATTTATCGAAACATTCCCAGGGAAATTACCAAGCGAAACATTCAGTATTCAAGTATTCAAGCTATTTAATCCACTAGGGTGGATCCAACCATGTATAGTCATTGGGAAAATCACTGTACAAAAACTATGGCTAATGAAGTGTGACTGGGATGATACTCTGCGAGAAGAGGATGTAGAAGACTGGCTTACTGTTTATAAACAACTACCAGTTTTAAACAAACTAAAAATTCCACGATGGATTGGCTGCTACAATCAAAATCACATTGAATTCCATGGATTTTGCGATGCCTCTTCTATGGCCTACGCCGCCGTCATCTACATCAAGGTAAAATCTGCAAGTACTTAGAGTATCAGCCTGGTAACATCAAAAGCAAAAGTGGCACCCGTGAAAACACGCTCCATACCCCGCCTAGAGTTGTGTGGAGCCTAGCTACTAGTAGATCTGATGGATCAAGTGGTACAAGCACATAAGTGGAAACATGTTCCGAAATTCTACTGGACAGACTCGTCCATCATTCTAGATTGGATTCGCAGCCCTGCATCTAAGTGGAAGGTATTTCTTGCTAATCGAGTAGGAAGTATTCAACGAAAGAGTAGTTCACAACAATGGCACTACGTTGCAACTAAGGATAATCCAGCCGATTTTGCGTCTGGAGGTGTCTTCCCAAAAGATCTCCTGAACTTAAATCAATGGTGGAATGGTCCAAGCTGGCTTAAAACGTTTACTATAGGATTTTGTTGTCTCACCACAGACGATGCGGAAAAAGGATCCATCCATCAGGTTACACTAGCGGTTGATAAATCTAACTTGGATCCAGAAATCCTAAGCCTCTTCTCATGCATCAGAAAACTGAAAAGGATAATTGCATTGTGTCGACGCTTTTGCCACAACACGCGAAACACATCGCTCAAACGAACAGGGGAGCTCACCAGTGGAGACCTTAAAAATGCAGAAAAACTCTGCATTCGACTAGCACAGACCCATGCATTCCACGAAGAAATCCAACATCTTCAGCGATCAAATAAAGTACCAGACAGTATCAAATTAAGATACCTAGCTCCATGGCTTGACACAGATGGTGTCCTACGAGTAGGCGGCCGAATCTATCATGCACTCATCGGCGAAGAAAGGAAGCATCCAGTCATTATTCCAAAGGGAGCATTAGCCCAGCTTCTCATTAAAGAAGCACATCTACAAACACTTCATGGAGGGATCTTACTCATCTCTGGCCACAAGATAACACTAAGCATTCTGAACAACTATATAACATGTTTCAAGATGACAGCTAAACCGAATAACCACTCATGGGACTATTACCACCAGCTCGAGTCAGTTTTGAAAAACAATTTCTGGAGACAGGTGTGGATTATGCAGGTCATATCAACATACGCTGGAATACGAGGTTCAAAGACAGCTAAAGCGTATGTGGCTATATTTGTCTGCATGACTACCAAAGCTTTCCACTTGGAGCTGGCATCGGATTTGTCGACCCCAACGTGCCTGGCAGCGATTCGCCAGGAGAGGTAAATGTCGCACACTATTCAGCGACTGTGGCAGCAATTTTCGGGGTGCAGAGAAGCAGCTCAAAGAAGAATACGAAAAGGTAACTCGCCAAGCTGGCACTGAGCTAGCCCAAGAAAACATTGAGTGGAAGTTCATCTCCCCCGGTAGTCCGCACTTTGGTGGCCTCTGGGAAGCCGGCGTCAAATCAATGAAGCGACACCTGTACAAGACAATTGGCCAGCAGATTTTGACGGTTGAAGAATTCAACACCCTTCTGGTTCAGATAGAAGCGTGTTTGAATTCTAGACCCTTAACCGACATAAGTTCAGACCCATCGGATGTGAGCGCTTTAACATCAGGTCACTTTCTTACGAGAAGCAACTTGTTTGAAATTAAAAGCAATCCAAGTGAATGTGACGCTACTCTACTCAAAAGATGGAAGCTGGTACAATATATCAAGCACCCGTTTTGGTACAGATGGTCACGCGATTATTTGAATCGTCTCTAGCAAAGACCAAAGTGGCTTACTCCGCGGCCCAATATCAACGAAGGTGATATCGTGTTGGTAAAAACTGCCAACATACCATCGATGCAGTGACCACTTGCAAAGGTAGTCGCTACTCATCTTGGAGTGGATGCTTTAGTGAGAATTGTAACTCTGAAGCTGAATGGAAAACTGATCAAATGAGCGATAACCAAAATCTGCAGTCTTCCTTTCAACGATACATCGAACGAAATAGCCACTACTACAATCTCACCATCGCAACCAGCAGTGGATGTCTTATCACCCAATGCACTTACAGGAAAGGCACCTTCTTCATCATGCAAAAGAGACTCAGCATACAAGAACCAAAGCGAACCCATACATAAAAAAGCAAGATCAAACTCAGTGCCTTGCTCGCACTAGGAAGCTGCATATCTCCAAGTTCATCTGCCGTCACTATCTCACCTTTAAAGGGAGAACTATACATCGAACATGTTGGAATAGCTAAACTTCTACGAGGGGCCCTATAGCTACATTTCAAAGTGCCTTTAACTGATCTCAAACTCGACGAGAAAAATATTGGGAAAATCAACGAAAGTGTGCAAACAATGTGTAAGTCCGCTCAAAAAGTAAATGACCAAATTCACTATTGGGACCTGTATCAGCATCTTTCTGATATGTCGAGAATCCATAGACCGCATAAACACACTTCGTTTCCTATACACTCCAAAAACCCGAGGGCTACTTGGACAAATGCTGACATCATTATTTGGTGTGAATGACGAAGTCATTATGGACATTAACAACCTTAACGAGAACCAAGAAAAACTAAAACAGCTAGTTCTAAAACAAGGGAAAGTTGTGCTTAAAGCAACAGCCACATTGAATTCAACTACTTCTAGAATCAACAAGAAGCTGTCACGATTTTCAGAGCAACTACAACAAGGATTGAATGAAATTAATAGATCGAAAGAATGGTTCACAAAGATTGACCACAATCAGCTCAACATCCGTTTTTAACGCTCTATCAATATGCCGGAAACTATATTTCCGACATATTCCACAAGTACGACAGCATTCTGCGAACAATTTACACAAAGTCCGGAATATGGGAATGCGTAAAAATCTACAACCTACAACCACTTCTAACAACACATCTAGAAATAGTGCACGCCGCATCAACAAAAGTTACAACCACTTATGAAGGAGATTACCTCCAACTCACTGGTCGACTTCCAATAATTGACAACCGTTAAAACGACGTTGTCAAAGCTTCAGCAATTCCCATCCAAGAACATGCAAACGTCTGTACCATTTTCGATATTAAATCTACTATACTCGGAATCAACTACGATGACGAACTTTATTTCGACACTACAAAAAACGACGTATTCAACGCAATGAAAATCAATACTAACCACTACTTGCTTTCAGCAGCCCACGCTTATCGACATCAAGATACGACCAAATTGTATGATCCGTGAATCTACAATTCCTACACAAGGAACCGATGTCCAACTAAGACCTTCAAGCTGTTGTAACCCGTTTGGAAACAATTAACAAGCCTTAATTCGTGGATCTTTGCTACACCCAATCCAACACCAGCACAAAGTGTATGCCACGGTACGAGAACAAACATTATACTAAACGGAACCGGAACACTACAATTGACACCAGAATGCACCATCTCAACAGCAGAATATATCCTCACTCCTGTCGAATTTCCAGTTTACGTCCCACCATTTATTCCCGCTCGAAACATAACTGAAACTCCAAAAATTACATTTCACCTTAACATTTCAACTATAGTCCCAACGACAAATGAATTCTCAGCACTAGTAAATGAACAACAAGACGTCCTCGCATCCATCGAGAATTCCTATTGGCAAGTGATCCAACACCATGGGACGACTGCAGGCGTCACAATTTCAACTACAATTCTTTTACTAGGCATTGCTCTGGTTGCCTACTATATTCGAAAGCGATTATGCAGAACCATCCAGGTGGAAAACACGCCATCACGAAGCAACTGACGAACATCAGATTTAGAACTAGATCACTTTAGGGGAGGCGGCAATGTTCATGCCATTGAAACATTGGAACGTTTATATTATTTCACCAATATAATGTTCATGTCAGTGAACTTACTTTAAACTAAATTTGCTCACTCGCATACTTCATTTCCTTTAACAAAATTTCTATTAGTAAAGTTCATTCTAAAGTTTTCTGCAATAACGCAAAATTGTCAATACTCATTAATTAAATTCCATAGCAAAAAAAAAATTAATTCTTCCAAAATGTAAATGAACTCTAAAGCATTAAAGAAAAGCTTGGACTATGAAATATGCTTTCCAATACATAGCATTATGGGATAGCTATATTCATGAGCTACAAATCAATTTGTTTTATATCGAGTCATCAAAAATGTAAAATGTAAATTTGTATAAATAGCTTTTAAGTCAATTAAATAGGCATTCGACTTCAACGTTTGTTTTACTTCTAATCAACCTCGTTTTACTCGGAATCTTTGGCTTAAACAATATTCAATGGGCTAATCTAGACGTAGTACAGGTAGTCCGGGAATGGAATAAGTTGGATGCTTGCGAATCCTTATGGATGGATGGAATCCTTATGGATCTCGAGAGTCCCCAGTGAAGAACGTTTAAATACGGATCTAGCGATTGGATATAGTGACCTAATTAAAATTATCAAATAACCAATTTTTTGTAATTAAATCTCCATAATTCTTTTATCTACAGTAGCCAACCCGTAATTGTATTACAACTTTTTGTAATTCCCTGTAATAAATTTACCTTTAATTTTGTACCTGCCTCAGCTAACTCTTAATTGGATTATAATTGTATGTGATTTCCTGCGGTAGTACTTAAGGATATTTATGTTTATTACCAGATGTATCTTTTCTGCCATTAAATGTGAATGGTTTAAATATATATTTTTTTTTAATGGTAGGGAGGTGAATGCTATTTATGCACAGAGTGTGGGACTCCCATGCGCGACTGGACTACTCACTAAACACCTCCCCTGTCAACCTGAGAACCCAGCCTGGAACCGTTTGGCACATTACTTCGGGCCAGGTCTTGTTTTGTTACGCCGTGGGGCGCCTTCAAGCTGAGGAGTCCCTTTTCTAGCGGGAGGGGAGATGGGAAGAGGAAATGCCAGAAGAGCGATCCTCCAGCCCAGCGCCCCCGGCTGCTGTGAGTCCCTTTTATATTTTAGGACTGCCCGAACATAATGTGCCACCTGGTTCCATTTGTCAACCGATTCGAGCATCACCGCAACTATATTATCCGGGGTGAGCTCTCCCGTCTCCCTGTAGAGTACCCTTCGCAGCCTGGCCCATTTTGTACACGCAAAAAATGTGTGACAGGCATTGTCTTCCTCTCCTGGGCAAAACCGACAATCTGAGACCGTGACTTACCGATCTTGTGCAGGTAAGACTGAAAACACCCGTGCCCGCTCAAAAGCTGGGTCAGCAAGAAGTCAGTCTCACCATGCCTTTAGCCACGGTCTCACATCCGGGATGAGGCGCGCAGTCCACCTTCTCTTCGTGCAATTTACCCAAGACTGCTGCCAATCGTTGAGCGAGCGCTGTCTCTCCTCGCGGACAACTATCTCCCTTGCATCCTCGTTACGGCGCAGGTAAATAGCGCGGCGCTCTCTAGCAAGGAGGGCGACGGGTATCACGCCTGCAATCACTCTCACCGCCGAGTCGGAGACTGTTGGATACGAAGATGCAATTCTCAGTGCTCCTCTTCTCTGTACCTATGGTAAACGTTTTCGGTATACCTTCTTGCTGAGAGCGTCGCCCCATACCTCTGCTCCGTACAGTAGCACTGACCCTACAGCACTCATCAAGAGGCGTCTTCTTGATGGGCTGGGTCCCCCTACGTTGGCCTTAAGTCGACTCAGAGCCGATATTCCCGAAGCAGCCTTCTCAGCCGTTGCCCTGATTTGCTCAGAGAAACTCATCTTCGAGTCAATCAGTAGCCCAAGGTACTTCACCGCTGGCTTCGATTCGATTTGTATGTCTCCAATACTGATCATCCTTACTCTAGGGATTCTCTTTTTTGTCAAGATGACCACTTCGGTTTTCTCCAGTGCTAAACTCAGCCCGCGAGCAGTCATCCAGTCCCTCACTCGACGCATTAGCATACCTAGCCTAAGTTGTGCTTATTCAGCGGTGCGTCAAGCGACCAGAGCCGCAACATCATCCGCATTGCCGACCAAGCGCGACTCATCTGGCATCTCAAGCCTCAGTAGCCCGTCGTAAGACAAGGTCTGGACCAAGGATAGATCCCTGGGCAACACCCGATGTAATTTCCATCCTTCGTTGGTCCTGTGTCGTGTCGTGGAACAGGCTTCGGTCCTTTAGGTAGTTCCTCAAACGCCGCATTAGATATTCTGGCATTTGAAAAGAGTTTTCCAGCGTGTCCAGAATATCCACCCATCTAGCGGAGTTGAAGACGTTCTTGACGTCGAGTGTCACCAACAGGACGATCCGTCGCTTGGTGCGACTAAGCGCCTCTGCCTTTTGGACCGCGTTCACCACCTATGCAATCGCATCAATGGTAGAACGTCCTGCTCTAATGCCGTACTGCCGAGGAGATAGGTCCCCAGCAGCACGAATCGCGTCAGTGAGTCTTCCCTTGATGAGTTTCTCTAGCACTTTCCCAGCCGTGTCTAGCATGCATAACAGGCGGTATGCAGACGACGATCCGGGATTTCCTTTCCCCTTGCTGATCAGCACGAGCCTCGTACCGGGAAAACCCCGTGCCGTAGGCAAGCGTTGAATGTGCTGAGCAGCAAGTCAGGACAATGGTGATAGAAGAGCCGCAACACCTCAGCTGGAACACCATCTGGACCTGGAGCGACAATAGCTCAATAAATCCAAATTTATTTAATTTGGCTAGATAATATATATTAACGGTTAACTTTATTACCATTTGCATCAACTATCTCAACTCATATGTTGAAATAACTTTTATGTAATATTGACGATAGTCCGGTAATTTATATTTCATTTAATCCGACTGCATTATATATGTTAAAAAATAACTGTTATTAGCTAATTTCTTTGCTTTTGTTATAATTATTTTACTCGTTTAGAGTAAACAACATAAATTAATGTAATCGAACACGTTTTATTTTAATCTTGGTTATTTGCGGACCATAAGGGTGAAAAACTTATTAAATTTTAATAAATTTTGAGGTTTTTTTATGTGTACAAAATAAATTTAAAGGGATTGATATACTTCAAAAATTATTTTTCTAACTAAGTCCAAATATGCTAAAATATATTGCAAGACAATTTTTTTTAGAAATCAGTGTCAAAAACTGATTTATCTACAGAACCTAAGATATGTTTGGCTATGTACGAATACCCAAGTGACACTGTATTTCAAATCGACCTTTTCTTCGGATTTTCATGAAAATTTCAGGAATACTGTTTAATTTGAATATGTTTAACTGGCCGAGCACAGAAAAACTAATTAAGCTGGTAGCTATTATGTGCTTGTGAAAGAAACCCTATATCTTTCTGATATATTTGAACGATTTCTTCTTTTCTGATGACATGAATCGATTGCTTGAATTATGCATCCACTAGCTGTGGATGCATAATTTAAGCTATTGGTTCATATCATCAAAGAACTTGTTCTGAACCCTAGGATGGTTACAAAGCCTTTCTGGTAGGAACATCTTCCTGTCTCCTTGACTTGTTTAAACTTACAAATATTGCAACTGCATAATATTCCTCGTACAAGCTTGTATTGACCAGGTTATTAATTCGAATTAAAGTATCTGCAGTTCCTTATTGTACTGAAAACCAGTCGGTAAATGCTGGCGTCCATTTGGTGACCCCTTTTAAACACTAGTTAAATTTTTCCGGGATTGAATTCCTCCATAAAGGCTCCATCTTAAATGTGGACTTTGACTAAAGTTGCAATTATTTTTGCTAATTTGATTTTATCTGCCGTGATATCCAATCCAAGAGCTGTGATTTTCTTCAACAAGTCAATGATATTTATTACTTCCTCTTTATTCGTCGCATATAAAAGAAAGGTCGAATTTGCCATTATATTGTCACTAATATGTTGTAGTGTTTTTCAATAGTTTCAACGGGACAAGCGGCCCAATTGTAGAAAAATGGCTAATGCATTTTAGATTTGGCTTCAGTCAAGCAAGAGTTTGTTATTATAATTCAGAGGAAAAAAGTTGAGTTTATAAACATTTAAATTATTATTCTTGACAATTTTCGATTAAATTTTTTTTTTCTATGAGGCATAGTAGAAGAAATAAGTGTAGTACAAGTCGCAAGAGTATTGTGGAATGAAAAAAGGGTGATGTAGGTATATTTAAAATACTAGAGATATTTGTGATTTTTAAATAAGAAATATTACTCACTTTTCTACAGTGCGTACACCTCCTTTCAATCCATTTTTGAAATGTCCTTTACCTCGACCACCAGCCAACACTTGGGCCTTCAAGACGAGATTTTTAGTGTTCAAACCTTTCGCGATATCTTCAGCTTCCTTGCCACTCTTCGCTACACCAAACCTAAAGTAGATAACATGAAAACAAAATTCCCATTATACCACACTATCATTCAACAAGTATATGATAATTAGTTCGAAAAAGGTGAATCAACAAAAGAAACATTCAGATAGTGAACGAAGCGGCTTTTTAAGACCTTTGGACCCGAGCATCGCAACCACTGCTGACGCCGGTTGTCGCGCGCCGTGATCAGATTAGCTTAGATCTATAAACGCTTTCTGGGTTAATCCGATACTGGGCTATCTCAAGTCGAAAGTTTCTTTCCTGATTCACGTCAGTTCTCAAAACAAGATTCAAACAAATGCAGCGTACTTTGGAGTTGGAATTTTTGCGTCATTCAATAGAGTGTAGGAAACATGTTCTTGGACGTTCAAGTGACGTCGCTGGCCAGTAGAAGATAAAGCCAAAACCTGCAAGCAAACAAAATCAGAATATAATTCCCATTTATCATACATCCACTAAATGAAAAGCATCAAATATTAGCTTAGCACGAAACTCTTCTACGCTATATCACCCCATTGTGATAGTAATTGGAATGTATTAGCGCAACAATTGGACCTCATTGCATGTCATTAACAATTTCAGTGTCAATTTCAAGTTCAAAAATAAAATTCACTTCACTTTCGGCTCGCGATTGGCCGTCCCCGCGAATTAGAACGACACTCCTGTCATTGACACAGTCGCGACTGTTACGTCAGTCGATGTTGGAAATTTTCATTTTTTTCTGCTCGATTTTCAAGCATTTAACTAGTTGGGAAACATCACTTTAATACCTTTTGGCTGGCCCTTGGCATAATCACTTCAGCGAGGAACGCTGACCGAGAAAATAGCGACACCATTTCGACTAATTTTTCAACGAAATTTAGGAAGAAATCCCCGAATCAACCCAATTCGATTGGTCGCTCACTACCGTATGATTCAAAAAATTCTCACAATTTGCTCAGTGGACTACGATTTTGACAGATGTGGATGGTACATTTTGTAAGATACTGTAAATTGAATGAATGTAGCGATGACATTTAATGGGTAAGTTCTGAAAAACTAATGATTTTGTTAGCTTGATAATTTGCGACTCTAGATGGGAACCGACGTAAGGTGCAAGTGTAATTTTCATAATAGAGTAGCTAAAAATTATGTTTGATTGGGCTCTACAAATTAACCCTGAAAGATGTGAGCTAATTTGCTTCATAGAAGCGCTCCAGCTGAAAGTAAATTACTCTTTTTATATATTGATGGGTACAATATTCCTCTTAAAACATCAATACAATATTTAAGCACTCACTTACATCATAGGCTAAAATTTAATTACTATGTTCGGTCGATTCTGAGAAAAGTAGTTGGGGCATCTGCAACATTGTCACCTCTTCTTTCAAGCAAATCTGTAACTTGCAGTACTAAGCTTTTAATGTACAAAACTCTTATTCTTCCAATTATAGCCTACTTTTTTCCTGTTTGACATTCTATTTCCACAACTGTAGCTGAAGAAGTTTAAATTTTTGAACACAATCTTTAGAAAATGCTTATCGAAATACAGAAGGCCAAACAAAAAACATTTCAGAAATAGTATATTTGACGATAACACCAAAATTAGGCCAATTCTATTTTTCATGATCGAGTATAGTATGAAGCACCTAACCTCATGGGGCTCTCATCCTGAGCCATTTGTAAGGGAATCGTTTGCTCGATATGTCTCACCTATCAAATCACGTTGTGTAGATAATTCCTCGTTAATTACTCCTCCATTAAATCCACATAAGCTATTATTTTTCTCACCGCGTTTTGAATTTTACGCATTTAATCGTGGTTAATAATTTAGTTCCTCTCCTTTTTGTAATCCTACAGCTCCTTTCAGGCCTTCGCTTCCTGCAAATAGCGCCTCCAACTATCTCGGTCTATTGATCGCATCTTTCAATTCCGGAATGTGAGCAGCGATCAACTATCTTCGTTGACTGAGTCAGAATAGCGTTTCGTCAGTTTCCCATTGGTCTTCAGTTCTCCCAACGAATACCTTTTTGGGTATCCGTTGTTCATCCATACGATTCACGTGGCCAGCCTATTGCAACTTCCATTGTCTTACGATCGTTGAGACCTCAGGCTCGTCAAAAATTTCATACAGCTCATGGTTGTATAGCATAACACAGGTCTTATAACCGATTTGAATACTTGGGGCTTACTTTTCCTCTATATCCTGTCTTCAAGATCTTCGACGTATTTCGTCTCTTTCATTACTGATTCTCGTTATTTTTGGCACTTAAATACACAAATGTACTCATATTTTTCGATACTGTATTCGCCAATTATGACATTTTGTGTATTTTAAGTATTTTACCTCGACTGCTTCATGAGCTTTGTATAATGATTATTATGGTGTTTTTGTACGTTTCAATATTTCTCGAAAGAAATCAAAACCGACCTCTCATTGCTTATAGACGTAAGGTCTTGGCATGTGTCAACGGACTGTACCCATCAGGTCACAAAGTCCAGATACCGTTAGTCTACTTCGAGGTGGTTGCTGGTAGGCTAGCTATTTCGGAGAGGAATTTCGGTCGCAGGTCTTCCGCGAGCAGACTAAGACCAAAATACAAGTATCCAAATGCCCGATTTAAAAACGTGTCAAGATCTTCTTCAAAGCGGACTTTACTTTACTTTTCTTCATTCCAATTTAATTTCCTTCTTACCGTACGACCAGTCCAAAAGAGAGAAATCCGAAAAAGGGAAACTCAATCGAAATCATGCGCCCTCGAATATTCACCAACGTGGTGTCCGAAATAAAATACTCGCATCTGAAACCAAATAAATCTATCTAATTAAAAACACAAAGCCAAACTACGGCGCTCTCTACTGAGCCGCAACACAACATCGACCATTTGCGGATTATCTAAACCCTTCCTCCTCAGCGGCATACTCATATTCGCCATCATTTTCCTCTGGAAAAGAACGGATTCATTGAAAAGGAAAGGCTTGTTATGATTAACAATTCATTGTTTTTATTCAATAGGCAAAATATTGGAATATGAAATCTTTTAAAATAACGATAGTTCACCATTCAAAATAATTGATTTTCGGTATTGCATAAAACTTAAAATTAAATTTCCTCTTGGCAATTTTTCATCTTAACTTAATCTACACTAAACATCTAATACTTTTTCAATTTTTCAATAGAGAGGCTTCAAAAATTACCATAACATTTTAATTTCTTCTACTTTTTGTAGTAATCGAGCAGTCACCCAGGTACTGTAGCAACCACGGAAGTCACCGCAGTTGCAGACATTAAGAATTAGCAGAGGTGTGTGTAGCCCGGGGTGGCATACTGAGGCCGGCTAGCGCTCTGTCGTGTCGTGGGTCTTTCGGGACACCCTCTGCTCGTGCTGAGCCACCTTACATATAAATACTAGCACATAGGTAAAAGGATGGGAAAGGGAGAGGTCATTTTGAGAAATGAAAATAAGGTTTTTAATGTACCATGGCCGTTTTATTTACAAAAAAATCCAACAATTCTATTTACAACCAAAAAAAAAACCTTACGAGTAAAAGGCCCTTTTGAGAGTTAAACAAAAGAATATATACTAAAATACAAATCAATTCAAATATAAAAATTATTTATAAAAATTATTTGTAAAATTTTGAAACAAAATATGATTGTTACTTACTTCTTTCCTTGCAAAATCCCGAGCGCCCGGTGATATACAAACAAAGAAGCGTGGGGCCACTGAAAATCAGATTTCAATATTAAAACAACGAAAAACTAAAAACACAACGGCCACTTTCAACTGTCTGATCCGTACTCGCTAAAAAAACTGCACTCAAAGCACCTGATCCTCTTCACCAACCAACAAAATTTAGTTTTTTTTTTTTTTCTTTTTTTTTTCCTTTTTAAAACTTTCAACTTTCGTCTCCCCGCACTTCAAATCAATAAAATCTTTTCTTCTTCTTTTCTGTTTCTTTTTCACACCGCACAAATTCAACTCCTTTCTCTTCCAAAATCCAATATTCCTCACTTTCTCAATACTTTCACTCTCCTACTTCATCATTAAAACTTCAAAGGAAAAATCTATTTGATTCACCATCACATTTTTCAATCCAAAAACTTTTTTTTTTCCCCAATTTTAAAACACACAAAAATCACTCATATCCCGCACAGCAAAATTCTTTTATATTTTTTTCCAAATACCAACTCCCTTTTTTCCCAATTTTAAAACCCTCCAAAAATCAATTCCACTGAGCACACAAAACACCCTTATCTCTTTCAAATCCAAAAACTGACTCCCCAATCCCAACCACCTAATTTTCACCTTCCACCTTCATGCCATTCGATCCCGCAATCCCTTTCATTTTCAATTACCACTGCCACCTCTGGGTAACGTAATCGAAGTTCATTACACTTCGATTCCGCTACCCACACATTTTTGTTCCCGTATCGACAATTCCAATAGTATCCATTGACTTGCATATATGGCAATTTACATCCCCAAGAATCGCTTGATTGAATGTAAAGTGTCACACATACGAGTACATTACGAAAACTATTGATTTTGCCGATACCCCAAAAAGAGTGCTTCCGTGCGCCCGGGGGAACTTGAACTCGGGGTTCCAGCAGTCCCACGGTCGAGAACTCGCGACGTAACCAATGGAGCTATGCGTTATCAATCTCCCAATCATCAGATTAGCAACTTCAACGATGTATCTGGGCATGAGATTGAATTTTGTTAGTAGGGAAACGTGAATTAATTTTCGTTAGTAAGAAAAATAAAATTTGTTAATGGGAGCTAGTGAATAGAATTTGTTAGTATGAAGGAAGGAATTAGGTTTTGTTAGGAAGAATGAATAGAATGAAATTTTGTTAGCGGGAATTAATGTAGGGAGTGTTGTTAGTGGGAAGATTAAACTTCTTATTTTATTACTAGGGTGTTCTAATTGGAAATCAGGGAAAGGAAAGGATTGTGATGATGTGGACATAAAAATTAAAGGGAAATAGGAAAAATGTTAATAAAAATAAATACATACACCGAGGAAAAGGTAGGAGTGCCCAAAGGAAAGGGATAATGTTACGGCGGCAATTTGAAGTTGCGAATGGGAGGAAGTTGGTACACTGCTTGAAAAACAACATAATGCATAATCCAATTTTAATTGTAAATTTAAAAAAAATAAATATTTAAATTTACAATTAAGATTTAATCACGGCAACCCCTTTGGAGTGCAATTTATGAAAATGAATTGCGGTATCACACGATAGGAGATACCAGTTGGACTCGAGCAGAGAGCTCGCCAGGAAACGGTTGTGACACGCAAGAGTTCTGTTTTTGATCGCCACATGAGGCAGATGTCTCGAAACATCGGATATTGCAGGAGATTAAGTTGGGTTATGGTCGTGAGTGAGGGCTGGGTGAATTATTTCACCTCGGTTGGCGTATTTGATTTTTGTGTGTTTTCAACCTTCCCGGGAATCATTTTCGTACGGTATGTGGGAAGGCTGGAAAACGTTCATCTAAGGTGGAATCGTATTGGACGCGGTTCTGACGTAGGGAGTATTTTGATTCCGTGTACCCGTGTAACCCTACATGCTGTTTTTCGAGCTTTTTGTGTGCAAAAAGAGCCTCAGGGGGCTTGTTAGGGCTTGAGTGTGTATTCCCGACATATTTTGTATCGTAGGGCTTCTCAGAATCACCGCAGAATGAATTGTTACGAAATATCCGCATCCGGGCGTTGTTGCGTGAAATAACTTTGTGTTTGACTTGGTATTTCATTTCCTAGAACATGTTTTCGAGCTAGCAGAAGGATTTAGGATACTTGTAATGTAAATATTGCTGAAATAAAATAAACTGAATACAAGCTAGCGCGCCCCATTTAAGAGGTTGTGAATTCGAGCAGCATTCGTCAAAATCTCAATGAGCCGCACTCCCCCAAATCTACGAAGCCGGCCACACTGCATTCAATATGTATAATTTATTAGCCGCGCTGGCATCGAATTCGGGATAGAGGAGTGATACCGAATGTGAGTGTGCTTGCTACAGTGCAAGCAGCAGCGAAGTCATGGACGGAGCGTTTTGGTTTTGTGAGTTGAATTGAAAACTAACCATCAGCAGTTTTTATTTAGCGGAAAAACTAGAAAAGACCAAAAAGAATCAGTACGAAACTATTCGCTGACTCGTTGCTATGGAATTCGTAACATTCGACTGGAACCGCCTGTGTCTAATTGGAAAGGTGGTTTAACTAGAGTACAACAACAATCTAAGTGGTACAATTGATATTTGCCTGTGAGCCTATTGGAAAACTACCTAAACAAGATTGTCATCAAATTTGGATATTCTTTAACAAATTAGCTTGATTGTTCCCTTAAAAGAGTACTGTTGTGCAGTGTTTTAACCGCAAATTATCAAAATTCTTTGCAACTCTACAGAGAAATTGACTCTAGTGTAAATTGACAGAAAATTTTAAATTTGGTTGAAAATTTTGTGTATGGGCTTGGGCAGTGGCAGTTCTATAGTTTCAATAATATTGGTTTTTGTCTTGAATTGCTAGAAGAACAACGATTTTGACAACTTGTTTCTACCATTCACGGAATAAGTACGTAAAACTGTAGAATATTGCAAATGAATCAATAATCCTGGTATTTTTCAAGATAAATTTAAACTAGTCTCAATGGTTCTTCAAAACGAAAATATGTATTCGCTCTAAACCACAAGTTTACCCACCCCAAAAACGAGCGCTCACCGGAGGAGGATTGGGTAAGTACCCGTTTTTCCTTTAATTACTTAAAAAATTTTTATATTATATTTGATATAAATGATTTTTCCACGGTAGATTAAATTGCTGGGTAAAATCTTTCATACTCTTCAGCCATTCAGAGATTTTGTTGTTATACCTGACGAACATCCATTATAATAGTTGAGAAATATTTCATCATCGTGATTAAACATCGCTTACGATATTTTAAGAGGAAAAGTATAATAAAAGAGTAATTAAAATTGCCAAAGTAGCCAAAATACACATCAAACCAAATCACACATAAAAAATGCATATAGAAGCGCAAGTAGCATTGAATTTTGTCATATCTTATCCATATAATAAATTGCCACGGCGGCAAGTTAATTTATTTGGAGAAGAAAAATGGCGTATGGAGCAGAAGTGAAGATTCTCACCAATTGTTGATCAAACTTCTTTGTTTTTGTCAATTTTCCATCATTGTATATAATTTTTAATTTATCACTGAAATAAAATGAAAAGTTAAATTGTCAATATCGGTCTTTCCATTCGTTTGAAACTCGGACCAGGTTTTGGGCCCGCCCCGTTGGCTGGCCCCTCTAGTCATGAACTAGCCATCGGGTGAGCTCGCTCCTTATTTGTGCGTTACTGGTGCTCTTGCAGGGTAGAGTGGCCTTCCGCTGGTGTGCTTATTTATGTTATAGTACTATGGGATTCCATCATATAAGACTATCACATAAATCTGAAACTTTGATGGTTTTCATTTGAGGGAAAAACTCATGCGAACTATGTTTGCAAGAGTTTTTCATTCAAATGAATAATATCTGGCCAGGTTATGCTATGGGTGTGAAACATGGACTCTAACCCAAGCATCCGCAAATATATTGAACGCCTTTGAGCCACGGGTCCTGAGGCGAATAATCGGAGCGAAGCTAGACGGGGACCAATGGCAAATTCGATACGACCATGAGCTGTATGAAATTTTTGACGAACCGGAGGTCTCAAGGATTGTAAGACTGCGGAAGCTACAATGGGCTGGACACATGAATCGTATGGACGAACAACGGATACCCAAGAAGGTCTTCGTTGGGAGAACTGAAGGCCGGCGGCCAGTGGGGAAACCGAGGAAACGCTGGTCTGACTCGGTCGACGAAGACAGTTCATCGCTGCTCGGATTCCGGAATTGGATGACGCGGTCAACGGACCGAGACAGTTGAAGGCGCTGTTTGCAGGAAGTGAAGGCCCGAAAGGGGCTGTAGTGCTAAGAACAAGAAGAAGAAGGTCTACAATGATCTTGATCCAGATGGGGGGATGCGAGTGGGCATCGCTTCCACCTGGATGCCCCACTCTTATTTGGGGGCCATAAGCATCTTCGGTAAAGACGAAATATTCTCAAGTCTCATTTGCTTTTGCCAAGCCCAGTTTGTAGTTTGTTTTGGCAATCTTCTCCTTTAGTAGGTTACCTCGGCCTCGACACCATCGGACTGAGTCGTGTTATCCCCTAATTCGTTAAAGGGGAGTTTTTTGTAGTGAGCCCTTGTGCTGGGGTAAGGGCCCACCCCACGACACTGCAATGCTGGCCTGCCAGCGCGTTCACGCGTCCGCAGACAAGGCCAATCTCGACAAGCACCAACATCCTCGCTCACTGAGGCAGCAGACCATCGCTGCAGTCCTTCACGAACATTAACATCTACTCTAAATTTACTAGGTTTTGTTTTCCTATATTTCTTCTTTACAAACTATCAACCACACACACATCATTCTTTGTATCTTAGCTTGCTTTCAATATTATTACATTCTACTCGAAATTATTGATTAGGCATGACAATTACCTTAGAGTTTCTCACTCATAATTTCAAGAACCTCTTTTTCTTTGTGTTTATTCGTAGGATAAATTAATAACTATCAATTAGAAATATAATTATATGATTTTAATATACATGCGAATTTTAAAGAATTTATTTTACCTTATGATTTGAGTTTAATCAATAAAAATTATTCAAAATATAACCTTTAAACGATAGTGGAAAACAACACTAAAACATCAAATCATTCAGGTGTACTCCTTAACATGTAAACTTTGGTAATAGTTCATTAATAACACTCAGATCATATGACGTACATATTTGTACACGAAGGGGGAGAAAGAGCAGCTGCCAGTCTGCTATTTTGAGAATAAACACTTTTTCCGAAGATTTTCAGAATATTTCTGACATTATTGACGACATTGGATGCTCCATAATTAGACCAACTACTCAATCTCATAAAGACCACAATCAAGCAAAACTATTTTAAGTTCAATAGCAACACATACATTGCCAAGGGCAGTCTGGGTATAGAATATCTAATGTGGTCAATAATATCATAAATATTCTTACAATCTTTGGAAAAAGTCTTTATACCCAATATTATCAAGCGATTCAATGTAATATTTTACAGACGATGACTGGATTTCTGTTTCATCGTGATTGACTCCCAAGATATACAAGACGAATTGCTTACCTATATGAATGAAATACACCCGAATTGAAATTTCACTGTAGAAAAAGAAATAAACGGACACGCGAATAAACACGATTAGACTAAAAAATATACAGAAAACGAACCACAACTGATCATACCATACACATAACATCTAACCATCCCCATAACATAAGCTAGCAGCATATATATATATATATATATATATATATATATATATATATATATATATATATATATATATATATATACATATATATGTACTTAAACATATATATGTTAGATATGTATATATACAAATATATGTTTATATATATATATATATATATATATATATATATACATATATATATATTTATATATATATATATATATATATATATATATATATATATATATATATACATATATATATATATATATACATATATATATACTTAAATATTTTTTTTTGTTTTTTGAAAAGCCCTGCTTCTTTGAGTGAGCAGACGCGTTTCGACTTCTTTAAATCATCTTCAGTGTCTAAAGGAAGTGTGAAAGAAAATGACTTGTGTAGGGTTAAACAGGTAGCTACTAAATTAGGCCAGGTGGAAGGGAATTATGTTTGTGTTGTTTGGATTTTTGGGTGACCGTTTGATATGGTTCATCTCGCTTCCGTTTCTATCGGAGAGTATGGTCAAGTAGTGAAAAAATTGCGTCGGAATTTGTAATAAATTGTTCGTTGATTATGATATCGTCTGTTTTTGTATGTTTATATATTTCAAGTGTTTCTAGGACGTCAAGTCTCAGTCATAGAGTTTGTCATAGCGTCAGGCTCGTGAGCGTGGTTTTGTAGGGCTGTCGCATAATTGGAGTTTGCCTTGTTGTGTAAGAGCGATCGTAAGTGCACTTTGTATCTTGTCATTAGCTTCTGTGTTGCCCTTCCTACAGGTATGTATGCCATGTCACAGTCTTTGCTGGTCAGTTTGTACAATATATGCCGCTAGTTTCGTATATTGATATGTCATTCAGATTTGGTTTCAGTTTGTTTCCAATGTTGTTTTTAGTTTTGAATGCAGTTTGTATTTCTTAAGGAAGTCTGTATGTATCTCTGTCGATATATGTTAGAGGAATCCACTCTTGGTCGTTCTTGTTCGTTGCAGTCAGTCAGTGTTTCTATTTTTGTCTGTACTCAATAATAAGTTTGTCAATGTCACACGTGACTGACAAATTTAACTTACAGAACCAAAAAAAAAAAAAAAAAAAATAGGTATGGCAACTGTATTTAAGCAACAAAATATTTTCCTCGAATGGTGTCTGATTTTCAAAGTGATGGCTAATCAAATTATTACTTGCTTTTTGAAATGAAGGGTGCATACGAGAAATTGGCATTTCCGGCTAGTGGCGCCAACAGAATTTTCATATTTGCATTTATTCCGAGTAACGTTCATCCTAATAATGTAAAGTACGCTTAACACGCTTGAAAGCTGTATTTTTGATTATTTTGCCAATTTATTGTGGCCAAGCTATTTCATTAACTTTGTAATGGTTTTAACTCGCACACGTCTCGAACGTCGATATTTCTGAAGGAAATCTGAACCGACCTCTCATCGGTTCTAGACGTGAAGTCTTGGAACGTGACAACGGACTATATCCATCAGGTCAACAAGTCCGGACACTCTTAGTCTACTCCGAGGTGGCTGCTGGCTAGCTAGCTAGTTCGGAGAGGAGTTCGGTCGTGAGCCTTCAGCGAGCAGACTAAGTGCAAAATACAAGAATTCAGCCACCGGTTTTAATAACAAATAAAAATGTTCAGCAAATTTGAGACAAGGATATTTGCTTTTGTTTTCAACATGTGCTCGTGATGCTTTTGCGGGACTACGATGTGCTGAAAAAAAATATGACTTTCCAAATCATCCCATTAGCTGCACAAATGCCGTATCTCAGCTGCTACTAATTCTGCCGTATGATTGCTTCGTTGACTATGTCCCGTCACGCGAGGTTGTGGACGAAAGGTTCCTCGTCGTCTAACCGTTCTTGTCTACGGGCAGGGAGGCATATGCTCTGCGTGGTGTATATTGACACATGAAGGAGGCTTAAACAGTCTAAGCAAGAGTGAGGCTCATTATTTTTGAGTGTTACATAGTTCTTTCTGCGACGCAGAACAGTTCGCGCATTCTCGAATTCTGTTGAAATTTCACTATCGGAAATGCATTCAATATATTAGGCGTCTACTTAATCGTCGAATTTAATCTTAAAATCTTAGCGCTGGAAAAGTGCAACGACAACTAACGAAGTGAGGGACAGCTCTTTGTCTGCACAAATGGTGGCGAAATAAGTGACTCGAAACTTGGTTGAATGATAAAAGTGCTATGAGACTAAATAATTAAACTTGTTGTTGAATGTGATTTTTTAGTGAAGTGAATAACAGCGAAAATCTCTGCCTTATCAAGCTTTCATCCGCTGGTCCTTATGGTGCCGTGAAGAATCAATACACATGCGGTGGAGATGGACGTTCATAACTTGCATGGATTGGGAGTTTCCGATCACGTTTTTGATGCATCACCCATAGGAACCTCTTCAAACGCTGAACAGCATTTCGTTTCCGCAAGATCGGGCACTTCCACACGGTGACTGTATCAAAGCTGATCACGATTTTGGACTGATCAACTTGGAAGATTTAAGTGATTGTGTTCATGTTATTTGTAACAATGAAAATTACACTGGAGGGCAGTATATGCATGGCACTACAGGGCAGGATTTCATTCTCATTCTAGGTTGGAGGATGAAAATGCGAAGAAAAAGAAAAAGCGAAACCGCAACAATCAGAAACCTACTCTCGCGATAACGTCAGCTGTCCCTGGCGGCTATCATCCAAATAGTAAAATAAATCATTTTTCCATCACTGTGGACATTCGAGGGCGTACTGGGAGTCTTTCCTCGAGCAATGGATCTACCTCACCTCCAGTTTCAATGTCAAGTGGGCCGAGTTTGTCACCCTTCCATTATGGAGGAAAAAAACATCCTTCGCCCACAAATTTCCAGTTGTTCTATGATCAGAAAACTAAGTTTGAGATCTATCCACAGAGAGTAATGTCAACTTCCGGTTATAATTGCATATTTTCACGATGATTAGACTTTTCATCCTTCAATTTACTACCCGTTACTCGACTGAATTCGTATCAAGTGAAGATAGAAGACGAAGGCAATCATGGAAATGATGAGACGCGGCTTTTCATGAATGAAAAACAAAGAGATTTACAAAGGGATTGCTGCACATACATTGAATTTAAACAACACAGGAAGACACTACGCGGGGTTGCTTATAAATAATTTTAAAATTGATAAAAACAGTAACCAATCCGCGAAAACTCGACGCGTATGAATCATTATTCGTGCATATAACGGATAATCTAATTAATATCGACGATAGCCCAATAAGTTTAAGTTTATTTCAATTGGCTAAATAATTTTTTAACGGTTACTTTTATTTTGCATCGATTATTATATATTATATGGGGTTAACACATAACAGGAAGCAATTTTATATTGATGATAGTCTGATAACAGAACTAAATTATTAGAACCAATAAGCCGTTAATTGTTAATGTACTTCAATTTTATTCAGTAGTTTCATTAGTAGTTTCGCGCATAGCGCTGAAGATGGTCGGCAATACCGACCAAAATGCATCTGTGTGTGTTGTAGAATAAAAGATCGTTTTTACCATCAAACTCTTGGTTTTTATTCTAGATCAATATTTGTGGTCCATAAGGGAATTGTAACTTTATTTCATTAATCCAAAACGACCTCAAAGTGTTCATATCTAACAGATTAAAGTGTTAGAAAAAGTTTCTGAACTTATAAAGCGGCTTTTCATATTATCATCACTAGCCCAAAATCAAAAGAGTAGAGTTTCTTGTATACTGTGTGAAGAGGCAATGTTAGTATTTGATCGATACCCTTTAGTTGATGGGGCTTTCTTTTTGAGTCCCAAAAAACACACGCCTGGTTGCATTGAGGTTAAATATGAGGCACACACCCATTACCTGACCGTTGTTTGTATGGGATGTTTGGACGGAAATACACCTCGAGCGATATTTTGCAGACTTTGTGGCGAAAAGTGGAATAGATCATCACTAGTGCTGGATACGATGTATTATTACGATATTTTTGCTGCACTGTCGTATTGCGTTGAGAGACTGAAGTGTAACACCTGCTTCAGACTACTTTTGCATCCGCAACAGCGCTTGAATTTTTTTAGCGACTACAGCCACATTGTGACCTGTTCTTATTGCGCAACTCAACTTTACTTTGTAAAGCTATTGTGTCGATAATAGTTTGTGTCGAACATCGGGACTTATTTTCGCGAGACTTTTATATGAATTATTCAATTTGACACCAAAATCAAATGAAATAGGAATAGTTTTTCAGTTTAATATTCTAGTAGCGGATAACATAGCGAATAAGTGTAAAAATGGGTAACAAAACCTCTTTGTCCATGGGGATGTGCTCAAATTTTGATACGGATGAAATCCGACGTCTTGGTAAACGTTTTCGAAAATTAGATCTCGATGAATCGGGTGCGTTAAGTGTTGATGAATTACCGGAACTTCAACAAAATCCACTGGTACAGCGTGTTATCGATATATTTGATGCAGACGAGAAAGAGAGAAAGAAATTTTGAGAACGCGGAATTAGATCCAGTTTTTGGTTGTTGTTTGACTGAAGTGAAGGTATATACGGAATAAAGTAGAGATAGGTTTCTTTTCCATATCGTTGCATTTTAGACGCGTTTAAAACGGGCACGTAATGGTGGTAATCGAGCGTAATCTATTTAAAAGACCTACGACCGAAATCCTCTCCGAGCTAGCTGGCTGACAAGCAGCCATCGCGAGTGCACGGACTAGTCAAAGTCAAAGTCAAAAGCGCTTTATTCAATACTAATCGTTATAAATTTTCAAAGAATATTTAGCAAATTCCAAACAATAACAATACAAAAACTTAATGGCCCAAATGACTCTCTAAATTTATACGCTATCTGTTAAACACATTTTATAAAAATGACTATAGCAAATTCAAATTAATTGAAATTACTACATATTTTATGATTTGATGGGAAAAAGGAGAAAAAACCAATCAACACTATTCAAAAATAATTTATAATTCAAACACAACAGTTAACTTTGATCCTACACCTAATATGTTATAATCTAATTCTAATAATTGTCTTATACTAAAAAAATCTATCCCAATGTTCCTAACCTAAGCGTTTAATCTTATCTCTAACCTAATAAAATAAATATAACATATACCTAAATTATCCCTACTTTTTAACACAAATAAACAACATCACATGTAGCAATAATGAGCTGAAACTCAAAAACTAAGTAACGAAAACACTAAAACTGAAAATAAACACGAATAATTTAGACATTGTCATTCAGCCACCAATACCTAGATTGCACCATCTTAGCTCGATCAGCTTCAACGAATCTAGCAAATGAGTATTTCCACTGGAATTTTTGGTCTCGTGAACTCAAATTCGGAGGATATTTTATCTTCTTATCGGTGGCCCGTCGCTATATGTGTTATATGACTGGGACGCCGTCAGAATCAAAAACATATCGATTCATGTCCAAATACACGAATGCTTTTGGAGGAATGAAGCCAGTAGCGAGGCAAGTCGCAATATACCCGTCTGGAGAGTGGAACGGCTGTGAAATCCAAGGGTTTTCACTCACAGTTACAGATCTTGGGATATGATTCCGAAGAAGTTTCAATATGAAGATATCGACTCTCGTCACTTGAGCAGTTTGATAAATTCTTCTATTCGATGATCCGTCTCAGGCTTTGTGTACAAACCAGTGCATGCACGAAGACATTTCCTTTCAAAAACTCTTAATTTTTCCATAGTACTAACACTCTGGTTATACCAGATCTGACATTCATATGTCAAAACTGGTCTAACCAGGGTCTTGTAACAAATAACTTTGATCTTTTGATCAATGTATTTGAAATGAAAGAGTCTTCGTAGGGCCATGACTACTTTAAGTGCCTTACTGAGCATGATTTTCACATGTTCAGTATAGTACAGATACTGATCGAGATGAACACCGAGGTATCGAACATAGGATTTATGTGGAACCCGTTCTGAACTATCTTTGCCAGCCATGATGTGGAAATCTTTCCAGTTACGTTTCAGGTCTTGACTGACCCCCTGCAGCGTTGTCCGAAATAAAATTGTTTCACACTTCTGCGCATTGATTTTCATTCACCAATTGTCAGTGTACAGCTGCACATCATTGAACATTTTTTAAGATTGCTCTGAACTATTGTTGCTTTTCGGCCTGCCGTATAGATGATCAGATCATCAGCAACCGCTACCAATGATCGCGTTGGCAAGACGGTAAAATCAAAGCTGTTCAATAGCTTGCGAATGAATATGGAGAAGAGCAGAGGCGCAGTATCTGTTCTCTGCTGTAGACCTTGAATCCGCGCATTGTTGTCAGATTTCCGTCAGTTACAACAAACGATTTCGTGTCTGGAGAACTTGTCCTGAAGGAGTTTAAAAACTAGTCCATCCAACCACACCGTATCGAAAGCTTTCTCCATATCAATGAGACATGCTCCAACATATTCTAGATCATTTAGTTTTCAACAGATGTCTGAGGTTACTTTCGTTATTGCATGTGTGGTCGAATGCCTGGCACGAAAACCAAATTGGCAATCTGGCATCAACTCATGTTCCTCAATGTGGGCGTTTAATGCTCTGTTGAGTATCACTTGAAACACCTTGTTTATGTTAGGCAGCAAGCCGATTGGGCGATAGCTTTTAGGGCATGAAGATTCTTTTCCTTTCTTCAAGATCGGAAATACTTTAGCTTTTTTCCACTCATTTGGGAAATATGAATTGTTCAATATGCAATAATTCCTAATAGCAATCTCAGGCAAATTTCAGAGAACTACATTTGGAATACAATCAGTACGACATGATTTCTTGTTGTTAATTCCGCGAAATATGAAACACAAGTCTTCATAGCTGGCAAAATTTTCATTGAAATGAAGAATTGATTCACCGTTCAGGCTTGATTTGAAGTCGAAAACTTTTGCTTCAACGACCTCTGAAAATATTTCATTCCCTCTCTCAGGGTTTGGTAGATGAGCCAATTCAAAATGTGTTCTAATCATGGCAAGTTCATGCAATCCCTCACGTATAATCGTGTTTCCATTTCTATCCGGAGTCGTAATATCAATTTCGATACCAGCCCTATCGAGAAGACTTATCTCATCACTAGAGACTTCAAGATTCGATACCTTCACTCGAGACTTCTTACGGAATATGCTATTCACTTTCGCAAAAACGCCATCTGATGTATGAACGGACTAAATTCCGGACGTTCTTCAGATGTAATTTCAACAAAGCCAACGAGGGATGGTTGTAGTCCAAAAATCGTCGATAAATATTGTTGGCACGTGTGAGAAGGAGGCTTTTCAATCTTTTCAACCTTGCGATGGTTGTTGTTTCATATCCTTCCATATTGTTTCGATGTTTAATCTTGGGAACGACTTTCTCAATCATTTCCAACGTCAGCTTCTCTAACCGACAAATAGAGATCTATTTCATCGTTAGTTAAATTCCTGTCATTAGGAACTATTGAGCAAGAGTTGTCATCATCAGAAGCGGATCATTGCTTCTGGTACTCCTGGTTAAACTTTCCCCAGTCTGGTTTTTAGGTTTTTGTAAACATTTTTTTTACAAAGACCTACTAGTTTCGCGACCTGTCTATCCGTCTGTCCGTCCGTCTGTCCGTGAGTCACAGCAAGTTTCCTCAGAAAATATAGAAGCTGGAATGCTCAAACTTTGTGAAAAGGTCAGAAGTGATGGTCTCTCAAAATTTAAGGTCTAACCAAAAATTTAAAAATTGAATTGAATGAACTCTTAAAAATTTTTTTTAATCAAAGGTAGTCGAGTGGGGTGTCAAATGAAAGGTCTTGATTAGAACTTTTAGAATCTGAAATAAAAAAATCATTTTATGAATTAGGCGGTCCAGGGGAGGGCAAAATGTACCAAAAATGTGTGTCCCTCCCCCCCCCCCCTCGCAATTGGACACCTGTGAGCCGAAAAATCTGAAAATAATCACGAATGTGGGCCTTAATGAGTACAAGAGCAAAAAATACCTCAGAATTCGAAATTCACTCAACTTTATTAATAATAGTATGATTTGTAGATTTTACATTTTCACCCATAAAATCAAAGTGGTAGCTTTAAACTCTCTGAAATTTTGTAGTTATATGAACTGATATAAGATATTTCTGCTCACAAAATTTAATTGAGATCGAATGATAATCAAGGTATTTATAGCCATTTCGATTGTACGGAATTACAACAACAATAACACGTATTTATGGTTGATAAAAATTTCAAATTGACCAAGTAACTTTTATTTTCTTTCAATTTTCATAAAAATTTCAGGAATAGTGTTTAACTTGAATATGTTCAGTCGGCCGAGCATTCAGAAAAATCATTTAAGCTGGATGAAAAAGGCCGCTGCATTGTGCTTATGAAAGAAACTGTGTATCTTTTACAGAAATTTGAACGATTTCATATCCAAATACTGGATGAATAGTTCAAGTAACCGATTCACGCTATTAGAAAACTTGTTTCAAACCTTAGGATGTTTACAAAGACCTGCTGGTAGGAGCACTCTCCTGCTTACTCAACTTGTTTGAAATTCAACCGATGATTTTCATGTTGAACTGGAATGAGGAAGAAATCATCCCTTTGATGACTGATTTCCATTACGATTGCGTTATGGTCGCTATCATACGGAAGCACCTGCTGTTTCTGTTGAGAACTATTAACGCTGAATTCAAGTCTTGCGTCAGCAATGCAGAGGTCCAAATATGAATTTGTCCTAGGGTATGTTGGGAGCTCCGACCCATATAGATTGCACCTGTATTCAATTTGGTTCTCTGTTATCCACGATTTCAAGAATACATCTCTTGGATTATTGGTGGCGTTCAGCCATGATGTATGCTTGGCGTTCAGGTTACCAGCAAGAATATAATAAGTATGCAGCCTGTTCAATTCGAGTATTTCAAACAAGGAATTGAGCTCCTCCTTAAACTTGAGAACATTTTGACCAGTTGCATAGGCAAATATTACAAAGAAGTCATCCCCACCTGCCAGTGAGATTGTGATAGTGGACACTTCAAGAGATTCAAAGCTTTTGAATTCGACTTTTTCAATATTTTGGAAACGATAGGGTCTTCGAACCAATATCCCGGTGCCACCTCCCCCATCACCTTATCGTTTCTGACGAATTCAAAATGCTTGAATGTCATGGAGTGCCATGAATTGAGGTGGATTACAGTGAGAAGCATGATGTCAGGCTTTTGCTTAACAATGAATTCAAGGAGACAATCACGCCGATGTATAGTAACAATGGAGTTGACATTGATCGAGATGAGACGAATCCTATCATGGAAATGTGACTGGATGACAAATTATTTTGAGGCATTTGAAACCCCTAAACGATGAAAAACAAGATTAAATTTCGTATCTTGTTGATCGATTCTCTCCGATAAAGAATTTAATTGCTGGTAAATTTTGAGAAGCAACTCATTATTGCCACTTATATTGTTTGCATTATTTACCGCATTTTCTGCTGGTCCTCGACCGGCCAGTGCAAATTATACTCCGGGCTTGACGAAGTTCGGAGCTTAGACACTGCGGTGTAGTTGTGTTTGCTTTGGGACAAATTTTACTCTCGCATCTTGATATCGGGAGCATCCTCGATACGATGCCGGGTGACCAAAAACACCGCAGTTACAGAATAATTTCTCTTTTGGATCCGTCTGAGCCAATTTGCACTCACCGGGAATAAGCACGTCCTTGCATTTCACACATCGGTAATGCATGGCACAGTTGGCAGCCGAATACACTGGTTAACACCGATAACACTGGTTGACTTGTCTTTTCTGGAGGCGTTCCCACCTCATCACTCGGAGGTTTAAGTATCTTATCTGCTGAAGAGCACTTGGACTGCTCTTATTTGAAATCTGCACCAAATAAATGGTAAATTTTTTTTCTACCGTCGACCCTCTTGTCGCGAATGTTTTAACGGAGATAAACTCAATTTCTGGTGCTGCTTCCTTGAGCACCTGAAGAAGATCGACGGTATCTTCTCCGCAGTCCAAGCCGTTCAACAAAAAGGTCTCGTTCTTCTCACTTTTTGGGGTATATGTGAAGTGTGGAGCCTCCCCAGAGTTTAGAGTATTTTTTTGCTGATTTGAAATCAACCAGTGATTTTGTTCTGATAAATAACTTTTCGGCATTGATTCTTTTAATCTCGAAATTTGTTAATTTCTTTTCGGCTGCCAATAGCCGAACCATATCCTTTCCGCTTTGACCGAGCACATTAATTAGCGGATCTTTCTCTGCATTCTTGGCAACTTTTTGAGGAGGACCAGCAGAGCTGCTGGCTGGTTTCATCTCCTTATTTTTGTTTAAATAAGGGATAACATCATTATTTTGACTAACATCACCATCGGTACATTCGTCAACGTCCATTTCTCGTTGGAGTCCGTCCAGCGCTGCATAGTAGTTTTGGCTGTCGTTAGCGTCTCCAGCACTTAGTATTTCTTCAGGGATGACTTGTTTAACAGCTTTCTTCTGCTTAGGTTCCGTATTTGTTTGTCGTACCGGTTCTGCATCTTGAACTTGTACATATCTTCGAACGTTTTCAGTTGCAGTTCCAATTCCTGTATTTTAGCTTGAAGTTGACTCACTTCTTGTTTATCTTCGACTACTTGAGTCTTATGCGCACCATCTGCGGAGTCCTGGGTACTCGTGTGTCTTCGTTTATTGACGCTTGCCGCCAATTTCGCATTGTTATTCTCCCCCGGGCCCCCCAACGGAAGGAAGCCGTCGGGCTCCTCCATACAGCAGTCCCGAGGTAGTCTTCGGTTTATTTGCTTTTGTCGATTTATTGATTCCGTGGGTCGATGCCTTCGACGATAAATGCTTTTTGAATAAAATCAAAATTTGCTTTTGACTGGCTCGTAAGAAATTAATTCAATTTTTTGAAACTGACTTTTGTGAAAAATTAATTTTTAAAATTAATTACAAGAGCGATTAAAAACACGTCTACACGCAACGAGCGCTAGACGTAGAATAGTGCACGGACTGGTTGACCGATTGGGTACCATTCGTTGGCACGGCTCAGACTTCACGTCTGGAACCGATGAGAGGTCGGTTCAGATTTCCTTTGGGAAATCTCGACGTTCGTGTGCGAGTCAAAATCATTACAGCTTTTAGAGGTCATTAAATTATGAATTTATTTTTCATTTCAGTTTTCTTTTAACACTCTTGGGATCAAGTAAAGAGTATGCTAGTGAATTATTGACCCCTCATGAAGGCATAAAATTTTTAATGCTTTCGTGCCTTGCAGTGCTACCATTATTCACTTTTTATTTGTATTGCACCTTATAGAATTTTACTTTGACGTTTTGGAAATGAAGAAAACAATACCTACTTTTTTGGCAAGACAATTTTTACTGATTAAATTTTTTGCATACAATAAATAAAATTTTTTATCGTGAAATAAGATTTATTTGATTTTGACTGTACAAATAACAAAACAGAATAATTATTATTTTAAGCATAAATAGAATGAGAACAGAATATGTACGTGATTCAAGAATGTATGCACTACATCTACTGAAAAGATGAACCTTAAAACTATATCAAATAGGTTACATTAATTTAAGCAAACAAAAATAAAAATACAATATAATATTTTTGGTTCTTTTCTACATTATCTCCGAAATATCAAAATTTGACTGCTTTCAGACGCGCAAATTTGGATTTGTGTAACGTACATATTTCAATAGTGCATCATTCTCTTCACATACGAAAGGTTTGCGATGATGACAGGCAACATCGTGCCAATTAACACCATCCTTGTAGAATTGGTTAAGGACCGCCAAGCAGTTTTCAGGAGCACCTCCTTGTTGCAATTCACGGTTGTCGGGTTGTGGTTGACCAATGCCACCAGTTGGCGACCAGTCACCTTGTGACCTGTCGTTTGTTGGTCCTAATTTTTGGAGTACAGCAGTCCAGAACCATCCATTGACATTAACAGGTTGCAAGTCAGGACGTTCGCATCCTTTGAAGTCACAAAGACGTCCGCTGGTCCAGATGTATTTAACCTGAAAGACAAATGAAAAAGTGAGTCAATTTGGTTCACTCCATGGTTATGAATGTAGTTTAAACTTAATCCGAGTTTTTTTGTGAGTATGTTTTTAAGTTGGTCAAGCAGAACATTATTTCAGTACCTGTATTTTAATGAAATTGGAATTACATATTCTTTGCACAAAATATAAAAACGTTCTTTATCTTTGAATGAATTGCCGTTTACATGATTTTATAAACTGAATGGGAGTCTTCGCTATGCAAGCAAAAATTTACGGGAGCGGGTGTACCCGCATTTGATATAGTGAAACTAATTGTGGGTTCTGAACTCATTCGCTTCTCCTTGGATCCTACTAGCGATTAATATTTCTCGTACCTAGGCAAACTATTTCCAAGGACTTCAGTCATCGTCAATAGCCAAGCTTCAATTGGGATTGTAGCGCCATGCGGCAGAAATCCACAAAAATCATAGAAGCGGTTGATATATTCAAAATTTAAACCAAGTTGCAATGTTTACAATCCCGTAAGCGTTTTTACGTAATCATAGAGTATTTCAGCAGTTGGCAGAAAATACGGTTTCAATAATGCCCCAAAGTTTGCATTTATCAGTGTATTTTACGCAAAAATTGCTGGAAAATATGCATCTAAAATGAGCATAATATCGCTACTCTATAGTATTTCCAGTTCAATAAGTTTCTCCGCACAATCCATCTGTTTTCATTCAAGCAAAGTTTGATTTTCCCATCAAATTGAGAGAACGAGTCGCAATTTCTAAACGTTGTTTTGATCCGATTAAAAAACAATATTCAATATGGATAAACTTCCGCCGGAAAACTATTATTGTCGAACTCACTGTAGACCTTATCTATTTTGAACGATTGCAAAAATGCAAAGTGCAAAGACAATATCCGTGAGAAAGTTTTTACGTGCATAATCCGCTAATACTCGTATGCAGATATTGTGTACTGAAAGTACGAGCAGTATTACAATGTCAATAGATCAAGATGCAGAATACTAAGTAAAATATGAAATTTTCCAACAATATGCAAAAGATACATCCACTCGCAAGGCTTGGCCGGCGCGATCGGAAGTATGCAAACGCGTGCGCTAAGATCGTTCGGATCCATCTTATGTTTAATTTATGTTTCTCTTTTCGGTTACGACGCATCTTATTGAATATTTACGGCGAAGTGGTTCCGCCAGGTAAAATCCACGTAAGACAACGTCGCTCGAATGACTAATCTGCGATTAAGGTGGTTTCACTTTCTCCGTTCAAGTCTAAATAACGTTAATGAACAATCAACACCACACGATTTGACGGTTCAAGTTTGTGAATAGGTTTTGCAACCTGAACAGAGTCGCGATGGTAGCTGCCGGGGCCTACCACAAGGTTGTCTGTTGGGTCCTAATTAATTTATGATCATCGTTTACACCTGTCGCGAGGCACCAATCAGGTTTTCGCATTTGTCCGCCTTTTTTGGTAGCTGTTAATTTATTAATGATTGGATTGATGACAAACGATTTGAAATTAAAATAGAGTTGGTTCCGAGAATTATGTTATCATTACATAATTTTTTATTGAAAGAATTTCACTTACGTATTACTGTTGAACGGTTGAAGTGAATACTTAAATGAGGGAAAAGTTTGAATATTTTATAGAAACGTGCGGGCTTTGTCTGCCTTGCCTCGGCATGAAGTAATAGTTTCCCCGAAATCTCCTCATGGCCATTGAAATTGAAACTTATTATAGTTTAGTTTTGTAGTGCCTGGGATATACCTTTTGTTGGATAAATTGAATTTATAATGGTCCTACAAGGTGTTGAGAAACAGATGATAATAAATGAACAAAATTTTAGGTGGAACAATTCCAAAAAACAATACAATGGAGCTAAATATGTAATGAAGGTAGTAGCTGTGAAATTTACCTTGAAAAATATGTAACAGGATTGAAAAAAGATTTAAAATGAAAATATTACTTAGATAGTCCGGATACATGCTAATTCGGACCCTGTGATAAAGCGAACACTACCAAGAATATTGTTGTCGTTCCTCTTGTCCACTGGCTCTTGCAGAGGACTTCGTACATTGGATGGCAATCTGCACACCACATATGAGGAGACGAGGTTGGCTCTTCATTGAAGACCTATGTAAGCTGAAAAATTCTTTCAAAATAGAAGGTTGTCATCTTCTGGCTAACTTTTAAAAATGTTGCTTGGTTTGTCCAACCAACCACATGCTACAATCTTCAGGTGCTGTTTTTGTAGCATATGGTCGGTTGGGAACAGCACGACCAAGTAGTCAGGTGTTGTTTGTCTTTCTGCTTATATGGGCAGAAGAACACAATGGTGTGCATATTGCCAACCAAGGACGAAGTTCTCTGCAAGGGACAGACAAGAGGAATGACAAAAAATTCTTGTATAGATCGCAACATTGACGTTTTCATAGAAAATAACGCCATTTTTCTGCCCATATAAGCAGAGGAGAACCAACAACACCTCGCTACTTGATAGTGTTATTCCCAGCCCACCGCATGCAATAAAGACAGCTCCTGGAGAGTGTAGCATGTGGTTGATTGGACAAAGCCAAGAAACTTTTATAAAAGGTAGGCAGAAGATATATGCCAAAAAGACTGTTATATTTAACGTATCGATCACTTCCGTCATCGTCTTCAGAAATACTACATTGCAGAGCCATTGCAATTCATATTTATACATATAACTTTTTCCTTAACTACATAATTGCATTATTTTTCGCTTGAGTGTTTCTTAATATCCCGCAATAAACTTCATTAATCCCTTCGGTGCCCGTTTTCCCATTCATTGTGTTTTCGGTTGTCATTATTTTTGGAGCCTCCAGGATCATTCTCTTTTTGTAGTTGCGCTTCTCCCGCATCACTTTTGTGTGCTGGAATACGGCCAGAGACTACCCGTAGTCACCATAGTAGATCAACGCGGCCACCCCCAGGTAAGCAGGGCAGGTTTTCCATGGAAGTATGGGCAGACGTTGAGAGTAAGCTTATCAGAGGTAGTAATGGACGATTCCAGTGAAATTTTTAGGTGTTTCTGGGTCATCAAAAGTATGAACAAAGCAGCTACGGACTTCTTCAGCAAATGCGTGACTGAGCTCAGGGATGGATGGATAGCTTGTGACTTAAGCTCTTTGCGACTGAGGAAATTCCTTTCAAACCAAAATTTTGCATTTGGTTAACAGTCAGGAAGGTAGACTGACAACTATAGTTAAACTCCGGGTCGCAAAAGGGAAGAGTCTTTTTGATCCATGACCGACTAGCAATGCATAAGGAGCTGCTGCGTTTTTTAATGTAGCAGGAAGGAAACACACCTTGTTAGTAGGATGCGATGCCAATGTTAAATATTCGCTTTAGCGAACGAAAGAGATGAGTCCTTATACTTGTATGTCTTCATTATCGACAATAATATCTTTATATACAATAAAGGCAATACTAAAATGTTCATTTTACCAAGTTTGAACAACTATATAGAGTGAAAAGGTGAGTTCGATATTAGACTGATGAAAGGTAGTGGAGTTATAAATTTAGAGTATTGAAAATTTTCTAGTTTGAGATCTTTCTCAGACCGCAATTGTATACTGTTGAACCGTAACATGATGAAAGCAGCCCCACAGCTCTTCTGGAACTTAAAAAATGACTAGAGTAAATTAAGCTAGATATATTTATTTATTTATTTAAATCCATTTAACAGGCAGAAATCCAATCTCATAATATACTTACACAATTAAATATAGTTTAAAGTAAGACAGATTAATACAATAAAATCAAGCAGAAAAAAGTTAATTAATTATTTAAGAAATGAAGTTAGAGTCTGAATGAAAGTTTGAAAAAATTGAAAAAAATTTGAGTGGTAAGGAAACATTAATCACTATTCGCAAAAAGTAACGTCTTTAGTTTATTTTTAAAAACAAAGTAGGACGTGGATAGAGAACTAAGCTCGAGGCTGTTATGCTTTCTGGTGATTCGCGGCATAGTTGACTGAAAATATAAATCTGTCCGGGCGTACGGAACCTCGAGAATGTTATTAGACCAACTAGGACGTGCATACAGTCTGTAGTGCAAGTCTTCGCTTAGAGTGGAAGCAATTTGTTGGTGGTACAACTTATAAAGGAAACATTGATCTAAGAAGGTTCTACGGGACGGCAGAGAAGGGAGACGAAGTATGGATAGACGACACTCATAAGGCTCATAAGCTAAGTTGAATTTGAAGAACACAATACGGGTAAACTTACGCTGAACAGCTTCTAGTGAGTTCACAAGATGTAAATGTCTAGGAGATCACACTACTGAGCAGTAATCAAGAAGCGGGCGGACAAGACATGTGAACAAGCGAACAGCAGTAGCAATATTTGCAAATTTGTGCAAATGCCGCATAATAAAACCCGAAACTTTTGATGGCTTCGTAATTATGCTAAAAATATGGGCATCGAATTTAAGATTGGGGTCAAATATACACCAAGATCTTTACATGAATCTGCAGAGGAGAGAACAACAACACAAAGGGTGTAATTAAAAGTTAAAGGAACAATTTTTAAGGTAAAAGTCATTTTAAAACATTTGGAAACATTGAAGCGAAGGGAGTTTACATTACACCAGGTATAGAGGTTAAAAAGATCAATTTGGAGTTGCTGACAATCTTCAAGGGATCTAATTATTCGGAAAACCTTGAAATCATCAGCATACAGGAGACAAGAAGAGGAAATTACAGAGGGAAGATCATTGATAAACAGTACGAAAAGAAGAGGTCCAAGGATTGACCCTTGAGGGACCCCAGGTATAGGATTGAATGGAAAGGAGATTGTGCCATAGAGATTAACACGACATGAATGGGAGGATAGATACGATGAAATCCAAGAATGAAGCGAACCGGATATGCCAAGCAAAGCTGACTTTTGACAGAGGAGAACATGGTTCACAGAGTCAAAAGCTTTGGAGAAGTCCGTGAATATTGTATCAACTTGAAGCTGTTTATCTAAAGCTCTTGCAATATAATCTTCAAACTCAGTTAAGTTCGAAGAAGTTGAACGACCCTTCAAGAATCCATGTTGCTGTGGTGTGACAAATGAACTCAATGACTCAAGAAGCCTGTTGTATACAAGTCGTTCCAGCAGCTTAGAGAAACAGGATAGGAGTGATATGGGACGATAGTTTTTGAAGATAGGATCAACATTTGCATCTTTCCAGTACGTTGGAAAGGTGCCAGTACCAAGACTGAGATTGAATATAAGGGATAGAGGAAAACACAAAGAGGAACAAAGTGACTTTACAAATATATTAGGCAATCCATCGGGAGCAGGACTAACATTCAGATGGAGCAAGTTAATAAGGGATTCAACTTCAGAAGGATCAGTGGAATAGGATGTACTTGATGGTGAATAAGCTTGAATTGATTTTATGGGGGAGTGTAGTATATCAGAAGAGGAAAAAGTAGGGGAAAAATATTCTGAGCTTAAATATCAAAAATACTCATTAATAACGCCCAAACGAATGAAGAACTGGATAAAAGGATAGAAAATTCGAAAAAGGTATAAAAATAGCCTATATAGTCTTATATTAAGTAAAAAATGTCAAGAAATTTGCTCCTCTGTGATGAAATAAGAATTTGACGATTGATAGAAAGCTAATTTGGGAAATCTTCAATATCTAATATAACCATAAGCATATGTTTATAACTTTACAAAAGACTACTTAAGACTGCACAAACAATCAGATGCTCGGCAGGATTACTGCCAATCTATAGAAAAGTTAAGAATTCAGCGAAGAGCGTTACAATTTGCGCGGATAGCTAGGCTGCTATCAAGCCTCTTAGCTCGGTAGTAACATCCTCTAACATGGAATGGAAGACATTGTATGACTTAAGTGGTCCAATTGAAAAATTGACCATTTTCTCTTGGTATTGCTATATATCACTTAGGCGGTGATCTACAAAGGAAAATTAGTCACTTTAGTGAGTTACTTGCTGTATTTGCTTTTTGGAATAGGGATATGGTTCGATGAGTCCCGCTTAAGATACCTAGAATAAATGAAAAAACCTGATAATACAAAAAGATGACTAAAGAGAAAATGTTCAAAAGTTTAACTTAACTGGACTGCGAGAAATTGCCAAAATAGATATGTAAATATGGCCCAAAAGTATTTGACATACTTTCATATCTCTACGCTAGTGTCAATGTTCGTTGGCCTTGGGAACAGCCAAAAGAGCCCAATTTTAAGTTTGCAGTAATTGAGCAGGGACAGAACTTTTTTCACACTTTGCACATGACTTAAATTATCAGAAATTGCTGTCAACTCAAACACTATCCATAACATTAGCGTATCTCCTTTTTGATTAAAATTAAGCGGTTACGATACCTCTTATTTGTTTCCCCGAATTTTTGATGTAACGTGACCAATTTCAAGAGGAAAAATGGCAACAGAAGCTTGAAGCTAGTTGTTTGGCATTTTGTCACAGGAAGTGCTACGAAGCGGATCATTTTCTTGCAGCGAGAAGGAGCTTAACGCTAACGTTCAGGAGGAACTTAGTTCAGTTTGCTGGGTGTCTTGTCTGACGCTGTCAGCGCTGTACGACAGCCAAGATAGTGAGGTTACGGTCTTCAGCTTTTTACAATTTTGAGTCAGTCTACCTTAATTTACGTATTCCGTATTCTTTTCCTTCTTTTCTTAATTGTTGTTTAAATAAAAAACCTTATTAGGTATTTATTTGTTGTGTACGTCTCATATTTTTAAGGAAAAAAATTTGTTTTATTGAATATCGGAGCTGAAAGAACATTTACTCCAACTCCATTGACATACCCGATCGTAGTACATTGATAATTTTTACACTATTATTATTTTTTATTGAAGATTGTAAATAAGTTGTACCAGAAATGGTCAAAAAATTGTTCGATTCATAATAAATTGAACAGGTCACTAATTTAATATTGAGATGAAGTCATTTATATGGTTTATAATCATATAAAACTAAACATATTCATTTCAAAAAATAACAAAACGGATATAAATAATTAAATACTTGCGATGAATTGTGGGAAATAAAATTTTATCACGCGTGTTAAAGATAAGATGGCTGATTTGTCAAATAACACAAATATTTAAGAGTAACACAACAAAAATAAAGAATAGGAAACCTTGTAAAATTTAACATATATCGTTGGTTAATTAGTTAGACTCAGATGTAGATACAATTATTACTTCCACATGAAACGAAAAATACACTGATAAATTATTAAAAGAATTCAAATTTAGGCTTCACTTTTCTGAAAACCCCAACGGGTATGAGGTCCGCAAAGATGGCCAGGTAACTCCAGTTACCTAGCTATCGGGCTGTGGTTTTTTTTTGTCGTAGGGACTCTTGCCAGGATGGAGAATCCTTGCCACCAGGACCTTAGGCCGGCTGGGAGAGGTGCGAGGGGGCACTAATCCCAACAAGATACCCCACCTTTTGTCGTGGGTCACAAGTTTCCTTGTGAAGAACGAGGATGCCTGCTTGATAGCGTATAGGGGATAAGAAAAGTAGGCAGAAAAACAACACTAGACTTCTGGCCTTTCTGTTCTATATTGTACAGGCAATAAACCTCTTTAATTCGTGTATACGAAATAAATTGTAGTGTGACTTGGTGCTAGGGGAAAGAACGCGCCCAGGACAGCGCAGACGCTAAACAGTCAGCGTTTAGACGCAGCACTAGACCAGGTTGTTTTCAGCTGAGCATCTATCCTTGGCTCGCTTAAGCAGCATGACAGTACTGCAAATCCTAGACGGACATTTCCATCCATATTGAAATATTACAAATTTCGCTGAGCGATTTTTTAGCGAAAGTGTTTCTGCTCTGCTGTGAGCAAATGCGAGGAACGCAAAAAATACTCTACGAATAAATATACGCTGTGCGAGAACCAAAACATTCCATTGGTAGCTGGGGCATCCAGGAATTTTTGAGGGATTAGTGGCTACGCTTATGTTCCGCAATGGCCGCTTAAACATTCTAGGTGGAGATATGTATATTTTTCGAACAAACCCTGTACATAAAGCGAGTATAGATAAAATCGAACGAAAAGCTTCAGAGGCTGTTAAAAGAGCTTGTTGATTATTACTTGAAACTGATAGTAACTGAAAGGAAAAATGTTTAGACAAATTAATATTTTCCTAATAGCTTTGCAAGAAAGAATGAATTAACAGCAACACACACTAGTGCAAATGAAACGGGAGAAGCAAAAAATTGGATTGCATTCGCATTTTTGGAGAAAGTCATTGGAAATTTCTTTTTATGGAACCGAAAGATCAGTAACATATTAGCTTTGAAACATTGTGAGTCCTTGTTGGTCGTGAACCTGGTAGTATAGAACGCGGAAGCGAACAAAGCTCCTATGATTTCAATCAAAAATTGCAGATATTTTAGAGGTAAACCTACCAACTCTTTTACTCCTTTGGGTGTTTTCTGACGACTAAATAATAGCTAATACACAGTTGGACAAAATAATAGGTGTGAATCCCCAAAACTCGTAAAATAAAGAGAAACAAGTTGGGTAGACAAACCTACGCTCATGTTAGAAGGGTTTTATGTCCAAAATACAAAATGCAGTCACCAGCTACGAATAAAGCCAACAAACATGTCAAAGAGATGTGCACGCTTAAAAGAAAATATATTGTTTCTCTATCTTCAAGGGTCGGCATTTTGCTGCAAGCTAACAAAAATCTCTTAAATCATGTTTTCCAAAAAATATTTATGGTATTGATCTTATTTGAAAATTTCAAGAAGATCAAATCAAAACTGCAATGACTGATTCGATGGTAAGTCCATAAAATATCAAAATCGTATATTGTTGTTGTATTAGGAGAAATTTCAAATGGCTATAACTTTCGTGAATGTAATTCGATTTTCATCAAATTTGAAGACTACTTAAATATCGAATTTCATTCAATTTAAGGGCATCCATATGATTTTATTGACGAAAATGTGTTCATATATTTCTCCTTAAGACCAGTTTTGAAAATTTTTCATCAATACCTTTCATTTGAAAGCTTATATTTGAAGTTTTGAAAATTTTTCATCAAGACCTTTCATTTGAAAGGCTATATTTGATGAAGCTTTTTTATCGGAGGCCACTTTTGATATCCAATTTGATGTTTCTAGCTTATATCGTGCGCGAGAAAAATTGATGTGCCATACGGAAGGCTGGACGAAATTAGATAATATGTTCTGGAATCAAAAAACCAGTTCAGCAAGTGAATAGCACCCTTTTCGATTAAAATGGGGGAGTTTCCGCAGTAAAATTACTTGTTGGCAAATATTGCGCCATGTTTTCTTGTTCAGTCTTTAAAATTGAGGTGGACAATATAATAAGAGTGCGTGCGCTGATAAAAAAATTAAAGTGAATCAATTTAAAGAATAGTTTAGTTACAGAAGGTAAGATTTTGAGCAATTTAAACTAATTGAAGGTATAATTATAAAAAATTATAGCACTACAGCCCTTTTCGGGGCTTTGCTTAGAGATAGTTAGAGTATCTCATTATCACGATCGAATGTGTTGGCGCTCCACAAGGTGATATGGTCAGCATCACAGTTTGGCCGTGTGTCCGTCTACCCAGCTGCGATATGTTCTGATTTTTTAAACCTGTAAATATCATAGCTGAACGCGCTTATAGTCCGTCCGGAGAATCACTCGAACTAAATCTCGTTGCCGTCAACGAGAGTCGAATCAGGGACGTTCGGCTTACGGGATGAGTACTCAAACCACCTCGCGGACTACAGTATAATTATAACATTGTTATAATATTAGATGGGCTGCGAACCTCACTGTAGTGCAGAGAAGAGACGACTTAAACGTCAGCTTCAAGATGAAAAGAAAATCTAAAGTTTATTTCTCCATCAATAAAACGTTCTGAACATTTTGTTACAGATGCCCTCAAATCGGGAAATCCATTCGAACGCGTGGTTCCCCTTAAAAAAACTTCACAAGTGACCGACAATCGTGTTCTTACATTAGCTAACCGCGACCTTTTCAAATCATCCAGGACAATTGCAAGTGAAATTGGGTATATTGTTTCATCACGAACCGTTCGACGGCAATGAGTATACGCAAAATTATCTGATAGGATTGCCCGAAAAATGGTTCCAAGAAAATAATATGGACGTTCTTGAGTGACCAAGTTAATCCCCAGACCTCAATCCTATTGAGAATACCTGGGGTGAATTTAAACGAGGAGTTGCAAAGATGGGTTGCCAAAACAAAACCCAATTATGGGAGGGTGTTCAAAAAGTTTGGTACAATACGAGGGTCATTCAACAAGTACTTAGCCTTACCGCCCGATGGCGCTGCTATTACAAAAGAGTTTTAACATCGTGCAATACATTCTTTTAGCAAAGTTTTAGTCAATTCCCTTCATTAGTTTTGTTTTGATAGCCTTTGGAAGCGAGCGTGTCGGTCGGTTGTACAAAAATGGAAAAAAAACAATATGGTTCAGTGATTAGATTTTTGTTTTTGAAAGGAAAAAGCGCAGCGGAATCAAAGATCGCTTGGATGCTGTGTGCGGTGACTCTTCTCCTTCGATGGCGACCATCAAGAATTGGTTCAACGAGTTTGTTCGTGGCCGCACGTCGGTTTTTGATGAGCCACGCCCAGGTGCCCCGAAAACGGCTGCTACGGAGGAAAACGTTAAAAAAATCCACGATCTCGCATTGGCAGACCGTCGATTGAAGGTTCGCGAGATAGCTGAGACTGTGGGTATCGCAGAAGGAACGGTGCATCATATTCTACATGAAGAATTGGGCATGAGAAAGCTGTCGGCGCGATGGGTGCCGCGTTTGCTCACACCGGAAAACAAACGCAACCGTGAGGCCAAATCGGCGGCGTGTTTGGCGCTGTTTCAGCGCAATCCGGTGGAGTTCTTGCGTCGTTTTGTGACCGTCGACGAAACATGGATTCACTGGTACACACCAGAGACCAAAGAACAGTCGAAACAGTGGACTTCACCCGGCGAATGTGCTCCGAAGAAGGCGAAGACTGTTCGATCAGCCGGAAAGGTGATGGCCACCGTTTTCTGGGATTCACAAGGTGCGATTCACATCGAGTAAAACAATTACGAAACGCTACTATGCAGACTTATTGGATCGATTTGACATCGAATTGAAGAAAAAGCGGCCCTGCTTGGCGAAGAAAAAAGTGCTGTTCAACCACGACAACGCGCCGGCTCACACCGTCGCCATGGCCAAATTGGTCGAATTGCGCTACGAATTGCTGCCCCATCCACCGTACTCTCAAGATTTGGCCCTCTGTGACTACTTTTTGTTTCGAAACCGCAAAAAATCATTCGCCAGGAATAGATTTGGGTCGAATGAACAGGTCATCGCCGCCACGGAGGCCTATTTTGCAGCCCTCGAGAAAATGTATTTTTTGGACGGGTTGAAAAAGTTAGAGCATCGCTAGGCCAAGTGTCTCGAGCGTGAAAGAGATTATGTGGAAAAATAAATTGCCGCCTTTCCAAAATTTTCGTTTTTCTTCTGTAGGCTAAGTACTTATTGAATGACCCTCGTATTCCTGTAGAAACTTGTAGGAAATTGATATCGCCTACGCCCGGAAGAATCAAAAAAAGTCCTAAGAATAATGTTGGTATTCAAGGTATTAGATACGTTTTAACTAATTTTGTGTAAAAATAGCTTTTTCGATCGTGATGAAAATAATATTTTTTTTTTAACAGGACGTTAATCAGCTGGGAGAAAATTACCCAGAACATAGTAGTCTTTGAGAAAGACCGCCTTAAGGCAGTCAAGGTGAGGCTATCTACTTCCGTATATGAGCCAAATAGGAAATTATACTCAAACAAAATTTCAAATGTTCCATGATAATTTACTGCTTCTCTTTATAACATGAGTTAACTAACAGCAGGAACATATTGTAGTATTTGTGGCTTTGGATAGGATTAGAATGCAGTTTTTGAGCGTACTCCAGTTGTGTTGTGGGTATCTTGAACGAGAGTAAGCTAAGCCCCAATCCTGCTGGGTGCGGGGCTAATTGCTACATTATGCCAATCCCTATTATTGGTGACATCGTGTGGGGTTTTCGGTCTCCCATCGGACGCCTCCTCAGGTAGCAGATAGAGGGTGCCCTAACCGGCTAACCAGCGGGTATGTGGGAAATAAAATACCATTCGTGGACCAAACCCGACTAAGTCAAAGCGCTGACAACGCTCCACTGCGTATTTACTTGTCATGGAACCAGGAGAACAGCCTCGCATCAGATTGGATAAACGGCAACGACTATCACAACGATTAAAGGACTATTCTCTTGGAACTTGGACCGTTCGATCATTGAACAGACCAGGCGCACTGTGAAGTTGTCACAGTGCGGATGAAATAAAGAAATATAAAATCAACATCCTCGCAGTGCAAGAAACCAGATGGCACGGTTAAGACATATTTGACATGCGAACGCGCACGGAGTTTAAAAGCAGAAAACTGCAAGAAAGCCATGAGTTTGGAGTGACTTTCATTGTTGACAGCACATTCAAACAAATTATCACCCACTTTAAGCCCATTAACGAAAGGCTCTGTGCGATTCATATCAATATCAAATTTTTTAATGTCTGGATGGTCAACTGTCACCCGCCCACAGAAGACAAGGAAGAGGAAATCAAGTTCGAATTTTACAGCAGCCTAGAATGCACTTTTGATGCATTGCCACCAAACGACATTAAAATTGTTCTGGGTGATTTCAATGCAAAAATCGGCCGAGAAACGGCATATAGAGGAACAACAGGAGGACACAGCCTCTATGCAGAGACCAGCAACAATGGACAACGGCTGATAGGCTTTGCCAATAGTAGATGTTTCACAGTAAGCTTCACACGCTTTCCACATCGAGACATTCATAAGAGAACGTAGGCATCCCTAGACGGTCACACATTCAACAAGATCGACCATGTTCTCATACAAAAACGAACAGCTACCAGCATTCTCGACACGCACTCGTTCTGCGGCGCTATCTGTGATTCAAACCACTACCAATAAGGGTCAAGTTCCGATGCCGCATCCCCAAGAGCTGTAAACAAGGAGCATTAGTTACTCTACCAGATATTCAAGCTTAATGATAGCTCAGTAACGTCCACATACATGTCAGTGCTGGAAAATCGCATTAACATATCCCCGCAGGTGGGAATAAGTAATGATGACATCAAAACCACGTGGAAGACAGTAAGAGATGTGGTGACAGAAAAAACCGATGAGGTCTTGGGGTACCAGGCAAAGAAACGTTGGAACCACTGGCACGACGAAGAATGTAAGGAAGCGATTAAAAAACGGAACCAAGCGTACAAAGAATACATCCAGTGACCAAACCGGGCAAAAGAAGAACAATATAAAAGCCTTTGACGTCAAGCTGAAGAAAAGTACCGAAGAAAGAAACGACTGACAATCAACACCAAGATCCAAACGATAAACGAAAACATTACCCTACATGATCGACATATGTCTCTATTAAACAACTAAGAGACGGCTTCAACCCACAAACAAGTCTCTGCAAAACTGCAGGGGAGGCCAAGGAGGGTTGTGACAGGAAAGATTTTCGACATGCTCAATTTCTCGGAGCTTATGATAGCTAGAGAGCAAGCAACACTGAACATTTATTGCTTTTTCCACGCGTGAGTAGATGTTAGTGTGTGCCGACCGGCAGTGCAAGCGGTAGTATCAATACGACATTGATAAATAATTCAGTGTTTTAGTATTTGATTACGTGTTATTATTCTGTGGTTTGATATTTTTACTGATATGCAGTGTCTTTTCTAGTTTCATACCTTAATTTTGCTTTTTGGGTTTGCCTCATGTTTGTTAGGTTATGCGCCAATATTTTGATCGAAGCATGTTATGTTTCAGCCAGGAGAGTTGTGAAAGCTTGTCACACTCTTGTTACAAATCTTCTGTTTTGCGGCAATATATGTTGTGACGGAGGTTTGTATGCTTTACCTTCCTTTTTTAATTTTTATGTATTACTTTAGAATGCCAAATAAATATATTAGAAAAACTAATAGAGCTACGTCTAGTATCTAAATACATGAACTAGCTTATGAGGAGGTTATATTACGTGGAAACAGTCTTAGAAATGCTGCCTCCTCTGACGGTTTGGTCTACATGTCACTCCAAAGGTATATCAAGAAGAAAAAGCTTATAAGACTAGTGAAATCGACGAAATACCATCTATTGAGTATTGCAGTCCAACCGTCTTCACCAAAGATTAAGAGAATTTACTATGCGAGTGTTTGTTGACTTGTGCGGCTTCAAATGATGTCCTCAATACTAAAGAAACGAGAAGCTTGGCGTACAAGTTAGCACAAAAGTATAATAAGAAGTTTCCAGCGTCTTGGAAAGCCAAGGAAATGGCTGGAGAGGTATGGCTTAAGCTATTTATGAAACGACATCCAATTTTATCACTAAGATTGCCTCAAACAACAAGTATAGCATGGGCAATGAGCTTCAATCAAACAAATGTGGCCACATTTTTCGCCAATTATACATGTGTCTTAAACAAGCATAAACTTTCTAGAAAATATATTTGGAATGTTAACGAGACAGGCATAACGACTGTCAAAACCGGATGGGGTTATTGCAAGACGTGGAGAAGAGCAAGCTAGTGCGGAGAGAGGAACTTTCGTCACGCTGGCCTTAGCTGGAAACGCTATAGGAAACTACATACCGCCTATGTTTATCTTCCCTCGCCAAATATCAGGATCATTTTATTCGAGATGACCCCACTGGATCTATTCGAACTGCCAATGGCTTAGGGTGGGTGCAAGAGGATGCTTTTTACACTTTTCTGGAGCACTTCAAGAATCATGTGAGACCATCAAAAGAACAAAAAGCTTTGTTATTACGAGACAATCATTCATCATACATGGTATTAAAAAATATTGAGTTTTGCAGAAAAAATGGCATAACCTTACTAATGCTTCCCCCGCATTGTACTCACAAACTAATACTGCAAGTGATAATTGGATGCGCTCAAATGCTGGGAAAGCCATGTCCATGTACGATATCCCTTCAATAGCAAAAACTGCTATTGACGTAGCAATCACGGCAAGGAACATGAGCTCTGGTTTTGCAGCTACAGGAACTTGGCGTGTTAATACAAATATTTTTTCCGAAGCTGACCTCATCCCGAGTCAAGTTACTGATCGGGTTTTGACAAATCCAATGGCAGACAGAGAATCGAATGCAAATTAAGAAGAAAGAACAGTTACTCCAAACATAATTGTTGATGAAGAAGAATGATTTATGACTCCTTCCGGCAGTCAGTCTACACTGATGAATGATGTTATGCAATCCGAAAACACAAATCAGGTTGTTTCTGCATTTAGCAATCGTAACCCCCTGCATGAGAGCTTTGAATCAGTTGCTTCTAAATCTAATGATCCACAGCACGTAGACTCACGATTCTGTTGTCTCCATATTTTCACTGGAAGCACTCAGGCCATTGCCAAAAGCACCTCCAAGAAAAGGCAACCAACCAAACAGACGTAAGATCGAATTCACTTTTCGCCCATCAAAAATGAAACTGCTGCCATAGTAGCCAGTAGAAAAGTAAAAAGCGTGAAAAACGGGGTTTGAGTGAGGATAAGAAACTAAGACCAAGAAAATAAAAGAAAAGAAAACGCAAACAAATAAAAAGCAAAATATAAGTGATGATGAAAAGGAGGAAGACTGTTTCTGTTTGCCTAGAGCCCTTGCCAACAATAGATTAAAAGAGAAATGGGTTCAGTGCATAGAATGCAGAGGATGGTCTCATGAAGCTTGCACTAGAGGTGCACTCCAATATGTTTGTCATAATTGCATGTCGGGCTAGACGACTCTAACCGCAAAACTTGACACCTTACTTAGAGGTAATTTTTATAATGATTGAAGTTGATTGATTATAATATAAAATTTCTATTTGGTATCTGTAATTTATTAAAATAAATAAAATAAGTGTATGTTAATTATAAGCACCTAATAAAGTTCCTTTCTTTTTTCAAAAATAGTGTTTTATTTTAATTTCTGATTTATTGAAATATCTGTCACAACTCACCATGAATCCAGTCATAACTCACCTCGGTACTAGGAGGGTTGTGACGATAACAACATCTTTAGTTAAGCCAATTGCCTCATAGATCTTACTATTTTCTTTTACCTTTATATAAAATTCAGATAGCGTATTTAAGTAGCTTTCTCCCACAAAAGAGCTTATAGACGTACGACTAATATTGGATGACTTACGTGAGTCATTCAACAAGTACTTAGCCTCACTGCCTAATGACGCTGCTATTACAAAAGAGTTTTACCATCGTGCCGTACATTCAACAAAACTAATGAAGGGTATTGACTGAAACTTTGACAGTAGGCTACTAAAAGAATGTACTGCACGATGGTAAAATTCTTTTGTGATAGCAGCGTCATTGGGCGGTCAGGCTAAGTACTTGTTGAATGACCCACGTATGTTGGTTAACGTGAAAATTGTCACGACCCTCCTCAGTCTCCTCTACAAGGAACAATTATAGGCAACCCAGTCGATATTAAAAACAGATGGCTGCAATATTTCCAGAAGCTATTCAAAGCGTTCCCAACAACGACTGAAGCTTTGATCATTCCAGAAGTAGGGCAAGAGTTTCCAGTCTCACCACCAATCAGAGACGAGGTACAGGCGGCAGTACGGGACCTAAAAAAATAAGGCTCCTGGAATAGATGGAATACCACCAGAACTGCTCTGGAGCGGGAGCCCCTATCTAAATAACCTTCTGCATCGACTAATATGCAGAATATGGTCAGAGGAGCAGCTACCAGAGGACTGGTGGAAAAGTATAATGTCCTGTACACAAAAAGGCTTATTCCCGTTTTTGTGTACAGGACATATACTTTTTTGTGAAAATTATAGAGGCATTGCTCTACTGTGAACGTCTGATAAGGTGCTGTCCAAAATAATAGAAAGAAAATTAAAACCATACTATACAAATATTATAGGAGAGTATGAGGGAGGCTTTTAAAGTGAACGGTCTACAATAGACCAAATATTCTCAGTTAAGTAGGTGCTTGAAAGGTGCTGGAAGTATAACATTGGTGAAGACCAACTCTTTGTAGACTTCAAGCAAGTATACGACAGTGTCAACTTGAATGCGTGGTAGAATATAATTTTTGACTTTGGCATCCCAACAAGACTACAAGGTGCTTTCGAAAATAAACGAAGCTTTGTCATAAAAATAGTTTGGTGGCGCCATCTGTGAATGAGATAGTGCGTTGGAAAGCTACATCCCTTCCTGACATCCAGTGAGAGTTTCGTGGAAGCGAAGTTATTGCGTCTAAAGTGACAGTATGTTTGTGTCATCGGTACAAAAATGAGTTTCGAACAAAGAGCTAATACGTTCACCGAAATATTTGAATTGATGAAAAAAGCTTATGGCAATCGTCTATCTCGTGCAAGAGTTCATGAGTGGTTTACACATTTCAGAGATGGTCGTGAGGACATAAATGATGATTTTCCAAAATAAATGAGGTTTTTGTCATAAAAATCCACTCTTGTGACTGATTTTTAGAGTTCTGTAAAATAATTTTACAAAACCCCTTCGAAAATCGCGTCCTGTCTGTCCGTCCGTCCGTCCGTCCGTGTGTCACAGCACTTTTTCTCGTAAACTACTAAAGTTAGAAACATCAAATTTTGTATGCAGGTGTAAAATGATGCTCCCTTCAAAGTTCAACTACAAAAAAAAATTATAAAGTAAGTAAGGGGGGTCTCCGCATATAGGGGAGTGGCCCCCGAAAAAAATTTAATCAAAGGTAGCCGATATGGGTATCAAATGAAAGTTCTTGATAAGGATATTTCAAAACAGGTCTTTATTTTACACTTTTTGCTTCGGGCGGGGGCGCACAGGGAGGGGAAATACACGAAAAATTTGTGACATCCCCCCCCCCTGCGATTGGACACCTGTGATCCGAAAAATTTGAAAAAAATTATGGAGGTAGGTGTTTATGAGTACAAGAACAAAAAATACCTTAGAGGTTAAAGTTCGCTCAACTTTATTAATAATAGTATGATATTCGAATTTCACGTTTTCCCCAATAAAATCGTATAGATACACTTAAACTTAACAAAATTCGATTGTAAGTTTGATGAAAATCGAATGATATACACGGAAGCTATAGCCATTTGAAATTTCTTCAATTACAACAACAATAACACATGATTTTGGTATTTTATGGACTTTCCATCGAAGCAGTCACTGCAGTTTTGACTTGATCTTTTTGAAATTTTCAAATAAGATCAATAACATTAATAATTTTGGGAATTCGTAATTTTAGTGATTTTTTCTTGGTTTGCAACAAAACGGCGACCGTTGAAAACAGAAAAACAATGGATTTACTTTCAAACGTGCAACATCCCTTTGACATATTTATTGATTTTATTCGTTGCTGATGACTGCATTTTTGAGAAGTTGAGTACAAAACCCTTCTGACACGAGCGTAGGTTTGTCTACCCAACTTGTTTGAGTAGAAATCGCATTTTAACCATCAATCACTCACCGTGATCGCCTAATATAGTTCCCTATGACTTCTGCCTATTCGAAAAATTGCATTTGGTCATGAAAGGAAACCGCTTTGCGTCCGTAGAGAGCATCCAAAAAGCTTGTACCGACATCCTGAAGGACATTCCTGTCAATGGCCTGAAACACTCTTTCGAAAAGCTTTTGAATCGCGAAAAACAGTGTATCGAGGCCCGAGGAGACTATTTTGAATAAATAAACTTAAATTTATCAGAACAAAGCTCCTCTCGTTCCTATTTTAGCTCAGTCTCGTTTATTTTGGAACGCACCTTGTAGTCCACATGGTCAAAGTCACGATGCTAAGCACAGAGTCCCAGGTCAAGGAAAACGGTGAACCAATGGAAAGCTTTATATCCGAATCAGGCTTAGAACAAGGGGATGGACATGCCCCTGTGTTCTTTAATATTGCGCTGGAACACGTCATCAGGAAGACATAAGGTGAAAGCCCGGGTGCACTAATGTTCAAGTCCACACAATTGGTAGCATATGGCGATGACGTCAATAATATTGCACGTTCAATCTGAGATGCCAAAGGAGCATTTCTGTGTCTAGCATCTGCAGCAAACTGAATTTGTCTACGAGTTGATGAAACTAAAACTAAATTCATGACTTAAACGAGGAAGAAAACTCCTGTTCGACAAAACTTGACCAAAGGCGACTACAACCTTAAAAGTGGGGATAACTTTGTGTTACCTGAATAAAAGAGGCACCGAAAAGGACGAATTGGACGCCGCATAAACGCCACAAATAAAGCATATTACTCCGTACTTCTCAATTTAGGGTCCAGAGTTGTGCACAGGCAAAATAAGCTCAGCATTTATAAAACACTAGTTAAACCTGTGCTGTTATATTTCTGTAAGTGAAACGTGGACACTGACGAGCGAATCCGAAAAGGCAGAGGACGTATTTGAACGCGAATTGCTCGGGAAAATCGACGGCCCAGTGAAACAAGGAATAGAGTGGAGATTACGTCAAAACGATGAGTTGTATAAACTATTTGACGATCCACCTGTTTTCTCTTGTTACGTAAATTGCAATGGGCGGGCCATTTATAAAAAATGAAAGAAACCCACTACCCAAAAGAACATTGACGGGTAGACACAAGGTAGACGTCCAGCGGAAAGACAAAGGACTCGATGAGAAGGCACAATAGAAGCTGACAGCAGATCCTTGTTGGGAGTAAGCAACTGGCGGACAAGGTCGCCGAACCGTGATGATTGGAGGAAATTAATCCTGGAGGCCAAGGCCGGGCTTTCTCTTATAAGACTATTTGGACAGAGCATTCCTGCTTAATGAGGCCACCACACTGCTTGATAATGACAAATTTTCCCGAAAAAATATATAAGATAGAGCTACCTAATATTCACAAAATTTACGAAGCAAAATAAATTGAAAGTCCAGAAAGTAAATATTTTTTTAATGTGATGTTCATGGAAGATTTTTTAATTTCATCGAAGGAAGTCACCTGAAAGGTCTTCTAGAGAGAGAGAGATAAGAATGACAAATTTTGGAAAATTCTTGCTTTGTTATAGAGTTCAAGATTATAGAGTCATACCTTTGGGTAAATGAATAAAATGTTTGTATAACCCAAATCATCCAGAAGTTCTTAACTTTTCATTTGTGAAGAATCTGTTTGCAAGATCTGAGAGCAAGACTTTTGCGCAGTAAGGCCAGACATGTGAGAGCAGGGTCTATTATTTCTATCTATGGTGAAACATTGACAATAAATAGTCACGTTACATATGCAGCAAATTGTAGGTGCTAGGCTCAAAGTCTTCTCTGTTTTGGAAAATAAAGTCCCTTATTTCTTGAATTTTCCAGTCGTGCTAGCAAGAAAAGTTTTTAAAATAATGCATTGCTTAGTTTTTCTAACTAGGTAAATGGCTGAAGCTGTTTTAAATCTGTTTCATACTAGCATGTTAAATGGTTCAGTCAAATTTGGCCCATTTTTATCGTATTGAATTGACTTCCTAAAAATTCACAATTCTTTTTAAAGTTCACAATAGTTGCGAAGAAAAACGGAAAATTTAAAATATTTATCTTATTTTTTTGCAACTTTATGCTATTATTTTTCTAGAATAATGATAGCTAAATAGTTGGTTTGAGGGCAGAGGTTAATTATCAATTTTTAAAACTCAGATTCCTTACACAAGTAAGATTGCTTCCAGTTTTTTTAAAAAACGTTCTGTCTTCTAAAAAATATAGAACTTCAAATCAGAAGTAATTGTATTAAGGTTATAAAAACGAAATACGTCCAACCAGCATTATTTCATCGAATGCAAGCAATGCAATAGTCATTATCATTAAATCAGTTTCCCAACCATTGAAATTTATTTAGTATGTCGGCGAAATATAAAAACTACAGATTTTTTTCACCATCTCTATGCACATAAATGTTAGTATGCCTATTCTACTTAATGAAGATGGTCAGGGACTTGAAAAAAGCGGTTGAAGAAAACGAAGAAGAAGCAAATAGCATTTAAAAAGTTCACTTCACAATACGTTGGGTTGAATATCGATTTATCTATTGCACCACATCATACTGTGTCATAATGCTAAAACAATACTAATTTTTTATTGGAAATTTTTCAATAGATTAAAATCCAATTTTTTTGCACTTTCCATCGTCCAAAACCTAGTTCAAACTATCTATAAGAAGCTTAAAAATAAGAGTAACAACAATCCGTTTTTTTGGTTTGCAGTTTTGACTATGCTAAAGGCCAAGCTATGGAATCGTCAGTCAAAGTACATTTTACGTAAAACAGTACATTGGCCTTTATAATTTGTTCACACAATAGTCAGCAAAAGATAAAATATTCAAAAATTAGACAATGTTCTTTTCAAAGGTGGGATCTTACTAAATTTTCTCATGGACAAAATACATGAATAGGAAATATTGTACTTACATTTTCGTTCACAAGACGACTTTTGATCCATTCGTTCTCGCTGCTTGTTTCCAAGGATATGGAGTCCATGCAGCGCTTTCGGCAATAGTTACGAGCACCTAACCAATCTTCTTCGACTCCTTTTAGAGCTGGATCCCTCCACGACAAGAAATACCTGGGGAAGAAATAAAATCGATTCTCGTATTTTTTTCATATCAAAATAAATTTTCCAGATATATTAACCATTTTAAATTCTCTTAAATTGTATCGTTCTCATTAGGGAAGATGCCAACTTACCCTTTTCCATCGGGCGTCCTTTCATGGATAACTCGTTGAGCACAGAGTGCTGGTACAGGCGGATCCAAGACTCTTCCATTGGAAAATTGTGCGACACCGAGACTCAGCACACCAAACAAACACAAACCTGCTACGAACGCTTTCATGATCACTTTTGTTCTGTTATTATTCAAATAGAAAATTTCACTTTTCACTTATTATTCGCAGCACGTTTAAGTGCGAATTAATAACTAACGAACTTCGCACAATTCAATAGACAATCCTATAGGCGCGCACTTTTCTAGTCGAGTTCGTTATCGCTCTTATCGATCGATAGAGGCGAAGACGATATTTATATCCAACGGATTCGGGAGACAAAATGAAAATGAAATCCCAAGATAAATGTTAACTGGCAAAAAATTCCGAACAACTTACCCTTATATATTGAAAATGAGAATATCGATGGCCTGGTGGGAGTCACGGCTAATGGTTGTATGGCGGGAATGCTATCGTTTCAGTTGCGCTTCCAAGTAAAAAACAAAAATGAAGATCATGTTGGCTCGTATGTGGCAGAATAGAGGTGGCGACTGTGATTGTTAAAAAATGTTGGAAAAAATGAAGAATCAGAAATTTTGTGGTCATGGCAGTGCCATTAATTTCAATATTCAACGTACCTTGCCTACTAGATCAGATAGAAACTACCATGATCGTCGTTGATGTTAACGTCCATGAAAATTGCATTGTTCATCGCTTTAATGATGTTTGAATGATCATGATCTTGGTTGCCATTTCCCTTTTCAGCCGAAGATCCCTTGAAGGAAGTCTTTCTTCTCATTTCTTATCGGTTGGCCGATCTTCATGTGTGTCGTGCATTGTTAGGTAACTGAGCTATGATTGATTGACATAAGTCGCATCTGGACCAGAAAAAAAAAGATGATTACCTAACCAACTGAACATTAAACATTTTTTCTTCGAATCGGTGTGCTTAAATATTTGGCTCGGCTAAAATTCACTGAATACTTACTTTATTCGAAATAAATTCAACAAAACTAATGTATACATTTCGAGTACAGAACAAAATTTCAACTAAAAAAAGAAATGTTTTAAATGCGGTGCATTTCAAGCATGGTAATTTGTTACAACTTATTGGTAGATAAGTGTAAGGAATGCTAATGCCATAAGAAGAAATATATTTATTTAATTTGAGTCTTATTAAACCGAATTTCGTTAGGAATTGAAGACGAAACTAAATTTAAAGCAATAATTTGTTCATTGAAGTTATAGCCCCTTCACAGATTTATTTAAGTTAATAGCCCAGTCATATTAGGGCTTTCACCTCGGAATGAAAGATAATAAGCTGCAAATTGGTATGAACCTTTGTTTTGTCATTCTAAATGTTGTCTCAAAAGTCTAAATCGTTATCGTGTTCGCGTCTCAAGATATTCAAGGTCAAAGGTCACAAAAATCGGTTTTTCGCGAATATCTGGCTTCCTATCGGTTAAATGAGATTTGCATTTATTATAAAAGTTGTAGGCTATAAAATTCCCTACAACTTTTGTTTAAACTTTTTTTTCATACGACCAACCGTTTTGAAGGTAGAGCGCGAAGAGTGCACATCGTACAGTCATATACGGCCTAATGCAAGGTCAAGCGTGAGTTATGGTTATCAGTACGTTATAAAGTCAATTATTTACTTGGAAATTATAATTATTAAACAATGCCTATTATTTATGTACTAACTATTAATTATTTATATTTAATTAAAGTAAGTAACTTGATTATTTATATATAATTATTCATATTTAACTATTTGACAAAACAAAGGTTCATACCAATTTGCAGCTTATTATCTTTCATTCCGAGGTTGACCCCTTTTTTTACCTAATATGACTGGGCTATACAACTTTTCAAAAACTTTGGTGAAAGTTGGAGCCGAATTGCGACCTCTAACGTGGTCAACAATCTCGTTATATACATACACACATATACAGATATATCCATATATATGCATATATATATACATATGTGTATATATATAGATATATATATATATATATATATATATATATATATATATATATATATATAGATTTGACATCCATGTGTCAAAACTGGTGTAACCAGGGTCTTGTAACAGACAACTTTGACCTTTTGATCAATGAATCTGAAATGAAAGAGTCTTCGTAGGGCGATGACTACTCTTTGTGCCTTACTGATCATGATTTTGGCATGTTCAGTGTGGTACAGATACTGATCGAGATGAACACCGAGGTATCGAACACAGGATTTATGTGTAACCCGTTCTGAACTACTCTCGCCAGCCATGACGTAAAAATCCTTCCAATTACATTTCAACTCTTGACTGACCCTCTGCAGCGTTGTCCGAGACAAAATTGTTTCGCACTTCTGCGCATTGACTTTCATTCGCCAATTGTCGGTGTAGAGCTTCACATCATTGAACATTTTTTGAAGATTGCTCTGAGCTATTGTAGCTTTTCGATATAGATAAACAGATCATCAGCAAACGCTATGAATGATCACGTTGGCGAGACGTTAAAATCAAAGCCGTTCAATAGCTTGCGAATGAATATTGAGAATAACAGAGGGGCAGTAACTGTTCCCTGCTGTAAACATTTATGACCTTGAAGTCGCACATTGTCGTCAGATTTTCATCAGTTACAACAAATGATTTCCCGTGTAACATATTGCACATCATGGTGACAAGGTGTCTGGGGAACCTGTCCTCAAGGAGTTTAAAAACTAGTACTTCTAACCACAGCGTCATTGTCCTCATCTTGTCGGTTCCTACGGTGATTGCTTCTCACGCATCCTTTTGATTCGTTCTTTCTGCAGTTTTTGATCGCAGATGATGTCGTTGTGGAGCAACCGTGCACCTACGGAGTGGTATCGGGAACTTCGTCGAGCCTAACTAAACTAATTTGAGCTGTTTTAATCTAACTTAAGGAAATTTAAAATCTACTCTATTGTAAACATTAACATTAGAATTGATTATTACTAAAACTATGTACAATACATAAGTTCCCTATCCCAGTTTGGCTCGAGCATGCATCCTTCGGAACACGTTTCCCGGTGGTGGTGCTTAAGTGGTGGTTCGGTTGGCTACCGTCTCCAATTCCACATAACAAAGGCTTTCTCCATATCAATGAGACACGCCCCAACACATTCTCTATCATTTAGTTTCAAACAGATATCTGAGGTTACCTTCATTATAGTATGAAGGGTTGAATGCCTGGCATGAAAATCTAATTGGCAAATCGGTATCAACTTATATTTCTCAATGTGGGCGTTTAGTGCTTTGTTGTTGGGCAGGAAACTGATTGGGCGATAGCTTTTAGGACTCGAAGGTTCTTTTCATTTCTTCAAGATTGAAAATACCTTAGCCTTTTTTCACTCATTTGGGAAATATGAATCGCTCAACATGTTGTTGAACAATATGCAATAATTTCTAATAGCAACCTCAAGTAAATGTCGAAGAACTTTTTTTGAAATACCGTCAGTACCACATGATTTCTTGTTGTTTATCTTGCCAAATATGAAACAAAATTCTTCATAGCTAACAAAATAATCAATGAGGTTCAAACTCGGTATGAGGTCAGATGTCAATGTTTCATTGAAATGAGAATTGATTGGCCGTTCAGGCTTGATTTGAAGTTGGAAGCTTTTGTTTCAACGACCTCTGAAAATATTTCATTCCCTCTCTCAGGGTTTGGTAGATGAACCAATTCAAAATGAGTTCCAATCAGGGCAAGTTTCGGTAATCCATCACATATAATCCTGTTTCCATTTCTATCCTGAGTCGTACTGTCAATTTCGATGCAATTTCTTCACTCGAGACTTCTTACGAATTCTGCTATTCACTTTCGCGAAAACGCTATCTGGGTCCTGCGGGCTAATAACCTTCAGTTTCACCACCCATCGACTGCTGACCTCACTCCTGAAGTATGAACGGATTATGTTTCGGACATTCGTCAGGTGTAAAGCAAACGAGAGATGGTTGCAGTTTAAAAATCGCCGATAAATATTATTGACGCGTGTGAAAGAAGGCTTTTCAACCTTGCAATGGTTGGTATTTCATATCCTTCCATATTGTTTCGATGTTTATCTTGGGAACAGCTTTCTCAATTGTTTCCAACGTCAGCTTCTCTAACTTCGAAATAGAGCTCTTTTTGATCGTTAGTTAGATTCCTGTCATAAGGAACCATCATCAGAAGGAGGATATTGCTTCTGGTACTCTCGATTAAACTTCTTTTGAAACTTTCTCCAGTCTGCTTCTTTGGAAGTCAACCGACGATTTTCATGTTGAACTGGAATGAGGAAGAAATCACCCCTTTGATTATTGATTTCCATTGCGATTGCATCATGGTCGCTAACATAAGAAAGCACCTGCAGTTTCCATTGAGGACTATTAAAGCTGAATTCAAGTCTTGCGTCAGCAATGCAGAGGTCCAAATATGAATTTGTCCTAGGGTATGTTGGGAACTCCGACGTATATAGATTGTATCTGTATTCAATTTGGTTCTCTGTTACCCACGATTTCAGGAATACTCGTACACGCCTTGGATTACTGGTGGCGTTCAGATATGATGTATGCTTGGCGTTCAGGTCACCGGCAAGAATATAATAGCTATGTAGCCTGTTCAGTTCGAGTATTTCAAACAAGGAATTGAGCTCCTCCTTGAACTTGAGAACGTTTCGACAAGTTGCATAGGCAGAGATAACGAAGAGGTTATCCCCATCTGGCCGTGAAATTTTGATAAGGGACACTTCAAGGGATTCAAAGCTTTAGAATTCGACATTATCTATATTTTGGAAACAATAAGGTCTTCGAACCAATGTCCCGGTGCCACCTCCCCCACCACCTATTACCCTATCGTTTCTTACGAATTCAAAATCCTTGAATTTCATAGAGTGCCATGAATTGAGGTGAGTTTCAGTGAGAAGCATGATGTCAGGTTTTTGCTTGACAAGGAACTCCAAGAAACAGTCCCGTCGAAGTAGACTCACAATTGAGTTGACGTTGATCGAGATGAGATGAATCCTTTGTGACTCGACGGCAACTTATTTTGAGGCATTTGAAAGACCTAAACGCTGAAAAACAAAGTTGATTTGAAAATCCTGTTTATCGATTTTCTCTGATAAATGATTTAATTGCTGATAAATTTTAAGTAGCTGCTCTTTATTGTCACTTGCATTATTTATTTCATTTATATTGTCTGCTAGTCCTCTCGCAGCAAGTGCATATGACACCCCGGGCTTGACGAAGTTAGTAGGTATCACACTGCGGTGTACTTGACTTTATTTTGGAGTAAATTTTACCTTTACATCTTGATACTGGGGGCATCCTCGATACGATGTTGGATGACCAAATATACCGCAGTTTACACAATATAATTTTTCTTTTGGCTCCGCCTGAGCCAGTTTGCACTCGCCAAGAGCATGGACATCTTTGCACTTTACACATCTATAATTGGCCGCCGAATCCCCGAATCTTTGGCACCTGTAGCACTGGTCGACCTCACTTTTCTGGAGGTTTTCCCACCTCGCCAAACGGAAGTTCAAGTACTTTATTTTTTGTAGGGCGCTTGAACTGCTTTTGCTGGAAATCTGGACTTAGTATTAAGGCAAGTTTTTACGCTCGACAATCGATCTCCTTGTTGCAAAGTCTTTAACTGCAATAAATTCTATTTCTGGTGCAACGTCTTGAAGAACCTAAAGGAGATCGACTGGGTCCTCTCCGTAGTCCAGGCTCTACAATAAAAAGGTCTGGTTTTTTCGCTTTTGGGGGTGCATGTAAAATGCGGAACATCTCCACAATTTAGCGTACTTTTTGCTGCCTGAAAATCAAACAATGACTTGGTTCTTATTGTCAGTTTATCGGCATTGACTCTGTTGATCTCAAAATCATTTAATTTATTTTCGGCTGCCAAAAACCGAACCATTTCTTTGCCTGTTTACCCAAATACATTGCTTGGTGGGACTTTTCCTTTCTTTTGATTAACCTTGGCAGACGGACTAGCAGACAAAACTTTCGGTTTTTCTCCCTATTTTTAATTTTTAAATATTCGATAATTCCATTATCAGGTTTAGTAATACAATGTTCAGAAGTTTTGTTACCTGTATCCTCTTCAATACTCATGGAATAGTCTAGTCCAGCTAGTGCTGCGTAATAGTTCGTGCTGACGTTTGCTCCGTCTGCGCTGAGGATATCCTCTCGATCCGGTTCTTTTTGCGGTTTCTTAGATTTCTTATCTTCAGTTGCTTTTGACTTTACTTCCTTTTCTTTCTTGCTGGTTTCTTTTGCTTTGTTGAATGTCAATTTTCCAACTAGTTCTTCTAGTGATTGGATCCGAAGTCTGAGCTCTCCGTTTTCTCTCTCCATCTTTCTCATTAGCTTTGATTAACTGCTCGATCTGGATGACTGGTAAAATTTTCAGTTTTTCTTCGTTGCGATTGAATCTCCGTTTTAGCTTAATTTCGCCCGTCATCGTTGGCGATGGACACAATCGTTCTGGTTTATGGCTGCAGCCATTCGATAAATGTTCAAATATTTCAACGGTGATGGTTTTCAATTAAAAAATTAATTTCAATTGGCTTTTGTCAGGATAGGATAGGAGCGATTAAAAACACGTCTATATGCAACGAGTACTAAACGTAGAATTTTATCCGTTGTTCGTTCATACGGTTCACATGGCCAGCCCATTGCAGTTTCTTTAGTCTTACAGCTCATGGTAGTATCGAAATCACCCCCGGCTAGTTTCTGTCCAATTATTTGCCTCAGGACCCGTCTCTCGAAGGCGTTCAATATGTTTGCAGATGCTTGAATTAGGAACCAAGGTTCAAACCCATAGCATAGCATATGTCTTATTACAGATTTATATACTTGGAGCTTTGTTTTCCTATGCATGTAGCTGGGCTTCAAAACAGTCAAAATTGAATAAAAATCTGACATTCCAGAATCCAATGCTATAGTCCTGTTTTTGGTTCCGAAGTCGTTGCTGTAGATACAATCCACTCCGAGGGCCGGTTGCAGGTTTCGAAACAATGCAGGATTTTACAGGGACGGGGAGTTAGCCCATCGCCTAACCTGCATTCCGGCGGTACGGTTTAATTTTATTACGTTATCAGATACAGAAGACTCGCCTTAACCCTTTTACGTCACCACAAAGGAGGTGTAAGTAAGATTTAATAGCAGAACTGTAGGTGTATTTGCCGTTTTGGCAGTTCTGGGCATTTAATGTCCCATTGGAGAACCACTGAACCCAATGTGTGCCCTCAAAGCCATTTACTACAATTCGTTTGTGGTACTCAGGATGAAGAATCATAGAAGCTGTGGGTTGGGGAAATAAGAGAATCCCTCCTCCATTCACAACTGGGTTTGTTTTCGTCTACTGCTGCCCGAATATAATGTGCCATATGGATCCATTTTTCTACTGATGTATGCTTCACCAGGTTGCTCCATTTTTTGCATGCATCGTCTTCCTCTCCAGAACAAAATCGAAAACACCTATGTCCACTCAAGAGCTGGGTTAGTCAGTTTCACCATGCCTTCAATTTAGCCACAGTCTCAGATCTAGGATGGTCTACGCAGTTCACCTTTCCTTCGTGCAATTCATCCAAGACTGCTGCCAATTGTTGAGTGAGCGCTGTCTTCTCTCGCAGGTAATTGTTTCTCTGGTGTACTAATTTTGGCGCACGTAAATAGTGCGGCGCTTTTAAGCAAGGATAGCAACGGGTGTAACGCCAGAGACTGTATTCTCTTTACCTGTGCTAAACGTTTTCAATATACCTCCTTACTGAAACTTCGCCCATATTTCTACTTCATATAGTAGCACTGGCCCTACAGCACCCATCAATAAGCGTCTTCTTAATGGCTTGGGTCCCCATACTTTTGCCATAAGTAGACTTGAAGCAGTCTTCTCAGCCGTTCTGATTTGCTCAGAGAAATTCATCTTCGAATCAATCGGTAGGCCCAGGCAGTTCACCGCTGGCTTCGATTCGATCAATAGGTCTTCAATACATAATTACGCTTATTTTAGGGATTCTCTCCGTTGTCAGGATGTCCACTTCGCTTTTCTCCAGTGCTAGATTGAATCCGCAAGAGTCATAGTCTCACACTTGACGAATTAGCATACCTAGTCTAAGTTGCGCTTGTTCAACGGTGCGTGCAGTAATCCTTTGCTATATTATTTTAAGCATTATGTCAGAACATAGGCAAGGTATACTTCTGGAGTAGTTATCATCGTGGACGGGGAAAATGAAATCACACTGATCTTGTGTCTGCTAAAAAGTTAGTTGTCGAATATGTACAAGTTGAGTATGGAATTCGATGGTGAAAAATTAGACTGAAACGCCTGTCACGAGTGGCTAATTATGCATGATTGCTGACTCGATTGAATTGATCAAGAAAGGATTGTACGTATCTATGAAATGTCCTTGAAAATTGAGTGATAACCTCTGGCAACAGTAGCGAGTGATAGTTCTTACTAGATAAATGCAGCAATCTGGCCATCTCCAGGATAGTGAATGTTTCGTCGGACGTTCGAACTGAGACAACGTAATGGTTTCCGCGCATAGTGCGGCCAGGTTTCGTCACGGCAATTGCTCCTATGAGGTTAACGTTATCATTAGAGCGTTCTATATCTGTTGGCACCTCGCAAGTTCCGCAGAAAATCGCACACGGACCCTGTGAATTATCGTTCCTGTGGCTGTCTACGCAACCAGTAGCCTTCAGAAGTGACGAATGGAATGGTTACCACACGCCTCGATGAATCTCTAAGAGTAGATTCTGGGATCTGTGCCCTCATGAATCGGATAACGATCATCAGTTGTTGGAACGATATCGTTACCACCATATTATTCGTCCATCATCGTTGATATTAACATGATTGCATCTCAATAGTAACCAATAAATACTACTCAGCGCAACTTATGATAAATGGAGGATAAGTGAATGAGTGTAAGTCCCACGTGTGGTGTGAACCTTGTGGTTGGAACTAGAGAGTAGAATTATAGCAAAATAATAAACAAAAATGCAATTTTAACATCTTTACTGGATAATCGGATCCACGATGTTTGTCTAATGAAATGGGTGATATCTTGACTTTAATTATTTGTGTGGGAATCATTCTGCAATTATTTGTTCTTTTTTCATAGTTGAAATTCCCCAAGTGCATGGTAGAAAGAGTAAAAATAAGAGTCTTGAATTGTTGGGAAAGAGAGGAATCAACGAAGGAAGAAATTTTGCGCCACGGAACGTGTATATAAAGAAAATTGAAAATTTCATTTGATTTTGTAAGATACGGTATTTTTTGTGTTAAAAGTGGACATGGTTAATTGCAGTGACAGAAGAAGAAAATGACCCCCGTGACACCACAGGCAGCTAGCTGCCAGCACCCGTGCGCATGATAGCTCTCCGCTTAAAAGGGGCTTTGGAATGTTGTGCAGTCAAAGATTAATAAAATCGTAATTATATAGCCATCTCAAGATAATCGAATGAGGGGAAAAGTTACATAAGTAGTAAGTAATTTCTAATAGTTTTACTTTACTACTAATTTCTAGTAGTTATACTTTTTGGATCATATGGTTATCAGAGGAATCTGCTTTTTTGTCATATTTAGATCAAAGAAAATTATGTATACATTAAAAATCGACTTACCTCTTTTTCTTCTTATTGAGTACCTAAGTCAGGCCTTGGTCTCCAGGATTAATCGCCTGTTGACCATTCCCAATAAGGATCTGCTGTTAGCCCCTATCGTGTCTTCCCATCGAGTCCTCGGTCTTTTCGTTGGACGTGTTCTACCCTTTAATGTTTTTTTAGGTACGAGGGTCATTTAAAGTTTCTGGCCTTACCGGCAAAAAGTTCTGGTACATTCAAGTTCTCTTGCCAACCATTAGTTGTTTTTTTTTTTTCACATTTATTCCATATAAATTTCAAGTCATTCCGATCAGTACAAAAGTTGACAGGTGACGTTGGTTAAGAACAATGGATAAAATCGAGTGTTGTGCGGTGATAAAGTACCTCCATTTGAAAGGGAAAAAACTCGGAAAGTGAAAAAAGAGATAGACTTTGTGTATGATCAATTGTTGTCCTTATTGACAACCGTATAGCATTTGGTGGTCAAGTTCAAACGCGCCCGCACAAGCTATTTTGACGATGAACGTTCTGGACGTCCAAAAACTGTTTCAATGGAAGATATCGTCAGTTTAGTGCACACAATCGTGATGGAAGATCGCCGATTAACCATTAAGGAAATTGCTGAAACTAGTGGAATATCAACTGAATTGGTGCATACGATTTTACTTGAAGAATTATCCACGAGAAAATTATAAGCGCAATAGGTGCCGCGTTTGTTGACAATCAACTAAAAGCGCGTACGGCTGGACATATTGCGCGAGGTTCTTCAGCTGTTCTAAAAGAATCCTACCGAGTTTTTGCACCAATTAATTACTGTTGAAGAAACCTGGATCCATCACCATACTCCGGAGACTAAACAACAGTCAATGCAGTGGATTGTGGTGGGGGAGCCAAAGAAGGCGAAGGTCGTTCTTTCTGCTGGAAAAGTGATGGTGACAGTTTTTTGATACACCCGTGGAGTAATTATGGTTGATAATCTTTAAAAAGGTAAAACCATTAACGGATCCTCTCACGCTGCGTCACTGGACCAATTATAGATGGAACTCAAGAAGAACCGACCATACTTGGCGAAGAAGAAGGTGTTGTTTCACCAAGGCAACGCGTGGGTCCACACATGTATGGTCACAATGGCGAAATTGCAAGAATTGAAGTTCGAACTGCCTCAACACCCACCCTGCTCACCAGACTTAACCTCAAGTGACTTTTTTGTTCCTCAACTTAAAAAAATTATATGCCTGAGGTAGTTTTAACTCCCGTTGCCCTGATTTGTTCAGAAAAACTCATCTTCGAGTCGATCACCAACCCCAGGTATTTTACTCGGGGTTTTGATTCTACCAGTACTTCCCCAATACTGATTGTCTTTACTCTAGAGATTCTCTTCGTTGTAAAGATGACCAGTTTTCTCCAATGTTAGACTAAACTCGCAAGCAGTCATCCAGTCTCTTACCCAGTTTATTAGCATACCTAGTCTATGTTGCACCTCTTCAACGGTGGGTTCAGCAGCTATCGATGCAACATTATCCATAAAGCCAATCAAGCACAACTCATGATCTAGCTTCAGTAGCCTATTGTAAGAAATGTTCGACAGGTCTGGGCCAAGGATTGATTCTTACAAAACACCCGATGTAACTTCCATCCTTCATCGGACCTGCATCTATCGTAAAGCAGGCATTCTCGAGCCTGTTAAAGGTTTTTTAGTTTATCCAGGCTATCTGCCAATCTAGTGGGGTGAAAAACGTTCTGAGCATCATGAGTCAACAAAAGAACCACCCGCCACTTAGTACGGCTATATGCCTCCACCTTTTAGACCTCACTCTCCATCTCTGCAATTGCATCAATGATAGAGCGTCCTGTTTTGAAGCCATACTTACGACAAGATAGATCCCCAGCAGCACAAATCATGACAGTGAGTCTTTCCTTGATAAGTTTCCTTAGCACTTTCCCAGCTTTGTCTAGCACGCAGACAGCAACCTGAGGTTCTCTTCCTCTTTTTGATTGATATGAACCTTGCTACTTTCCAACGTTTCGGGAAAGCCCATTCCCACAGGCATGCGTTGAGTGTGCAGGAAGTTTGTACAATGGTGATAGATCAGCCACAATACCTCAGCTGAAACCTCGTCTGCCCACAGAGCATTCATTGGTTTCAATGGTAGGACTGCCTTTCCCGGTTCCAGTTGCGTGAAGAGTGGGCATTTGGGTGCTATTTGGCATGGAGGACATGGGCAAGGAAAGTACCCACAATATCTCATCCATTTTTTCTGCTTCATGAATGCAGGCCTTGCGTAGGGCACAAGTTTCTGCAAAACTAATTTGTAGCTAAGTCCATACGGATTCCTGTTCATACTGTCCACTGGATATTGGCTGCTTTACTGCTGTTAATATTTCGGGCCGATTTTTGTGCTGCTAACTGGTTGCATATCTTGTTACGGTTCCATGCCTGTTGAGCTTTTTAGTGATTTCAGTCGACCACCAGTACACTGGAGGTTTGCTGTTCCGGTGTATCTAACGGGGCATAGAAGCACTGTAAGTAAACCTGATGATGCTCATAGCTACGCCTTGAGCTGCTAGCTCTTCAATCACTTGTGAATCTTCTAGCAACGGTTTACCTGCCTGGAGCATCTCGACTTTGATCTTCCCAATGTTCCACTCAATTGTGGAATGTCAAGGGCATGCGAGTTGAGAGACAGCATCACGGATCTCAAGTAAAATGTATTGGTGATCTGAGTAGTCTTCTAATACTCTCCACTTGATTACCCTCCCTACTAGGGATTCTAAGGCGAATATCTCGTTGAGTATGGTTCCTTCACAGCCCACACGGCTGTAAGTCAGCATATTTCCAGTGTCCAGCACGACTAATTCTGTCCTGGTCACCATTTTTAGGACTCATTCTCCCCACGGATTAGTTCAAGACATCTTCTATTCTATTGATTTAGCATTGAAGTCTCCCCTAATGAGTACGAGGCCGTCTAAATTCGAGATAGCACCCTCCAAAGCATTAAGCTTGGCTTGAAAAGATGATTTCATTTCGTTCAAAATTAGGTACACATAAAGAATATAGTCCCTGAACACTGAGCGCACACTGAACCATTCCTTTGTTCATAGCTTTCCACTAATCAGCACTTTTCTGATCCCAGATGGTTGCAGTACAAGTTTTGTCGGGGTACATGATGACGAAATTTTGTTGTGGTGCTGATTACTCAGCAGCGAAAGGTCAGTTTCAAGTGCATCACAAACTGCTCAAGCAGGTTTTAGGCAGTTGTACTGCGGTGAAGGTTTATATGCAGGATACGGATCATCGATGTTCTGCTTTTATCTTGGCTAGAGCTTCCTAGAAAATCCGATACTTTCCGCTTTTAGATCAGCATTTGTAATGAATCATGCGACGCTGCTGGTGACCACTACCAACACACCTTGCTGCTAGGTGGCTTGTCATTTCATGTTAGTTTTGACGGGCGCACATCCCACGTCAATTTTGTCGTGGGATGTCAAGGTGAATTGACAGCCACATGGCAGTGGAGTTGGGGAGTGTGTCGCGGGCTCTCTGTCGTGGTTGCCTCAGTCGTCGTGAAATGTTTTCTTGCGAGAAATTGCCACAATTATTTCGTGAACGAGAACGTTTGAGGTGGCGAAGGCTTTTACAAGTACGCTATTCAGCTCGTATTCACAACATCATTCAAGACAATAAAAAAATGTCCCGGAGAAATTAGATATTGAGATTGAAAAAGAGAAGCCAGATGGTTTGAAGCTGCCTATAGTCAATAGGTTTCGGACATGAACAAGACGACGGTTAGATCTCTAAATGAAAACAAGCAAAGCAAAAATTTTGGCACGGCGATAAGACGTTTTATTGTGATTATAAATACTCGTTGATCAAAATTTGATTTCAATACCAGTGAAGAACAAAAATGACAAGGAAAATGATGCAAAAAAATTCTAAATTCGCCAAACAGAGAATGGGACCTGCTTCTTTATGAGTGATTGTTATTGACAAAACAAACTTTGTCGGGAGATATTGTGAAGTGTTTATTTTGATTGGAAATAATCGAATCATCCAAGAATGAAATTCCGTTTTTGTGACAATGGTGATTGTCCAGATTGGGTTCTTGCTCAAATTCATTCGACGTTATCTAAATTCAGTTCAATAAAAAGACAAAATCAAAGACCTAACCGACTCTAAATCTGACGCAATATACGCTAAATCAGCAATATCCTGTTTGCGCTTTATTCTAACGAGCGCAGCACGATATAGTACTCCGGGAGTAACATTTTGTGAAGAATCACAGCAATTAGGATTACCAAAAGAGCATTCTCATATTCTGTGTCGGATATTATCAGAGAAGCTCCAACATATACAGAAGCATTTTTTGCAGGACAGCGTATATGTAAATTTGCTTAAGGACTTCAAATAGGTATGGATAGAATTAATATCTCATGAAATAATGGACTTATTGAAGCGTGGACTTATTTATGCTCGTATATACTATAAACAAATAAATTCAGGCATCTACCGTATTCGTTTTAGCGCATTCCTAAATATGGAATGTAAATATAAAGAAAGTCGTAAAAATCATTTCTATGTTGTATACATTGCAATAACAATTCGCCATTAATATATATTTATGTTATTAATAGCTCCTAAGTAATTTTAAAGTTATATTTTATCGCAAAAAAACTTGATACAATTAGGATTTTATATATTTTAAAATTTACAAAATTATCAATAAAGGGAAATAGTTGTTAACGCTTGCAAATTATATATAAAATATACAAACGGTAAATCGCTTCCAGTATTTATTTGCTGCCAGATGAATCATCTGACATTTGGTTCTACTGCAGATTGCCTTAACAGGGAGATAACGTCTTTTGTTAAAACCTTCTTTGACCACCTTGTCGGTATTTTTGTCAGGCTAATGACATATGGATGCGAAGATAAAAATATATGAATACATGCATTTATACTTTCATGAAATATACATATGTTTACGCGTAGGTAGTTTGCAGTGTTAGAGCTTAAAAATAATTATGGATTAAATTTCCCGTTTTCACAGTTTATATTCTTGAAAGTTTCTGCTTAGCAATTTGAATTATAATAGAGGATAATTATTCTTACCTTGCAAATTATGTTGTTTGTTCATTATAATACGAATTACTAATTAAATGAATTGGTAAACCTTAACAACGACTTTCCTTTCCAGTGGTCGCTTTCTTTCAGGGGGAAGTAGAGTGCATGGTAAGTATGCCGTCGCAAGGGTAGGGTTTGAGAAAATCCGCTGAGGCCGGTTTTGCATCGCGCGCGGTACGCGGTACCTTTGTTGGTTTTGCCTTTTCATTAGCGTAGCTTTCGTCGGGTTTGAGTTAGCGTAGTATATTTTTCGGTACCGCGTCGGGAACTCGGGAACGCGAAGTAAAGATTAGATTTTTGTTCTTTGACTTGTTAGATGAAGAAATACGGAGTAACGTAAAGTAGGTTTCTTCTCCGTATGATTGTGTTTTGTGACGCGTTTAAAAACGGGCGTGTATATGTGGCTGAAAATTGTAAATGAGCGTAATCCATTTGGAGACCCGCGACCGAAATCCTCCCCGATCTAGCTGGCCGACAAGCAGCCACCGCGAAAATGGATTACGGTGCACGGATTGGTTGACCGGTTGGTACCATCCGTTGGCACTACTGAGACTTAACGTCTAAAACCGATGAGAGGTCGGTTCCTCGTTCAGAATGAGACAGAAAATCATTACACATTCTTGCAAAGGATGCAGTGTGCCACCCTCGTACACTCTTTTCTTTTATATCCCATGTCTCAACATTCGAAGAAAGTAATAACCTCTTGAAAGTATTGTGATGGAAAAATTTGCCGGAGCGTTTTAAGGGGGATCTCCCCATATAGAGGGTTGACTCCTAAAACACTTTTTTCATCAAAGTCGATTTGAAAGGTCTCAGTTAGATTTTTTCAGAACAGGTATTAAAATTGTCTAGCCCGTATCAATGGGAAAACATACAGAACTCTCGCTGTACCCCCCAACTCTTCAATTAGACACATTTGTTCTGAAAAATCCGGAAAAAATCATGAAGGTACCCCTATGTGAGTACAACAACAACAAAAAGTGTCAGAAGTCAAAATTCGCTAAGCTTCGTTCGCAATCGTATTATTTATCAATTTTATATGTGCTTCAATGAAATCGTAAGAGTCCCTTTAAGCTCAGTGATAATTGATGGCTATTTATGAGATCGACCCACTTGGAAAGTTTCAAAAGGATCGAATACAGCCAAAACAGTACATGTCCATGGAACAATTTGCAATTCAAATCGACTCAGACACTGCGGGTTTCTTAACATTTGCATAAAACTTTCTCGAATAATACTCGTATGTATCAAGAATATCTTTGAGAATCTGTTCAATGAATGACATCAGTAATCGTAAAATGAAATGGCGGCCGTTTTCAATGAGAATTTTAAATAAATTTGTGTTATTTTACCTGAGCTTCAACATTGAAGATACAGGCTATTGATAACTCATTGAATTATTTTATGAATGGCTTAAAAATTTACAGGTGAAAAATTTGCTCGAACTGGATTCTTATGAGTAACAGAATAATAAATCATTAAAAGTTGAAATTTATTCCACGTTATATACGTAGGGTTTGAAAATTTAACATTTCTTTTAGTAAATTCGTATTGAAATCCAATGAAATTTATATAACTACTATTTAAGTAGTCCTATGACAGGTCCTTATATTCTGCAAATTTTGATAAAATTGAGTCAAATTTACGGAAGTTATAGCAATTTGAATTTTCTATCATTACAATAATAATGCACGGGTTTTCTACTATTTGAGATTTTCTTCGAACCAGAAAATACACTTTTTATTGGATCTTCTTCAAATTCTCAGATAAGATGAATAACCACAAATATCTTTAAAATTTTATTGACTCCTTGATTTTAGTAAGGTTGCAGCAAAATGCTGGTCGATAAAAATTGAGTAACACTGTTTTTGCTCTTGAAGCAAGAATGCATTTGTTGGGCAAGTTGTTAAGGTTTTTCTAGAGTTTGTCTATTATTATTGGTATCTGCATATCGTATGTTAACTACAAAACCCTTCTGACATGAGCGTAGTGCTGTGTACCGAACTTGTTTCTTTTATTTGTGAATGAATAAATATTTTTTACTTATTTCTGCTAACAAACGGTTTTATTTACGCTATATTCGATTTCCTCGTCAGCAATTTAATATCGCTCAGAACCAAACACGACTGTCTGCTGCTATAGACAGATAAGAGCTGCCTTCTTTTTCTGTCTGTCCGTCCGTTTTCTCGAAAACCACATAAGCTAGAGTTATGAAATTTAGTAGGTAGGTCAAAAGTGTTGCCCTCTCAAAAGTTGCAGCACAAAAAAATATTTTAAGGTATTTAAGGGGGGTTACCCCAGATAGGGGGTGACCCTTGAAAAAATTTTTTTTACCAAAGATAGCCAATATGAGATCTTTTCAAAATAGCTCTTAAACTAGAAGCATTTGCATGGGGAGAGTAAGGTGAAGAGAAATGTACGAACAATTCTTGCTTCAACAGTGGCCTGTAGGGATGCCACATTAGGATTTCTTGACTTGTGAGTAACCCGATACCAGATTCATGATCAACGATCATGAATCTGATATCGGTTTTCAAAGTAAGAAAATAGTGGATAACTAATGGCAAGAAATCTTCTTCGATTTGAATTTCTTCACAGTAAAATGAATTATTGAATATTTTTCATGGTGCAATATTAGCTTCACAGAAAAACTGCAGTCAATGATCAAAGATATTTATTTATAAAAAACTTGAATTCGTTTTGAACACACTCGTACTTTCTAGGCAAAAACTATAATTTAATCACTCCCATATTCAGTGTCACTGTGATCTACTTTATCAATAGATGGAGTTAAAACATCAGCTTGTTCAATTGCCGGTTCTTTTAGCAACTCTATCGCTTCAGGTGACAACGATCTCATTTTTTCGCGGGCAGCTTTCGCAGGCTCGAAATGAGAGGATCGGATGAAACTAACAATCTATAAAAAACGTCTTCCATGGTTTTAGTTCTGCTACATTTTCGGCTGAAATCTAGTCGGAACTTTTTGATGAATTTTTTGCATGACTCCTGAGCCTCTTCAGACATTTGTCCTATGGGCAACAAGGACGACTCTATGATTTGTGGCCCATGTATCAAAATTTTATGCATACTAGTCGGCATGTAGTACCAAGAATACAGTTCAACAAATTTTCGCGCAGTTAACAAAGCGTACTCCTCAAATTCGCTACATTTATTTCGAAGCCGCCCGAAATGACCCGAGGTATGACACGGAATCTCTCAATTGAATTTTGGTCTATTCCCGTAATGAATGAATGACACGAGAATGTCCAAAGAAATGGTGGGCTGTATTTCCCTCATTAGAACTTCCATATCCCTGTTTTGGGACACCTACTAACAATTCTAATTGCTGCCGGAAAGCAGTTTGAATGTTTTTTATCCGAGCTTCTACTTTCACTTTGTCAACTTTGGGACACTGCCAGCTTTGAATATCCAATTTGTACGAAATATGCAAAAGGCACTCAAAGAACCGAATGTAAGGATGAAACCCCAAATTTGACATGTTCGTAATCTACTTTTTCTACATTTCATCAGAGAAAACAACGTTGAGCAGAAGTTGTGTATGGTAACGAATTACAAACTTTTCCGTCAATCATTGTGAGCACAATTTTGTATGAAACGTTTATTTGTTTATCGTCAAAAACCGTTCAAAAAGGCACCAAATTTCTTTCTTGATCTTTGATATGGCCAACTTCTGCTTTCGTTGATTCAGCACTCTCATGTAAAAATGATAATTTTATCGGCCTGCAAAATTGTGGAGATAAAGGGCGTAGATTTTTCTACAAAACTGCATCATGATTCCCAATTTCATCTGCAAAAACGAGCTGCAGAGGTACCAAAGAAGTTACGAAAATATTAGCATCGTCGTCGTGAAACTTTTGTTTGAACGTACTTTGCCCCGATGTAATATTACACCCCCATTTGCAGATTAACTGAAAATCACTCTTGTTTCTGATGGGATACTTTTAATAACGTCTGCTTGTACTAATAACAACAGTCCAACTATGTGATCTAGCAATCGTTGTGATTTAATTTCTGTGCTTGATTCAGTGACAATAATTTCTGAAGGTGAAGGATAACACATTTTTTAGCTTCTAGAACTTGACGGTAAGGAGGGTACAAAAAGCAATTCTTTCCAAGACTTACAGATCGTATGCCAATATATTGGCCTTCAGATAAATTATTGTCAATCATGAGTGCGGCAGCTTTGTCACCAAAGAAAGTTTTTCGGGTTTTTCTTGAAGATATTTTTTGTATTTTTATGTTGTTGCGCGCTTCGCCCGCATTATCTTCATTTTCACTAGTGACAACAACCTTAGTTTTAAGCTACTCCGCATTTTTGTTAAAAAAATCCCGTTCCGTCCTGTGGGCATTATTCCACCTCTTCTGTAAGTCGGAAAATAATTTTTTGAGTCAATTTTTAGAGCCTGCGTCAAAAGTGAATGGAATGTTGTGTTTTTCTGAAAACGACTATTCAATAACGAAGAAGCAGCTATCAGAACCCTAAGAAATTTTGTCTGTAATTAGTTCAAATATTTCTTTCCTGGTTACACAAATTTGCTGTTTTTGACTCCATTTCCGTGATCAGTATCTGGAAAAATATATTTTTTCAATTTTTTGAGGTTGTGTTGTATAATTGAAAATTCCGTGGGATAAGAAAAATTTTGACTATTTAATAATATAACACACTACTTAAAAAAATGAAGGTACAAATATCGTCTTATTTACTACCCTAAAATTCTATTCAACACTTAATTCCCGATTAAAAATAATAAATATGACAGGTTCTGTTACATCATAAAGACAGATTTTTTTTATTATTTGAACGAAATTTTTTTCAACAGACAGATATTTGTTAAACGATTGAAGAAAAAGTTGACGATCTTTGAGTAATAATAACGTGAACTGTACAATGAGCGTTCTAGAGCGCATCTGTGCATTACATCTGGAATAATGTCTCAAGGCCAAACCGGCCACTTTCGGCAGCTAATTTTTAGATATTTTTTTAATAAATGTGCCAGTTTCCATACCGGATTAAAAAAAGGGCCCGATATGGTAAGATTTTTTTCTAAAGTATATTTTCATCATCTGAAAATAAGATGACGATCAAGAAACCGCATGTCAATCTTTCAATTGCTTAAGACTTTTATCTTGGTCACATGTATTTATGTTTTACTATTTTTTGAAGTACATACATTCACGAGAACACTCCATGTTGTTTCATTGGATTCAGTCACTTCATTCCAAAACAATACACTTTTAAAAAAAATTTCTTCTTCAGTCGTGATGTGCACACATATCGATGCGTTTAACGTCTGTGACGGTAACACGAAAGAACAGGTTAAGAGGAGCAATCGCAATCAAACGATGCTAGGGGTATCACTACATTCATTTGAAACTAAAAATGTGCCCGGAAACTTTTTTTTTGGCATTATGGCTAGATTTTTGGAATTTTTGATCACTGTACGCCCGGGGCCAGCAGTTGGATTATTGATTAATTAATTCGTAAATATAACTGCGTAGTCAAGGCGTCAGCCTGAGTATTAGTGTCCCACGGCTATTACGCCCGGGACCAGCAAATATAGCTTTAATTGATTGGTTTTTTAAATATGGTATCAAGTAATGTTATACATTTCAGTTCCATTAAATATCAATAATAATTAAAGTAGACATAAATCCCGTGAAGTTGTAGCTCCGTTAATATTCTAAATTTATTCGTATGCAGGCATAAATCTTCATTAACTTGTTCTGTTATAATTTGATTAGCTTCAAATAATCCATTATTAAAGTATGATATGAATATTATATACTTAACTGAACGTGTAATTGTGTAACATAACAATGAAGGAAATAAAAGTTAATTCATTAAATAAACGCATCTTTTCATTTTCTTTGTTAAATGGTGGTGGTTGGTATATAAAATGTGTTTTGAATCTTTTGGACTAACAGGGCTTATTAAATTATGTGTTTTTTTTTATGGATAATGTGTTTTTTTCTTCAATCTTCACATACAAACTAAGGATGCATGTGAATAATCTTTCCCAAGAAAATCTTCACGATTTTGCAATACTATTTATCGGAATATTTAAGCGATAACGAGATTTGAACTTTATATGAGTTTCCAGATGAATTTCAAATTAATTATGTAATTAAGCTAACTGACTTTAAGACTTCCTAAAACGGAAAAATGTTTCAATCGGTGGGAAATCTGCTCCCCCATTTTGAACAAGCGGGTGCAGAAATTGATTTAGCACTGATTTCAAATTTGATTCTTTTTTTAAAGTGAAAACTTCTTTAGCGATGTTGTGCTCTTTTTTTGGATGGGCAAAAAGCACTGAACTCGCATCAGATTTTATAGCAACACCGTCACCGCTACCATGAGGTATACATATGTATACTGTGCATAGTATATAAAATAGTATAAGCGGCACGCGTACAGACGTACTATATATCGTTGGGCACTTTTTGGATGGGCAAAAACCATTGAACTCACGTCAGATTTTATAGTGACACCGTCACCACTACCATGAGATATATAATGTATGTATGTGTATACATAAATAGTATAGGATCCACGCCACGCGTATATACTATATATCGTTGGGCACTTTTTGGATGAGCGAAAAGAGTCGTCAAGGCTGCACGGATCGAGCATCGAGCAACAAGAGTTTTTTGTTCGAGCAGCAAGAGTTTATTGGAGGGTTTTCGGAGGATTTACATGAATTCTGAAATTTGGAGGAAAGTGGAAATTTCAGGAGTTGCGGAATTTTGGAGGAAATATTTTGTTTGGAATTTGTAGAAAGGAGTTAGAGCGACTGGGCAAGGCGCTTAATGTGAGCACAAGTGGAGTGGAGTGGAGAAGAGGAAAAGGAGTTGAATTTGGAATTGGAAACAAACGAAAATATTATTTTTACGGTTTTTTTAAGTGTACTGTTTTTCTTGATAATATAATTATTTTTTTCCTTTTAGTCTTTCAATTACTAGATAATAAGGGTCTCAGTTTCTACTTTCTTTTATTTTCCCGCGACAGTATTCCAAGTTCTGTCTTGGAATCTGAGGGTAGGGGAGAAAGTAATCAATATGGGGAGCTCTCCGCCGCTAAATCAAGCTTCACGCGGAAAGCGAGAAAAAACTTGCAGTGTTTTTGCAAGAAAGTCAGGGGGGACATAAAGGAGGAATTCCCGACTTGCTTGCTAGTTTCAAGATGCAATTGTAAGTGCCGGAGGTCTCCAGTGATATGGAGATGGATGTGGGTGGAAGTTCCACGGACAGTGGTGACGAGGTGGAAGCTATCGTAAAGCCGGATGCTAGAAAGAGTGTAATAAACATAAGCAGTCGAGCAGCCCCGTGGTGATCAGGAGTGGCTGCTCCTGAAGAAATAAAGGGGTCACCCCGTCAAAATTGCTTAGTTTGTTGTTTTACTAGCGTAAAGTAAACTACATCCGTCAAGTTTCCATCCTTTACGCAGAGATGAGGGGTTCACTTCAGCCACTTCAACAGCTTTAGGTTTGACATTCCCCTTGTAATGCAACGACCTTCTTCGGAGAAAGTAACGGTTGCTTTTTGTGTAATGTTTGCGTTTGTCTCAAGCCTCCGTGTCCGCTAACTTTAACGAGGCAAAAAAAATATTAAATTACTGTAGAGTAGCTTAATTAACACCTAATAGAACATTTCTAAAGATAATAAAAATTGATCGGTACGTCTTGTAGAGTAGAGTACGCGTGATAAGTATTTTGTAGTGTAGCTTCGTGGCTCGACAAGAACCCGCCTCATATGATCCCGCAAATGCTAGTCGTCAAGCACGCGTACGCGGTCGTTAAGCGAAGCTAGTTAGCTGAGCTCGGTGTTGTTTTAACCCACTGACACTTGTGCCAGACCATCGGCACCCGTGTCCTACACGGCCATTTCGAAATTCATTACAAGAGGCCGATGCGATCTCCAACGTAGGAGCTCACATCAAAGGTATCAAAGACCCTTGAAGTAAGCGAGCGGGATTTTCCCCACCTCAAAAAGTTGGTGAAAATAGCTTCCGCTAGTTTCTCGGGGACCATACCCAAACCGGGTGGAGGGCTGGGCCTAGAGGGAAATAAAGGGAAATTGAAGCCCCAGCAACCAAGCGTGGCTGCTACCAAAAAAGAGAGGGTGCCTCCTATAGTGTGCTATATGCTTGACCTGAAGACTTTCAAGGATAGCTTCAAAAGGGCTTGCGCACGAAACTCTGAAATGGAGCCAGGTTTCAACGTGACGGTGAACAGTTCCTCACGAACTTTACTCAACCCTAAAACAGCTGAGGATCAAACCAGCCTTTTCAATTTTCTGAAGTGTGTGAAGGTGGCTTGCTACACCTACACCCCTCCAGGAGCGAGAAAATTGACTCCCCTTCTCAAAGAAGTGCACAGTTTATACGACGTGAATGATATCGTGGCTGAGCTGAAGGAACATCTCGGAGAAGATATCCTTTTAGCAAAAAGATTCTCCACTATAACCTCTCGGAGGGAAAAAAGGACGCTTTCATCTTTCTTAGTCCAGTTCAAACCGGACTTTGAAGTGAAGAAAGCAATGGAAATAAAGTTCCTATTGTACCAGAAGATACAATGGGAGCGTTTGCAGAAAAATCGCACTTCCCAGTGCGACAAGCAGCATAAGTCCATTGAATGTACAATCTTGAAGGACGAGAAAAAAGACGAGATCTTTTGCGTCAACTGCAATACTAAGGGAGCGAGTTTCCGAGGTTGTCCTAAAGCAAAAGAAGTTGAAAAGAGGAGGAATAACCTCCGAAAGGAAAAAGAGGAAAAGAGGGATTTCATAACTGCCTCTATAAAAAATACTGCACGTGAAAAGGTCTCGTATTCTAGCCTTTTGCAATATGCAAAGAAACAGCCTGCACTGCAGCCTATACGGCGACAAAAACAGCAACCAATGCAAAAACCCCAGCAGTCGCAGAATGATCAAAATACGGTTTTGAGCACTCACTGCCAACAATTTGTTGGCTGTGACTTGTTCACACTCATTCAAAAAGTGAACTCTTTTATCCCCCACCATAAAAAACTCACTAATCCTAGTGAGAAAATAGCTGCGTACTTAAAATTCCCCTTCAAAGTATGTTGCCGTGATGAGTTCCATTAAACTCTCCATCCTCTACATATGTTCACTAGCTCCACGCTATAAAAGGAATTTCGTTCAAGAATACTTGAACGCCCAGACTTCTTGTTTATATCGGAAACAAGACTCAAAGAAAGACACAGAGTGCATCTGGGGAAATACAACATCATCAGGCATGATGAGCCAGAGGGAAGTCTTCGAGTTGCTATCGCTCACAAAGACCACCTGAAAGTCCAAAGGCACTGCCTTCCAAGTCTGAAATGTATTGAAGCAGAAATAATAAGCTCTATGCTGGGAGGGTGCGCCTTTGCGTTGGTGGGATCTATGTTCGACATGGATACTCGGTGAGGGAACTCATTGACGACTTGGAAACAGTGCTTACTCTGTGCGAAAAATTCGATTTCTATGCTATGGGAGGTGATTTTAATGCAAACCATCCCTCGTGGGGAAAAATCGCATCCAATGGCTATGGAACAGCTATCTCTAACTGGGTTCAATCAAATATGGATGTCATACTGATTGCTCCAAAAGAGCCTACCTTCTGCCAAAGCTCGTCTATTATTGACTTCTTCATCGTGCCTGCCAATCTAATAAATCACTCCCACAGTTGGAGGAATTTCGAGTGTGGAGTTCTTGACGCCGAGTCTGACCATCTTTTGGTTGAGTTGACCTTAAGAGTGAAAAAAATTGTGAAACTTAGGGTTACCGATCCTCAACTTTTCATTCCATACAAGCAAATCAATTGGGCAGCAGTAAGTGCTGACCTTGACGGAAAATTGAAGGGAATTTCGATCAATAGATCGATAAATCTTTCTATTCCTGAAATCGATGAAGGAGTTGCCTGTATAAATTCAACCCTGGATACAGTCATCTCAAAGACCTCCATTAAGAAATCCTCGACGAATTACTTTTATTGAGAGTTACCAGAAGTCATCTTGGAGCTTCATCGTAGACGTAGTTGGCTTAGAAAGCTACTCGCAAGAATCTACCACCGCAATTTAAATATGTTCAATTGTGAGTGTGAACGTATTCACCTAGTGATTACGTCTCTTAACCGAATGATTTTTGCTAACGAGCGATTTGAACAGGCCCTGGAAAGTATCAAACCAATTCCAAAAAATCAGCAGGGGCTGATGGAATTTCCAATTATATGCTTAAAAGGCTTCCCCATGTTTTCTTTGTTCTCCTCGCGATCATTCTAAATAACTATGTTAACAAATGCTACTTCCCTCAGCAATGGAAATGTGCAAAAATATTTGCAATACCCAAGAAGTTGGGCAGTACTGACGTAGCCGATACTCGTCCAATTTCATTGCTTTCAAATATTGGTAAGCTTCTTGAAAGGGTAATACTTGAAGGCATCGAACACTTCTCCACTGGGGCAAGAATTATGCCGGAAAGACAATGTTGCTTCAAAAAAGCTCATTCCATGGTGGATGCTATGGCTGTGTTCCAAGCTAATATAACGAGAAGCTAGCGCAACAATAAGCTTGTTGTAGCTTGCCTGATCGATATGGAGAAAGCCTTTGACTCTGTATGGATCAATGGGTTTCTCTACAAAATGATAAATTAGGGCTTTCCAGCCCATATTGTAAAAATTATAGGCAGCTTCATGTGGGGATAAGTTACCTTTGCGGATGCTGGTAGAGCTAGATCAGACCCATTTAGTATTGACTTGGGGGTCCCACAGGGGTCTTTATTAGGCCCATTTCTTTTCAACATATTTACCGCTGACTTTCCGGGCGTAAGAGATTAATATAAGCCCGGAATCCAGGTGAACCTCTCCGCTGACGACTTGTTAATGTGGTGTGGTCACCTGAGTACAATTTGCGCTTTGCTAGGATACGGCTCCGAAAATATTTGGAATCTCTTACTGCATACTACCGGAAATAGGGAATCAAGGTAAATGCAAAGAAAAGTGAATTCATTGTATTCAAGGACCCCCACAAAAACTTCGGTCGCCGTGCAAGAGGCTCCAGGATTAAGTTGAATAGGCAGATGGTGCACTGCTCTAGGCAAACGAAGTACTCGGGGGTAGTTTTTGACAGGAAAGCTACCTTTAGTGCTCACGTTGATAATATTTCGAAAAAGGCGACTTATGCGTACCATCTTTTTATACCTTTTTCAGGAAACATTCGACAGTGAGCCAGCGAGGAATTTCGATCAATGCTTATAAAACCTTGATTCGTCCGATCATCACATATGCGGTGATGATATGGATTGGAGCTCGAAAAAAAATGGAGCAAGAAAGGATTAGTGGAGCGAAAAATCCTTCGGGCTTGCACAGGCCTATACAGACGAGATGACGGACGGTCTTACCCCACCGACGCGCTGTACCAGAGCGACGAACAACTGCAGCGGATGAGTAGTTTTTAAGGTAGTCTTAAGGAAATAATGTACTTAATTTTAAAGAAATCAATTTTTAAAACTAGTTGTTGGTGTCAACATCATAAAGTTTTCTTTTACCAAAAAATTAATATTGTAATGTAATTAAAATAAATTATTATTGAACTCCGGGAAAAGCCCTAAGGCGCAACCCGCATGTACGTTTTTAGGTTAAGCTTTTGATGGATTGTATATATTGAAAAATTAAAAATCATCAAATAAAGATCTTGAATCTTGGATGGGCAAAAAGCATTGAATTTGTTTCAGATTTTACAGTGACACCGTCACCGCTACCATGAGATATATAATGTATACTATGTATAGTATATAAAATAGTATAGGATGCACTCGTATATACGAGTACTATATATCATTCTGCACTTTTTTGGATGTGCAAAAAGCATGGTATGTTCATTTCTCCGGGTAAGTCACTAAGTGCTTTACGAGACTTCTTGTATGAAAAATTATTTATGTATTCTCATGACGCATTTGCATTGCTTCAACAAAAAAATGGGAAAAGATTTGATGATTTGCGAATGGTTTTGAGTGGAGATTTCAACATAAACTTTGCAGACGATAAAAATCTACCATTAATTGAATTTTTAAATAATAAATGCAGTTAATTGAATTTTTAAATAATACATTTAGTTTAACGATGTCAAATGAAAGCAATCTTAGCACAAAGAAATATAAAGCTACTATTGATGCGGTCTTTACAAGACATTTAAATAGATTCGAATCAAAATTGTTCGTTTCTTACTTTAGCTACCATAAACCTATTGTTTTACAAATTGGCGATGATGATGCTGGCAGTGATGATGGTGAAAAAGTTGTCGAAATTATGGGTGAAAGTTGATTTTTCTGAACTCTGAACTTTTTATGTAAAATAATTGTAAAAATTGTGTACGATAAATAAATATTGTATTTCACCAAATAATCATAGTGCTTTCTATTGATAATTATTCCCTAAACAATCCAAAACACTCAAAAATGTACAACGTTATTGTTCAAGTTTTCACTTCTATCGGAACTCCTGGAGTGCCTGTTTCCTTTTTGAAGGTTTTGTACTAAAATAAAAAACCCTATTGCAATCACGACCTGTGCCCGTCTGTCCGTCCGTCCGTCCGTCTGTATGTCACAGCACTTTTTCTCCGAAACTATAGAGGCTACAGCCATGAAACTTTGTGGAAAGGTCAGAAGTGGTGACATCTTGAAAGTTCAAGGGTGAAAAATTTTTTCGAAGGGGTTTAAGGGGGTCTCCCCATATAGGGAGTCGACCCCTCAAAAAAAATTTCACCATTGGTAGTCGAATAGGGTGTCATTGGAAAGGTCTCAATGAGATCTTTTGAAAACAGGTCTTAAAATTGCCTTATGAGTACCGAGGGGGCAGGGGAAGGGGAAATTTACGAACTTTTCGCGTACCCCCCCTCGCGATTGGACACCTTCCATCCGAAAAACCTGAAAAAAATCATGAATGTAGGCCTTCATGAGTACAACAACAACAAACACATGAGAAGTCGAAATTCACTCAACTTTGTTAGTAATAGTATGATTTATCGATTTTATGTTTTCTTGAATAAAATCTAAATGGGACCTTTAAATTCAATAAAATTAAATGATTAAGATTGATCTTTTTTGAAAGTTTCATAAAGATCGAATAGTATTTAACGAAGTTATAGCGATTTGAATTTTCCTGTATTACTATGGAACAATGTGCCCTGTATTACTATGGAAACATATGGCTATGGAGCCATATGCGCTTTTTACCGACTTAGACACTACAGCTTTGCTAGGATTTGCATGAAAGTTTCAGGAATGATCGATATCATGAGGATGACTACATACAATTGAAACAAGTCGAAGAGGCAGGAGAGAGCTCCTAGCAAAAGGGTTTTTTAGCCATTCTAGGATTCGAAAAAATAGGCCATGAATCGATGCTTACAGTACAGAGGAGTGGCCCCTGAAAAAAATTTCATGAAAGGTAGCCGATATGAGTATCAAATGAAAGTTCTCTATGAGAGCTTTTCAAAACAGTTCTTAAACTGACAGTTTTTGCTTCAGTGGGGGCACAGAGGGGGGGGAAATACATGAAAATTGTGTTTTCTCCCTCGCGAATGGACACCCGTGATCTAAAAAAATCTGAAAAAATTATCGAGCGAGATGCTTATGGGTATAATTCTAACAAATACCTCAGAATTAAAGAATTCTTTCAACTTAGTTAATAATAGTATGATCCTCGAACATGACGTGTTTCTTAATTTTATTCGTTGCTGGTTACGGCATTTTGTAAGTTGAGTACAAAACCCTTCTGACATGAGCATAGGTCTGTCCACCCAACTTGTTATATTTTAAAGGGCGTTTTGAAATCGGTTTTCTGTTTTTGAATAATGTTTCGTTACAGATGAAGATAAATTTTCACATACAATTTAGATTATTAATATGTCTTTTGTAAGCCTTATAAATAAATTTGTTGTAAATAGTATTTCCAAATTTTAAACTTTAAAAACCACATGCAGCTGCTGCATGAAGATAAAAGATTATTGGGTTTCAATCAAGTGGAAGACAAATGCATGAACTAATGAATTGACCTTCTTGTCCATGATTTAAATCTATTGCACAAATAATTCACTATTATGACGATTTCCGCATTGCTATTACATATTCATCTATTATAATCAAATATTTCTATTCAACCAAAAGATTGTTTTCATTCGCTCTTCATTTATACAATTCCCGCCAAATTTTAAGATGAAGGAATGTTGTTAATATGCAACGTTTTCCGACTCTAAAAGAATGGTTTTGTGAGGAATTAACTGAGTGAAGGTTAAGAGAATGAGAAAATGGCTGGTAGAACAATGTCAGCAAGCAGAATAATGGAGCATGCAGAAATATCTGAACTTAATTATGTAGCAAGTAAGAGATTAAATGGCTAACTGGCATGGAAACATTAGATTTCCTCGAATAAAAGATATTGTTCTTCTAAAAATTGAATGAATTTTAACCCTTCCAGATTCATACGTAAGATACAATAAGAATGATTATCAGCTTTGAGTGATTTAATTCTATTACGAATAAAATAAAATTTAAGGCGCTTATTCCATTATTTCCATTTCATTTTTTAATAGACTTGGACTTCATTACTGGTGTCTTAAATACAGCTCAGCTCCACACGCAAATCGCACTCAAAGAAATTTTTATTCGTTGCACTTAAGATGTCTTTAATTTTTTCTAGTAATAGCTTTTTTATTAGGGTTTTGTACTAAAATACAAAACCCTATTGCAATCACGACCTGTGTCCGTCTGTCCGTCCGTCCGTCCGTCCGTCTGTATGTCACAGCACTTTTTCTCCGAAACTATAAAGGCTACAGCCATGAAACTTTGTGGAATGGTCAGAAGTGGTGACCTCTTGAAAGTTCAAGGGTGTAAAAATTTTTCAAATGGGTTTAAGGGGGGTCTCCCCATATAGGGAGTCGACCCCTCAAAAAAAAATTTTCACCATTGGTAGTCGAGTAGGATGTCATTGGAAAGGCCTTAATGAGATCTTTTCAAAACAGGTCTTAAAATTGCCTTATGAGTACCGAGGGGGGCAGGGGAAGGGGAAATGTACGAACTTTTCGCGTACCCCCCCCCTCGCGATTGGACACCTTTCATCCGAAAAATCTGAAAAAAATCATGAATGTAGGCCTTAATGAGTACAACAACAACAAATACATGAGAAGTCGAAATTCACTCAACTTTGTTAGTAATAGTATGATTTATCGATTTTATGTTTTCTTGAATAAAATCTAAATGGTACCCTTAAATTCAATAAAATTTTAGAAACAGATGACTATTTATAAGTTTGATTTTTTCTGAAAGTTTCATAAAGATCGAATAGTATTTAACGAAGTTATAGCGATTTGAATTTTCCTGTATTACTATGGAACAATGTGCCCTGTATTACTATGGAAACATATGGCTATGGAGCCATATGCGCTTTTTACCGACTTAGACACCACAGCTTTGCTAGGATTTGCATGAAAATTTCAGGAATGATAGATATCATGAGGATGACTACATACAATTGAAACAAATCGAAGAGGCAGGAGAGAGCTCCTAGCAAAAGGGCTTTGTAGCCATTCTAGGATTCGACAAAATAGGCCATGAATCGATGCTTACAGTACAGAGGAGTGGCCCCTGAAAAAAATTTCATGAAAGGTAGCCGATATGAGTATCAAATGAAAGTTCTCTATGAGAGCTTTTCAAAACAGTTCTTAAACTGACAGTTTTTGCTTCAGTGGGGGCACAGAGGGGGGGGGGGGGGGGAAATACATGAAAAATGTGTTTTTTCCCTCGCGAATGGACACCCGTGATCTAAAATAATCTGAAAAAATTATCAAGCGATATATTTATGGGTATAACTTTAACAAATACCTCAGAATTAAAAAATTCTTTCAACTTAGTTAATAATAGTATGATCCTCGAACATGACGTGTTTCTTAATTTTATTCGTTGCTGGTTACGGCATTTTGTAAGTTGAGTACAAAACCCTTCTGACATGAGCATAGGTCTGTCTACCCAACTTGTTATCATATGTTATTAGCCATATGCTCGGAATTCCGAAAAATATATCTTAATTACATATTTACAACTAGCAACTTTCAATTTCATATTAAGTAACATAAACCGAACATGTAAGTGAAATCTCAACTACCAATAGTGCGTCAAAGTCCACATATTCATGCTCGTTATCCACCGTCCACATACCGATGATCGTTATGGATTTTTGCTAAATATTTGTCAACGGGTTGAAAGCATAAGCACATAATAAATAATTGATCCATCGACATGCTGCTGGTCATGCGAATACCACGAATGTTGTTACCATCATCATTTTTCGTTGATCCACAAAATATGCGTCCATTAGAGTTACTCGTAGTTACTAATAACAATTATTAACACATAGAGCCGCTGGTATGCAGTTAAAAGTTGTCAAAAGATCTTCTTGGGGCGAAATTAATCTTGACGGTTTGGCGAGTTAGATACCGCGTTTGAGATATTGTTTATTTAGTTCATTCCAATGTTGGGTTTCAATTGAAAGTGAAATTCAAATGCGCTACAGGGATTCGTCCCATGAGCTGGGTCAATGATGTATAGATGAAGATATGCATATGTTAATCTTCATTTCTGATTCAACGAAGGAGTACACCTACAGGCTGTAATAACGCTTTTAGACATATTTGAGTAACATAGATGGAAATAAGCCTACTAAACGATTATATTGTCAGCTTGTCATTAACATTTTTGAGTTAGGTTTTATGAACAAGATTCGACGAATAAGTTTAGCTGACGAAGATGAAACAAATAAAATCCACGTACATATAATTACATGACTGATTTGCACAATATTCACGACTTAAAAATACTATAAAGATAAGATCAATCCCGTGAGAAACTAATCAAATTTTCAAACTAAAATGTTAAAAATTCTGAGTGCATTTCCACAAGACATGTTTTTGTCAAATTCGGTAGAGCTTTCCGTCGACTCAACGTTATTTTGCTTAAGTAAGTAGTTCATCATCATCATGTAGATACCCATGATGATGATGAACTACTGGACGAAGCGAGATGGCTTATTAGCTAGATTGATCCTCGTAGCTATGCGGCAGGAGGCTTAAATTGACGCTAAAAGTTCAATTTATCAGATAGGAATGAGAGACATTTATTATAGTACCTAGCAACCAAGGCAAATTAACATTAGTTGTTCTGTGCAATCAGACCAGAAACGTATTTTGTCACCGAACTTATATACTTCAAAGGTCCTTCGTGATAGATGTAGAAATGGCATCTTCCTAACTATGAGGATATCATTAATTCAAATTGGTTCAGATGGAGCCAAAAAAAAAATTATACTGCGTCAACTGTGGTGTATTTGGTCATCTAGTATTATATCAAGGATGCCCCCGATATCAAGATGCAAAAGCTAAACGCAGAACACCGCAGTGTGATATTTTCTAGCATCGTCAAGCCTACGGTGGCTATTCAAATATATCAAATTTCATGTGATGATGTAATAACCTCCGATATCTCGGAGCGATACACGACAGAGATCTGTGTGATGAATCGGCCCTACGCCACTGCCGATTATTAGTCAGTCGACGAAATCGGAACGCACCCTCTGAAATCTCGCTGTTCCTGAACCGCTTTTGTCAGCTGAGAGGAAGGTGATCGGGCTTTGAGGAATAAGATAAAACCGGAGTGGACATCCATGTGTACACGTTGTCGCAACTACCCCTGCGACCGCCTGCCTAACTACGTGTCTTTTTGCACCTACCCCTGTGACCGTGATTCAAAAGCTAGTTAAGGGGAACCCAATGGGTTGTCACAAGAAAGTAAACAAACGCTTATGCACTCGTAAATATGGTTTTATTGCAAATAACACTTCACAGAACAAGAAAATAGCATTGAATACAAATAAAGCATTACGGCCACTTAGGATAGAAAACACTGTCGTATCGATAACCCATCGTTTTCTAGCAATAACGCACATTACACTTTTAATTGAGTTCCTCGCTCCGATTTACAATGTCACTCCTTAAAATGTTGTTATCCCTAAACCAGGTGTAATATTACTTTCACTACAGTCAATATGTACCTCCGGACACGTTCTCGAACCGAAAAAACGACTAAATTCCGAATCGTATCTCACGCGCCAGGTAAATTTCGCGTCCATGTTTAGTCGTCAAACTGACAATCTGGCTCTCGAGAGGAGAAATTGTGGAAATTATTGGAAATGAAATGACAATCATGCTCAGAAGGTGGTCGCATCATTTTCTATGGAGCTTATATGAGCATAGCCTCTCCATTTGTTCCGTTCCTCAAAGTGATCGGGTATGTGAAAACTGACGTTGGATGGGAAGCCATATGCCAGCAGACTTTACTACAACACACATGACCATTAGTAGGCTGACTAATCCATATGCAATTTGCCGCCGTTTTTTTGTGGGAGTGAACGTCAGAACGCGAAAGGCACTGGAAAGATGGCAAGATTGATTTCAAAATGACCGTTTCTGTTAGCGTTATTGTGCATTTCTGATACGGATGTTTTTGCTGAATTGTCCGAAATAATTTGTCTTTTGCGCATTTCCGTTGTAAATTGTGTTTTGGCAAGTATAAATTGTGTTGTATCGAGTAAAGTGGAAGTAAATACATTAGAATCTGGGAATTACTTTTCCGTTTCCAATTGCACGATGGCGACAAAGCAGAAAAAGGGCGGAGTACCTAACTTCAAAGTGAGTAAAGTGTGAACGTAAGGGGAGTTTCTAAATGCAATTTTTTTTTGTCTGTGCAGATCGCCATGGCGCATCGGACACCCTGGGAATGCCTTGCCAAGAAAGGTGACGTGGGTAATCCTAAACCAGGCAACCACACGAAAATCATGGCAGGCGCCATCGCTATCACAGTAGAGTTTTGTTCGGACCGTTCAAAAATTATCGCGAATTTATCGCAACGGCATTGAAAGGTAATGTCAATTTACTGTCCATTGTCAGGTGGTGGCTGGTGGGTTAAGTCAAGAGAAGCGTGAGACTCAGAGTGCAAGATGCGAACTTTGAACGTGAAATTTTTGAGGGAAAAAAAGAAAAAAATGATGAATGGAATGCAAACAAAATTCGTCTGTAATCAGTTTTCGATGCTTAACTGCGGCATGTTTTAACATGACTAATTTTGCTTTGTAATTCTAATAGTGCAGAATAGAAGTAGTATTGGGCTCTTACGTATATAAATTTAAGGTAACACATCTACTACGAAAACCTCTTTCGCTTTCAAACAATGCATGATACGCATCGATTACCCCGGATTGGATTGGGTGATTTATTATTGAAGTAAAAGTGAATAAGCGAGTTATATGCAAAAAAATTAGCAATAAAGATATGTTTATGAAATTATATAATTGTCCGAATGTGAAAAGACTTATGAGAGAAACTGGATACTAATTTAAATAACGATAACATGTCGGAAATCCCGCGGAAAAGTTTCTTCAGTTGATATCGTGAAAAACATGAATTTATTGTTGCGTTCTCAACGGAAATTGAGCGTTTCCATAATTCTAGGTATAAACATTTCAGGTATGAAAGTATGATCAACATAGACTGTGTAAGTGAAACATCTCGATCAAAGGATAAATAATTTTTACGATTATATCAAAAGTGGGTGTAGAAGTGATATATTTCACAGAACGTAAAACCAGGGTAAAGCAACAATGAGAACAGTTTCAGTTTAGTAATCAAGGACATCCGGTTTATAATATTAGTGCCGCAATTTTTAAATAAAACTTTTATAACCGTCAAATTATATTTAATATCATACAATTAAAATTCAACAAAACATAAGCAAATTACAATAACAAAAAAATTGTGGTGCGAGTAACGACCCAAAAACAAGGAATCATGTATTTAGAGGAGTGGTGATTTCAGTAAGGACTATTTTATTAGGGTTTTATACTAAAATACAAAACCCTATTGCAATCACGACCTGTGTCCGTCTGTCCGTCTGTCCGTCCGTCCGTCTGTATGTCACAGCACTTTTTCTCCGAAACTATAGAGGCTACAGCCATGGAACTTTGTAGAAAGGTCAGAAGTGGTGACCTCTTGAAAGTTCAAGAGTGGAAAAATTTTTCAAAGGCGTTTAAGGGGGGTCTCCCCATATAAGGGGGTGACCCCTCAAATAAAAATTTTCACCATTGGCAGTCGAGTAGGGTGTCATTGGAAAGGTCTCAATGAGGTCTTTTCAAAACAAGTCTTAAAATTGTCTTATAAGTACCGAGGGGGGCAGGGGAAGGGGAAATGTACGAACTTTTTGCGTACCCCCCCCCCCCCAATTTCATGAAAGGTAGCCGATATGAGTATCAACTGAAAGTTCTCTATGAGAGCTTTTCAAAACAGTTCTTAAACTGGCAGTTTTTGCTTCAGTGGGAGCACAGGGGGGGAAATACATGAAAAATGTGTTTCGTCCCTCGCGAATGGACACCAGTGATCTAAAAAATCTGAAGAAAATATCAAAGGAGATATTTATGGGTATAACTATAACAAATACCTCAGAAGTCAAAATTCGTTCAACTTTGTTAATAATAGTATGATCCTCGAGTTTCACATTTTCTCCAATTAAATCGTCTTTGACATGTTTCTTGATTTTATTCGTTGCTGGTTACTGCATTTTGTAAGTTGAGTACAAAACCCTTCTGACATGAGCATAGGTCTGTCTACCCAACCTGTTATTTTTACTTTATATGTACGAACTATTGGATAATCTTGCCTACTTACTTGTAAGAGTTAAATTAACACGATGATTTTTCCCAAATGCAATATTACTTATACTTACGATATAAAAACAAATCCTTGCATTTAAAAATTTTGTTCAATTAAGAGTCAAAAATATATATAATTAATTTCTGAGATATCGCTAGTGAAATGAATTTAATTTGAATTAATTTTGAAGCCTTTCGAGATTGAAAATGATGATCATAAATTAATACTCCAATTTTTAGGTCTTTGTTAAAATTTTTTTACAAAGACCTACTAGTTTCGCGACCTCTCTGTCCGTCCGTCTGTCTGTCCGCCTGTCCATGCGTCACAGCTAATTTCCTCAGAAACTATAGAAGCTAGAATGCTCAAACTTGTTGAAAAGGTCAGAAGTGATGGTTTCTCAAAAGTTAAGGCCTTAACAAAAATTTAAAAAATTTCTAAGGGGGGTCCCCCTTAATAACGAAATTTTTTTTAATCAAAGGTAGTCGAATGGGGTATCAAATCAAAGTTCTTAGTTAGAACTTTTAGAATCTGAAATAAATAAATCATGTTATGAATTAGGGGGTCCAGGGGAAGGCAAAATGTACCCAAAATTTGTGTCCCCCCCCTCGCGATTGGACACCTTTCAGCCGAAAAATCTGAAAATTATCACAAACGTGGGCCTTAATGAGTGCAAGGGCAACAAATACCTTAGAAATCGAAATTCACTCAACTTTGTTAATAATAGCATAATTTGTAGATTTTACATTTTCACCCATAAAATTAAAACGGTACCTTTAAACTTCTTGAAATTTTGCAATTATATAGAATGACAAAAGATATATATGTTCACAAAATTTAATTGAGGTCGAATTATCATCAAGTGAGTTATAACCATTTCAATTATATGGAATCACAACAACAATAACACGTGTTTACGGTTGATATAAGGTTTTCCAATAAGAGGTGTTATTTTGATATTAAAAGAAAAATGCCATTTTTTAATACAAATGATCGGATGTTTATTTCATTATAAAGAAGAATATATGCCGTTAATAGCAAATACTAACATCAGGCAAATAACCACTACGATACGCTTACAGGACCATATCCTCTTCATGAGATTTTCCATAACCAAATCGCAAAGTGGCTGCCCTATGTCCTCGATAGCCTCACGAATTTCATCTTTGAGATCTTGAATCAACGCTGGGCTATTGGCGTAGGCCTACTCTATCAGGTGGCTCCAAAGGAAAAAGTCGCAAGGTGTTAAATCACAAGATCTATTCAAAATAACACCTCTTATTGGAAAACCCTATATATATTTAAAATTGATTCAGGCACTTTTATTTTCTTTCAATTTTCATGTAAATTTAAGGAATAGTGTTTAACTTGAACATGTTCAATCGGCCGAGCAATCAGAAAAATCATTTAAGCTGGATGAAAAAGGCCGCTGCATTGTGCCAAATACTGGATGAATAGTTCAAGTAACCGATTCACGCTATTAGAAAACTTGTTTCAAACCCTAGGATGTTTAGAAAGACCTGCTGGTAGAAGCACTCTCCTGCTTACTCAACTTGTTTTTATTAATATATCAAAAAACAAGAGAAAATGAAGGAAAATGAATAAATTAATTGAGATATTGATGAAAATCAAATTCAGTATTTTTGCCAGTATTTTTTTTTCTTTCTTCTATAAAATAAAGTAGTGTGTAAACAAACTAACGAGAAAAATATGTAACCTTCAAAATTGAGAAATTAAACAAAACTATTGAAAATCATTTTTGGGCCGCCACTTTTGTGCAAGAAAGTTAACGCTTGCTAATTTTAATTCTTCTAGCTTTTTCTATTTGAAGACTTCCAGTCAATGGCCCATAAAAATTTTCAAATTAGGTCCCCCTTTGCATGAATTTCAAAAGGAAAGTGTCCTTACGCGTAATTTGAAGGTTTATATCGGAGGTATATGAACTTACATGAAATGATTTACTACATTTCTTGCATTGAACGAGGCGGTTCAAAGAAATACTACAATCCTTTTAAGAATTAAAAAATTTTTATATTATATCCCTAATGCATTGATAATTATACCCTATTATTGTTTATATAAGGTTGTAAATAATTTTTGTTAGAAACCAGTAAGGAATTTGTTCGATTAACTATAAATTGAACAGGTCACAAATTTAATATTGAGATGAAAAAAAGTGATGCGCTTTAAATATAAGACTGAACTTAGTAGTTTAAAACAAAAGATATGTTTTACATGCAATTAAGCAATTATAATAAATCATAGAAGATAGAATGTGAGAACCTGCGAGTAATAAGCGAAGGCTACTGAATTGATGAAATAACACCAATAATGAGAAGCATCGCAACAAAAGTAAAGAAAATGAAACCTTGCAAATTTAACATCCCCCATTAGTTATATAGTTAGTCTTAGATACAGATACATTTGATTTTTCAAAAAAAGAAAGGAAAAAAAAAGATACAAAGTAGTGCTATGAAAGGAATAAAGACGCAAATGAATTGCTAGGCCAACCCAGTCTTTCCTTTCCAACGAACCCTTCTTTTTTCCAGCAGGAATGCTAGCGATCGGTAAGTATGCCGTTACAAGGTCAAGGTTGTTGATATCCGCGGATGGCCGGTTTCGCGTCACGCTCGGTACCATAAGTTGTGTTGCGTTTTTATTAGAGTGGGGTTTTTCAGATACCGTGATACTCGGGAACGCGGAATTATAAACGTTTTTCGTTGTTGTCTGAATGTATGAAAGGAATACGGAATAAAGTAAAGTAGGATTCTTTTCCGTATGTTAATGTTTTTGACGCGTTATTAAAACGGGCATGTGAACCGGTGGCTGAATTTTTGTATTACGGACTTAGTCTGCTCGCTCAAGACTCTACTCCAAACTAGCTAGCTAGCTAGCAGCCACCTCGGAGTAGACTAAGTGTGTCCGGACTTGTTAACCTGTAGGGTACAGTTCGTTGTCACGTCCCGAGACGTCACGTCTAGAACCGATGAGAGGTCGGTTCCGATTTCGTTCGAGCGAATTGAAGTGTGAAAAGCATTACATCTGTCATCCCTATACAATCGCTAATCAGGTGACAATTGTTAGATGACAGATCTCTGCCACTGACTGAATTGACGTACTTCGAGGGACGATTCAAACCATGTACTGCTATACGAGTTGTGCTGTGACTGGATTCGTTCCACGTTTCACACGTTAGTGAAAAAAATCCTGGGAAAAAATAGTAAGGAATCAGGGATAGCGTTTTCGAAGGTACAGGCATTAAAAAAAAGTTTTTGAAAAATAATGCCAGAAAGTATTTTGTGTGATTTTCAACTAAGTGTGAAACAATTGGGAGCTTTGTCTGTTTTTCGCGAACGAAAGGCAAGGATTTGGTTCCGTAGCAAAAGTAACGTTGGCCTGGTGCCGAAAATATAATTCAATACAGCCAGCCTCTCAGAGCAGGAAGCTAGCTCTAACACGGTGATTTTTTGAGAATTTACTCAGTGATTAGTGCCTGGGGGGCTAGAAAAAATTTAGGGGATGAGTCGACAAGAAAAGCTACGTGACGAGAAAGGCGTTTCTCTACTCAGCTCATATACACTGTACCTCTGTTAACAGCTTCCGACATATTGGAGATCATGAGCATGCAGCTGAGCCCAGCAAATCTTAATGCATTGACAGCAGCTTATCTCAAACCAAGGAAATTGTCACTGGTAAGTGAATTGGAATTGATTGACTTTTATGGTCGCCACAACTAGTGTGGAAACCGTGGTGCGATAACAGAAAGACTTAAAATTACGCATGAGAACGTAAAACATAACGTTATTTACTTTAACCTCTCTTGTAAAGATTCCTTTGTGCATACTTCAGCATTCATCAGTTCACGTATAACGCGCGTATCATCTTCAATTTCGCAATCGGAATAATAATTAATAATGATGATTTATTGTATTTGTGTTAAAATGAATTGGTAAAATATAAAGCAAAGGATAATTTGCGAGTATTAGAAGCTAGAATTGCTACATTACGTCCCAATAAGATACAATGAATGTAAAATATTTAGTATTTCGTAAATTATTGTTAAATATTAGGCTAATTAGATTATTTTATTTGGAAAAAAAGACTCAAAGATCGTAGAAATGAAACATTTCATACAAGCAAGGATGATTCTAGATAAGTTAAACTCAGCGAAGACCCTTATACATGGCTATATATATGAACTCTATAGATTTTTAACAAAATTCAGGATTCTTTAAGCTTAATAACCTTTCTTCATTCCTGTAGTAGAGAGTATGCATAAAATACTTTCTGTCAAATTGCCAGTTACTCCTTTACCATAATCAATTGATTGCATACTGTTGCCAGAATTTTATTATTTGTTGTTTAAACTTCCTTGGTTTTCTTTATTCAGTGCTTAACATATCTTTCATTCTTAATAAATGGTTATACACCATGTTCAATACAAAAAAAGATACACAGAAGAAATAAGGATAAATCAATTCAAGTTTATGATTAGATATTAAGGGATGAGAAAGAACGAAAAGAAAAAAATTATTAAAATAACGGAGAAAGGAAGAATATTTGATAAAATAATAGAAATAAAAAAAAAACAGTGAGGCACTCTGAGAGTGTCCGGTGGGAGTGTTCGGTGGGATGTTTTGCAAATGATTATGTAAAGGTTAAGAAGTTGTATATTTATATATTCAGGAATTAATGTGACAACTTCACAAATCTAGGATGCGTATGATATGATAAAATATGAAATATTTTTATAGGTTTTATTAGTGAAACTTCCAAAAGTTGTGCAAATTGACTCATAAATTGCATAAGTCGCAACAATCGCAGTAATTTCAATAACTTTTGACTTGTTTACCGCTTCAAAAGTTTTCATAAATTTTTCATCTTGACTGCTAAATCTTTATAAAATATTTTTTATTTCCTGATTATGACGAGTCCATATGAATCCCGTGTTAATATTTAATTAGCCCGCAGGGGGAATGCCGGTCGACAAGAGCTCTCTTGGAGGCTAGCATTCTTTGGGGAGTTCCGCCCCCACGTACCCGAGGAAACTCCGCAGGGGGAATGCCGGTCGACAAGACCACTCTTGGAGGCTAGCATTCTTTGGGGAGTTCCGCCCCCACGTACCCGAGGAAATTCCCGCAGGGAGAAAGCCGGTCGACAAGAACATTTTTGGAGGCTAGCATTCTTTGGGGAGTGCCGCCCCCACGGACCCGAGGATATGGGGGGTGCCGTGAGGTTCCCTCTTATTGTATCTGGACTACGCTTTGGACAACGAACTGGAATTGACGCTTTGGGCTGGCGGATGTGATGGTTTGGACCTAGTTGCTTTGCACAGTAGCGCCGAGGTGAAACTCGTGTGTGAACGGCTCCAATTCAACTATCATACCGTCTCCGTCCCGGTAAAACCTTGGCAGGCCTCGGAGTACGTTCGAAGTTCGCACCATTGGGTTGGTGGTGTAGGTTCGGTTGAGACGGACTCCCGATTAGCGCTGGTCTGGCTCTGAGCACTTGTCCCCATAAGGGCTTGTGCCAACCCTCGCATGGCCTCCCTGCTCTGCAAAGATAACCATGGGACCAAAAAGGCGACTACACACACGAACGGAGATAGCGGCTCCGAGGGGGGACCCAATAAAATGGAGCAAACAAATGAAACCACAAGCAAACAGGACGCTAGCACGGAGAACCCTTTCAGGCGAAAACCGCTGTTGGCAAGAACACCGATTAAACAAGACACCGATTGCGGGGGGAGGCAGCAAACCCCAGAAACACTGTCAAAGTCAACATCACAGGTTAAATCATCGGAGACAGACCACAGACGGACTAACGAACGAAAGAAGGCAGAGTGCGTTGTGCAACCTGGCATCATTGCGGCCTTTGGGCGCAGTAGAAGGACTATGCGCACCCCGGAGCGCCCAGTGCAAGACGTACACAATCCGGATCAAGCTGCGACACCAACAGAGGCCAGTGTAAGACTGGGGGAGGGAGAAGTTTTGCCGTTGGCCGACGCCACTTCAAACGCGACCCAAGCGATAGAAGCAAAAGGGCTAGGAAACGGGGGCCTCTCCCAAGAGGTGGCGCCAAATAACACAATCGCCCTTGACCGCGCCGACGAGGAGCGGCTTACTCGGAAAGCGGGGAATATCGTCAAACAACTGAGGGCTGCCTGCGAAGTGCAGAAAAACATAGGCAAGAGTGTCAAGAATGGCATTCTTGAACTGGAGGAGCTTTTTGGCCGCATAACGCACTACAGGCGGAGGTGGCTTGCAACCGAAAAGCACCAAAAAGACACGCTCTCCCTCGAGGCATCAGTGGGTCCTAGCAGCAGCAAAAGAATGGCCGGTAGCCCAATTGAAGGCGACTGTGAGAAAAGGAGGAAGGACGAGACCATAAACGAAGTTGACACTCCAGGCGAGGAGTTTCATGTGGTGCGAAACAAGGCAGCGAAAAAAGCGGCCAAAAAGCTACTACTAGAAAAAACAGACAAAGAGCTCAACCACGAAAAAAACAAAGAACCCCTCGATATACCGCAGAAAACAAAAAGCCAACCGCGGCGCAAACCCTTGCGAGAGGCACTGCTTATTAAACCCACTAAGGGCCAAACCTACGCAGATGTCCTCCGTGAAATTAAAGGAGCGGTCAAGCCAGACGACACCAAAACTGCCATCAAAGCAGTTCGACCAACCCGGACCGGTGGCTTGCTGGTGGAATTCGGGCCAGAGGCCACAAACAAAGATGCATTCCGTGACGCGGTTCAAAAGGTTCTTGGAGATGCGGCAACGGTTGCCTCGCTCGAACCAATGGCCACCCTGGAAATCAGGGACCTCGACTGCGTCACGGACAAAGCTGAAGTAGAGGATGCCATTAGGAGGGAGTTCCCCAGCTTAAGTGAAGTCAAGGCAATATTGACACGTGAAAACACAAGGGGGCAACGCATGGCTATTGTCGAACTAGCTGATAAAGACGCCCAGCAAATCCTGGCGAAGGGCAAAATTAAGATAGGTTGGGTGATCTGCAGGATACGGAGAAGAGCGATTCCTATCCGCTGCTTCAGATGCCTCGAATACGGTTACACCGCGTATGGTTGTAGGGGACCCGACAGGAGATCTCTGTGCTACAAATGTGGCGAAACGGGGCACAAAAGGAAGGAGTGCACGAACGAGGCAAAATGCATTCTTTGCAAGGATGCTAAGCTAGCACCCGGCGACCTCAAACATGAGTCGGGGACAGGGAGATGCTGGGTTTTCAAGGAGGCCCTAACTAAAGCCAAATCGATACTCAAATGGTCCGTATCCTGCAGGTCAATTTGCACCGAAGCACAAACGCCCAGGACCTACTTGAGCAGTTTGCGAGGGATAAGAAAGCTGACCTCCTGTTGCTGAGCGAGCAACATCATAACAAGGACTCGCAAGCGTGGTACCTTGACAAAACTGGTACCTCGGCCATCTGGGTTCGAGACAGCGCCCGCCTTCAGGTGCAGGGCCATGGACGCGGGGATGGTTTTGTGTGGGTGCGGTGTTCAGGGATAACATATTTCAGTGTTTATCTGACGAACCAAACTCGATGCCCTGGAGGACGCTGTCTCGATCACAGAGGGCCACATGCTGGTCGGGGGAGACTTCAACGCTAGAGCCATCGAATGGGGTATGCCACAATCCGACCCAAGGGGAAAGCAAATCTTGGACATGGCGGCCAGAACAGCGCTTTTTGTCCTAAATACTGGTAACACCCCTACTTTCCGCCGCTGGGGTTGCGTAGGAACCATAGCCGATGTGACACTCGCTTCGGAGTCCCTGGTACCTAGAGTACACAACTGGCGAGTACTAGAGGACTACTCGGCTAGTGATCACCAGTATATAGCTGTTGAGATTCACGACGGTGCCACTCTGCGTGCATATGCCCAAACTTCAATCCTCGGATGGAGGACTGGGAGGATGGACGTCGAGAGGTTCACTGACGCGCTTACGGCAGGCGCACCGTTGCTGGGAGCTCCGCCAGGGAGTGGAGGGCCTACAGCCAAGGACTTGGTGAACTCAACTATGAGTACCATCATAGCTGCTTGCGAGTCTTCCATGCCCCATCGGAGACCCCGACATGGTAAGCCTCCAGTATACTGGTGGTCAAATGAGATCGCCGAACAAAGAAGCGAGTGTCACAAACTTCGGCGAGAGGCCCAGCGGGCGCGAACACGGGAGGAGGCAGACACTAAGCTAGCAGCATACAGGTCCGGCAGGAAATATCTTCGCAGGCTTATTAACAAGAGCAAGGCCCGATGCTGGCAAGACCTCATGGACGATGTAAATAGGGATCCGTGGGGCCTTGGCTACAAGCTGGTCATGGGGAAACTTGGTGCCCTACGGAAGCCTTGTATACATGACGCGGAAAAGATGGACGCGATAGTGCGGGGACTCTTCCCCGCCCATCCCGTCCGTGTTGACGCTGTCCATGGTGAAACGGCAGTCGAGTGCCCACTCTTCACACAGCTGGAACTGGAGGAGGCAGTCCTCTCCCTGAAAGCGAGGAAGGCTCCAGGTCCAGATGGTGTTCCAGCTGAGGTTTTGCAGCTCGTCTATCACCATTGTCCTGACTTGCTGCTCAGCACATTCAACGCTTGCCTACGGGACGGGGTTTTCCCGGTACGATGGAAGGTGGCGAGGCTCGTGATGGTCAGCAAGGGGAAGGGAAATCCCGAATCGCCGTCTGCATACCGCCCGTTATGCATGCTAGACACGGCTGGGAAAGTGCTAGAGAAACTCATCAAGGGAAGACTCACTGACGCGATTCGTGCTGCTGGGGACCTATCTCCTCGTCAGTACGGCTTTAGAGCAGGACGTTCTACCATTGATACGATTGCAGAGGTGGTGAACGCGGTCCAAAAGGCAGAGGCATATAGTCGCACCAAGCGACGGATCGTCCTGTTGGTGACACTCGACGTCAGGAATGCCTTCAACTCCGCTAGATGGGTGGATATTCTGGATACGCTGGAAAACTCTTTTCAAGTTCCAGAATATCTAATGCGGCTTTTGAGGAACTACCTAAAGGACCGAAGCCTGCTCTACGACACGACACAGGGCCAACGAAGGATGGAAATTACCTCGGGTGTTGCCCAGGGATCTATCCTTGGTCCGGACCTGTGGAACGTGTCTTACGACGGGCTACTGAGACTTGAGATGCCAGATGAGTCGCGCTTGGTCGGCTATGCGGATGATGTTGCGGCTCTGGTCGCCGGACGCACCTTTGAACAAGCGCAACTTAGGCTAGGTATGCTAATGCGCCGAGTGAGGGACTGGATGACTGCTCGCGGGCTCAGTTTAGCACTGGAGAAAACCGAAGTGGTCATCTTGACAAAAAAGAGAATCCCTAGAGTAAGGATGATCAGTATTGGAGATATACAGATCGAATCGAAGCCAGCGGTGAAGTACCTGGGGCTACTGATCGACTCGAAGATGAGTTTCTCTGAGCAAATCAGGGCAACGGCTGAGAAGGCTGCTTCGGGAATATCGGCCCTGAGTCGACTTATGGCCAACGTAGGGGGACCCAGCCCATCAAGAAGACGCCTCTTGATGAGTGCTGTAGGGTCAGTGTTACTGTACGGAGCAGAGATATGGGGCGACGCTCTCAGCAAGGAGGTATACCGAAAACGATTGGCACAGGTACAGAGAAGAGGAGCACTGAGAATTGCATCTTCGTATCCAACAGTCTCCGACTCGGCGGTGAGAGTGATTGCAGGCGTGATACCTGTCGCCCTCCTTGCTAGAGAGCACCGCGCTATTTACCTGCGCCGAAACGAGGATGCGAAGGAGATCGTTGTCCGCGAGGAGAGACAACGCTCGCTCAACGATTGGCAGCAGTCTTGGAGGAATTGCACGAAGGGAAGGTGGACTGCGCGCCTCATCCCGGATGTGAGACCGTGGCTAAATCGAAGGCATGGTGAGACTGACTTCTATCTGACCCAGCTTTTGAGCGGGCACGGGTGTTTTCAGTCTTACCTGCACAAGATCGGTAAGTCGCGGTCTCCCGATTGTCGGTTTTGCCCAGGAGAGGAGGACAATGCCTGTCACACATTTTTTGCGTGTACCAAATGGGCCAGGCTGCGAAGGGAACTCTACAGGGAGATGGGATAGCTCACCCCGGATAATATAGTTGCGGTGATGCTCGAATCGGTTGACAAATGGAACCAGGTGGCACATTATGCTCGGGCAGTCCTAAAATATAAAAGGGACGCACAGCAGCCGGAGGCACTGGGGCTGGGGGATCGCTCTTCTGGCAATTCCTCTTCCCCCCTCCCCTCCCGCTAGGAAAGGGACTCCCCAGCTTGAAGGCGCCCCACGGCGTAACAAAACGAGACCTGGCCCGAAGTAATGTGTCAAACGGTTCCAGGCTAGGTTCTCAGATTGACAGGGGAGGTGTTTAGTGGGTAGTCCAAAGGTATCCTCCATGGGAGTCCCACACTGCCAGACTCGGTTCACCTCCCTACCACAAAAAAAAAAAAAAAAATTTAATTATGCGGTTAAACGCGGGAATAAGCTATTCAATAACACCAAAAAGCGAAATCTGGGAAATTTTCTAACATGCACTATCGTTTTTATGTCAACGCAATTTTTTTTGAAAAGCACCACTAATAAAATTTTCATATAACTGTATCCGCCAATGGGATTCGACTGTGTTTTTAGGGTTTTGTAAAATAATTTTACAAAACCCTACTAAAATCGCGTCCTGTCTGTCCGTCTGTCTGTCCGTCCGTCCGTCCGTCCGTCCGTGTGTCACAGCAGTTTTTCTCGGAAACTAGTTAAGCTAGAAACATCAAATTTTGTATGTAGGTGTAAAGTGGTGTTCTCTTCAAAGTTCAACTACAAAAAAATTTTATAAGGTATTTAAGGGGGGTCTCTTCATTGAAAGTAGCCGATATGGGTATCAAATGAAAGGTCTTGATGAGAACTTTGCAAAACAGGTCTTAGTTTGGCAAAATTTGCTTCGAGGGGCGCACAGGGAGGGGAAATATACGAAAAATTTGTGTCCCCCCCCTCGCGATTGGACACCTGTAATCCGAAAAATCTGAAAAAATCAGGAATGTAGGCCTTGGTGTGTACAACAACAACAAATACGTGAGAAGTCGCAATTCACTCAACTTTGTTAGTAATAGTATGATTTATGGAATTTATGTTTTCTTGAATTAAATCTTAACGGTACCCTTAAATTCAATGAAATTCAGTACACAGATGACTATTTATAAGAAAGTTTCATAAAGATTGAATTATATTTAGTGAAGTTATAGCGATTTGGATTTTATTGTATTACTATGGAACAATATGCGCTGCATTTATTACTATGCCAACATATGGGTACGGAACAACATGCGCTTTTTACCGACTCAGACACTACAGTTTGGCTAGGATTTGCATGAAAATTTCAAGAATGATAGGTATCATGTAGATCTTTGAGAATTGGTTCAGCTAGTGGTATCAGTAATCGTAAAACAAAATAGTGGCTGTTTTAAATGCGAAGATTGGATAATTTTGAGTTATTTTTTCCCAACTTCAACATTTAAGGTGCATGCTTTGAACACTTGATTCAATTTAATGAATGTTTGAAGATGAGTACCGACAATTAATGCTCATAAGTGAAACAAGTCAAGGAGGCGGGAGAGAGCTCCTAGCAAAAGGGCTTTGTAGCCATTCTTGGATTCGAAAAAAATTGGCCATGAATCGATGATAACAGTACAGGAGAGTAGCCCCTGAAAAAAAAATTCATCAAACGTAGCCGATATGAGTATGAAATGAACGTTTTCATGGGAGCATTTCAAAACAGTTCTTAAACTGTCAGTTTTAGCTTCAGTGGGGGCACAGGGGGGAAATACATGAAAAATGTGTTTCCTCCCTCGCGAATGGACATCTGAAATAATTATCAAGGGAGATATTTATGAGTATAACAATACCAAAAACCTCAGAAGTCGAAATTCGTACAACTTTGTTAATAATAGTATGATCTTCGTATTTCATATTTTCTCCAAGAAAATCGTCTTTGACATGTATTTTGATTTGATTCGATCTGGTGACTGCATTTTGTAAATTGAATACAAAACCCTTCTGACATGAGCGTAGGTCTATTTACCCAACTTGTTTTTCTTCTTTTTCCTTAGTAATGCTCACGTTATTGGTCTAAATTTAATTAAGCATTTAGGGGGCGTTCGAGTATAACGTAACACAATTTTTGAAGATTTCGGATCATAAACATCTGGGATATAGCCATTTGAATTAAAGGAATAACAGCAACAAAATCAAGTATTGATAGTTTTTATAAAAATTTCAGGGATTAGTTTAATGATTGTGTGAAAGGACCTTTTTTCCAATAAGAGGTGTTATTTTGATATTAAAAGAAAAATGCCATTTTTTAATTTTTTTACAGGACCATATCCTTTTCGTGAAATTTTCCATAACCAAATCGCAAACTGGCTGCCCCATGTCCCCAATAGCCTCACGAATTCCATCTTTGAGGTCTTGAATCAACGCTGGGCTGTTGGCGTAGATTTTCTCTTTTACGCCGTCCCAAAGGAAGGCAGCAAGGTGTTAAATCACAAGATCTCGGTGGCCAATCGTGATTACGTCTTCGAGAAATAACACGGTCCGAAAACTTTTCCCGTAAAAGATCAATGGTTTCGTTGCTTATGTGGCACGTAGCGCTGTGTTGTTGAAAGTAAACGTTGTCCAGATCAATACCATCCAATTTCGGCCATAAAAAATCATTAATCGCCTCTCAATAGCGCAATCAATTCATCGTATCTGTTGCTCCAGCCTCATTTTCGAAAAAGTAAGATACAATGACGTCGCCGGACCAAAAACCGCACCAAACAGTTACACGCTGCGGATAGAGAGGCTTTTCAACAATAATTCTTGGGTTTTCCGAGCTCCAGATGCGACAATTTTGCTTGTTGACGAAGCCACCGAGGCGGAAATGGGCCTCATCACTCAAGATGACTTTTCGATGGAATTCCGGATCATTTGCATGCATTTCAAGGACCCAATCAGCAAAGGCACGACGTTGTTGATGATCGACCGGCTTGAGTTCTTTGTTAACTGAACTGTATAAGCCTATCTGTATGCAAAATACGGTGTAATGACGTTTGTGGAATGCCTTATTCCAAAGTACGACGAGGAATGGACAAACCTGGGTTTTCTTCAACACTTTCGGCTACAGCAGCAATATTCTCTGCTGTTCTTGAGTAACATGCACGGGTTTTATTTTTCACAACACTAAGTTGTCTCAACAGTTCAAATTTGTCCACCAATTTCTGTATTGCGGTCCGACAAGCTGCTTCACGACGACCCAAAAATGTTCGAGTTTTACGAAACGTCTCTGCCAAACTTTCACCATTTTTATAGTGAATTTTAATAATTTAAATGCGCTGTTGAAGCATTTATTGTTCCATTATTATTAATGGCGTAGTTTTTACTTGTCAAATGTCAAAAAAAGTGGCATCTACTGAAATAGCGGGCTATTCAAAATAACACCTTTTATTGGAAAACCCTTTACAATTTTTATTTAGTTTGAGTGCATTCGATATACAATGACCATTCTGCGATCTGAGTGTAAGGGTCCTCTTTAACTTGTTAGTAAATTTCGCATAGCACGAATTTGGTTTAATAAAGTAGTATTCCTTACTATTTTTTGCTGTTAAAACTTATCAAGTTGCTTTTCACACTTACGTTCTATATATCAAAGTGGGTATGAGCAAAATTTGTATGAATACCAGAAATTTTTCAAGCAATCAAAAAAATCAACAAAATATGTTGATGATACCCTTAATCAAAATAAACCGTTTAACGGGAATGTAAGCTGTAGCCGGTTTATGTTCTAGATCAGCCAAAATCATAAGAGGGGCACAGATTTTCATATTGGAACCAAGCAGCCGGATCGATCTTAAGCTAAACGAGGGGAAAAATACAATTTCTCAAAAGTTGGGACGCTCACGTACAAACATATACTCAAGTATAGCCCATCTTTAGTTTTATACCTCTATGGGGTAAACACTGATGGAGGAGGTGGCACCGGGATATTTGATAGAAGACCCTATTGTTTTTAAAATATTGATAAAGTCGAATTCAAAAACTTTGAGTTTTTTGAATTGTCTGTTACCAAAATTCCACTGCAAGGCCTATAAAACCTCCTTATTATCTCTCCCCACGCAACGGGAAGAAACTTCTCAAATTCAATGAAATGCTGAAATTCAGTGAGCTGTAAAGTTACCGGCGATTTAAATGCCTATTATACAGCATTGCTGAACGCTTACAAAAATCCAATAGGTGTATTCTTGAAATCTTGGAGATCAGAGAACCAATTTGAATACAAGTGCAATCTATATGGGCCAGAGCTCCTAACTGTAATGATTTTTCTTCGTTCACGTTAACTTGAGATTTTCCGAAGGAAAATGTGCCAACGGACTGTACCTAATAAGTCAACAAGTCTGGACACCTTTAGTTTACTCCAAGGTGGCTGCTAGAAGGCTAGCTAGCTCGGAGGTCTTACACGATCAGACTAAGGCCAAATATGCCCGAAAACACGTCAAAAAATTTCCAACCAAACGACTCGACTCTTACTTTAATCTAATTTGTTTCCATTTCTTTTGAAACGTGCAGCAAGTCCAAAAGAAAAAGAACCACACAAAACCTCCACCCCCAAAAACCATGCATTCCCGATTACTCAACGACGTGGTACCAAAAATAAACCACAACCCTACAGGGGGGATGCCGATCGACAAGAGTACTCTTGGAGGCTAGCATTCTTTGGGAAGAGCTGCCCCCACGAACTCGAAGATATGGGGGGCGCTGTGAAGTGCCCTCCTGGCATTAAAGGTTAACGACCCTGACTGGATCTGGACTACGCTTTGGATAAAACCTTGGCAGGCCTCAAACTACGTTCGAAGTTTGCACCATTGGGTTGGTAGTGTAGGTTGGGTTGAGATGGACTCCCGATTAGTGCTGGTCTGGCTCTGAGCACTTGTCCCATTAAGGGCTTGTGCCAACTCTCGCATGGCATCCCTGCTCTACAAAGATAACCATGATACCAAAAAGGCGACTACGCACATGAACGGAGATAGCGTCTCCGAGGGTGGGACCCAATAAAACTAGAGCAATCGCCAACCATAAAAAAGATAAAAAACAGAACAACGACGACGCAACCAGTGGCCGTAGCCTCGATGTTAACAGCATATCGGGAGCGGCACTAAAGACGACAAAAACGACGAGGAACGCTAGATCAGGGGTTCCAGATAGTGCTGACAAAAGTAGCGAAGGAAGAAAGAAACTCCTTCAAAAAGTGCCAAAAAACAAAGTGCGCATGGAGGCCCAACAAGAAAAAGGACTTGATGTGAAACAGGAGGGAAAGAAGCCCTGACAAAGACCCCGGCAGCACGCCATGCTCGTTAAGCACCAAGAAGGCTGATCAAACGAGGAGGTGCTGCGGGATGTCAGGGGAAACGTAAGCCATTAAAGCAGTACGACCAACGTGGTCAAGCTACATACTAGTCGAATTTGGAGCAGATACCGACAATAGGGAAGCAAAAAGCACAACTATAGCCTCGCTCGAGCCGATGGCAACGATCGAATTAAGAGACATTGACTGCGTAACGGATCTGGCCGAGGTATAAGAGGCCATAGCGTGGGCAGGATTAAAGCGAGGCTGACATCAGAAAACCAAAGGGGCAGCGCATGGCCATAAGTGACAAGACTGAAAAGGACGCCGAACAATTTCTGAACAAGGGCGAAATAAGAAAAGGGTGGGTTGTCTATAAGATACTGCAAAATGCAGCACCTCTTCAATGATTCAAATGCCTTAGCAATGATCACACCACACAAGTATGTAAAGGACCCGATAGGAGCTCCCTATGTTACAAATGCGGTGAAACAGGACATAATTTCAGGAATTATTTATAGAACGTTAAATTAATATAAATATATAAATAAAATCGCCAATAGCAGCAATCACCTCTTCGACCCGGGTCCGGAAACGATTACATGCCCGAATTAAATGCTCCTAGTTCATATTGACCATAACGGCATTAATAGCAGTCTTCAGCGAAGAAGTGGTATTATGAGGACGCTTATTGGTCTCACGCTCAAATACGCCCCATACGTAATAATCCAAACGATTAAGGTCTGGGGAGCTAGGTGGCCATAGGTTCGGTGTTATGTGGTAATGAAAATTTTCGGCCATCCAATCTTGTGTCGCCATCGCTTTATGTGAAGGAGCAGAGTCTTGTTGAAAAATGTATGGTCCGTCTCCGCTTACATTGTCTATCCAGGGTTTCACTACCGTCTCCAAAACCTCGATGTACGCAGCAGAGTTCACTCGAAGTCCTTGAGTAAAAAAGTGTGGTGGCATAACATATCCTTCGTTGCTGACAACACCTAAAACCATAACAGTGGCTGTGTGCATAACAACAGGAACCTCCGTAGGATTTGAACATAGCCATCTGTCATTTCTGCGATTGGTCTTTTGATCTTGGTCAAAATTTTTTTCGTCGGAAAAAAAACCATAATATTTTGGGCGCCTCAAGGTGTTTGATTTTGTTTAAAAGACGTTTTGATCGGAGAACTCTCTGTTCCCGTGTTCGTTCCGACATGAACTGTCCTCTGCGCAGAACCTAAGACTTATACCGAAGGTCTTCGTGGACAACTCTACAAATAAGGGGCTCAGAAACATGAAGCTCACTCGCAAGGACCCTCATTGATTTTGAAGGGTCCTCGTATATGATCGCTTGCACTTGCTCTAAAAATTCTGCAGATCGGAAAGTGTCAGAACGCTGTTCGTACTTTTTGTGTTTTGCAACTAATTCTGTATTGCCTCCTGATGCTTCCAATTCACAGCGAATCTTATGCATGAATGAACGGGCGCAATTAAGAAAATTAGAGATCTCTAAATCTGTATGGTTCACGCATATAGCGACGATGAAAGCATGTCTCTTCGTTTCTTGAGTGATGTTGTAGTCCGCCATTTCTTATCTGAAAATGAAAACAATATAAAAAAAATTCGTGAAGTTATAGTCACATTTATGCATGTCCTCAAATACCGTACGCACACTATATATATATATATATATATATATATATATATATATATATATATATATATATATATATATATATATATATATATATATATATACTCGTATATAAATTTCGTTATATCCCATATATATATATATATATATATATATATATATATATATATACATATATATATATATATATATATATATATATATATATATATATATATATATATATATATATATATATATATATATATATATGGGATATAACGAAATTTGTGACCACACTAGAGGTTGCAACTTTGCTCCGATTTTCACCAAATTTTCAGGAAAGGGGTATTAGGTCAATATCTCAGCTAATTTCTTGAACCAGCTATATCAGCCAGGCGAAAACAAAATGGCGGCCATTTTAGACGAAAAATCGTGATTTCTATTCTGACCAAAGTATAGCTCCATTTTGCATGAAATTCGGTAGAAAGGTTCACTGATATATGTGATGAATCTCACAATAAAAAACCCAAAGTCGGTACGGTTGAAACAAAATGGCGGCCGCTCAAAAGTCGAAAAACGTACAAAATTTTGTTGTTGTAGTTTTGACCAAAGCTTTCAACCAATGTTAATGAAATTCGGTAGTTTGATAGAAACTCTAAGTATCTAAAGAGTTATGTGAAAAAACTGGAGGTCAGGTCACAAAAAAACAAAATGGCGGCCAGTTGAAGCTCAAAATTTCAAAGTCTTCTAAAAGTCGCAATTTTGATGCGATGTATATGAAACTTGATTTTAAGATAGAAATCAATTACAATAGATCTAGGAATTTTGACGTTTTGGTGATCGTGCATGTGCAAATTTCAAAATAGCGGCGGTTTAAATATGCGACTTTTTCAGGTTTTCGTGGCCCCCTAGCTGTCACATTTTCCAACGGATTCTGATAAAAATTGAGATTATGGATCTTTGTACTAAGTTCTTGTATTATGCACGAAATTTTTTAAATCGAATGGAAAATAAATAAGTCGAAATTTTAGAACCTAATATTTTTCGCTGGCATTTTCACTACAAATTGTATAATTTTGCCCTGTCTAGAGTGAAAATCTGATTTGAACGAGGTTTGACACATTGATTGATGAGGACCTAGCATACAAAGATTTAAAATAATCCAAAATCAAATGCATTCATTCAAAATGGCGGTCCCCAAAGATCAGAAGGCAAGCGCAATTCGCGTTTTTAGTAGCAACTGAAGCAATGAATTTTTTTCATGGAAACGTTTTAAATTACTTAACTTGGAGGTACTTACAAAGCAGACCATTTTTAGGATATTGTTAAAATATTTTTACAATACTCGAAAAATTATGAAATTGTGACTTGACTGTCCGTCCATCCGTCCGTCCATCCGTTTGTTCGTGTGTCACAGTAAGTGGCTAGAATGAGGAAATTTTCTACGTAGGTCAAAAGTTGTGCCTCTCGAAATTTGCAGTGCAAGAAAATATTTTAAAGTGTTTCAGGGGGGCCTCCTCATACAGGGGGGGTGAATACATTTTTTTTATGTCTGTAGCCCTCTCGCAGCCAAGTTTCTCGACAGATTCCAATGAAATTTGAAATTATAAGTTATTAAAGCAAGTTAATTTAACCTGCGAAAAAATTATGCAAATCGGATGACAAATGAAAAAGTCGAAAATTTACAGCTCAATATTTTTAGCGTTTTCAATAAAAATTCAAAATGGTGGCCCCCGATGGTTCACAAAAGAATTGAAAATATTTATATTCATAGCAACGCAAGTGCTGTTTAAACTTTTATGGACCAACAAGTTATCATCTTTGTGTGGTAACCACTGTAAAATGTATCAACAGCAAATGTGAGAAGGACAACACCTGTGTTTATATGTTGATAACAATTTATTATCTGCCGATTTTCAATATGTGATCCATAAATGTCCAACTCAATTGAATGAACAAAATATTTGCGCCCCTATAAAGGGCCTTTAAATACGAACGTCGGCAGATTCTTTTTATGTCAATAAATACCCATGTGGTGCTATGAAACTTGCAGTAAGAAGTTTAGTAGTACGCACGCCAAATTCTTTTTCAAAATTTTACGCTACGTACGAGAAATTTACCTTTCCGGCTGGTGCTGCCAACGGGAATTTTTGTTATTGATATCAGTGTTTCATGGTTTTTCTTTTCTTTATTCATATCTACCAATATTTTAAATTATTTGTATCATATTCGTTGTTTACGGTAGCTTTTATTTGTTTATCTCTTTCATATATTTTTAATTTCATCAATTACAATTACTATGTTGCCACTCATATATGGAAATTGAAAATGTGTGGCTAATTTTTATGTATATTTTTAGCGTTTTCGGTTAATTTATTCTTTTTACATCATACATCGTCTTCGACTTACATATTAAACAAATTATTTTATTTTTGTAGCTAAACGAATGTATTGGCTACTTAATGTACATTAAAATATGCTTAATAGCAATGTCGTTAGTTCCGGTTTGCATGAGTGAATAATATATACATTATTTGTATTAATTTGCAAAATCAAAAGCAATATAAATAATGAATAACGAAAATAATAAAGCTATTACGGCATTAGTGGCATACATACATTCAATTTATAATTTATGGAAGAATAAACAATAAACAAAAACCTCTTGTTTAAGTATAATATTTTGATTGTATCAATATTAGGAAAAACAATTGCATATCAAATATAAATTTGTTTTTATTAACAAATTGAGTCCGATGAAGTTCTGGGGGAAGTAACTAACTACGACGAGAGTAATCGTTCTAGTGATACCTAATGCAGATACAGCTATCTATACCTGAGCCGGTTGGGACAGGTTTACTTGATTCTGCGTCGCAACTGTGGTTACAGCGGCCTGATAAACTTTAATTTTACGCAGGGCTCCAGCCCATCTAGTGAGGGTGTGTTGTATTAATCGAGCAGTTCGGCTCACGAACTACTTCACGGAGTAGATACACTGATAAATAGTAAACAAAGTCGTAAAGTCATAGTCCGACAGGATTTTGAGTAAAAGCTCGTCTCTCAACGGGCGAAATACGTCGGTGGAATTTACAACTCATCCGCAATAATGGTGCAATGGCAACAAAAATAAATGAAAAGAAAACATCCAACATTTTCGCGACTACCCTTCAATTACAACTTCAGTTGATTTTAAATTAGTTGGTTATTCTTTGTACACCAATCTACACCAAATTTCTAAAACAGCTAAGAAGTGGATCGAAATTGGCGTTGATTGAAGTCATTCCAACTGAGTGCATCGTCTGTGTAGGTCAGATAGTCAGGAAGATTTTGATCGGATTAATAGATTCGTACAAAGCCAAATTGAACATTCAAAGGAAGGACGAACCAGCAAAGGTCGACTTTGCACCACCGCCTTGCCTACTTTAGGTTCTTCGCACCCCTGAAAGTAAATTACTTCTTACGGGCCATCAATCTGCATATATGTAATAGGCCGTGAAAAGTCTTTTACGGATAAACGAACGTTTAGGGCCCTCAAAAAAAAAAAATGTTTTTAGGGTTTTGTACTAAAATACAAAACCCTATTGCAATCACGACCTGTGTCCGTCCGTCCGTCCGTCTGTATGTCACAGCACTTTTTCTCCGAAACTATAGAAGCTACAGCCATGAAACTTTGTGGAAAGGTCAGAAATGGTGACCTCTTGAAAGTTCAAGGGTGGAAAAATTTTTCAAGGGGGTTAAAGGGGGGTCTCCCCGTATAGGAAAGTGACCCCTCAAAAAAAAATTTTCACCATTGGTAGTCGAGTAGGGTGTCATTGGAAAGGTCTCAATGCGATCTTTTCAAAACAAGTCTTAAAATTGCCTTCTGAGTACCGAGGGGGGCAGGGGAAGGGAAAATGTACGAACTTTTCGCGTACCCCCCCTCGCGATTGGAAACCTTCCATCCGAAAAATCTGAAAAAAATCATGAATGTAGGCCCTAATGAGTACAACAACAACAAATACATGAGAAGTCGAAATTCACTCAACTTTGTTAGTAATAGTATGATTTATCGATTTTATATTTTCTTGAATAAAATCCAAACGGTACCCTTAAATTCAATAAAACTTAGCGAGCAAATGACTTTCTATAAGATTGATCTTTTCTGTAAGTTTCATAAAGATCGAATAGTATTTAATAAAGTTATAGCGATTTGAATTTTCCTGTATTACTATGGAACAAAATGCTCTATATTACTATGGAAACATATGGCTATGGAGCCATATGCGCTTTTTATCGATTTAGACACTACAGCTTTGCTAGGATTTGCATGAAAATTTCAGGAATGATAGGTATCATGAAAATGAGTACATACAATTGAAACAAGTCGAAGAGGCAGGAGAGAGCTCCTAGCAAAAGGGCTTTGTAATCATTCTAGGATTCGAAAAAATAGGCCATGAATCGATGATTACAGTACAGAGGAGTGGGCCCTGAAAAAAATTTCATGAAAGGTAGCCGATATGAATATCAACTGAAAGTTCTCTATGAGAGCTTTTCAAAACAGTTCTTAAACTGACAGTTTTTGCTTCAGTGGGGGCACAGAGGGGGGGGAAATACATGAAAAATGTGTTTCTAAAAAATCTGAAAAAATTATCAAGGGAGATATCTATGGGTGTAAGTAAAACAAATACCTCAGAAGTCACAATTCTTCCAACTTTGTTAATAATAGTATGATCCTCGAATTTCACATTTTCTCCAATAAAATCGTCTTTGACATGTTTCTTGATTTTATTCGTTGCTGGTTACTGCATTTTGTTAGTTGAGTACAAAACCCTTCTGACATGAGCATAGGTCTGTCTACCCAACTTGTTTTAAATTATTAATCATTCTTTAAGAAGGAATAGAATGAACGTATTCTAATGTGATAAGATTGGGGGCAAAAAAAAAACCAGAGATATTTTTAAAGCTATTTAAATTATTTTCACTTTTTCCATAATTGTAAAACGCATGATACTTATCGCTATGAATTTCGCAGGGAAGTGTAAAATTTTAAATGGTCACATGACACTTTAATTGTTTCAATTCAGTTTGTATCTGGAGTTGCGCAAATAAACATTCATGTGAGATCGAATTGCGAAGATTATTCAGCTCAGATTTTAGCATCAAATTTTATTCATATCATCATTTATTATTGTATACTATTTTTCTACAAGAAAATATTCTCTACCAAATAATTCATAGACTTCTTTCCTTCATACCCTTTTTGACCATTATTATAGTCTATTAATAATCAATAGCTATCGATAAGATAGAGAAGAGTGTTTTAAAGTATAATAAATTATTCAATCAGCTTGAATTCAAAACTAACCGTTTTTTGTTTGTTGTCCTCTAAGCTTGAACTATAAAAGAACTCCAACAATTATTCGTTTCAAAAATTTTGAAAAAGAAGAAAGAATTTGTTGTAGAATGTTTGTGTAGTTTTGAAAGATCATTGAATTAATCTAAATATACCAACAATGAAAAAAAAAACAACAATTAAATAAATAAGCATGAAGTGTTAAACGAGAAACTTCGGCGTTCTTATTTCCGATCTTTCAACTGAGTATTGGGCCCGCCACGGTGGCTGGATACTTCTCTTCAGAGCTAGTCATCGGGATGTACCTCCTTCTGCTGTGTAGTTACAGGGGCTCTTGCTGGGTAGAGTGGCCTTCCACGCGGGTTTCTTATTTATGTTAAAGTTTTATTTGATCCGATCATATAAAATTTAAATATAAATCTGAAACATTTTATTTTTCATTTACCGGAAATGTTGATATGAATTGCTTTGTATAAATTTTACATGTAAATGTATAATAAATAGCCACGTCTACAATGAATATTGATTTGCATGGAGGGGTGCGTGGGGAGTCAATTTCATCTGGATGCCCCACTCTTTTTTGGGTGTCGTAAGTGCTTGGAGTAAGAACGAAATTTTCTCGCATCCTGCACGCGTTAATCGAGCATCGGCGTCGTTTTGTCCACATGTCAATTCCATTGGTAGGTTATCTCGGCCTCGACACTATCGACACGTTATCTATCTAACGTACAATTCGTGAATGCGAATTTTCTTATAGTAAGCCCTTGGGGAAAAGAACCCGCCCCATGACACCACAACGCTAGCCTGCAAGTGCATTCACGCATCCTCAGGCAAGGCCAGTTTCGGCGAGCATTGATATCTTTGCTCGTTGAGGCAACAGACTATCGCTGCAGTCCTTCACGGACATTTTCATCAATCACAAAATACTACAGGGTTGAGGATGCAGTTATTTTGGTTGCTGTTAAAGAAGTTTGATAGGTGGTCTTGCCACCACAAATTACACCAGAAATGCCGATAATTTCACTGCACCCCAATCTAGCTATTGACTTTCTACCGAAGGGTGGATTTTTTGGCGGGTCGAATGAAATGGCACTTTGACGACGAGGGGGTACTTCTTGTAGTGGCGATAAAATATGTAGTGAACTATGGTTAGATAAAATTTCTGTAAAGGACTGCAGTGATGGTCCGTGGTGGTGGGATACGCTGAGATTGGCCTTGTCTGAGGACGCATGAATGCGCTGGCAGGCTAGCGTTGCGGTGTCGTGGGGTGGGTTCTTTTCCCTAGCACAAGGACCCACTACGAAAGAAATTTCGCCTCGACGAATTTCAAGGTACGAATGAATATCGACCGAAGTCGGGCAACCTACTAAGGGTTAAAAATTGCAAACTCAGATGACAAACCGGGCCGGGAGAAAACAGACGGAATCAAGAGGAATTCGTTATTACCGACGATATTTATGGCCCCCAAATAATAGTGGGGCATCCAGGTGGAAGCGGTGCTCCCTCGCACCCCCAGCCGAATCAAGATCCAATGTAAGCAAAGCCATATACTTTTCATTTAAGTGAAAAACTCATGCAACCATAATTTGCATGAATTTTTCCCTTAAATAAAAAATATAAAGCTTTCAAATTTCTGTTATAGTATTATGTGAGGGAATCAGATAATCATGTATCATAAATAGGCACGCGAGCGGAAGGCCACCTTACCCTGCAAGGGCACCTGGAAACAAGTTAAGAAGGGTGACCTCATCCGATGGCTAGCTCATTATATTGGAGGGGCCAGCAAAGGTGGCGGGTCCCATACCCAGTCAGATTCAAAAACTGAATGGGAAGACCGAGTTTATAATTTATCTACACAATTTTATTTGAACTTATTTTTCTCTCTTATCAATTTTTTTTGTTTTCATAAGCTAAGTGCATAAAAAAATATATTATTCTCCCTTATAAACTTTTTCTCTTCTAACATATATCATTAATTATTGTGAAAAAGCAATCGAATTATTCATTATTTTAGCTGTATTAAGAGTATGTGTCAAGTAGATATAATTCTTTAAGGCATACAAATATAACATGTTTAAGCTAAAGAAAAATGCTATAACACTAAACTAAGAGAAGGAGTTCGCAGTTGCATGATTTTTACAATTTTTCACGTGCATGTTAAACTTTTGCTTCAATGACCTCTTTTTATTTAAATACGCCTTCTACATTTTCCTTAATTTTCATCAAAATCTAATACATATTAATAAAAAATGAATAAAATAGCATATAAAAATGTTCAAGTGTGATTTGTTTTTAATTCGAACAGTGATGATTATCTTTGAAGAAAACGAATATTATTTTCATGTTTAAATATAAATTATCATGCAAAAGATTTCTATTAATTAAATAAGCAGAAAAAACAAAGGGCACTTACCCAGCATCCTCGACAGGCGCCCGTAGATGAATGTGTTCCTCAATCCTCAACTTTTCCTACTTAAAGCAACGTAAACATCATCTAAGTCAATAGAACCGTTCATTCAAATCGCTGATTTAACTTCAAAAATAAAATAATATTTGTACGAATTTCGGTATTTTTATCTGTACATTGCGACGCTGGCAACTCCAATCAAAATTGAGCCCACCAGATAACCAAGAAGTTTTAACTTTGGAATGTCTTTGCTGTTGTTTTCGGATTTCTTGTTCTTCCGCTCAAACTTTTTCGCTTGTGCTAACAGTTTCCTTGTCTCCTTTCCTGTTCATTCCATGATATGGGGCTGAGTTCTACTTGTTACGCAACGTGCTTTGCTTTGAAAATATTCATATAGCATTTGTTCTGGACTACTTGCCATTATAGGCCATAAATCAGCTCTCAAGGAGTCGTCAAATTAGGTCCAATACTCTTCCCTTCCTACATAAAGCTTCGGAATCGTATAGTTGTCAGTGACCATAATGCTTGCTAAATGTCACCTAACCTTTTATTATCAAATCGAAGGATAAAAGAAAGAACCAACATAACACAATATAAAGTGGCAAAATCCACTTAACGCGTGACTGTTCGAAGACCACGACGTCCAATATCTCCTGGCAATCAATTTTGTCCTAAAATTCGACTTTTCCTTTGCCGGCGCGGTTTCCGTGACATGCGCAATGCGTGGCGTTCTACAAATGACTCCCCCGACGGGATCCCTGTGGCGATCAGAAGCAGACTCCGGTGGTTGTCAGTTATTCCGTCCGGTCTGTCGCACCGGGACTCGACGAGCAACCGTTCATTCGGCTGCACATCTTGCCTTCGCCAATGCAATACGAGCATGTGCAGCGGGAAAAGATGTTGCCATGTTCAAATTTCAATTGTAGATTTGAATTATTAAATTAATGTAAAAAAATAATATAGAAAATTTTAAATAATAACAGAAAAATAGATAAATATCCCAAAGAATTAATTATAAAGAAGAATTTAAATTTAACAGAGGGAAAAAAATGATATAAAATTTATATTTATATATAAAAATATTTTATGATTCATAACAATAAATTGAAATAATTCCTGTAGCACTACAGCCCCTTTCGGGCCTTCGCTTCGAGATAGTTAGAGTATCTCATTATCATGATCGAATGTAGCCGTGTGCCCGTCCACCCAGCTGCGATACGTTCTGATTTAAACCAGCACGTATCATAACTGAACAGACTTATAGTCCGTCCAAAGAATAACTCGAACTAAATCTCGTTGACGCCGACAAAACTCGAACCAGAGTCCTTCGCCTTTCGGGCTTAGTGCTCTAACCACTACACCACGCGGACTATATAAATTGAAATAATTTATTTTTTCTAATCTTCAATTAAAATTTCGGATGTGTTATACCGGTTTTTGAGCAGTTTGCTTAAGCCACTGCTCGATCACTACAATATACATGCATGTATATATATGATATAAGGAAATGTTGCTTCAATTTTGGAGAAATTTTCAGGAATTAAATATTTCGTCTACTTTTGTTAACCATTCAAATTAGCTAAATGTAAACGGAATGGCTGTTGTTTTCGATGAAAACCCGTGATTTCTGTTCTGACCAAAGTACTATATAGCTCCAATTTGCATCAATTTTGGTACGGAGGTCCATTTAAGTGTGTGATAAAGTTCACAATAAAAAAAATCCAAAGTCAAACCGTCTGAAACGAAATGGCGGCCGCTCAAAGGTTAAAAAAAGTTGAACAGTAAAAGAACTTCAAGGTCAGGTCAGAATATTAAAATGGCGGCTAAGCAAGGTTCGAAAACTTATTAAAGCTTTTATGAAACCTCAAATCAAGTTAGACGTTGATAAGATCTATCAGATCTATCAGAACAAAATTCGATAAATATGAATGCTGCAGGTTTTAGTAGTAGTGAGTTCTGCATCGCAGTTAAGAAATTAAATTTTATTATGCTTGGTCCAATGTATTCAAGAAACTGTATTTTAATAGAGTTGAAATGAAAAAAATTGCCATTAAAATGGATGAGATCAAAAAACATTTAAAAAAAAAGGGGGAACACCCCAGAAAGGATGAAATAAATTTTATGGAAGCGGTGTCAAAACAATTTAAGCATTTCAACATAAAATCGTCCAAAATGTGCACCATCACAAAATAAATAGGGAAAAACTGATATGTCATCGCTTCCATTAAAATTTATTTCATCCTTCTTGGGGTATTTGAAGTCGGTTTTCCTTTTTTAAGGGGTTTGTAAAATAATTTTACAAAACCCTACTAAAATCGTGTCCTGTCTGTTCGTCTGTCCGTCCATCCGTCCGCCCGTGTATCATAGCACTTTTTCTCGCAAACTAATTAAGCTAGAAACATCAAATTTCGTATGCAGGTGTAAAGTGCTGCTCTCTTCAAAATTCAACTGCAAAAAAATTTTACTAGGTATTTAAGGGGGGTCTCTCTATATAGGGGAGTGGCCCCCGAAAAAAAATTTCTTCAAAGGTAGCCAACATGGGTATCAAATGAAAGGTCTTGATGGAAACTTTTAAAAACAGGTGTTAATTTGACACCTTTTGCTTCGAGGGGTGCACAGGGAGGAGAAATACACGAAAAATTTGTGTCCCTCTCCCCCCCTTACGATTGGATAACTGTGGTCCAAAAATCTGAAAAAAATTATGGAGGTAGGTGTTTATGAGCAGAACTACAAAAAATACCTTAGAAGTCAAAATTCGCTGAACATTGTTGAAAATAGTATGATATTCGAATTTCAAATTTTCCCCAATAAAATCGTATAAGTACCCTTAAACTGAACAACATTCTATATTTAAGTAGTTCTATAAAAGATCCTTAAACTTTGTAAGTTTGATAAAAATCGAATCATATACACGGAAGTTATAGCCATATGAAATTTCTCCAATTACAACAACAATAGCAGATGATTTTGGTATTTTATAGACTTTCCATCGAATCAGTCACTGCAGTTTTGATCTGATCTTCTTGAAATTTTCAAATAAGGTCAATAACATAAATATTGTTGGGAATTCATTATTTGAGTGATTTATGTTGGTTTGCAACAAAATGGCGACCGTTGAAAATAGAAAAACAATGAATTTTTTTAACGTGCATCTCTTTGACATATTTCTTGATTTTATTCGTTGCTGGTGACTGCATTTCTGAAAAGTTGAGTACACAACCCTTCTGACATGAGCGAAACTCGGTCTACCCAACTTGTTCTTTTTCTTATTCGTATCTACCAATGTTTGAAATTACTTGTTTCATATGCATTGTTTACGTTTTTTCATATTTTTTTTTGTTGCATTTATTTTTAATTTCCTGAACTACTACTCGTATGTTGCCACCCACATATGGAAATTTAAAATGTGTGGCTAAGTTTAATGTCGATTTTAGTGTTTTCAGTTATTTTATTCTTTTTATATCATGTATCGTCTTCGACTTACATATGAAAAAAATTATTTTACTTATGGAATTCTTTGTAGCTACATGAATGAGTTACCTATTTTTTAAAAAAAAATTTTCTGAAAAATTATTAGAGAAGAAAAATGTTAGAAGAAAGTGGTTTCGACGTGTGTACTAATTCTCATCAGGCCATCACTCTTGGATACACACCGGTGATGGCGACCACCATACTTAGAGCTGAGAGATTATTTTTAGGTAAATTTCTCGAGAGAAATTTACCTATTGCGAAGAGCATCATATATATATATATATATATATATATATATATATATATATATATATATATATACATATATATATATATATATATATATATATATATATATATATATATATATATATATATATATATATATATGGGATATAACGAAATTTGTGACCACGCTAGAGGTTGCAATTTTGCTTCGATTTTCACCAAATTTCGGGTATTGAGTAAATATCTCAGCTAATTTTTTGAACCAGCTATATCGGCCGGGCAAAAACAAAATGGCGGCCATTTTAGACGAAAAATCGTGATTTCTGTGCTGACCAAAGTATAGCTCCGATTTGGATGAAATTTGGTACAAAGGTTCATTGATGTATGTGATGAATCTCACAATAAAAAATCCAAAGTCGGTACGGCAGAAACAAAATGGCAGCCGCTCAAAGGTCGAAAAACGTGCAAAATTTTGTTGTTGTAATAGTGGTCAAAGCTTTCAACAGATTTTCATGAAATTCGGTAGTTTGATAGAAATTATAAGTATCTAGAGAATTTCGTAAAAAAACTGGAGGTCAGGTTGCAAAAAACAAAATGGCGGCCAGTTGAAGGTCAAAATTTCAAAGGCTTTTAAAAGTCGCAATTTTGAAACTTGGTTTCAAGATAGACATTACTTACACCTACAGTGTTTGATATTTTGGCGATCATGAATGTGCAAATTTCAAAATGGCGGCCGTTTAAATATGCGTTTTTTTCATGTTTTTGTGGCCCTCTAGCGGTCACATTTTCCAACGGATTTTGATGAAACTTGAGATTATGAATCTCTGTACTATGTTCTTGTATTTTACAGGAAATTATTAAATTATTAAAATTGAATGAAAAATAAAAAAGTCGAAAATTTAAAGCCTAATATTTTTAGCTGCCATTTTCTTTAAAAATTGAATTATTTTGCCCTGTCTAGAGTGAAACTCCTATTTGAACGAGATAGTACATTGATTGATGAGGTCCTAGCATACAAAGATTTAAAATAATCCAAAATCAAATGCATGCATTCAAAATGGCGGCCCCCAAAGGTCTGAAGGCAAGCGCAATTCGCTATTTTAGTGCCAACTGAAATAATGAATATTTTTCACGGAAACGTTCTAAATGACTTTACTTGAAAGAACTTATAAACCAGATCATTTTTAGGATATTGTAAAATTTTTTTAACAATACCCTAAAAAATTATAAAATCGCGACTTGTCTGTCTGTCCGTCCGTCCGCCCGTTTGTTCGTGCGTCATAACAAGTTTTCTCGCAAAACACATGAGCTAGAATGAGGAAATTTTCTACGTAGGTCAAAAGTGGTGCCTCTTGAAATTTGCAGTGCAAGAAAATATTTTAAGGTATTTAAGGGAGGTCTCCCCATACAGGCGGGTCTCCCCATACAGGGGGGTGGCATACAATGTTTTTTATTTCTGTAGCCCTCTAGCAGCCAAGGTTCTCAACAGATTCCGTTGAAACTTGAAATTATAATTTATTAAGGCAATTTAATTTAATTATGCAAATCGAATGACAAATAAAACAGTCGAAAATTTACAGCTTAATATTTTTAGCAGCCGATTTCAATAAAAATCGAAATGACGGCCCTCATAGTTCAGAAAAAAATTGAAAATGTTTATATTAATGGCAATGCAAGTGCTGATTAAACTTTTATGGAAATCTTTTCAAATTAACTATTCGAGCTATTTAAGCCTTTGTGTGGTTACCACTGTGAACTGTGTAAACAGCAAATGCGAGAAGGGCGAAACCGGAATTTATATGTTTACAACAATTTATGATCCGCCGATGTTCAATATGTAATCCATACGCAAGCAACTCAATTTAATTAGCAAAATATTTGCGCCCCGATAAAAGGTCTCTAAAAACGAACGTAGCCAGATTTTTTTTATGTTAATAAATACCCATGTGGTACTACGAAAATTGCAGAAAGAAGTTTAGTAGTAGGCGAGCCAAATTCTTTTTCGAAACTTTACGCTACATACGAGAAATTTACCTTTCCGGCTGGTGTTGCCAACGGGGATTTTTTTTAGGGTTTTGTACTAAAATACAAAACCCTATTGCTATCACGACCTGTGTCCGTCTGTCCGTTCGTCCGTCTTTATGTCACAGCACTTTTTCTCCGAAACTATAGAGGCTACAGCCACGAAACTTTGTGAAAAGGTCAGAAGTGGTGACTTCTTGAAAGTTCAAGGGCGGAACAATTTTTCAAAGGGGTTTAAGGGGGGTCTCCCCATATAGGGAGGTGACCCCTCAAAGAAAAATTTTCACCATTGGTAGTCGAGTAGGGTGTCATTGGAAAGGTCGCAATGAGATATTTTCAAAACAAGTCCTAAAATTGCCTTATGAGTACCGAGGGGGGCAGGGGAAGGGGAAATGTACGAACTTTTTGCGTACCCCCCCTCGCGATTGCACACCTTCGATCCGAAAAATCTGAAATAAATCATGAATGTAGACCTTTATGAGTACAACAACAACAAATACATGAGAAGTCAAAATTCACTCAACTTTGTTTTTTTTTTTTTTTTTTGTGGTAGGGAGGTGAAGGCATTTATGCCCGCCGAGTCTGGCAGTGTGGGACTCCCATGGAGGATACCTTTGGACTACCCACTAAACACCTCCCCTGTCAATCTGAGAACCTAGCCTGGAACCGTTTGACACATTACTTCGGGCCAGGTCTCGTTTTGTTACGCCGTGGGGCGCCTTCAAGCTGGAGAGTCCCTTTCCTAGCGGGAGGGGAGGGGGGAAGAGGAATTGCCAGAAGAGCGATCCCCCAGCCCCAGCGCCTCCGGCTGCTGTGAGTCCCTTTTATATTTTAGGACTGCCCGAGCATAATGTGCCACCTGGTTCCATTTGTCAACCGATTCGAGCATCACCGCAACTATATTATCCGGGGTGAGCTCTCCCGTCTCCCTGTAGAGTTTCCTTCGCAGCCTGGCCCATTTGGTACACGCAAAAAATGTGTGACAGGCATTGTCCTCCTCTCCTGGGCAAAACCGACAATCGGGAGACCGTGACTTACCGATCTTGTGCAGGTAAGACTGAAAACACCCGTGCCCGCTCAAGAGCTGGGTCAGATAGAAGTCAGTCTCACCATGCCTTCGATTTAGCCACGGCCTCACATCCGGGATGAGGCACGCAGTCCACCTTCCCTTCGTGCAATTCCTCCAAGACTGCTGCCAATCGTTGAGCGAGCGTTGTCTCTCCTCGCGGACAACGATCTTCCTCGCATCCTCGTTTCGGCGCAGGTAAATAGCGCGGCGCTCTCTAGCAAGGAGGGCGACAGGTATCACGCCTGCAATCACTCTCACCGCCGAGTTGGAGACTGTTGGATACGAAGATGCAATTCTCAGTGCTCCTCTTCTCTGTACCTGTGCCAATCGTTTTCGGTATACCTCCTTACTGAGAGCGTCGCCCCATACCTCTGCCCCGTACAGTAGCACTGACCCTACAGCACTCATCAAGAGGCGTCTTCTTGATGGGCTGGGTCCCCCTACGTTGGCCATAAGTCGACTCAGGGCCGATATTCCCGAAGCAGCCTTCTCAGCCGTTGCCCTGATTTGCTCAGAGAAACTCATCTTCGAGTCGATCATTAGCCCCAGGTACTTCACCGCTGGCTTCGATTCGATCTGTATATCTCCAATACTGATCATCCTTACTCTAGGGATTCTCTTTTTTGTCAAGACGACCACTTCGGTTTTCTCCAGTGCTAAACTGAGCCCGCGAGCAGTCATCCAGTCCCTCACTCGGCGCATTAGCATACCTAGCCTAAGTTGCGCTTGTTCAAAGGTGCGTCCGGCGACCAGAGCCGCAACATCATCCGCATAGCCGACCAAGCGCGACTCATCTGGCATCTCAAGTCTCAGTAGCCCGTCGTAAGACACGTTCCACAGGTCCGGACCAAGGATAGATCCCTGGGCAACACCCAATGTAATTTCCATCCTTCGTTGGCCCTGTGTCGTGTCGTAGAGCAGGCTTCGGTCCTTTAGGTAGTTCCTCAAAAGCCGCATTAGATATTCTGGAACTTGAAAAGAGTTTTCCAGCGTATCCAGAATATCCACCCATCTAGCGGAGTTGAAGGCATTCCTGACGTCGAGTGTCACCAACAGGACGATCCGTCGCTTGGTGCGACTATATGCCTCTGCCTTTTGGACCGCGTTCACCACCTCTGCAATCGCATCGATGGTAGAACGTCCCGCTCTAAAGCCGTACTGCCGAGGAGATAGGTCCCCAGCAGCACAAATCGCGTCAGTGAGTCTTCCCTTGATGAGTTTCTCTAGCACTTTCCCAGCCGTGTCTAGCATGCATAACGGGCGATATGCAGACGGCGATTCGGGATTTCCCTTCCCCTTGCTGACCGCCTCGCCACCTTCCATCGTACCGGGAAAACCCCGTCCCGTAGGCAAGCGTTGAATGTGCTGAGCAGCAAGTCAGGACAATGGTGATAGACGAGCTGCAAAACCTCAGCTGGAACACCATCTGGACCTGGAGCCTTCCTCGCTTTCAGGGAGAGGACTGCCTCCTCCAGTTCCAGCTGTGTGAAGAGTGGGCACTCGACTGCTGTTTCACCATGGACAGCGTCAACACGGACGGGATGGGTGGGGAAGAGTCCCCGCACTATCGCGTCCATCTTTTCCGCGTCATGTATACAAGGCTTCCGTAGGGCACCAAGTTTCCCCATGACCAGCTTGTAGCCAAGGCCCCACGGATCCCTATTTACATCGTCCACGAGGTCTTGCCAGCATCGGGCCTTGCTCTTGTTAATAAGCCTGCGAAGATATTTCCTGCCGGACCTGTATGCTGCTAGCCTAGTGTCTGCCTCCTCCCGTGTTCGCGCCCGCTGGGCCTCTCGCCGAAGTTTGTGACACTCGCTTCTTTGTTCGGCGATCTCGTTTGACCACCAGTATACTGGAGGCTTACCGTGTCGGGGTCTCCGGCGGGGCATGGAAGACTTTGTTAGTAATAGTATGATTTATTGATTTTATGTTTTCTTGAATAAAATCTAAACGGTACCCTTGAATTCAATAAAATTCTGACTATTTATAAAATCAATCTTTCCTGAAAGTTTCATAAAGATCGAATAGTATTTAACGAAGTTATAGTGATTTGAATTTTCCTGTATTACTATGGAACAATATGCCCTGTATTACTATGGAAACATATGGCTATGGAGCCATATGCGCTTTTTACCGACTTGGACACTACAGCTTTGCTAGGATTTGCATGGAAATTTCAGGAATGATAGGTATCATGAAGATGAGTACATACAATTGAAACAAGTCGAAGAGGCAGGAGAGAGCTCCTAGCAAAAGGGCTTTGTAACCATTCTAGGATTCGAAAAAACAGGCCATGAATCGATGATTACCGTACAGAGGAGTGGCCCCTGAAAAAAAAGTTCATGGAAGGTAGCCGATATGAGTATCAACTGAAAGTTCTGTATGAGAGCTTTTCAAAACAGTTCTTAAACTGACAGTTTTTGCTTCAAGGGGGACCAGGGGGGGGGGGTAGAACATGCAAAATGTGTTTCCTCCCTCGCGAATGGACACCCGTGAGCTTAACAAATCTGAAAAAATTATCAAGGGAGATATTTATGGGTATAACTATAACAAATACCTCAGAAGTCAAAATTCTTTCAACTTTGCTAATAATAGTATGATCCTCGAACATGACATGTTTCTTGATTTTATTCGTTACTGGTTACTGCATTTTGTAAGTAGAGTACAAAACCCTTCTGACATGAGCATAGGTCTGTCTACCCAACTTGTTTAATTTTCCTACTTAAGCGAACTCAATATGTTTTTGTAACTACGAATTATGTTCAAGTTAAATTTCCTGTTGCAAATACTTGTCTTAGCTAAACTTTAAATGGATCATTTCACCCTTTTCACATCAATTTAATGTAAATCTATACGATAATTTTTTGCTCTAAAGTGAGCTTTCACTGCTTCGTGCGGATATCGATCTCGCTTTTCAGATGGCTCCAATCGATATCCGCACGAAGCAATGAAAGCTCACTGTAGAGCAAAAAATCATCGTATAGATTTACATTAAATTATGTAAAAAGGGGGAAATTATCAATTTAAATCATATTCATTCCGGAAGTAGTAGCACCTAGAATTAAATGAAACAAATTCAAATTTAAAAATTCCTTTTAAAAAACGCTGTTTGGTTTATTGTATAACAATACTTCCCATATACATGTATTTCGAAAACAAGTTGTTTTCTTCATAAGTGGTAAGGGTATGAAAAACTCAAGGAAGAACGGCTGCTATTTATACTCAAAAGGATAGAGAACAAAAGGATTACAAAATTTAAAGTTAATGAGAAGATAAAGACGTGTTATGAGTTTGCCGTGCAAAAGGATATTCAGAACTCATTCAATGATTTTAATTAAGTTGGTGGATGCGTTGCCGGAGTCCGTGCTCAAACGCTTATCTATCGGGGTTATCGCTTTCCACAAGCTTTTCGAAGCACTTCCTGAACAAGCTTTCGAAGCACTTCCTGAACGTTCTCCAAATTCCGCCACTAAATAAAATATGACTCTTCCAGAATATGTTTCGTTACCGTTGGTTTTGCTGTATCTGTTTTTCCATTTTTTGCAATACGCTCAGCCTCCCTTATATGTTCCTGGAATTGAACTTTGCCCAATCGTTTGGTTTGCCCAATATAAACCATTGGGGACTGGTGATCCTATAGATGCCACTTTTTTCCTCCTTAAGTTTCTTGTCTTTTGAAGATCCAAGCCTTGATTCCAAACTGTATTTCCTACTAGTTACTGCTATGCGGTATCCAACCTTCCTTAGTAGACGATTGAAACCCCGAGCAGCTGATGAGAGGGAGACAGAAATCCATTTTTGTGGTCGATCTTTTGCCTGTGAATAAAGAGAAGTTAACTTATTTTTCTTAAATTCCATTTTCATTTTTTGAACCCTCTAATGAGGGGCTTCATGTAACCATCCTTCTTAGCTGTTTCCAGGATATGATTCTGTTTTCGTTGGAAGCGGTCTTTGTTTAAAGGGACAGCTAACATGCGACGGAACATCATATTGTAAGCTGTCATTTTTGTCCACAATGATGGTTTGACGAGACTGATATAGTCCTTTGAGTATTGGTTCCTTTCCTGTATATATCAAAGTCAAGCTTTTCTAGGCTTCTCATGATATGAGGGTCTAAAAACGGTAGTTCTCGCTCAATCTCTGTTTCCATGGTAAAAGATATTTTCGGATGTATCTGATTGAGTACTTGCAGAAGATCTTCAGCTTCATTTTTCTTCACTATGGTGAAAATGTCATCCACATACCTGAGCCAGGTTTAAGGCATCATTCCTTTTGCCTCTAATTCCATCTCCATCCACTCCATAAAGAAATCACTCAGAAGTGGTGATAACGGGTTCCCCATCACAACTCCTGCAGTTCCTTTGAAGTACTGTCGCTAAACATGAAGTAATTTTCATTCATGCACAAAGAGGCCAGCCTACTATAACACCTGACTTTTCTTTTCCATTCCACTGTATGGTTCATATCCAGAAGCAAGTCATCACACAGCGCCAAAGCTTGCTTTACTGGAAGACTCAGGAATAACGATTTCACGTCGTTCTTATGCACGGCAAACTCATTAACACGTCTATATCTTCTCATTAACTTAGAATTTAATAATCTGTTACACCAGCGGCGAGATGGCGCTGGCCCTGAAAAAGGGCCATAGGCGGTATGAACGGGTCAAGTGTGTGTAGGCGTGCGTCATAGAAAAGTTTAGTCATTCGGCACTCTAGACTAAGGCGAGATGTGAATGAGTGCTGTCGTATGGCGTAATTATTGGATTAATAAAACTTATTGATTAAAACCGTGTGTTTGATTAAAACTGTAACAAATCAGAAGTGGGATCAGTCTACGTGTCGGAAAGTTGATTTTTTCGGCGTTTCAATTACAAAATTTGCGAAATTCAAAAGTGACGCCGTTTCTTTGTTGAAATAACGAGCGAAATATATGGTGGTGTGAGTGCAACAGGCGATCGCGTTCAAACAGGTGTACGTGCAAAAGCTAAAGCAAAGTTGACGAAATGTCGATCGCGGCAGAAGAGAACTTATCGGGCGCAGAGGAAGATCTGTCTCCGCGTAAGACAAGGGCAAAAGCGAACGCGGGCATATCGGGAGCGGGACCGGAAATGAGTGTGTCAGCAGAAAAATCAGATGTCAATGCAGCAGTAAAGGCACTGATGGATGGCGGATTGGCGGTGCAAATCCGGGCGGCGGTACAGCAACAGGCAGCATTGATTTTTGCGGAAATGGCGGAGACGAGGGAATCGTCAACTGCAAGTAAAGCGTCTAGAGCTGAGTCATTGGATCGTGAAACGATGGCATGTAGCCGTCGAGCTATGCGTGTGGCTGATGATATTGTTGAGTGGTTCAATCCTGAAGATGCTGATATGAATGTGGATCGATGGTTGCTAAAAATAGATCAGCTTGGTGACATTCATGGGTGGTCGGATTACGACAGAAGTACAATCGCGCAGGCGAAGCTACATGGTGCGGCGAGGACCTGGCATCGGCGGTTAGAGTCTTATGACTACTCGTGAATACAGTGGAAGGCGAAGTTAGGTGCATCTTTTCCACGGCGGCAAGATTTTGCTGGAATGCTGGAGGAGTTAGTGCAGCGGCGCAAACTGTCGACATAGCGTATGACCACGTATTACCACGAAAAGTTGGCGTTATGTGCTCGGGTAGGCATTCAAGGCGAAAATGCCGTATCGTGTATCGTACGTGGATTACCGGAGGAATTGCGGGCGAATGCACATGCGGTAAATTATACAACACCGGAAGCTTTGTACAATAAGTTTTTAGCGGGGTTGGAGTCGTACAAGGTGGAGAAAAATGTTGTTAAGGCTGGTGCGGCAAGAGAGGCATACGCAAGGCGACCAGTAACTTCTCAATTGGCGATCCGATGTTACAACTGTCAGGCGGAAGGCAGCCATATGAGTCGAGACTGTCCAAAGGCGAGAGTGGATAGATGCTGGAATTGTAAGGCCAGTGGACACAAGTCGTATGAATGTGGTCGGAAAGGATTTGCTGGCGAACAAAAACAGGTGAGTTTACTTATTCAGCCAGCAGATAAAACATTTAGACAGACAGGATATGTAAATGGCAAGGCATTGCGGATTTATATTGATACCGGAAGTATCGAAAATATAATAACAGAGGAGGCCGCTATACGATTGCAATTGGTGGTGTGCAAAACAAAGAAAGATGTAGTTCTTTGCGGCTTCGGTGGTGGCAAAGTAGTGGCGTTGGGATCAAATTGTTTCGAACTTACGATGGATGGAGTCGACTTGAAAATCAAGGCGTTAGTTACAGACTGTGACATGGGGCAAATTGAGCTGCTGCTGGGACAGCGGGCGATTAATAGCCCTGGCGTAGCGTTGGTGGTTAGGAACCAAAAGGCGTATTGGTGAAAGACGAAGATTTGGGCGAATTACTGCGGCGAGTGCAATTAGAGGCGGAATCGCCAAGACTTCAAGTCACGCTGCGAGAGGATTTCGAGTGTCGACCTTATTCGTGCGGATGGGCAATGGTGGAAATAAAACAGGGTCCAGCTGGTAAAACGGCGTTCTTTCCAGCGAAATCTTTTAGAGATGGCGAAGCGTTGGTGGCGATACCAGGTAGCCTGTTAACATGCGGAAGTATTGGTGCATTAACGGTGACAAATGTTGGGCGAGGCAACGTTCGTTGGAAGAAAGGTCGAATCATTGGCAGAATAGACCCTGACCAGTTGGAAGACGACGAGGAATTTTCCGAAGAAACAGAGGCAAGGCTATGTAGTTTAGAAACATCCAAAAGTTTGAATTTTAGTAAGGTGCAGCTAGGTGATATTAGTATAGAAGATAGGGAACGAGTATTTAATTTATTAAAAAGAAAAGCACATTGCTTTTCAGCATTTGAAAACGATGTGGGGTTAACGGGATTAGGTGAAATGAAAATAAAATTAACCACAGATGTACCTGTACATTATCGTCCATACAGGTTGGCGATGTCTGAAAGAAGGATTGTGCGGGACAAAGTTCAGACACTTATAGAGAGCGGAATTGTTAGGGAATCTAGTTCGGCGTATGCTAGTCCTATTGTTCTAGTACCAAAGAAATCGGGCGAGGTACGGATGTGTGTGGACTATAGGGCGTTGAATGCAATAACTATAAAAGAGCGGTATCCGTCACCACTTATTGCAGATCAGCTTAGTAGATTGGCGAACAAGTACTATTTTACTACTTTAGATCTGGCGCAAGGATATCATCAGGTACCAATGCATCCTGAATCGGTTCATAAAACGGCGTTTGTCACTCCGGATGGACAGTATGAATATTTACGAGTTCCGTTTGGATTGGCAAATTCCCCGGCAGTGTTTCAGCGAATAATAAATAAGATGTTAGGAAAGCTAAGGCATGAACATGTGTTGGCATATATGGATGATCTATTAATTCCATCGGTTAGTGTAGCTCAGGGAATAGAATTGTTAGAAGTAGTACTAAACTTGATAGAGCAGGCAGGCCTGAAGCTAAATTTAGATAAGTGTACGTTTCTGATGGAAAGAATAGAGTATTTGGGACATGAAATTTCGGCGGAGGGTATTCGTCCAGGGAAAAGGAAAGTTAAGGTGGTTATTGCGTTTCCGGCTCCAGTAGATGTGCATGGTGTCAGGCAGTTTATTGGGCTGACTTCTTATTTTAGGAAATTCATACAAGGGTTTTCAATACTGGCGAGACCATTAACTGAGCTTACCAAAAAGGATGCCCAATGGAAATGGGGTGAAGAAGAGCAGAAGGCGTTTGAGAAACTGAAGAATCTTTTAGGAGATAGACCAGTACTCATGATGTATGATGGCGAGAGATCTACTGAACTGCATACGGATGCAAGTAAATGGGGATTGGGAGGTGTTCTGATGCAGAAAAGTGAGAGCGACACTAATTGGCGACCAGTAGAATATTTTAGCAGAGCTACAAGTAAAAGTGAACATATGTATCATAGCTACGAATTAGAGACATTGGCGATAGTCGAATCAATAAGGGGATTTCGCATATATTTAGTAGGAATACACTTTAAAGTTGTGACTGATTGTGTATCAGTCAGGGCGACTCTTCTGAAAAGAGATTTGATTCCTAGAATCGCCAGATGGTGGTTGGCGATTCAAGAGTTCGATATGGAAATAGAGCATCGACCAGGTGGGCGAATGGCGCATGTAGATGCATTGAGCCGTAATTCCATAATAGATGATTCTGTAGTTATGTTGAGTGACAAGTCGGTTGCTGTGAATATTGTAAACATCATCCTCCGAGATGATTGGTTTATGACTGTTCAATTGCAGGATACTAAAGCACAGGCAATTGTGTTGGCGCTTAGGTCAGGAAAGGCCAATAAGGATATTAAGGCGAATTATAAAATTAGAGATGAGCGACTCTATCGCGTTACGTTATCCGGCGAACGATTGTATGTACCCGCAATGGCTCAATTTAGCTTGGTGAATAAATATCATGATGGTATTGGCCATCCCGGATACGAGAGATGTTTGGCGCTTATTAAGGAAACATATTGGTTTCCCAAGATGGGGAGGTTGGTACTTAAATATGTAAAGGCTTGTTTAAGATGCGCATTTGCCAATGGTGATTATGGGCGGGGTGAGGGATATCTGCATCCAATTGAAAGGTGTTCCGTACCGTTTGACACGGTGCATGTGGATCATTTAGGTCCATTCGTCAAAATTATACACGGTAATTCGTATTTACTTATAATAATAGATGGATTCACTAAATTTGTGTTGGCGAAACCTACTAGAACTTTACGATCAAGTGAGGCGGTAATAAAATAACGTGAAGTATTTGGCGAATTTGGTTATCCTAGGCGTATTATTAGTGACCGTGGATTGGCATTTACGAGTAAGCAATTTAGTGAATTTATGGCAGAAAAGGGCATTAGGCATGTACAGAATGCAATCGCAACCCCGAGGGCGAATGGTCAAGTCGAAAGGGCAAATCGCACAATTATACAGGCGTTAGCGACAAGTGCGGAGACAGAGAGTCGATGGGACGAAAAGCTGCCAGAGATTGTGTGGGGTCTCAATAATTTGGTGAATGGTAGTACCCAATTCTCTCCTTCACGTTTGATGTTTGCACATCAAAATGGTTTGATAGCTGATTTGGTGCTTGGCGAGCTAGCTAGCGAGGCGAGGACTGATGAGAGTCCGGCAAGCGTGGCGAATGCGCATGGTGCTGAGATGGCAGACCTAAATGTAGGCGAAAGAGCAGACCACACGATGAGCGAACCAGCACTTGGCGAGGCGCCGTCCGGCGTAAGGACGAGGAACGAAATGGCGAATATTTCGGGCACCAAAGGGAACCAGCAGGATGACGATCTTGTAGGTACCCCTGAGAGCCAACAAAGTGACGACTTTGAGGGAATTGCATCTCAGTTAAATCATCAGCTGTGGGCGAATCGTAAGCGGGCGGGCGAAAATATTAAGAAGTGTGCAGGGCAAATGAAGTCAAGATATGACAAGCGGCGAAAGGTTGCAACTAAATATGAAGTGGGCGATTTAGTACTTTGGCGACGGGCAGCCCTGGAAAAGGGCCATAGGCGGTATCAACGGGTCAAGAGTGTGTAGGCGTGCGTCATAGAAAAGTTTAGTCAGTCGGCACTCTAGATTAAGGCGAGACGTGAATGAGTGCTGTCGTATGGCGTAATTATTGGATTAATAAAACAATGATTAAAACCGTGTGTTTGATTAAAATTGTAACAAATCCTTTTATTCTCTATCCTTTTGAGTATAAATAGCAGCCGTTCTTCCTTGAGTTTTTATACTCTGCCTACTGATGAAGAAAACAACTTATTTTCGAAATACATGTATATGGGAAGTATTGTTATACAATAAACCAAGTAGCGTTTTTTAAAATGAACATTGAATTTTGAATTTGTTTCATTTAATTTTGTCATCAATTTAAAGTTTAGCAAAAACCTCTTGTTTAAATATAATATTGTATTTTGATTGCATCAATATTAAGAAAACAATAGCATATCAAATATAAATTTGTTTTTATTAACAAATTGATAATTTAGTTCTGGGGGATGTAATTAACAATGACGAGAGTAATCGTTCTAGTGATACCTAATGCAGATACAGCTATCCCTGAGCCGGTTGGGACAAATTGTAGTGATTCTGCTACAAAAGATGTTAGCGGCGTCACTGTCGTTACAGCGGCCTAACAAACTTTAATTTTACGCAGGGCTCCAGCCCATCTAATGAGGGTGTGCTAAGGATGCAATTATTTTGTTTGTTGCCGAAGAAGTTTGGCAGGTGGTCTTACTGCCACAAGTTACACGAGCAATGCCGATAATTCCACTGCGACCTAAATGTAGCTATTGGCTTTCTACCGAAGAGTAGATTTTTTTGGCGGGCCGAATGAAATGGCACTTCAACGACGAGGGGGCACTTCTCGTAGTTGCAATAAAATATCATGCTTCAAAAAACTAATTAAAACTGAATAACGAACCTTTAATCATGGCACAAAGCGTACCGAAACAATGACAGTGACTTCTACGTCAACTCCTACAGGGAATGCAAACTTAGCATTCAGATTGTCATTTCTGATATATGGAATGCTCTCCCATGTGAACTTAGTTACGCGTGTTGATTATAGTTTTTCTGTACAATTTTGCACAATTATTTTATTACATCTCCTTCGCGATTGGACACACGTTTACCGAAATATCATGGCGGTGGGCCCTTATGCGTACAACAACGACAAATACCTCAGAAGTCAAAACTCGCTACATTTTATTAGTAATAGTACGATTTAGTAATATAGTTTTATATTTTCTTGAATAAAATCGTAAGGGTATTCTTAAACTAACTATTATTTGACGTTTCGATTGGTAAATATGTCAGTCAACCATGAAAATTTCAGAAGAGTCGAATAGTATTATCGAAGTTATGGTGGTTTGAATTTTCCTGTATTTCAACAATAACAATACATGGAAGAATATGGGCTTCCAATCGTCTCACATATAATGGCCTCGTTTGGATTTGCATGGAAAATTAAGGAAGGATATATCGTGCATATGTGTGCGAAGCCATTCAATGAGTGACATCATTAATCGTTGTGGTCAATTATTTTGTTTATTTGATATCCGCAGGCCAATTCTCTTTTTTCTTAAATCCGTCGGGCCTCGCTTTATTTTGTGAGCCGACGCGTTTCAACTTATCTAAAGTGAATATGACACAAAGGGGACACTGAAGTTGGCTCATAGGAGTCAAACGTGTCTGGTCACACAACAAAGCAAGGCACGGCGGCTTTTCAAGAAAAAAAAATCATTAATAGTTATACAAAATGATGAGCGTTCTAAATGAGAATATTTAGTAAATTTATGTTATCTTTCCCCAACTTCGGTATTTAAAGCATAAGCTGTTAAATAAAAAGGTAACAACACTATGGTAGCAGGTTTTCATGAGTACAACAATAACAAATACATTAGAAGTTGAAATTCACTCAACTTTGATAATAATAGTAGGATTTGTCAATGCAGCATTTCTCTCTAAATTCATATGGGTACCCTTAAATTTGCTGACATTTGGTATTTATGTAGTTTCACAAAAAGTCCTAAGACTCTGCAATTTCAGAAAACATTTTAAAAACTACTGTCAATTCTAGAATGTAAATGAAAAGAAAAGTTTTATTCTCTAAAAATACTTCCGATAATCTCCAGAAAAAGTTTTCATGTGAATCGAAACAATAGTACGAAATTCACCCTATAAACAGTTTTATAGTTGGGTTTATTTGTTAAAAAATGGCATGAAGCTACATCTCAGATATTTCCATTTAAAGATTTCATAATGCGAAAAAAAACAGTTGTCCGGATATTGTCTGCAATCTTGCTGGGAAAAATGAATACAGGTTAATATTTACAAAAAGTTTTCTTACTATATGATTTGGATAAGCGGAATGGCACGCGATAATGGAGAAAGTTCAAGTGAACTCTACAGCAAATAAAATAAAATTTCTTCGTATTTGTGTTTGCTACTCACGGCCCAGGCCCAGGTAATTGTTAAATGTGTTGACATTTGCATTGTTGCATACGTAAGATAATATTACTGTAATAATAATTTTGCAAAGCACAGACTGATGTCAAAGGACCCAATATGATTGCATAAGGGATCTTATCTATATTACAAATATTACAGTCTTCGGATTTGAATTTCAAAACAAAATAGTCGTGCATATTTTAAATCTCGTTTTCAAATCTTGTTGATCAAACTCGTATGAATTCAATATGAGTTAGATTTTTATACTGAAACCAAGATCAGAATCAGCCAAGATGATGTGAATAATCTACATCAATGGAAAATGTTCGCGAAGAAATTTGACTAGCGCCATCCAGGAAGCAGGAAAATGTTTCCACTTGCTTGCTCACCAGGTCTTTTGCAAAGTAATGAGCAAGTAGAGATTCAACTCGCATGCTTGGCGCAATGTTTGTCATCGTTACTTAACGCAACAATTAAAGAAGGCAAACAATGATATCATCTACCATTAAGACCCTACCTGAAGACGTGGTTGGTGAGCATGCTCTTGCACGGTCGGTCGGCGAACCTTTCAAGCGTTGTCGTTTGATAATGCTATTGAGTTTTGTTCAACTTATTGGAAACTTGAAATTGAACTTGATCTCGAACCTGAGACCATTGGCTCAATTACGTGCTTTCCTACATGAGACCTTATCAGGTAATAAGCTTCAATATGGAAACCAATGTACAAACTTAATGATGCTAATGAAAGTGATTTTATGGTCATAAGTTTCATATCCGCGAATTTCCATTGCAGATCATAAAGTGTAAAAAGCTTTTATTGATGTGCAGAAAGCGAAATTAGTGACATACTTTTTGGAGACAATTCTCTTAGGATTCCTTCTTTTGTTTTAAAGTCAATGCCTTGAGCTCGATTGCATCGAGTGATTAAAATTTCCAAGTTGATGCTATCGTCGAAATTGCATAAAACTTCAGCTTAGTTGACATACTCGTAATATACGTAAATTCAATGGGTTCCATAGAGAGGAGGCAGTATTTTCAGTTTAATTTTTTGTCACTTCATTTTTCCTTTAAATTAATTTTCATCTGTAGTCGCTTAATCTTCTTCAGTTATTCAACGAAAAAAAAAAAAAAACATTAAAGGATTTGTAAAATAATTTTACAATATTCAATTAAAATTGCATTCTGAAACAAGAAATTTCGCGAACAGGTCATTCGTAATACAATAACTAGTGCAAAGTTTTAGTTTAAACAAAATTTCATGAAATATGTAACATTGTTCCTCCGAGTATGGAATACCCGTGAAACTTTTGATAAAATAACATCAGCCGCCCAGGGAAGATACAACGTGAGAACAGATTGTGGACATGTAAATCGAATGATCATCGAGGATGATTGTAGTGAATAGATATTTCAAAAAGTCCGTCAAGGACTGCAGCGATGGTCTGCTGCCTCGGCAGAAGAAGATGTAAGTATCCGCCGATAATGCCCTTGCCTAGGGACGCGTGAATGCGCTGGCGGGCTAGCGTTGCGGTGTCGTGGGGCGGGTTCATTCCCAAAGCACAAGGGCTCACTACGAAAGAATTCCGCGTTCACGAATTTCTGGGGTCGAAAAAGCAAGGCGACTGAAGTCACAAGAATTGTAGGCAACTACAACAGGGGTAAATGACTTGTTCAGAGAACAAGTGAAACAAGTAAAAAGGGCGGAATTAGGGTAACTTCGTCTTTACCCGAAGAGGCTCATGGCCCACAAATGAGAGAGGGGCAACCGGGTGGTGATGGAGCCCCAGCGCACCCGCCCAACCGGATCAAAATCCATGTTTGTTGTAGTGGCCAGGTATTCCTCTTCTTAGAGGAAAACTCATACAACTTAACTTGCATGAGTCTTCCCATCAGAGGAGAAGTACCCCGGTGACCAATTTATGCCATAGAATTATGCAATTCGATTACATAACTCTATGTCCTAAAGAGGCACCTTGCTCGGGCCACTCAAAACGCGCAGTCACCTGAAACAAAAGAGGTTAGTATGTACCCGGCGGCTGGCTCATGTTTGGTGGTGAGAGCCTGCCACCGTACCGGGTCCTATACCCGGTCAGATCCCACGGAATGGAAAGACCGAAGGGTAAGGGGTTCAATTCGTATTATTCATTTTAAATCGTTTTTCTTGTCATTGTGCTCTACATCGTATTTCAATAGCGTTGTTTGTATGATGATGGATTATCGGCAAACGAAGTTTTGCACTTGAATTCCAATTTGAAAATTGACAAGATAAGAGCAAAGACTTATTTTTTAACACGCACGACACAGTATTTATTCATTAATTATTTCGACCAAACTTCAACTATAATTATCTCTACACCTTTGATGATCACTTGACTGTCGTCCTCACCGATCGCTCACGAACTGCCTGCTCCGTCAGCACTTGCTCGCCAGCGCAGATTACTCGATAAATTATGCAACGATCAGTTGCTGTGTTTGTATTGTTAATTGCATTGGGGTTTGTTGTCGTGTCAGGATGATGATGTTGATGCTAACGACGCGTTGATGACTGTGTGGCCATTCGTGATGGGAGTGGGTGAATAGTCGACTGTGGAAGTTGCTGTTGAGTCCTAAACATACTCCCCCCGCTGCGACCGTAAGGCGCGGAACGTCCTATGATTATAAAAAGAAATAAATGATTTGTTAACACATATGAACTGTTGAACTCCGTGTCTGTCCAGCTAGGTTTCATCCGCTGATTACCGTAATTTCCCACTAATCTGCAACATACGGTGCTCGGAATAACAGAGTGAAGCTCAACCAACGATGTTGGCTGTTCACCGCTGCTACGTTCGGGCAGTCCGGGTGTCTGGAGATTGAACCGTGCAAATTGGGGAAACGGAGTGTGGTGATGGGTTGTATGAATTCGATTAGAGGTTATTAACGGTAGTTAAAGGGTGTTAGGGGTTTGTGCAAATCGGTTAAGTGTGTTCTGGGGTAGGCAGTAATGCTATCTTGGTGATTGCGCGTTTATATGTGTTGCCCTTTGCGTGCAGTGTTACCACTCGTACTAGGTTATCTGACCCGGGATGTAAAGCAGTCACCCTGGCTAATGGCCATTTGTATGGGTGTAATTTCTCCTCTTTGAGTAAGCACAAATCTCCGACCTTGGTGTTGTGTTGTCGATGAGTCCACTTCGGTCTCTGTTGTAGTCTGGTGAGATATTCGCTCCTCCAGCGTCGCCAAAACGTTTGCGCTAGACGTTGCGTCAGTTGCCATCTATCGAGTCGGTTGATGTTAGTTTCCGTGAGGTCTGCTTCAGGAGGTGCTAACAACGTGTCGCCAATCAGGAAGTGTGCTGGCGTAAGTGCCGTAGTGTCCATCGGATCATCTGAAAGCGGGCACAATGGTCTCGAATTAAGACAGGCTTCTATCTGCGTCATCGTAGTCGTTAGCTCTTCAAAAGTTAGCGTCACATTTCCTAGCACTCTTCGTAAATGGAACTTGGTCGACTTGACGCCGGCCTCCCAGAGTCCTCCAAAATGGGGTGATGCCGGAGGATTAAAATGCCATGTGATCCCTTGGTTAGCGAGAAGTTCCGCAACGTCTTTGTGGTGCTGCAGTACCTTTCTTAGATGTGTGTCGGCCCCCACGAAATTTGTCCCAAAGTCACTGTACACGTGGCTAAACATACCGCGTCGTCCGCAGAATCGTTTAAACGCTGCTAGGAAAGCGTGCGTCGTCAAATCGCTGACCACTTCGATATGAATCACTTTGACTGTCAGACATATGAAAATGGCGACGTATCCTTTGTAAGTCGAGCTTCCATGGCCTAGACGGTGTCGTCATTCGAAGGGACCGCAATAATCCACTCCGACGTGAGTGAACGGGCGAGCAACGTTAACTCTCGGTGCTGGTAGGTTGCCCATGAGCTGTGAGGAAGTCTTCGCATTCGCGCGAAAACATTTGATGCACTGGTGTACACTTTTCTTGACTACCCTACGAGCGTCGATCAGCCAAAACGTTCTTCTCAAGTGTGTCAATATCGCTTGGGTCTGTCCATGTAGAGTAACTTGATGTACTTGATGTAGCAATAAGTCAGTGAACTTGCCAGATCTTGGAACGATAATCGGATGGATTTCAGAGTAAGACAATGTCGCATGTCCTAAATGTCCCCCGACGCGTAGTACTCCGTCGCTATCTAAGAATGGGTTCAGATTTGCAATCTTACTTTGTTTCGGAATTTCTTTCGTCTTGATTAAGGTTTTGATTTCATGATCAAATTCAGACTGTTGTGCAAATTTTATCCAAATGTCTAATGCTTGTTTTATCTCTTCGCTGTGTAATTGGGTTGGGGTGATGGATTTTGGTATGCATTTACGCCAACGTAAACAATACGCAGTCACTCGGCATAACCGCGTCAATGACGAAAATCTCGCAATGATTTCAGTTGCGTTTGTTATTGTCTGTAGGAATACCTAGATTTTTTTTCTCGTCTCCAATTCGGTACTCTCTATAGTCGTGGATTTGGGCCACTGATCCGACGGTTTCACCAACCAGGTTGGTCCATTCCACCATAATGGATTTGATAATAGTTCTGCAACTTCTGCGCCACGTGAGGCTAGATCTGCTGGGTTTTGTGGCGACGGAACGTAACGCCAAAGGGTGTTACCAGTTTGGTTGAAGATTTCTGTCATTCTATTGGCTACGAAAATGTTCCATCGAGTGGGATGACCTTTCAACCACGCCAGAACTATCTGCGAATCGGTCCATAACGATTCGTGCGTGATGGGTAATTTTAGCGTATCTTTCACTCATACCATCAGTTTTGAGAGCAATGCTGCTGCACATAGCTCGAGGCGTGGAATAGTTACTGGACGCACAGGTGCAACCTTGGTTTTTGCCGTGACGATACGTGAATATGTCCCGGACTCGTTTCGTGATATTAAATAGATGACCGCGGCATATGCTCTTAGAGAAGCGTCGCTAAATCCGTGCAGCTCGAATTCTGAACCTGGACCACACCCAATCCATCGAGGTGTTTGGAATTTCGAGATCTCTTGTATGCCTTCACGGAACCGTGTCCACTTCTGTGTACATTCTAACGGAACTGTTTCATCCCAGGCCACTCCACTCAGCCATAACGATTGTAGTATTATTTTGGCAACAATCAGTACAGGTGCTAACCAGCCCAGTGGATCATATAGTCGCGCAATATCTGACAAGATCTTTCTTTTAATATATGGCGCCCAACTTTCTGGTAACTTAATTTGGTATCCCAGACAATCGGATATGGGATACCAAACGATGCCTAGTGACTTAAACTGTTGATCCCAGTATCGTTCAACGTGAAGTTTCATTTCCACGTCTTCCTCAGGAATTCCACATAAAATTTGCGGGTCGTTAGCAATCCATTTACGGAGTGCAAAGCCTCCACTTTGTAGTAGCGCGTCTACTTCTTTACGCTTCATGATAGTCTCTTGCAGGCTCTCACCACCCGACAGAACATTGTCCACATAAAAATCGTCCATGATGACCTTATACGCCGATGGGTATTCCCCTTTGCCATCGTCCGCTAACTTATGCAAAGTTCGAATTGCCAAGAAAGGAGCATATGTGGTGCCGAATGTGACTGTATTTAGACGAAAGTCACAAATGTTACTCTCTGGATGCGGTTTCCAGACTATACGTTGGTACTCAGCGTCATCGTGATGTACGTTGATCTGCCGATACATCTTTGAGATGTCTGCTGCAAATGCAAATTTATGCAATCTCCATCTCGATAGTACAGCGCTCAAGTCATTTTGAATAGCTGGACCCGTCATTAAAGCTTCATTTAAGGAGACCCCGGAGCTAGTTTTTCGCGATGCGTCGAATACCACACGTAATCTGGTACTTGTGCTACTTTCCTTGATGACTGCGTGGTGCGGCAAGTACAGTGCCGTACTTATCGATCGGTCTTCTTGTCTGATGTATTTTGGCTGGTCAGCTACTAACTGCATATGTCCCATATCAATGTACTCTTGTAAACACTTATCATATTCCTTCCTTAATTGCGACGTCATTCCTAAACGTTTCTCTGTTGCCTGTAAACTTGCTACTGCCTGATGCCTCGATTGACCTAATGCTTGTTTCATGCCCTGCTTGAATGGCAACCGGACCGTGTATCGTCCATCGACTCCCCTTTGAACATTATTTCGGAAATGTTCCTCACATGCTTGCTCTTCATCAGATGTTATTCTATGCGATGCCACTTCTTCCAGCTCCCAAAATCTCTGCAATAACTCATTGATGTTCGGTTCATCACTTGCTTCTACCGTGCAACTGTGCCATGTTCGATCCCTTATGGAATGCACTGGTACTTCGCCCGACAGAATCCATCCTAAACTTGTCCTTTGTACCACGGGCCCCGCCGGTAATTTAAACATGTCACTCATCAGAATTTTGCCATATATTTCTGCTCCCAACAACATATCAATATTACCTGGTCTATTAAAAGAAGGATCAGCAAGTTGAACTGTTTTCAATTGCTCCCACTCTGCAGTATCCAGCGTCTGCGGTGGTAGTGGGTTCATTAATTTGTCCAAGACATATGCCTTGAAGGGTATGACTTCATTCGCATGTGTTCTAATCTTGCATGGATCATGCCTCGACTTGCTCGACTGGATTCTGCCCCAATTCCCGCAATTTTGATATTGGTGGCCTTGCACTTTAAGCTCAATTGTTGAGCTGCAGCTTTTGTTATAAGAGACGCTTGCGACCCTTGATCGACTAAAGCCCGCAAGACTTTGCATCCATGGGGTGCCTCCACGCTGACTAACGCTGTAGCCAGAAGTACCTCGTTCTTCCTTTCACAGTTCAGCTCGTTGATGTCAATTGCTCCTGGTCCTGAGGATTGAGTTTCGGTCGTGTTGGGATTGGTTACCTTTGGACTTCGTTGACTTATAGTGGCTTCATCTTTGTGCAGTAAGGTATGATGCTTCCGTTGACATTTTTTGCACTTAGATTGGCTGGGACACCTTACCACGAAGTGCTTGCTGGATAGACAGTTGAGGCAAGCACGCCATTGTTGAACTGTCTGAAGTCTTTGCTTCAAATCACTGCGAATAAATTGATCGCACTGATACAAGAAATGATGCTGCTTGCATAAAGGGCATTCTATCGTCACTTCGTTCTTCACCACATGTACACTTCGTGTGGTGTTCGCCATTCGCGATACCGTGAGACGCACGGTTCCTGCTGCCTCCAATGCTCTGAATCTATTTTGTAGGAAGGTACACACGTCTTTGAATGACGGCAATTCTTTCTCTTCACATCTTTGTTGTTCCCACAATTGACGTGTTTCATGTGGGAATCGTTGCACTGTCATGTGAATCACCATGGCTTCCCCCAAGTTTTTCACTTTCATGTTTTCAATAATCTGGACACTCTCAACAGATCGATCCAATAAAGTTTTAAGCGACGTGGCTGATTCATTAGCATTTCCAATGCTGAAGAGGGTTTTCAACTGCGCGGTCAAGCAGACACTTGCATTTTCGTATCGTTCTACCAACACTTTCCACGCTCCGTCGTAGTTTGCATCGGGTTTTCAACTGCGCGGTCAAGCAGACACTTGCATTTTCGTATCGTTCTACCAACACTTTCCACGCTCCGTCGTAGTTTGCATCGGTTACTGCGAACTGTTTCACTGCATTTTCGTATCGTTCTACCAACACTTTCCACGCTCCGTCGTAGTTTGCATCGGTTACTGCGAACTGTTTCACTAATCCTGCTGCCTCTCCTTCTAAACTTGACTTGAGATGATGCAGCTTTTCAACCTTTGACAATGTTTTACGATTATGAATGAGCGATGTGAACAGATCTCGGAACGACGCCCACATATCATATTTGCCGTTGAATTTGGGTAATATAATCCTTGGCAACCGTAATTCTTCCAACGGAGTCGAGGATTCTGGTGGATTTGCCCGTTGTGCCTCCTTCAAAAAGTCGGCTAGTTCGGCGTAGACTACTATGTAGCTCTCGTTGAACGTAGATAACCAATCTTCTTCAAAATAGGGCACCTTCAGCTCTTCGTCCATGCCCGTGAGCAGTGCAATGATGTGTCGATGGGTTTTCGCAAACTCCTGATGTAAGGTTTGCACCCTGTCCAATTGTTTTTCATAATAAACTTGCGTTTTCCGTGATTTTGAGTCCTTTTTATAATTACTAATTACTTTATTCAATTGCTCCAAGGAGAGTTTTTGCTGCACAATTAGTCGGTACATGGTTCTGCGATTTGGAACTATGTAATGTGTGATAGAGTGTTTCCTAGAAAGCTAACTTTTGTACAGCTAAATGTCTGATGAACTAAGTTGTGACTAAATAATGCACTGCTTGCATGCGATAGCCACGTTTTGTATGCACTGATTGCACCTAACTCCCCACAAATGACTTGAGAGGCGACCAATGCCAGTGTTTCCAACGAAAGATGAGACGATTGTTGCATGCGATAGATACGATTTGTATGCGATGCTTCCTAAATGCCCACAAATGACTTGATGCAATCAATGCGAGTGCTTTCGTCGACAGAAGAGACGATTGTTGTATGCGATAGCGACGTCTTGTATGCGATGCTTCCTAAATGCCCACAAATGACTTGATGCAATCATATTCACTTTATAATCCATCAATTTTCTCACACTTTCACCCCTTTTACCAACTGATGAACGTGATAGTGGCTAGCAGTTATGGGCTGCTCCCTGTAAATAATTTAATTTGATTGCGTCGCAAAGTGCTGAGGATTGCCTATAAGCACGTCTTGGGCTGTTAGCCACCATGTGCTTGAATGTGGGAATTGTACTCCCGTTACGAGGTCCCGGTTTGACGACCACCGGTTTTCAATGAAATGTCACCGGATTTGCACACACGTGAATTTGGAAGAGGATATGTATGACAAGTGTAGGAATGATCGTACTTACCAAATTGCACGGTTCACACATTAACTATCGTTGCCTATGCGCAACGATCCGGCTCGACGGACCAAAAAAATGTTTGTATGATGATGGATTATCGGCAAATGAAGTTTTGCACTTGAATTCCAATTTGAAAATTGACAAGATAAGAGCAAAGACTTATTTTTTAACACGCACGACACAGTATTTATTCATTAATTATTTCGACCAAACTTCAACTATAATTATCTCTACACTTTTGATGATCACTTGACTGTCGTCCTCACCGATCGCTCACGAACTGCCTGCTCCGTCAGCACTTGCTCGCCAGCGCAGATTACTCGATAAATTATGCAACGATCAGTTGCTGTGTTTGTATTGTTAATTGCATTGGGGTTTGTTGTCGTGTCAGGATGATGATGTTGATGCTAACGACGCGTTGATGACTGTGTGGCCATTCGTGATGGGAGTGGGTGAATAGTCGACTGTGGAAGTTGCTTTTGAATCCTAAACAAGCGTTTTGTTTAAAAAAAATGATTTTCCGCATTTGTTTTCGCCTTCTAACACTTTAAAGTTACATTACAAAAATATACTCTATAAATAATAATTTATAAATATAATACGAACTTAATGGTCGTTACTTCAGTCCCAATCCACAGCGGCGTACGATTCATAAACTCTTAACTATTTCAATTTATTTTCATAGTTGATTTATATCTTGAATAGAGGATTAACATCTTCTAGTTATCAATTTTTAAATTTGTTTATATATTCGAAAAGCAATAAACTCATAGTTAAGGCGTTTTCATCCTATAATCAAAGCTCTCTATCGCGCAAAACATGAACTTTTTTCGTATTTGTTGCGTTTCGGTTCTAAGAACAGTCTAAAGACTCATCCCCAATGTCTGCGAGCATGTATTCCACCGAAAATTTAAAACATGCAATACAAATCACAAATTAATTTCACGAACCTGTTTATGAAAAAAAATTATAAAGGAAGTTTCTCCGAAAACCTTCCAGTTGAACACTCTTCAAAAGAGTTGAATTATCTTTTGATAATAATTGAAATTCACGTATAGCAACGAACAAATACGAAAACGATAAAAACGTCAACATTGAACAAATTAAATCATTTCTTGAAGCTTCGATAAAGCTAAAATTAACTAAACTTACTTTCATTCCATGTTTTGCTCGCAGGGAGAATACAATTAGAATCCGCTTTTCGTTCAAAATTATATAAAATAAAAATTATAAAATAGTATGGACAATGCAAACAAAAGGTACTCACATCTCCTTGTCCGACGAAGAGCGCTCGCCGACGAAGCCGGGGATTCTACCAGATTTAGTTTCATTGCGTTTTCCCTAAACGGATACTTAAAATTCTTAAAATCTTATTACTTTTTGTTCACTGTTTTATCATTTCATATTAATAATTATTTAAATATAAAAACAACTAAGGACTTTAATTTAACATCACTCTTTACGAATAAACGTCCTTCCAGTGATTGTTTTCTTTTCTGTTATCTTGGGCTTAGGTCTGGCCCGATTTAGTATTTTAGGAAATCTGACGTTTGTTTCTTTGCTCGCATTCGTGAATGAATGTAAGCCTTTGAACATTTACACTCCCAATTTCCTTTTTGCCACTAATCTCTTGCAAACAACACCGTATCCAACTTTGATTGAAAAATAAACAGTATTCAATTAATTCAGATATTATATCAGCTTCGCTCCGTAAATAATTGTACAAAATATTTAATAAACGATAATTTCTCCTTGCTCGGATAAAATTCAATCTTAATTCTTTCATCGTATTGTCACCATTCAGGGCATTTTCAAAATTTTCTCTAAAGCTCGGTGATTGTTGTCTTGATTTTGTCGATATAATAATAAGTTTTAGATACATAAAACCCCACAACAAATTAAAACAAGGTAAAATGAGCATTGTTTACGTTTCGCGAGTTGGCATGAATTAAAAGAGGATCGGGATAAATCATGAACGTTTCGATACTTGAAAAATATTTCATATGAGATTATTGTTTAGTTCGCAATTCGATTTTCCACAGAAAGAATGAGTAAGACAATATATGTAGCTTCTAAACACTCGTCTTTAAGTATTCACACAAGCACAAAAACAGCATCTAGATTGTAGTATCTATGCACACCAACAATCAACGGAAATGTTCCAATCATATTACATAACAGTTTTGTTTTTGCTATTTCCGTTTCTTTTTCACATCAAATTTTCGAAGCACATTTCTGTATTCTCTTTACCGCCGTATAAACTGCTGTTAAATTGCATCCTACGTTGTTCGTATAAACGGCATTTTTTCGCGCAACTTTGCCAACAAATTTTATTTTTCTTCCCTCATTGGAAATGAACTTCAACATGAGAACTTCACCATCACTGTCCACTGTCCATTTTCCCAACCAATTTCACGTTGCCGCATGCACGCAAGAGCCACATACTCAAGGGAGATACTTTACAGACCACTTTCTACACTCCTTTTTCGATCTCATTTCACGGGATTTTCCAACTATTTACCGAATAGATCACAAAAATATGACAATAAAAGACGAACTTCTTCTCTTTTTTTTCGCGGCGTCAGTGCTGCCTGGCGATCCCAACTTGACTCCACTGTGCCTCCGCGGATGGGATGCATCGAAGCAAGTTGCGTTGAGTAGATCGTTTACTGATAAGAGCTGTTACTCACACCTCGATGAGTGTAAATGTATATTTTGTATTTCTAGGATTACGATGAGCGGGATGCGAGAATGTGTATTTTACGTACTCTCAAGTGATCGTAAGATTTTCTATATGGAAATGGTTTGCTGGTTGTGTAGTGATTTCAGATCTGGTCTATATTATGCATGAATTTTCTTTAACCCTTTGCCTGCGCCGAATTCGAATCGAGCATTTTTATTTATATTTAATATATAAATTATTAAATATATAAATTTGCCCTGAAAATAAAATTTAAATGTTATATAAAATTAGTAGATAATTTAAATATAAAATAATAAATTTAAAAAAACTGCTCTGTTACTACATGATTCCTATTAAGAAAAGGTAATTTATGTTAGTTTCCATGGTTTTCTACCAGCACACGAAACACTTTTAAAATCCTGACTAGTCTTTCCCTATCGGTCATTGTAGTTTCTCTCCGAACTACAGGTAACAAACTTGATGGATGGTATGGAGTTAAAAGTAGTTCTGAAAATGAACGGAGTCAGATGAGCATTCCAAATTGATTTTATCTTATTTAAGAAAAAAAAAACGTTCAACGATGGAGTGTTTAAAGTATACTCAACGAGTCCTTGAAGGACTGCAGCGATGGTCTGCTGCCATAGCGTGCAAAGATATTAATGCTCGCCGGAATTGGTCTTGTCTGAGGACGCGTGAATGTACTTGCAGGCTAGCGCTGCGGTGTCGTGGGGCGGGTTCTTTTTCCCCAGCACAAGGGCTCACTACAAAAAATTCGCATTCACAAATTTGTCAATAGAAATATCGGGGTTTCCAATAAGAGGTGTTATTTTGAGTACATCTTGTGATTTAACACCTTACGACTTCTTCGACAACAGTCCAGCATCGATTCAAGACCTCAAAGATGGAATTCGTGAGGTTCTCGAGGACATAGGACAGCCACTTTGGGATTTGGCTATGGAAAATTTCATGAAAAAGATATGGCCTAGTAAGTGTGGTCGTGGTGGTCATTTGCCTGATATTATTTTTAACTATTAACGGCATGCCATTTGCTTTATAATAAAATAAACATTTGATCATTTATATTGAAAAATAGCATTTTTCTTTACATATTAAAATAACACCTCTTATTGGAAAACCGTATGTATCGTTCGACGGTGTCGAGGCCGAGGTAACCTACCGAAGGGATGAACTAATGAAATCGACGCCGATGTTTGATTAACGCACGTGGAACGCGAGACGATTTCATCCTTAATCCAAGCGCTTACGACCCCCTACTAAGAGTGGGGCATCCAGGTGGAAGCGGTGCCCCCTTGCAGCCCCCAACCCCGATCAAGATCCTTTGTAGATTTGGCTATTTAATTTATATGAACGTTTCCGGTAAATGAAAAATAAAATGTTTCAGATTTGCGTTAAAATTTTATATGATCGAATGATATAAAAATTTAATATAAATAAAAAAAATCCCCGTTGGCAGCACCAGCCGGAAAGGTAAATTACTCGTATGTAGCGTAAGATTTCGGGAAAGAATTTGGCTTGCGTACTACTAAACTTCTTACTGAAATTTTTGTAACACCACATGGGTATTTATCGACATGACGTTTCTATTAAAGACCCTTTATAGAGGCGCAAATATTTTGCTCATTCAATTGAATTGCACATTTATGGATCACACATTGAAATAGGCAGATAATAAATTGTTATAAACATATAAATACAGGTGTTGCACTTCTCATATTTCCATAAAAGTTTAAACAGCACTTGCATTGCTATGAATATAAATATTTTCAATTCTTTTCTGAACCATCAGAGGCCACCATTTTGAATTTTTATTGAAAACGGCCGCTAAAAATATGAAGCTGTAAATTTTTGACTTTCTCATTTGTCATCCGATTTGCATGATTTTTTGCAGGTTAAATTAACTTGCTTTAATAACTGTTGAGAAACTTGGCTGCTAGAGGGCTACAGAAATAAAAAAAAATTTAAGTCGCCTTGTTTCCCTTAAACACTTTAAAATATTTTCTTGCACTGCAAATTTCGAGAGGCATGACTTTTGCTCTACGTAGAAAATTTCCTCATTCTAGCTCCTGTGGTTTGCAAGGAAATTACTGTGACGCACGAACAAACGGACGGATTGACGGACGGACAGACAAGTCACCATTTCATAATTTTATAGGGTATTGTAAGACAATATCCTAAAAATGGTCTGCTTTATAAATACTTCCAACTTAAGTAATTTAAAACGTTTCCATGAAAATTATTCATTATTTCAGTTGCTATTAAAATAGCGAATTGCGCTTGCCTTCTGACCTTTGGGGGCCGCCATTTTGAATGCATGCATTTGATTTTGGATTTTTTTTAAATCTTTGTATGCTAGGACCTCATCAATCAATGCGGCAAATTTCGTTCAAATCAGAGTTTCACTCTAGACAGGGCAAAATTATTCAAATTTTAGTGAAAATGGCAAAATATTAGGTTTTAAAATTTCCGACCTTTTTATTTTTCATTCGATTTAAAAAATTTAATGCATAATACAAGAACTTAGTACAAAGATCCATAATCTCAAGTTTCATCAAAATCCGTTGGAAAATGTGACCACTAGAGGGCCACGAAAACCTGAAAAAGTAGCATATTTACACTAACGCCGTTTTGAAAATTGCATGTGCATGATCACCAAAATATCAAAGTTTTTAGATCTAATTGATTTCTATTTTAAAATCAAATTTCATATACATCGGATCAAAATTGCGACTTTTAGAGGGCTTTGAAATTTTGAGTTTCACCTGGCCGCCATTTCGTTTTTTGTGACCTGACCTCCAGTTTTTTTACATAACTCTTTAAATACTTATAGTTTCTATCAAAGTACCAAATTTCAATTACATTGGTTGAAAGCTTTAGTCAAAACTACAACAATAAAATTTTGTACGTTTTTTGACTTTCGAGCGGCCGCCATTTTGTTTCAGCCGTACCGACTTTGGATTTTTTATTGTAAGATTCATCACATACATCAGTGAACCTTTCTACCAAATTTCATGCAAAATGGAGCTATACTTTGGTCAAAATAGAAATCACGATTTTTCGTCTAAAATGGCCGCCATTTTGTTTTCGCCTGACCGATATAGCTGGTTCACCAACTAACAGAGATATTTACTCAATACACCTTTCCTGAAAATTTGATGAACATCGGAGCAAAATTGCAACCTCTAGCGCGGTCACAAATTTCGTTTTATCCCATATGCATATATATATATATATATATATATATATATATATATATATATATATATATATATATATATATATATATATATATACACGCTACCGGCCAAAAGTTTAGGACCAACACCATGAAAGAAGAAAAATGAACCAAAACTCAATATATAAAGTAGAAAGTTTAATTTTTGATTAAAATATTTATTAACTAGTACAAATAGATTATAAATCAAACAAAAGAACTAGTAAATGTCAACTCTTAACTTTAAAAATGCCACTTATATGTTAAACAGATTTTTTGTCAAAAAAGCCTCCTTTGCATTTTATCACTTTTTTCACTAATCTTGGCAAACTGTCAATCAATTTGTTAATAGTTTCTGATGAAATTTGGTTCCAGCTTTCTTGTAGAGCCTTCCACAAGTCTTCCTGTGAGGAGGGGCAACAGCTCCGCACATTTCTATCCAGCTCATCCCACAGAAGCTCAATCGGATTTAGGTCCGGACTCTGAGGGGGCTACACCATATTTTGTAAAATCCATTTTGCTTCTTTCCCTTCTAAATAGTCCCTGCATAATTTAAAACTATGTTTGGGATCGTTATCTTGTTGGAAAAATAAACCATTTCCAATTAATCTTAGGCCGGACGGAACGGCATTTCGTTGAAGTATTTGTTTATACTACTCCTTTTTTCATGATTCCATTGATTTGTACCAGGTCCCCAGTTCTATGGCTCGAGAAACATCCCCAGACCATAATGGAACCACTACCGTGCTTGACTGTTGGCACCACACAGACTGGCAGCATCTTTTCCTCGGCGCTACGTCGTACATAAGTTCGTCGTTTTGATCCAAAAATTTGAAATTTGGATTCGTCTGTCCAAAGAACTTTTTTGAAGTCTTCTGCGGTCCAGTCTCGATGGGTAAGGGCCCACTGCATGCGTTTCTTTTTATTTTGTGGTCTTAGAAGCGGTTTTCGAACTGCAACCCGGCCAAATAACCCAGCATCTCTTAATCGTCGTTTTACCGTAGTCACTGACACAGGTTTCGATCGAGAGCTGTTCATTTGTTCGCGGATTTGTGGTGCTGTTAGAAGTCTATTTCGCTTGTTGGTAACGACGATTAGATTATCCTCACTTTGAGTGGTACATTTTGGCCTTCCTGATCGCGAATGGGTTTGATTACTGCCAGTCGCTTTGTTTCGGGTTATTGCATTATGAACACAAGTCTTCGATAACTTGAGTTGCGACGCAATTAGACGTTCAGTTTTGCCTTCGTTGTGCAAGGCAACTATGACAGCACAAATTTCGCTACTAATTTCGCGGGCTTTTAAAGTGTCTTGACTATAACAAGGGCGAACTGAGACTAATCAAACTAGAGAAAGATGAACTCTTCGAAAACTCAGAAAATAAATACGTTTCGGGAAGCTAAAATTATCCTTAATTACGGTCAACACTAAATAAGACCAAAAAGATTCGTAATGGGCTAGTCATTGAAGGGGCTTTAATTAATGCTTGGGAACAACTGACCTTTCTAGGATGCAAACATAAAAATATGCAAGGAAGGCCCTTGTTAGATATTCTTTAGTAGCAATAGAATACTCAGGTATTCAAATTAGATCTTCAGCTGATGTCTTTTTGAAATAATTTCCAGTTAACAAAGATATATATATATATATATATATATATATATATATATATATATATATATATATATATATATATATACGAGGTGTGTTCAAAAAACATCGCGAATTTTGTTTTTTTTTTCAAAAATTATTTATTGATTCATGAATATCTATTTTGTCCCCTTCAAAGTAATCCCCATGAGATATTATACACTTGTGCCAACGGTTTTTTCAATCTTCGAAGCACTTCAAAAAATCATTTTTTTTTAATCTTGTTCAGCTCCTCCTTCGATGCCGTCTTTATCTCGTCAAGCGTAGCGTAACGTCGTCCTTTCATGGGCCTCTTCAGTTTAGGAAACAAGAAAAAGTCACAGGGGGCCAGATCTGGGGAATACGGTGGCTGCGGCATCATTAGTGTGTTGTTTTTGGCCAAAAAGTCGCGCACAAGCAACGATGTGTGAGCAGGGGCGTTATCGTGGTGCAAAAGCCAATTTTTGTTCTCCCACAAATCCGGGCGTTTCTGGCGGATTGCTTCGCGCAAATTGCGCATAACTTGCAGGTAATATTCCTTATTGACCGTTCTTCCCTGTGGCAAGAACTCATGATGCACCACGCCCCTGCAATCGAAGAAAACTGTCAGCAAAACTTTCACATTCGACCGAACTTGGCGCGCTTTTTTCGGTCTTGGTTCATGCGGCAGCTTCCATTGAGATGATTGAGCTTTGGTTTCCACGTCATAACCATAAACCTACGATTCGTCACCAGTTATGACCCTCTGGAGCAAATTTGGTTCGTCGCAGACAGAGTTTAACATCTCATTAGCAATGTTCATGCGTTGCTGTTTTTGGTCGCAATTGAGCAATTTTGGTACGAATTTCGCGGCGACCCGTCTCATGCCCAAATCGTTGATAAAAATCGAATGGCACGAGCCAATCGATATGTTTAGGTCCTCAGCAACTTCTCTAACGGTGATTCGACGATTGGCCAATACCATTTTCTCCACTTCATTAATTTTTTCGTCTGTTGTTGAAGTGCTCGGGTGTCCGGCACGCTCTTCGTCGTTCACATCTTCTCGGCCTTCTAAAAACATTTTGTACCACCGATAAACGTTGATTCGGTCCAAGGTAGCTTCTCCGTATGCCACAGTCAACATTCGGAATGCATCCGCGCACTTAATTTCGTTTTTCACACAAAATTTGATACGCGTTCTTTGATCAATTTTTTTGAATAAGTAAAAATCGAAGACGATTGAAAACACGTGCAAGTAAAGCAGCTATCACCAATTAAGTGAACATTCAAAATGGCCGAGCATAAGTGACAGACATGAGTACCAACATAACGCCACAAAAAAATCGTATATATATATATATATATATATATATATATATATATATATATATATATATAAATATAAATATATAATATATATATATATATATATATATATATATATATATATATATATATATATATATATATATATAGTACTCTCCGGAATAGGTAAATTTCTCTCGAGAAATTTACCTAAAACAGTGTGGGAGACCACTCTACCCAGCAAGAGCCCCTGTAACGACTGAGAAACGAAGGAGCTACAGCCCGATGGCTAGCTCAGAATAGGAGCTTCTAGCCACCGTGGCGGATTACCCGTTAAAATTCTCGAAATGCGAAGACCAAGTGGTTTGTTCACCTCAGCAATACATAGATTATTTCTTAAAAACAAAGGAGCTATGTATTACAGTCTTTCTGAGTGTACTTTTTTCATGGTTTTATTTTCTATTTGAGCTACTTTTGTTAAATTGTAATATTTTCTCTTTAGCAATTAATTTAAAGAATACAAAAAACCAAAAATACGTGCTTTACGAGTTAACGATTCCGTATAATCTATTAAGTAGCGTCCAAACTAAAACTGACTAAAGGGGGCCATTGTGCTTATGTTTTCAAGCATTTCTTAAGATTATCGTTTTTTGTTAGTACTTAATATTATTTGAATCAGTTATTATTTATTAACTTGGATTGTATTATTTCTTGTTATTATTTGTATTATTTGCTGGTTATTAATGTGGTTTGTATTATTTTTTTTTATTATTATTTGCAACATTGGTTAGATATCAATAGGTTCCGGACTATTTCGTATTATTATTTATGTTACTGCTAATTATTAACATGGTTTGTACTGCCTTTTATTATTATTTATATTTTTGTTAATTATTAACACGGTTCGTATTATGTTTTATTATTATATGTATTATTTGCTATTTATTAATATGGTTTGTATTATTTTATATTATTATAGGGATTATTCGTTATTTATTATTATGATTAGTAATATTCCTCATTCTTTATATGTATTATTTGTTGTTATTGTATTTGTGATTTCAATATACAATCGATGATAAAACTAACACAGAAAACCTTATAGCCCTACGAAACCTTTGCTTTAGATTTATAAAACTGATCAAAGTACAATAAAATTCATTTCATTGCTTGAAATCAGAATACGATTTCCTGATTTTGCATAATGTAGGACTTTCAGTTATATAACAATTGCCATTAGATGCCGGTATTTAAGATATGCTATTTATCTCGATTGAAAAAAATGAAGGATAAATTTGTTTGACCCGTATACATTTCATCTAACTGATAAAGGTATGTCTCAAATCTATTTGAAACAGATAATTTTCTCATTTATTTTTTAAGTGTATTTCTGTGTGTTTTTAGTTGTAGCATTGTACCATCTAAATGTTTGAAATAAAATTCGTTGGAAAACGATAGGGTACAACAATTTACGCTTACACTGTTTTCTAAAATTTGCACAAAATTTACTTCATCTTTCAGCCGTATGCAAATTTCGCTAGTTCGCCAGCTTCCAAAATGTCTCTGAAAAATTTATCATTATATGTTACGGGAAATACGAGTACAACTGTGTTCGTCTTTTTCAACTGCTTAATATTATGTGGTGTTATGTCGCCTGATTGAATTTGAAGATACACCACCAAGGTCTTTAATTTCCCGTTACGGGCAAATTGGCGCGTATTTGCTTTCTTTCGCCTGTGGATTCAAACTGGTGGCTCTCACACTGGAATGTATGGTTATCCAGTGATAAAATGCGTGCTCCAGTATGCACATCAACTAGATGTTGCAAATATGGCAACATTCAGCGAAGATCGACTTCCTTATTTAGTTTGTAAATCTTGTAATGGCACTCTGACATGATTTTAAGAAATAATTAAAGTGGCACGAGGTGGGTTTCAAAGCTAGAATTTATTATTTATCTCCTTCTTCTTAGCAATAGAGCCCCTCTCGGGTCTTCACTTCCTGTAAACAGCGCCTCCAACTGTCTCGGTCCATTGACCGCTTCCTCCAATTTCGAAATACGAGCAGCGATGAACTGTCTTCGTTGACTGAGTCAGACTAACGTTTCCTCGGTTTCCCCACTGGTCTCCAGCCTTCAAATCTCCCAACGAATACATTTTTGGGTATCCGTTGTTCGTCCATACGATTCATGTGGCCAGCCCATTGCAGCTTCATCTCTTTCATTATCGGTTGTCGTTATTTTGGCGCCAAAATACACAACTTTGCCAACATTTTCGATACTGTATTCGCCAATTCTGATATTTTTTGTAGTTGAAGTAATTTTCCTCGACTGCGTCATGTGCTTTGTTTTATTTTCATTGATTTGTAGCCCTACTAGTTTTGCTTCGCTGTCGAGTATCAGGAAGAGTTCTTTGGCAGTTGTTAATTACCGGGACAAAATGTTGATGTCATCCGCATAGGCTACTACTTGGCTCGACTTGTATAGTAATGTACCTCGTGTATCGACAAGTAGCATCCCTATAACGGACTCCAGAGCTAAATTGAATAGCAATGGGGCCAGCCCATCTCACTGCCTTAGTCCAATAGTTGTATCAAAGGCATTGGCGGGTTGGTTATTGATGCAGACTTGAGAGGTCGTCGACGTGATTGTCATTTTGGTGAGCTGGACTAATTTGGCTGGGATGCCAAAGCAAAGCATTATTTGGTACAGTACGTTACGATCAATACTGTCGTATGCTTGCTTAAAGTCAATGAACATTTAGTGTACGTCTTTGTTTAACTCCAAGGATTTTTCAAGTACCTGGTTGACACCTTGATACTCCCCAATAATACTATTGGCGTATGATCCGATTTTATTTTCTGATATCTTTGAAAATATTTTGTACGCCGTACAAAGTAGCGAAATGCCTCTATAATTTTCGCACTGTTACTTGTCACCTTTTTTGTGGATAGGGAATATAATTGATTAGCTCCACTCTTTCGGCATATGTTCTTGTTGCCAAATGTGCTGGATGACTTTGTAAATAGCTTTATGAACATTGCTGCCAACATATTTGATGAGCTCCACTTGAATCTCATCGATTGCAGGCACTATATTATTCTTTTGGGCTTTGACGATAGAACAAACTTCATCCAGAATTGGTGGGACCTATGGAGGCTCTCCGCAGACATCTATAGGCTCAGATGTTTTGGAGCTGTGGGGAGGATTAAGGAGGTTCTTGAAATATGTTGCCCATCTTTCTGGTTTCATCAGCGACGATATTGCCGATGTCATCTCGACAGAGCGTTGTTTTGGGCTGATAACCACGTTTCAGGCTTTTCACTACCTTTTATGCTTGTCTTGTGTTGTTGCTCGCTAGACTTACATCGATACTTCTCAATTGGTCATCATAGTATTTTCTTTTCTTAATCCTAATAAGATAATTAATCGCTACTCTTCTGAGATTTTCATAGTGTTCTTTCTTCGTCCTAGTTTTCCTACCTACGTATTCTTTGTACGCCTGATTCTTTTTATCTAACACATTCTGGCACTCATCACTGAACCAATCTTTCCTCTTGCGCCGGGCTTGATGTCCGATCGTCTGTTCTGCCACGGTCATAATAGCCACTTTCACTTCCACCCAGAGCCCGTTGCTCGTATTTATCGATACGTCTGATAAGATGGGAGACAGCTGGTTGTCGAGGGTCTCCGTGAAATTTTTGGCCACAGACTCCGTTTGGAGCCTTTCGATGTCAAATTTTTGTAGCGGGCTGGTCTTCGCCGAATATGCCTTTGACATACGATATCGATAGGTTAATTTGATCAAGTAATGATCTGAGTTACAATTGGCTCCTCAGTATGTACGGGCGTCAAGTATGCGCGTGGCCCAACGTTGTTGGATCAGAACATGATCGATCTGGTTTTGTGTGTTGCCATCCGGTGAAACCCAGCTCATTTATGAATGCGTTGATGTGGAAAGCAAGTCGAACGTATGACAAGATTTCTGCTACATGCAAAGTCAATCAGGTGCTGGTCATTGTCATTGGTTTCACCGTGGAGGCAATATCTTCAAGTCGTTCCCCGATGAGATAGCATATTGCCAACCATAGCCTTGAAATCACCCAGAATTATTTTTGTCGTTTGTAAGCAATGGGTCGACCAGTCTTTCCAGCTGATTGTAGAAAGTTTCCTTCGTTTCTTTGTCCTTTTCTTCGGTCAGGGCGTGAACATTAATCAGCCAGATTTTGAAGGATTTCACTTTTATACGGATCACACACAACCGTTCATTAACTGCCTTAAAATCAATAACGTGCGAGATTAACTCCATATCCACAATGAAGGCCACTCCAAATTCTTGTTTTCCAGTAGGCTTCCCATTTTTGAATATTTATTATTTATACTCGAGTTAAATTTCAGACTCATTATAATTTCTCTGCGCATTAAGTGCTGGTGTATTTCACAAGGTTTCGTGGATAGTGTTCCGAAATTATTAATCTGCCAGCAATGTTTACGCTAGACTTGAAGAAGCAATAAAACCTAAACCACCACTTGCGCTTTATGGCTCATTTATATATTCAGCTACTTTTGATGTCTTTTTATGACCGGCCACTTGGAATGGGTACCAAATCCATGTGCCCTTCTAGCACCGTTTCGAATTGTGTGTTTGGCTAGAAACTGAGTTTGGTTGATGCCACACAAGTATCTCCTCGGATACTTGAAGTCTGCAAGCATGTCTTGCATTCGTCAACAATTAATGCTCGCTATGGTGTTGTTGCTGGTGCAGTGTATCTCTTGAAATACGTTCAAAAAAACTCATTCGCCAGGGAATTTCATTGATTTGGTGGAGCCAGATCTAGGTCTGGACTAAACAACACAAAAATTGGAATTTCAACAGACGGCTGGCTGGTTGCTACGTCAGTCGGTCGACCACGACCAAAAAGACAAAGGCAATGAGGACTTGGCTAAGTAAACGCGATGTCGGAGTAAGTCTCCAAATTGATCAATCGTCAGTAGTTTTCAGCATGAAAAGCACGCTAACGACATCATGTAGTAGATATCTGAAATGGTGTAGGGATGACCAATATCTCCTGGGTATCCCTACATGTGTTATGCAACAAGTTTGTGGCATAATATTGCTGCCAAAACGGCATACGTGTTGCGGGTGAAATTAGTTTTTAAGATTTTTAATTATTCTAACCGTTATTAGCAATATCTAACTTAGATGATCAATCTTTTTGAAAAACTTTTTATAATCTACGCTCTTTTTTTGTGGTTGGGAGGTGAATGCCATTTAAACAGAGAGTGTGGAATAGCTGGGAACCGTTTGACACATTACTTTGAGCCAGGTCTCGTTTGGTTACGCCGTGAGGCGCCTTCAACCTGGGGATCCCTCTTCTAACGGGAGGAGAGAAGTGCCAGACAAACGATCCCCCAGCGCCCCCGGCTGCTTTGAGTCCGTTTTATCTTTCAGGATTGCCTGAACATAATGTGCCACCTAGTTCAATTTGTCAACCGATTCCAGTACGCTCTTGGCCGTTTTTAGAGAGTAAGTTTTTTTCAATTTTTTAAACTACTCTGTTCTCTATTTTCCCCAACTGATGCTCCACACAATCACAAAGTTAATTACCGTAGCTACAGTGGGGAAATAGTAAACGGGAATTCGTTGCACTCCCCCACAACATCCACCGCCAGCCAAAATGCTACCGAAACAGTTCTTCGTTTTGGTGACACCGTTCTGAGCTATCAATTCAGAAAGCTGGAATGCCAACTTAGATCCTTCTATTTTGTTTTAAGCTATGCTTTTATCGGGGCGTTCTGGCAGCTGAAGTGATCTAGAAAAATCGACCTGAAACCGGCATAATGACATAAGACAGCATTTGACTATTTCTCGCTAGAAGCTGGAGTCATCAAACATTGTGGAATGGTCAGAATCCTGTCAAAAGTTTCATAGACTAAAATATTCAAAGGGTCTTAATAGGGGTCCCCCGATATAAGGATGTGACCCCTTGATTTTGTTTTATTTGAAGCTAGTCGAGTGTTGTATTTAATGAAAGGTTTTGGTGCTATCTTTTATTATAAGTCTTAAGGCTTTAATTTAGGAGTGCGAATTTGGAAAAACGGTGATAATTTTCAGAAACCTTTACCAATTAAATGATTTGGAGTCGGAAAATCGTTTAAAAATAACAGTTTTGGTCTAGAGGCCAAAACCGCTGGTTTTTCATTGGAAGATCTCCTATTCTCACATTTTTAGAGCTTTGCAAAACAAAATTTACAATGACTTACGAGTTTCGCATGCTGTCAGCCCATCTGTCTATCCGTGCATTACAGCAGGTTCCCTCAGAAACTATTTAAGCTACAAAGCTTAAGCTTTGTGAAAATATAGCAAGTGGTGGCCTTTTAAAAGTTTACTAAATACCACTATCAATGAAATATCGGTATAAATGGTATAAAAAAGGTTTCTTTAAAGCAGGGAAGGAACAATTTTCAATACATACTCGTATATGTCGAGAGATCTACACTTTCGATTGGCAATACAACTATGGGTTCAGTTATAAATATACCTATTTATCAATATTTTGATTGAGAATTACTGCCCTTTCCGGGCCTTCACTTAGAGATAGTTAGAGTATCTCGTTATCTTGATTGAATGTTTCGGTACTCGAGAAGGTGATGTGGTCAGTACCACGTTTTGCCATGCATGCACCTACCCAGCTATGATACGTCCTTAGATTAAACCAGTACGTACCTATCATAACTGAATAGGATTATAGGACAGACAGAATCACTCCAAACAAATCTCGGTATCACCAACAGGATTGAACCAGGCTTACGGATCTAACCATCACCCCACGCGACCTACCTTTATTCATAGATAGCCAGAAGTGTTTAGCGGTAACTAATTTGTTCACAGTCCTAACGTCTGGGTGTGAAAGAAAATGAAAGGTGTTGAATACTTCTTTTTGAAAAGTGTCCAAAATGTAAGGTCAATGTCCTTTTTAAGAAATTTGACAGAAAATGCTGGAATTTTAGCCGAAGCCTGGCAGTTGTTAAAATTTATCTGAACTGCTGCTTAAGAGGCCCTAAAGAAGTATTGTACATCATCTTTTTATAAAAATCTTTCTGCAAAATTGAGATCATTAGGCAAGCTCATCTCGAAAATCCTCGACAAAGCCTGCACACCAACTTTATCTTTTCCAGAAACATATTGAGTATCTTCGGTGAACTAGCTGATGTGACTTAATTGCCTTTGTTTGCAAGGCAATACTATGTTTGGATTTTGTTTAAGAGCAAAAGTGAGAGAATCGTGGTCAGTGAACACCGCGAATGGCTTCTACTCTAAAGAGAACCTGAAATACTTAATGCTTAGATCATTAGCTAGCAGTTTTCAATGATAAGTGGTATAATTCCGCTGCCCAGTGTTAAGTAGCTTTGAATAAAAACTCTGCGGGTGCCAGTTGCTATCTACTTTTCGTTAAAGAGCAGCACCTATGACATTATCTGAGGTATCAGCGAACAAAGCAAGATTTGCATTGGCTTGAGATAAAGCCATATTTGTTGCGGAGGAGGTACTTGCTATGGAAAATCCATTAAGCCCTTTTTAGCTGAATACTTCATGGATCGTTTAGAATCTAAAATTAGGAAACACAGCTTGTTGATGGAGTTCATTTGCTAGTATAGATACGTAGATGAAATTTTTGCTACTTTAGAGGAACTCGCAGACAGCTGAAAATGTTTCATGACTTTATTAAATTTGCATAAAGACATCTGCTTTACGATTGAATTAGAAGAAAACGACAGCATTAACTTTTTAGATTTAATGATGACCAAAATGAACAATAAATGAAATTTTACAGTCTTTCATAAGCCCACACATACAGATATGGTCATACATAATTCTTCATTGCACACAAAATGGCAGCATTTCATAACTACATCCACAGACTTGTGTCAGTTCCTTTATCTAAGACAGAATTTCTTTCAAAATTAAACTTGGGTTCAAATCGAGCAGTCATCGAGGTAGCATACGTCGAGCAGCTTAGGACTTTCTTGAGATTTCCTTTGGAACTTGGAATTTACAAAGAAGCCAAAATTCGACATAACAGTGAACAGCTCCTCTCGAACTTCAGTCCACCCTAAAACAGCTGCGGATCAGACTAGCCTATTTAATTTTCTAAAGTGTGCGAAAGTGGCTTGTTATTGTATGCGCCGATTGCTTGCAGTAAAAGTTACCTTCAAGTTTACGTTATAATTCAAACAATATTTATTATGACATAAAATTACAAATTTAATAAGAATGATATCCACACGCGTTTTGCTGGGCAGTCCAAACTGGATTAAACCGCTTTCTAAATTCGTTGGTTCTCCTCATATCATTTCTGTGCTAGAGGTACAATGTCGCACAATAGGCAGCGATTGCTGCGCTACAGTTACTCCTTCATGAGTAACGTTGGTGACTATTGATGACAGCTGATCAAGGCCGTTAATGTCATAACAACCAAACATTCAATGCGCTACGGTAGAAATGCCATTTATTGCGACGCATGGGAGCAGTTCCTAGCAGGCGGGTATGCTCTTAACGCTGCTGGTGGAGCATTGAATGGTGACAAGATACGTATTTGGCTTGACGGCGAGGCGCCATGATTTTGGAGTTGCTTATGAGGAGCGGATGCGGCCTTAACTACTGATGATACTGGGTGCGCTACAGGTTTTGGTGGTGGATTGCCGGCAGACTGCAGGACAAGTACACGACTCGGCGGTATGTGAATGAGGATGGAAGCTGGAAACCAGTGTTGGCGGCTGGTGCCGCTTGGGTTAAAGCACCTGAGGTTGATGGTAGACTCGTTTCTGGGGGGGCCAAAATCCATCGTGAAGTATCATGATTAGCTGGTGAGGGAGCGCAGGCTGCATGCATGTGGGGTCGTGATCCAGAGACGTCTTTGATGAATGCAGGTTTCAGCCGTTCCGTAGATACACTGACCACTCTTCCGTTGATATTGATTGTGAATAGTACATTGGATATACGATTTATCACCTTCTTTGGCCGGAGTATTGCTACGTGAGAGGTCTTTTACTGCGTCGTTTCTTGGAAAATGTGAGCTCGTATTTAGATTTTCGTTGACGAATGTCACTTTGCTGGTGACGCCAGGTAGAGGTGCTTGTTGAACGAGTTTGTGCAAGGAACGCATGTGGCTGGAGCGGTGGCTACAAGCTCATCGTGGAATTTAATTGTTGTTTCATACAACATTTCCTCCTTGAACTTCCCACGCAGGCCTTAGAGGACGGTGGGAAGCACAGTATTCCTATTTGGATTTTTCTCATGGTACATAATTGCAGATTTGAGGGTGCGATGCTAGCGTTCGACCATACAATTAGATCCAGGATGATAGGGTGATGTCGTATTTCTTTCGCATCCAAAATACGCTTGCAATGATTTAAATAGCGCCGACTTAAACTGGGTACCTTTGTCCATTATGATAGTACGTGGGACTCCAAAACGAGCTACCCAGTTATTAAAACATGCCTGAGATACCTTAAGAAACGGTCGACCATCGTGAGGCAATATTTATATCTCTGGAAAGGAATTAACGAGCCGACGATGTCAAGATACACGTTCCGAAATCGTTCGTCAGGCGTCGGCAAAGGTAGAATTGGATTTTTTTTTATATCGGCCCACTTTCGAACGTTGACACGGAATGAAATTGCAGGCCCAAAGGTATATCTCTTTTCATGTTGATCCAAACAAATTTATTTGAAATTGCTTTTACAGTTGTATGGCCACTTGGGTGTACATGCTGAAGGAAAATGTAAAATATTTTTCTATTGGGGCGTGTGGGTACTAGAAACTGAGCTGGAGGCTTAGAGGTATCTATAATCACTTTAATGTTGTCATCCATTAGCTTAAGTGTCGTAGTATTAGGTCGAATGAGTTGCTGAGTTTTGTGTTCGTCCTGTTGCTTCCTTGCTAAATCTTTGACGTCTTTGGTGGATAGAGTAATTATCGTTTCCAATCGTGAAACAGCGTCCACTACGTTATTTCTAGAGCCCAACATGTCTTGTATATCAGTGCGGAACCAGCAAGCAGACGCCTGAACGACCGGATGGGTGAACGTAAAGGTAAGTGGCTTATGGTCTGTTAGCACATGAAATTGTGTGGCCTCCACGTAATGTCCAAAATGACGGACGTAGATCGCGAGCAGTTCGCAATTATATACATTGTATTGGACAGTTTCCTTTGGAAAAATGCAAGAGGCGTCCAGCGGTTGTTTTGCTTTTGTTCTAGTATTGCCCCCACTGCCACGTCCGAAGCGTTAGGTGAGAACCTTAACGGCATAATTGACTTAAATCGCACGAGCATAGTGGCCTTGATTTTGCTGTTTTTGCATTTGACGAATGACTCCTCAGCTTTTGGTATCCAAGCGATTGGTGTTATTTTCGTTTTTTCTTGCCATGATGCAGAATTTATTTAAAAGTGCCTGGATGTCAGCTGCCTTCCGTATAAAGTGACGATAGTAATTGATGGTTCCTAGGAAACAAAAGAGTTCGTTGATTTTGGTGGCTTCTTTAAAATTTAATATTGTTTCCACCCACAATGGCAGGAGTTAGACACCGGTTGAGCTGACTAAATGTCCCAGGTACTCGACTTCACGCACTCCGAGTGTACATTTTGCGACATTGATCACGATTCCGTGCTTTGCCAGTTGGCCGACCAATTGGATGAGGTGCTCCATGTGGTGAGCCTCAGACTCCGATGTCACCAGGATGTTGTCAATGTAATTTACGACAAGCCCAAACCACAGAGCACGCGTCCATGAAACGTTGGAATGTCTGCGGAACGTTTCGTGAGCCAAACGTCATTACCGCAAATTCAAAAAGGCTGAACGGCGTTGTAATGGCCGTCTTTGGGATATTGCTGTCCTCGATGGGAATCTAGTTTCCACCAGCAGCTTTCAGCAGTTCAAACTTCGAAAAGATTTCTTTCCATATAGCTCCTCGGTAACGTCTCGAATGTGCCTCATTGGGTACTTGTCCTGTACTGTGCCGTTGTTAAGGCGCTGGTAGTCCCCCCAAGGTCGCAATGCTCCGTCCTTCTTGTGCACGGGTTATTCGACGGCTAACAGAAACCCTGATCAGAAGGAATTTACATTCCACTTTGGCTACTTGCAGCTTATCCTTGTACAACCTTCACGGGCGTTCCGCTACAGGAGGCCCGGAGGTATTGATGAAATGCTGAACGCCATACTTAGTTCGAACAGGTACCGTGGTGGAGTTAGAAAACGATGAGAATCTCTGGTACAACACATGGTAACACATGTTACTACTGATAGTGAGTACAGAGTCGTAGTAGTCCTTGTATATGCGGCCTCGCGTTGGTAGATTGATGGCAGGGTCAACCAGTCACCGATTTCGGAAATCCACCAATAATCCAAAATAACCTAGGAATTTGGATCCTAAGATTGTGCGTGACACGTTGACCACTATGAATCTCCATCAGAACGCGCGCTGAAAACCCAGCGACAATTGGAGTAAGATTTTCCCTAATTCTGGCAATGGATGTTGTGTTGGCCGCAAAAAGCTTCTACAATGATTGCTTCTGGCTACCTGCCAATGATTTGGGAATAACTGAGACATCCGCATCCGTGTTGACAAGGAAATTGAATTGAGTAGCGTTATCGCATATCAAAAGATGACTTTGTGAAACACCACCAGCTGTCATCTGCAAGGCTAGTGGCTCGACGCGTCTCCCGCCTTTGATTCACGGAATGAGCATGAGGGGTGACAATGTCTGGCTGCAGATCGAAAACGTTTTTGATAGTATCAGACTTTGTCCAGTGATTCCATTCTCAGTGATGCCTTCTGTGGCAGCGAGTGGTGGCATCTGCTACAATTTGTTGTCAACGCATCAGAGCGGATGCGATGAATCTCTGCCCAGAGTTCTGACCCTTGCTCTAATATGGTGCCATGGGTATTATAGTCTCGTTGAGAATGTGTTTCTATACTCTGTTGGATGTCTGCAATGGTGTCCGCTACTCCGTTAATCAATATGCGATAAATTTTCCATTTAAATGAAAAACTCATACAAACATAGTTTGCATGAATTTTTCTTTAAATGAAAAATATTAACGTCTCAAATTTACGTTAAAGTTTTGTATGATGGAATCACATAACACTTTTGCATAAATAGGAAACTGAAGCGGAAGGCTACTCTACCCTGCAAGAGCACCTGCAATGCAAAGAGAAGGGGTGAGTACACCCGATGGCTACCTCATGAGTGGAGGGGACAGCCAACGTGGCGGGTCTCATACCTGGTCAAAGGTTTCCTCTAAATCAAAGACCGAAAAATGTAAGTTTGGATTATCTATTCATGTCTTTTTCTACAATATACAAGTAAATAAGTTATTTTATAGATCCTCAGCAGGATGTAGAGAAAACTGTTTTATACAAGAATATCTAAATCAATGTAAATTATAGTGTTTTTAGTGAATTTCGATTTGGGTTTTTCAAACTTCATAATGTGAATAAATTTATTACAATGCTATTCTGTGAAGGGTTTATTTGAAATTTGGCAAAAACGTGAAAATTATAAAGTCATGCAATTAATAACCAAATGCAATTTAGGCTAATAAAAAGGGTACTTACCCAGTCCTCCTCCGATGCGCACTCGTTGATGGGGTGGGTAAGGCCAGTAATTTAATGGGATCAACATGCGTAATGTAGTCTTAGGAGTCTCGCTTTCTTAAATAACTGTAATTTTCTCGTTCGATGAGCTCTTTTTAACAACTCAGGTTTTTTATTAATTTTTGAAAAGTTTGAAGCTATTCAAACACATTAGTCCTAAATCTTAATACGTTTGAATTCCTTTTCTGGCATAAATATTCACTTTACATATATCGCTCTAATAAAACAATCCCCGAGAATTATTCTCGTAAAACATTTTTCAACTTAGATCTCGTTCACAAGTGATTAAAAATTTACTTATTTCCTGCTAGAGATATGAATTATCTGATGAATGTTGATTTGTTATATTTTCATCCATTTTCTAATGCAATCCCCGTTGCTCTCTAGCAGTGGATGACCACCGGGAACCCGATGAGATCGAGCACTTTTAACTTTCAATGACTTTTGCCCTTGACTTTGTACTTTGGTTCGACGTTAATTTTTCATTCAATGTAGTACACAATCACGCTTACACAAATACATTCACTTTTGGGAAGGGCGGAACGAGATTGCGCTTGACGAGGCACCTGTATTTGATTATCACATTGAAATTGGTATTAACTGCTTTCATTTGTGTGGACTATCTAGCACCAAGAATGGGAAGACGGACGATCTGAGATGTTTCCATATTTTACACATTTCGGCACTTATTCCGTATTATCGCAACATATTTCCACGGCAATAAAATACTTTACGCGTTTAATCGATTACAGATTCTAAAAGGCGCGCAAGATGAAGCGACACCACTCTTTAGCGAACCATGCACAATCTGCAAATCACTTCAAGGGAACAAGTGGGGTGTCACTTTTACTAGGATTTCGGTGGTCGAAAAACTAATGCATATAAGAGGGCTGGCCTGGTAGAACCCTGTCGTATTCTCACTACTGCGCTCGATATATACAATGCACAGTATGGAGACAACAAGTGCAAAAAAAGCTTCACCAATTCACTCTACGATTTTTGATACATTTTCCCGATACGACAGCGTTTCGATCACCCGGAAATTTACAATCGTTGGAACTGATAACACAACTCCCTCCATGCGCTTGCAAGCAAATCACTCATACGACCTATCTTTCTCTTTATCGCAAATCGAGTCCCACTTTGATGCAATCTCTTCGCTTCTGTCGACGAGCCTCTTGCATGCCGGCAAACGGAGATTTTTCTCGACGATTTTCGATACGTTTTCCCGATATGACGGCATTTTGATCACCCGAAACTTTACAATCGTTTAAACTGATATTCGCTTGCTAGAAATTCGTATCGCGACTCCCTCTAGGCACTTGCAAGCAAATCACTCACGCGACCTATCTTTCTCGTTGTCTCGAATCTAGTCCCGCTTCGAAGCAATCTCTTTGCTTCTGTCAACGAGTCTCTTGCATGGCGACAAACGGTGGTTTCTCTCAACAAGCCCCTTGCATGGCGATAACGGAGATTTTTCTCTAGGAGATAAAACTGCAACTTGTTGCTAAATTGGGTTGCAAAGGGGTTTGCCTAGGCAACTGCTCGATTACTACAAAGGCCTTTCCTTTGATACCTATATCGGTTACTTTGATGATCTTTGTTTTTTGGGGTGCCACTCCCCTATATGGGGAGGCTCCCTTAAATACCTTCTAAAAAGGTCGAGGGGGTAGGATTTCAATAATCCCCGAATGGTCGATTTCACGTTGTGTCAGCGTAGTTTGGCTTTGCGTTTTTAATTAGAGTAGATTCATTCGGTTTTGGATTCAAGTAGTTTATCTCCGCGTCAGTGATTTTCGCGGACGTGTGATTTTGATTGAAGTTGTCTTTTTCTGATTTCTCCCTTTTGGACTGGGCGTACAGTTGGAAAGAGATGGAGGGTAAAATAAAGTCGGGTTGTTGGGGGTTGATTGACGCGTTTTAAATTGGGCATCTGAATCGGAGACTGATGCTTGTATTTTGGATTTAGTGTGCTTGCGGAAGACAAGTGGCCAAAACTCCTCCCCGAACTAGCTAGCCTGCCAGCATTGGAACTGGTAGCTAACAGGAACGGCCCGATGCTAATGGAACACTGATTTTTCTTGTCATCAATTCTCGCTGTCGATAAGGAGAAATCTTCATATTATCATATGATTTTTTTGCATTCGCTGGCAAATTCGGCTGTGAAAACGCGTAAACTAACTCGTTTGCTGTGGGATTTTTAGTTAAAATCAGTGAAAATTTGTGATTTGTGCGCTATTCATGAACAAAACAATAAGAGACAATCTGTCGGTTAGATTGCAAGTGAGAAAACTATATATTTCGACGGAAAAGAAGGAAAATGCAAATGAAGTTTCTAAAATCATGTGCATTGTGAAAATATGCAATATTAGAACGCACCGTCAGCCCACAGGAGTATCATTTCATAGGTAAGTAATAACATAAAATGTAGAAAGCCCAATACAATATTTAGAAGTGTTTTTTCACTCAAAATCACTGCTTCCAATTCATGCATGATTATGTTTACATTTCGGTGGCGACCATTTCATTCGATTAGTTTTCGCGTAGTAGCGCCTGCATTTTGGGGGAAAGTGAATAATGCTTGAATAATTTTATTAATGAAATCAATTTTATTTCTTTTTCCAGGAGTCTGTTAAATGATACTGGACATACGAATATATGGAGATGAAAAAATAATTAATGGACAACAATCGGTAAACTGTTTACTTTAATAAATCTCATCTGGATCTCAGACATATTTTTATTTTTGCAGGCAAATGCAACGAACTTAATGACAGTATTGATTTCAAGCACCTCTCTGGATGTGGAAGCTATTTCATCCTCGAAAGTGGAAAGCAGAATCCCGGAGTTGTTAGTATTATTCTTTTAATTGTAGGCATATATAGAATGAATTCCATTTATTATATTATTGAATTTTCAAATGAATAAAAGTCATTTCGAAGTAATTGATCTTTATATTAACAAGCAGAAGGATATATGAACTCTTCAAAAAGATGGTTTGGACAATTAATTCGAATTTTGTATTCAAACTTTTGATCAATTTTATTGCCTATATCATAGAGATAAATTTACTATCCGGGCGCAGGATAATTCATTTTGAGACTAATCACTGGTTTGAGAAATCCAACAGTAATAGACGACGTATTTATAACCAATATATGCTCAAATTTTTTCCCTCATATAAATTGAATCAAGATATCATTAAGCTATTTTTGATCCATTCGATCAAGTCTCGCCTATAGCAATACACTGACTGTAAGGCAATTTACTGCCAGCTACGAGAAACTTTTATTTACTCTAAATAGTATACTTAAAAATGTTCAAGTGGCATGCATTGGAAAGCAACTTTTTGTTGCATATGGTGAGCGAGTGAACAACAAACGAAACTTCAGTTTGTTATTTAAGCTTATAGCAGTAAAATACATCAACACAAAATACTATTTTATTGCGAAATTAAAATCAGAATAAATTTCTGTTAGGCGATATCTTAACAAATTAGTATATCTTAAAGGCATGTAGTTCTCTCACACATAGCGAAGGTCAAGCTCAACGATTATACATTTCACCTTAATTCCACTGAAGACGATTATGAAAGGAAAAGGGAGGTGAAAAAGTATAAAAGAATGAACGATTATAATTTTAGTAGTAGTTGAATTTGTAATTACCTAAGGAATAGATTTAGTTTTTGCTTATTAAATGTTGCTGTGAGTTTCTTTTTATCTTAATAAAGTTTTACAAACTATTCAGGTCTGAAATAGGAACATTATCAATCAATTATGCAATGGCAGTTAACTTTTACATTTTCAAGTATTTCAAAACTGTAGCTCCCTTTTTAGACTACACCCTTCCAAAATTAAATCAGAAGAGCAACGTTCGTGGCACATCGGGAAGTGATGACAAGATTTGAGTTGATGTTCCACTCCAGTGTTCCATTCTCAAAGCTGCCAGCAGCCACCTCGCAGCAGACTAAGGGTGGCCGGACTTTTTGACTTGCAGAGTACAGTCCGTTGACACTTCCAGACTTGATGTCTATAATCGATGAGAAGTCTGTACAGATTTCTTTCGCGAAATCTTGAAACGAGACGGCCTATAAAAAGTCTTTACAATATCTCAGAATCGCTGTGTTAGAAGTGTATTCTAGAAAAGTAAAGGAAGACTTAAAAATTATCAGGAACAGGAATGGGTACTAAGTAAAAGAGAAAGCATAAAATATAAAAGTAAATATTCAAGGGAAAGGTAGTCATGAACAGCAGCTAAAACTGAAATAAAACGAAGGTTGTACAATACAGGATGAAAAGTGAAAGATCCAGTGCTACGCGTAAAAGAATCCGAGCTCGGGGGCGAAGAATTGATTTAAAACAGATAATGAATGGAAGATAATTTATCATTAGTGACTCAGTGATGTGGGGAACGGGTGAGTAATGATACTGAAAATTGACTAAGGAAAATTTAACGGACAAAGTAGTTGGCTCATTCAAATTGGTGATTTCTCCAAATACTGATATTGTCCTGAATCCGAACTACTGGCCTGCTGGTGTACTTGTTAAGCCATTTGAATCTAGACGAAGAAAATTTCGTCGGGCAATAAATGAAATCCCAAAGCTCTAGTCACAAGTAATCTTGATGAATATTCTTATAATCATAATGTTTTTTCTACTGTATCCTCTTTAAACATCAATGAATCTCTTTCAAACCTTAACACTCTTCAATGTAACTTCTCTTCTTCTAATAAAATGTTTTTATCTATTTTTTACCAAAATGTACGAGGACTAAGGACCAAGCTTGAGGAACTCTTTATCTCTTATCAAGTTAGTAATGATTCTATTATCTGCGTCTCCGAGACCTGGCTGAATGGAAACATTTTGAGCAGTGAAATGTTTCCTGATCATATTGTATATAGATGTGACCATGACCTGATTGCTACTGATAAGGCTGATGGTGGTGGAGTTTTGGTTGCAGTTAGCAAAGCTCTATCTAGTTCTCCTTGTTCTGATTTCTGTTTTTCTCCTACTTTAGAATGTGTTATTATCAAAATTACTCTCCCTCATAATACAGAGTACTTGATTTTGTCTATTTATATTCCTTGTAACTCACCTTTAACTGTTTATGAGACGGTTTTTGATGATCTATCCTCTTATCTAGTTTTGCGACATCCTCACGCGAAAATATTAGTTTGCGGGGATTTTAACTTACCATGCATAGAGTGGAAAAATATACCACTCCTTCAATCTCGTCAGTTGACCCTTTTTCTATAACCCTGTCCTGCTCCTTTTCTCAATTTAACCATATCCGCAATCCTAATGGTCGTCTCCTTGACCTTATTCTATCAAATGTTCCAGTTGGCTACTTATCTGTATCTCAAGCCTTACATCCATATGTTCCTCCTGATCGGCACCATCCTCCTTTATCTATAGATCTTATAGTCGATGAAATTAAATCTAACAAACTCATCCTGCTCCAAAACTTAACTTTTTTAAAGCTAATTATGAAGCAATTAATACAGAATTACTTTCGGTCAACTGGCTAGATTTCTTTAGAGGCCTAAATTGTGAGGCTGCTTCGGATAAATTTTACGTATAAATTTATAATCTTATTCGCTGTTACACGCCTCTTCAGACATTTCGTAAAGCAAATCATAAGCCTTGGCTTACAAAGCGAGTGCTTAGTACCCTACAAGCAAAAGATAAGGCACATCGTGTCTTTAAAACACTCGGCACTATTGAAGCCAGATGTAATTCTAGCAGGCTGCGTGCTATTGCCAAAAAAGAGATCAGATATGCTCTGAAGACATTTCAGCAGTCTGGATAGCTCTCTTGTGGCTAATAATACAAAGCCTTTTTGGTCTTATATAAGGTCGCTGAAATCCTCTTCTTCCATTCCTAGTAAGGTCCGTTGGAATGGTGCAGAGGTTTCTTCTCCTCAAGAAATCACTGACTCATTCGCCCAATTTTTCTCTTCAACTTTTTCTTCTCCCGCTGTAGCTGTGCATCCTGTTGTCTTACCTAATCATCTTCCCGTCCCAATTTCCTTTATTTGTACAGATGCATCTGAAGTCGAAGCTTTGATCAATGCTCTTGATCCTAATATCAACCCTGGGCCGGATGGTTTGCCAAACATGTTTGTAAAGTCGTTAGCCTCATCGCTTAGTTGTCCTTTATCTCTCCTCTTCAATCTAAGTTTGAGTACTGGTACTTTCCCAAACCCTTGGAAAACAGCTAATATTGTGCCTATTTTTAAAAGTGGTGATCCTACGTCAGTTTCCAATTATCGCCCTATTTCTTTACTGTCCTGCTTTCCAAAGTTACTTGAACGGTTGGTTCATAATCGACTCTCGAACTCATTAGCTCCTATTATTGCTCCAGAGCAGCATGGCTTTCTCAAAGGATACTCCACTACCTCTAATTTAATGGAATTCACAAACAGTATTGCAAGAGCTTTGGATAACCAACTGCAAGTTGATGTGATCTATACAGATTTCTCCAAGGCCTTTGACACTTTGAATCATTTACTTCTTTGTCGTAACCTTGAAGCTCTTGGCATTTCGGGTGCTCTTCTATCTTGGATGTCATCTTATCTATCGTGTCGTCCCTGTCGACTAAGTCTCTCTGGTACTACGCCTAGTCCTTTTTATCCTTCATCAGGCGTTCCACAAGGTTCAATTCTTGGGCCTCTTCTCCTTCTGTTGTTCATAAATTATCTTCCCTTTGTAATTAATTCCTCGCGCCTTTTGTATGCAGATGACTTCAAAGTATTTCGAGCAGTCAAATCCCATTTAGACTGTCAACTCCTCCAAAATGATCTGAATGCTCTAAATAAATGGTGTGCTTCAAACTAGTTATGTCTTAACACTACTAAATGTCATAAAATGACTTTTTCTCTTAAGGACTCTCCTATTAATTTTAATTATATATTAAATGATGCTTTGCTCTCTGAAGTGTTCAGTCATAAAGACCTTGGAGTAACTTTTGATCCAACACTCAAATTTGATGCACATATCTTAAATGTGATTACTGAAGCGTCTAGGGCTTCCGGGTTTATCCTTGGACATGTACATAAATTCAATAGCATCTCTTCTTCTGTCCGCCTATTTGTTTGTCTTGTTCGCCCTTTGCTTGAATACTTTTCTGTTATCTGGTCCCCCCGATATTCCTATCTCGTGACTTCTTTAGAAACTGTCCAAAGAAAGTTCACGCGTTTTCTTTTCCTTAAGTTTAATTTGCCGTATCAGGCTTATGAAAGTCGTTTGTCTTTCCTATCTCTTCCATCCCTAATATCCCGACGAACTTATTTAGACCAATGCTTTTTGTACAAACTCTGCTACCATCAAGTCCCGTTAAATATTTTTCTGAGCTGCGTTTCCGACAAACATCTCGTTCATCTCGGATGAATTCTTATTTCGTTATCCCATATACTAGAACTGATTTATATTTCTATTCACCAATCTTAAGAATCGTACGAAATCATAATAATCTCGAGCTTGGCCCTTTCCCCTCTTCTTACATAGCATTTAAGGAAAAACTAAGAGACTTACTGCTAGTTTAACTTTTAATTATCGACATTTTATTATTCTTATTCATTTAAATTTTGCTGTAATTGTTCTTTGCGTTCCATTTTGTTATTGGATTGTTTAGTCTGTAAGATGGAATAAATAACTAAATAAATACATTGTGCGAAAATCCTGACACACGAAAGTAATCACGGAAGTTGTTTTGTGCCCCCTGATTTAATTTTGGGAGTTTTGGGTTTAATGGGACGGGATTTCAGCTATATAGTATTTTGCGGAAAGAAATTCGTTCCCCGAAAGCAGTTTTCATACTTGTGATACAAAACTGATTGTTTTGATGTTTCTATCCTACTTTGATTATTATAAAAAGTACTTCTTTGTGAACTTCTTTTTTAATTGGAATGAGCGTCTACTAAAACGATTATCTTAATCGTCAGACCGGCGTTTTTTAGTAACGAGCCTCTTGTATTAATTTTCTTTGGACGTAGTAAAACCATCGATTATTCTTTCTTGTTCTGCTAATTCACTTAAATTAATTTTGTATTAGTTGCTTGCTTCGGTAACAACTTTCAAACCCGTTGTTACGGGGAGTCGGTCATTGATGTTTATCTAATCTTTTATGCACTTTTACCTATTTTTTTAAATTCAATGCCCGCAATCACATGACTGACTCTCAAATAAACAAATCCAACATTTGATTCTTCTTTTGAATATTTGTCACTTACCACGAGAAACATTCCACTGAGTATTCATTGGTTTGCAATAGTACATAATAAAAGCTGCCTTCGATTGAATGCACGCTGAATTTTAAAAAGTCGCCTAAATTTCCCGAACATTCCCCATGGAGTTTACTCATATTGAATGAATAGTGTCATTACACCAAAAATTGCAACCAATAACGAAATATTGACAACGAATGTGCAAATTGATGCGTCTCTATGATGTTTTTGGCACGTTTTGACGTCCTACATTTAGCCGTCTAATAAAGCTTCGCTGGAAACGACCGCTAAATCGTTGTTGGCATCAACTTTGCAGCAATACACGGAGTAACCTTGACCTTCGAAGTTAGTTTACGACTGCTCAAGCGTGAGGGGAAAAAAGAAAGTCAAAAAGCAATTAAGCAAGATGCATTTCCAGTCCACATTCGTTGCCTAGACTATTATTAGTTTGCATATGTACGCGGGCCAAGAATCATTGTTTCAGGTTCATCCAAGACTGATTTATGGTTTCGGGTTATTTCAAAAGAAAACCATTGCATGCCAATGAAATTCTCATTGGGCAGGGCCGAAATGTTGACGAATTATTGGCACTGTGCTGTTTGGAGTGCATGATACTGTAATTAATTGATATTAAGTGTTCATAATACATGGGGCACGTACTACTGTAGTAAGCCCAAGTTAATATAAAATTGGCAATTTCAAAGTCAAGCATACAATTAATGCGTCTTGATGATTAATCGGTCCTTTTTAAAATTTCATACATACTTTGCTTATATTCCTCTCTCATCTACCATAGACGATAAAACAATTGCATTCGTATTTTATGTAACTAAGTCTGCTCATTTTTATTGTACTTGGCACCACTACAAAATCACAAAGAGAAGTTCTGATGGACTGTTGATCGCTAAATTAACGAAACATGGATTTTTATTCACTGAATTGAAACAGTCCGCGAAAAATCACGTAAGAATACTTTGTATGCAGAGATGGACAAATCTACCGAATAGAATTGATGGGGCGTATGTATGTAAATCATTTGTTACACAATCGAGATTTATGTAAACTTTATCCTGCCAACGAACTTTATGACTACTTAGAAGTAATTTGAATGAGCAGTAGGTTTCGCTTGTGAGTCTTTTTGGAATTTACGATTAAACATTCGTTCCGTATTTGACCACTTAAATACGAATATACATTTGAGCATCAAATGAAATGATTACGTTCAATCTATTTTCGAAGGGGAAATTTCGACTAGCGGTTGAATAATATGTACGAGCATATCTTCGAAAATTATCGAAATTGAATCTATTCTTTCTAGATTGTAGAATCCGGGTATAGTAAATTAAGGAATGATTTCGTATTAGTGGCAGTGATACTGAGTATCGTTGTGTCTCAGAATGCGTTTCTCTAAGAAACTTCAAAGCCAAGATTGGACCTAGACTTCTGCATCTATCATTATTATACATCCCAGCGGCAAAAGTATTGCAACGCAAAAAATTTCAAGAAGGATGTTTTTAAGATCAAGGTATATCCTCTCCCTTTTACTTTACTTTAACTACAATATTAGGCCTGTTATCACTACATTATTATGAAAGGATCATGAACGCGCCTTTTACAAAATCCAAAATCAGTATTTGCTTTAGAAATTCAATTCAATGATTAGCTGCACTGGGAGGTATTGTAATATGCGGCAAAAGTATTGCAACATGGATATTGTCGCCTAAACTTGCACAAATGTCCATTGTATTTGGCAGTTGCTGTGATATCGATAGTTTGCACAGACTTGTTGTCATTTCTAGACAAAGTTTTCGCTAAATTTTGTTGAATATTAAAGTTATTTTTCTTAAAAATGCAACAAAATAAAGGGAAATGGACATCAAAGAACGTATAGAAATCATTGAAAAATAAGGAAACGGCGTTTCAGCAGTTGATATTGTTTAAACCTATAAAATTAACAGATGTACTGTAATAAGGCTCTATTATGAAAAGATAACTATAATGATGTTTCTAGGATATTAGCAAAAAAGGTTAGTGATCGAACTTTGAGAAGAAGATACAAGGAAGCTTGCATCAAAACGTATACCGTGCGCAAAGCTCGTTCTGTATCTGAAGCCATTCAAAAGAAACGCTAACAGTTTTCCAAAGAGTACTTAAATAAGCCACTGTGTAGTGAAAATTTGTGTATAAAAATGTCTGTCTTGCACTTCAGCGATCTGCTGCATCGGCGAGAGAGGATGGTGATGTTTGCCGAGATTGATCTTGTCTGAGCTCGCGGGAATGCGCTGGCAGGCTAGCATTGCGGTGTCGTAGGGCGAGTTCTTTTCCCAGCACAAGGGTCCACAACAAAAAATTTTGCATCCACGAATTAAGGGATACAATGCGGATTGACAGGTGTGAAGGCCAAGGTAACCTGCCCCCAAATAAGAGTGGGGCGTCCAGGTGGAAGTGGTGCCCCTCATACCCCTCCATCCGGATCAACATCCATTATAGACATGGCCAGATGTTTTTCATTTGACTGAAAAACTCATGCAAACAGTTCGCATGAACTATTTTTACGTGATGGAATCACATAATACAATACCATAAATGAGCACGCAAGCGGAACGCCACTCTACCCTGCAAGAGCACCTAAAACGTCATAATAAGGGATGAGTTCACCCGATATCTAGCTCATGAGTGGAGGGGCCAGCCAACGTGGCGGGTCCCATACCCGGTCAGGATCTTAAAACGAAGTGGACAGACCGTGTTTTCAGTTTGGTTTTCCATTTTTATATCTTTTTAATTCATTAAAACTTATAAAAATGCGTTTCTCTTTCAGTTACAAGAAGAAAAGAAATAGATGAAAGACGTATCTCCCTGACCACAATGCAGAAATTTACAAATATACTCATATATGTAATTCTCAACTATATATATAGAACTTATTCTAACTACTTTTAGTGAAAACACCTTTGCTGTATTGAATCGTAAAAATGAAAATGTTAGACATTATAATACCAAACTAAAATACACGTCCGTATTTTGTTGCTATTTTCTACTTGATGTAAACAAACTCGCTTTTTGGATTTTGTTTTGCAACAATTAATATACTCGTACTTTGACCTTTACTCATTTAATTAATCAATGATTCCTTTTCTTTGTTTCTATTAATAACCAAAAAATAACCTCGATGAGCACCCGTAGATGTGGGCGATTGATGGTACTGTCGACGAGTGGTCAATGCTTTCATAAATATTAGCATAATGGTGTGCACTAAGGGATAAGAGGTGTTATTTTGAATGGCCCGCTATTTCAGTAGATGTCACTTTTGAAGCTGTCCTAAGAAAAAGAGAGAAGAGGAGATAGTCCATCCGTGTAAAACGCTGTATGTGCATTCTGATATTTTGCTTTTAGTTGCGGCGGAGAGGGGAAAGCATTCGAAATGTCAAAGTTTTGTTTACGGCTTCTTGTATTCATCGTGGTAAATGTGCGGAAAGTTCCATTTTCTCGAAAACTATAGTGAATATTTAAGTGGTGAACACAATACTTACCGTTTCGGCTAGTTTCACTAGATATATAGTGAAATTTTATTAAAACAAGTGACTTAAACGTTAGCAAATGACCTCGCGTTGTTCAGTGCCGTGTTGCCCGAATTTCGATAGTGGTTTGGGAGGAAAGTCGTACTTTAGGTAAAAATTTAAAAGTTTTATGGATTTGAAATTGCGAGAAAGTTTTGTTCTAGTATTTTCAAGTTATGAAGTAGAAGAAAACTGTTCGAAAATATTTCCTTTGTTTTGTTTTGATTACTTCATATTACACCACAAATCTAGTGGCTTAAAGCAGAAGCGGCAACAAATTGAGGTATTTTTTAGGGGGGTTATAATGCATCGTAATTTTCATCATTTCAGAATTGCGAATGATATTAATATAAAAAAGGAATCGCATCGAATTCTCGGAATAAATAGCGCTGAAACGTTCCCAAGTGTGCAAAAATCATTTCAGAGGACGACATCGTTCATCTAAATGAAAAGGTACGTTTTTGCCATGATGTAAAGCCAGAACATTCATTCGTAAGATGTCACAACTGCAAAAAATGTATGATTTCTATTTTTGAATTAATATTCGCGCAAAATAAAATATATGTTTTTAAGGAACGATATAGAGTTGAATATATTCATGTTTGATTATTTATTTATATTGATTTTTATTTCAGAAATCAAATTCAGAAATTAAGCTTAGCTTTTAAGTTTAGTGTGGTTATCAAACAATTCTTTCAGTTTCGGCAAATAAGTCGATAGTCCTGGATAGTGTATGTGTCATTTAGTCGCCTGCACTTTAAATTTAACACCCTCAATTTCAGGATTCTTTGACCGAATATGACGAAATCCTCAATAGTCTTCACCCGAATATTTTAGTGGGATCTAAACGGAATTTGGAGAAGGTATGAATTTCATATACTAAATTTTAATGCAAATTTTAAACCCTTCTATTTTAGAACATGTTTTTGACGAAGCCCATGATACCTTTTAATCTTATGTATAATGTCGTCATGATGATTTTCCAGTTATATATTTATTTTGATTTAAGCCCTTCAGTAGCAACGTTGTCTATGGGAGGCCTTGAAAGTGTAAGTTTTAATATATGATACGTAGCATCAATTATGAAATTTTTTATTCAGGCTTCAAAATGAAAAAAATCAACGGGAGATGGTTCGAACGGCATGCAGTATTAATGTAAATTTAAATGTATCACCTTAAATTTGAACATAATGAACAAAAATAAAGAAGTAAAAGGTACCATTTTGAGTTTCATTCTTATAATGCTGCCTTATATAATATAAGTAATTTAATCAAAACGATGAAAGGTTGATTTTATCCAAGTATTAGGATTCACTTTCCAGCTTCAACAAATACAAGAAAACTTTGCTACAGGATTTAAATTTTGTTTTAGGGCAAAGAATTTTTGCGCTTGTTTAATGAATGCTAACAACAGTGTTTTACTAAAGTATGCCACGTAAACATCGTGTGTGATTTCTTCTTTTCAATAAGAATGGTAATCCAATGCTATACTTTTTCTTAAATGGCGAATAACATATCAATCAAGGATTGCTTGAGTGGGGATCCAAACATTTTTTAGAAAAGCTATTATCCACTAAGTACAAACAATGTATGATCGTAAGCGGTCACTTTTGCTCCCTTTTAAGTTTGTTCGTCAAAAGGTACCTCAACACCAGGTATCATTTTATGTCTTAAAAAGTCAGAAAGATATTCTATTCACCGAAAACTGAATAAAACAATTCACTGTTACGGTATGTAAGAAAAAAATATTCAACAGAAAGAATATTGCCATTAATATTATTTTATCAATAAAATATCAACATCAATAGAAACGGCCTGTAAAGAACTCAAAATAATTTACATAGCATTTTCATTTGGCTAAAGAGTAAGTGAGCTAGTTTCGAATGTATTCTGCATGACATTTATAAATTATTATCAGATTAATGTTCAATGATTACAATGAAGGTAATTGGAGTCTGCTGAAAAATCTACTTCAGAAAACTAAACAGTGGCTCTTCATTATCTTATTCGAATTTTTCAATAACCTCTAAAAGTACATCCTGCTTGATTGCATTTTAATCCAAAGTTTAGTTACTTATCAAATTTTTCTTATGAAACTTATGTGAGAAACTGATAAAATACTAAATTTATTTTTAGTTAAATATTTTCGGCTTGGTGCTATTTGTGTGAATTTTCCCGCCATATGATTAAGTTTGCCCCTCTTGTGCTGAGACTACCCATGCTTTAAGCCACTACCACTACAATCAGAGAAGCCTTACAAATACATAGCCAACATTCGGAAATCTTTTGAGCTATCATTTACTTCTTCTCTTCCCTCCCTAAGAAACTGTCATTTTTTGACATTTGACATGTAGAAACTACGCCATCAATAAAAATGGAATGATACACGCTTCAACAACGCATTGAAATTATGAAAATTCACTATAAAAATGGTGAAAATTCTGCAGAGACGGTTCGTAAACCTCGAACATTTTTGGATCGTCGTGAAGCGCCTTGTCGGGCCGCAATACAGAAATTGGTGGAAAAAATCGAGCTGTTGGGGTAACTAAGTGATGTGAAGAATTAAACCCATGCACGTCACTCAAGAACAGCCGAGAATAATGCTACTGTAGCCGAAAGTGTTGAAGAAAACCCAGGTTTATCCATTCTTCGTCGTTCTTTGGAATTAGGCATTCCACAAACGTCATTACACCGTATTTTGCATTAAGACTTGGGTCTTAAGGCTTATAAAGTTCAGTTAACACGATCATCAACAATGTCGTGTCTTTTCTGATTGGGTCCTTGAAATGCGTGAAAATGATCCGGAATTCCATCGAAAAATCATCTTGAGTGATGAGACCCATTTCTACCTCGGTGTCTTCGTCAACAAGAAAAATTGTTACATCTGGGGCTCGGAAAACCGAAGAGTTATTATTGAAAAGCCTCTCTATCCTCAACGTGTGACTGTTTGGTGCGGTTTATGGTCCGGCGGAGTCATTGGACCTTACATTTTCGAATGAATTGCGCTATCGAGAGATGATTAATGATTTTTTATGGTCGGAATTAGATGGTTTTGATCTAGACAACGTTTACTTTCAACGTGCCACACAAGCAACGAAACCGTTGATCTTTTACGGGAAAAATTTCCGGACCATGTTATCTCTCGAAGAGGTGATCATTATTGTCCACTGAGATCTTGTGATTTAACACCTTGCGACTTCTTCTTGTGGGGCCATGTGAAAGAGGAGGTCCACACTAATAGCCCAACGTCGATTCAAGACCTCAAAGATGGAATTCGTGAGGCTATCGAGGACATAGGGCAGCCACTTTGCGATTTCGTTATGGAAAATTTCATGAAAAGGATATGATCCTGTAAGCATGGTCGTGGTAGTCATTTGCCTGATGTTATTTTTTACTATGAACGACAAATCTTTTTCTTTATAATGAAATACCTATAAACATCCGATCATTTATATAAAAAATGGCATTTTGCTTTTAATATCAAAATAACACCTCTTATTGGAGAACCCTGTATAATTTAACGCTTACTTTACAAAAGAAATATTTATATAAATATAATTAACCCAAAAATCTCTTCTTCCACAAGCTTAAACTTATCGTTTTTTTATAAGAATTTGAATTATACTTCCATTAGACTTTATATTTACGTATTTTTGTTATTGGTAGATTTAGAAAAAATGTATTAGCAGGGTTTATTGCATATAGCCGCTTTGTTTGTTTGAGGTCTTCTTCTAATCTTGATTGGAGCAGCCAATAGCGATTTTTCTGACGAAGTCATCATTTTTCGATTGAGGTGTCCTGGTTTAACTTGAATTCTAAAGGCATCTAACCTCGTTTGGCGCAAAAATTTACAAAAAAAATCTGCTGCATGGCAACAAATTACCACAACCTAGAAACTCTCGCGATCTCTAATAATTCGATTGAGCTTTCTTGAATCGGTGCTCTTGATTATCTCAGCCATACATCATCAAAATCATGCAAAGTACGCGCACTATTTCACAAAGCACCGAAGGCGCGCTACTGCTGTATGCTAGGTAAACACAACCAACAAAGCGATCACCTTCCTTTCGGAATCTGTGTGTATACAAAACATATAATATGAAGTATGTAATTTACACGATTGGCAAATAATACTGTTCGCTTTTTTGTCGTTGATCACAGAAGCAAACTTAACTCGAGAAAATGTTGGTGTAGAGGTTGATATTGATTCTCGATTTAGAGTGTCAAGCTCCACGCTTTGGACAAGTTGAAATTGCACTGGAGCATTTTCACACACTGGATAGTAATGAAGGCTACTAACTATGATTAAATTTTGAATTGGAACGTGAAATTTAACGCTAATTTCGTCACATCGCACGGCAAAGGAGTGAATTCCGCGAATCGCACACGTCTATAGGCCACGATTTTTGTGATTATTTCCTCTCGAGAAATAATTGGTGCTAAATTTGATGAACGTCACGAAGGAACAGCTCACGCGCACTTTCTCTTTACAGTCAGTGGATTTGTGGACTAACAGAATTTTCCGTGGCTCAATTCTGAATTAAGTCCGCTTTTTTTCGAATCACCCGCGGGTGACTATCGATCGCGACCAATTTTGATTCTCGAATCAGCTACGTCCAAGCAGAAAACTTTTTCCCGTACTCCTGGCGTACCACACAAATTCACCTCATTCCAAAGTCAAAAACCGAATCCCGTGTCCATGCAAATTTTCCTACTTGTCGCGATCAGCAACAGCACTCGTTCTTCTGTCGCAACGGGGCTTCTTGACGAGCCCACCCCTCCTTCCAATTTAGTTTGCATTGCGGGACAATGCAATGTCGATAAGATGCGTTACAAATGGGTTGCCGTGTCCAATTTCAATCGTAAATTTAAATAATTATTATTTTTTAAATTTATAATTAAAATTGGATCAGCATTATGATAGTTTTCGAGCTGTTTGCCTATTTGACTGCTCGATTACTACAACTGGAATCCTGGAAGAATGTTTTATGAACAGATGAGAACTCCTTTCTGTTACATGATCATTACGGAAAACAATTTAAGCTGTACAACCAAAGCAAAGAAAATATATCGCAACACAACAGGCGCAAAGACATGGAGGTGGCTCAGTTATGTTTTGGGTATGTGATTGCTTTCATGGCCTTGGAGATTTAGTTCAACTCCAAAGTGGAACCTTAACAAAAGTTCCTTATCTTCTATTATTGACTGATAATGCATTCCCTTCTGGCGATAAGATGCATAAAATTATCGACTGAACTCTCCAACAAGACAATGCTGCGTGTCATAAGGGAAGACATGTTACAAATTTTTCCCTGGCGCTGGTATCAACGATCTAAACTGGCCTCCTCAAAGTCCTGATTTGAACATTATTGAGAGTGTTTTGTCCTACTTGAAGCACTTTCGTAAAAAGAACATGAAAAGGACACGAGAAAAGACAATTGAAGAGATTGAAGGACTTTGTATTGTAGATCTGTGCCATTGGATTACATACAACGACTAGTAGACTCGGTCTCCCGTAGGTTGCAGGCAGTTATCGATGTAAAAGGACGCAATACGGAGTACTAATATACCATGTTCTTAAAATAAAATAAAATGAATTAATTATTTTTTTGCGATACCTTTGCCGCATTTTGCATTACTTTTGTCACAGTACAGTTAGTCATTAAATTGAATTTCTAAAGCAAATACTGGTTTTTGATTTTTCAAAAGACACGTACTATTACCCTCTCATAATAATGCAGTGGCAAAAGTACTAATGTAGTCCGCGTGGCTTAGTGGTTAAAGGACTAAGCCCCTAAGCCGAAGGTCTCTGGTTCAAGTGACGTTGGCGTCAACGAGATTTAGTTCAAGTGATTCTTTGGACGGACTATGAGCTATTCAGTTATGATACGCGCTCGTTTAAAATCAGAATGTATCGCAGCTGGGTGGACGAACACACGGCCAAAGCATGATAGTGATCATATCACCTTGTGGAGTGCCGACACATTCGATCATGACAATGAGATACGCTAATTATCTCTAAGCGAAGGCCCGAAAGGGGCTGTAGTGTTACGAAAAAAAACTACTAATAGTTAACGCAAAGTGAAAGGGTAAACTTTGATTTTTGAAAAAATGGATGCTGAAAATTTTATACGCTGCTATACTTTTGCCGCTGAGTTTACTATAATATAATGCATTAAAGTATGTCTAATTTGCATAAATTATTAGTTTAGTCTAGATTTCCGTCTCAACTGAAGCCAAACTTTGGTTGAGATAAAATTTAGTGTAAAGGGTAGCTCTAATATTTCAAGAAGTCTTAAGGAAAACCTTTTAAAACATAACGGTTTATCTTAAAATGGCAGCCTCTCAAAAGACAAAACAAGGGCAAAATTTCCACACCTAATATTGGCTACGTTTACTAACTGATTTCAATAAAATATGGACTGAGTTAGCCGTAAGTTTTCTATAGATAATCAGATAAAAAATTTTGAAGTAAGTTAAAGAGTTTCAAAATAAAGTATGCGCAACATTTTTCATTGAAAATTGTCGTTACACAGACCAATTCATTTTGACAAAATCCCCGTTAGTACAAGAAAATAATGGGCTAAAAATAATATTTAGATTTATGGCTATAGGTCATATTTCTTATCCTTTAAGTATCGATTGTATAAGGATGACCTAAAAAATTGATTTGGTTCTCACAGTAAACTATATTTGCAATCATTTACCTGAGAAGCTTCTCCTAACATTAAACAGTTTACTTCAATCTTACCCAATTCAAAGCAATTCATCCACGTAAGCTTTATAGATTTTTACACCATCCATCGAATCACTTTGATTTCAGGAAATTGAACATATTTCTGGCACAAGGCAGCTAGCTGTAAAGAAAACCGAGCTCAGCAAATTATAGCTTCGCCTCACGAGCGCGTATGGGGCGGATTCTTTGTTGTGGCACAAAGCTGCACTTCAAAACATTTATCACATGTGCTCTACTTTACAAGACATTCACCAATTATTTAATTTTTATTATCTTTAGAAATTTTCTATTATAGAGTATATCAATCAAGCTAACCTACAGTAATTCAAAAGTTTTGTCTCATTAAAGTTATAAGGCACGGACGCTGTGTGCGCAGTCACAAAAAAAAAGTTCATTTATTCTCCGAAGAAGGTCAATGTATTACAATGGAAAAGGAGAGAATACACGTGATGCCACACCTAAGGGTGCGCCGAGTCAGAGACTAGATGATTGTTCTTGGGTTCAGTCTAGCACTGGAGAAACCCGAAGTGGTCATCTTGACAAAAAAGAGAATCCCTAGAGTAAGAAGGATCAGTATTGGAGATACACTAATTGTCTCGAAGTCAACGGTGAAATACCTGGCGCTGCTGATCGACTCAAAGATGGATTTCTCTGAGCAAATCAGGGCAACGGCTGAGAAAGCTGATTCAAAAGAATCGGCTCTGAGTCAACTTATGGCCAGCGCAGAGGGACCCAGCCCATCAAAAAGATACCTCTTGATGAGTGCAGTAGAGTCAGTGCCAATGTATGGAGTAGAAATATGGGGCGACACTCTCAGTAAGGAGGTTTACCAAAAACAATAGCCACAGGTGCAGGGAAGAGGAGCACCGAGTATTGCATCTTCGTATCCAACAGTCTCTGATTCAGCGATGAGAGTTATTGCAGGTGTGATACCTGTTGCCCTTCTTGCTAGAGAGCGCCACACTATTTACCTGCATCAAGCCGAGGACGCAAGGGAGACGATTGTCCGCAAGGAGAGACAGCACTCACTCAACGATTGGCAGCAGTCTTGGGTGAATTGCACGAAGTGAAGATGGACTGCGCACCTCATCCCGGATAAGAGACCGTGGCTAAATCGAAGGCATGGTGAGACTGACTTCTACCTTGACCCAGCTTTTGAGCGGGCATGGGTGTTTTCAGTCTTACCCGCACAAGATTGGTAAGTCATAGTCCTCCGATTGTCGGTTTTCCCTAGGAGAGGAAGACAATCCCGGCGACACATTTTTTGACTGCACATTATGGAGCAAGCTTCTTAAAGACCTCTACAGGGAGACGTGAGAGCTCATCCCGAATAATGCAGACACGGTGATGATTGCATCGGTTGACAAATGGAACCAGGTGGCACATGATTTTTGGGCAGTCCTAAAAGAAGAAAGGGACTCACAGCAGCTGAGGGCTGGGGGATCACTCGTCTGGCAATTTCCCTTCTCCTCTCCCCTCCCGCTAGGCATTGCCCAAAGAAATGTGTCAAATGGTTCCAGGCAGGGTTCTCGGGCCGGCAGGGGAGGTGTTTAGTTCGCAGTCCAGTCTCCTTCTTGCGAGCATGGGAATCTCACACTCTGTGCATATATGACATACAAATCCCAACCATAAACAAAATAAGGGTGTTTAAAGTAGCAAAAGTGAACCACTCATCCCTACCCAAATTACGGAAGATTGACGTATAATTGTCTCTAATTTACTACCGATTCCAATTTTTATTAAAGCCAGCAGTTTTTGGCGAGATAACTGGCTTCTCTATCATTAGAATTTGCCACTGCCAATCACCTTGGGGCAGCTTGACTATTGTTTTTTTAGCTTACCTCCATTCACTGTCTTTCTGTTCATCTATATGTCTTTTAGTCCGTACTTCTGCTTATTTGTCCGGCGGGAGGTTCTTAACACAATCTTTTAGAGCTTACATACCATCCCCTTGATCTCATTAAGTTCAAAATTCCTTTTCTTTAAGCTTTGCAAAACATCCTAGCTAGTTCTTAGATTTTACGTTCAATGCAATTTTCAATAGTAACAGTATAGCGTTCACTCATTATCCACCTGTTGACTTCATCATCATCTATGGTGCAACAACCCATGCGGGGGAATGGTTTGCACGATTAATAACTTCCATTCATCACGGTTCTGTGACCTCGTTCGCCAGTTGATCACTGCCAGCAAGGATCTGCTATCAGCTGCTTTTGTGTCTTCCCATCGAGTCCTTGTTCTTACCACTGGACGTCTACCTAGTTCTCTACCTCTTAATATTATGTTCAGAAGCCGGTTTTCTTCTTTTCTTTCTAAATAGTCCACCCTTTGCAATTCGCGTAACTTTACACAAGCGGATACTGGTGAATCGTCAAATAATTCATACAACTCATCGTTATTATGTAGTCTCCACTCTGATCTTTGTTTCACTAGGTTGTAATTTTTCCGGAGCTCTTTGCTTTTAAATATGTCTACTGCCTTCTCTAATTTGCCTGTCAGGGTCCATGTTTTACTTCCATGTAGCAGCACAGGTTTGACTAGTGATTTGTAATACGGTGTACAACTCTGGACCTCATGATTGGAAATATGGAGTACCAGGCTTTATTTGCGGTGTTTATGCAGCATATAATATCGTGCTTTTTGGCACTTCTTCTATTTAGGTTGACTCCAAGATATACAAAATTATCCACACTTTCAACGTCTTCCTCGTTTGGGACATGCATTTAGCTTTAGTTTCATCAATTCGTAGGCCAATCCAGTATGTTTCAGATTCTAGGCTCAGAAATGCTTTTTGGGCATTTGAGATTGAACATGCCATAATCATTGACGTCATCAGCAAATGCTACCAATTGTGTGGAATTGAACATAATTGTACCAAAGGATTCAGCTGCTGTTTTCCTGATGACGTGTTCTAGCGAAATATTAAAGAGAATTGGGGTACGTCCATCTCCTTGTTTTAAGCCTAATTCTATTATGAAGCTGTTCATCAATTCACAATTTACCTTGAGCAGGCGCTCTGTGTTTAGCATCGTGACCTCGACCGTACGCACGTATTTTGTTGGAACGCCAAAGTCAAGCATTATTTTGTATAGGGTATTTCTGTCAACACTATCATATGCTTGCTTAAAGTTAACAAAGAGATGGTGTACATCGATTATATACCAAACATTTTTTGAGTACTGGATCTGATAATATGTCGTCAATTGTAGACCGTTCACTTCCAAAGCCTCCCTGATACTCTCCTGTAATGATTTTCTAGTACGGTTTTAATTTTTTTCATATGATTTTGAAGAGCATTTTCTAAGACGTACACAGTAGAGTGATGCCTCTATGATTTTTACACCGTAACTTGCCCCCTTTTGTGTTCGGGACATATAATAATTTTCCACCAGTCCTCTGGTAACTGGTACTCCAACCATATTTTGTATATTAGCCGATGCAGAAGGTTATTTAGATGGAAACCCCCACTCTGGACCAGTTTTGCTGGTATTCCATCTTTTCCAGGTATCAAAAAGCCTTATTTTTTTTTGAGGTGCTACTTGTACTTAATCTGTGGTTGGTGGTGAGAATGAGACCTTTTGTTCTGCTTCTGGAATGTTTACAGCATCAACAGTTGTTGGGGATGCTGTGAAAAGCTTCTGGAAATATTGCAGCCATCTATTTTTGATTTCAACTGGGTTGCTCCTTGTACAATTTTGCAAAGACTTGTTTGTAGGTTGATTCCGTTTCTTAGTTATTTAATAGAGGTAAACGCCGATCTTACTTCATATAGGGTCATGTTTTAGTTTATCTGTTGGATCTTGGTGTTGATGTGTTTATATTGTTCTTTTTTGGCCCAAGGTGGTCGCTTGATGTACTCTTTGTAGCGTGGTTCAATTTTCAACCACTTCCTTGCATGTTGTGTCGTACCAGTCGTTCCTACTTTTTTTGGCACGTGCCCCAAGACCTCTTCGATCACTTTTGTTACCGCATCTCTTACTGTCTTCCACATGGGTTTCATGTCATCACTACTTTCTCCTGCCTGTGGGGATATGCTGATGCGATTTTCTGACGCTAACATACATGTGGACGTTACCGAGCTATCATTTAGCTCGTGTATTTTACTGTTTACTGCTCTTGCAGATGTGGCATTGGAACTTGACCCTAATAAGGCAGTGATCTGAATCACTGACAGCGCAGTAGAACTATCTCTTGTCGAGAATGCCGCTGGCATCTCGTTTGTGTATGAGAACATGGTCGATCTGGTTAAATGTGCACTCGTCTGGGTCACGTTCTTTTGCGGATGTTTTGATGTAGAAAGACTATGGAGCTTTCTGTGAAGCGTCTACTAGTAATGAAGTCTATGAAACACTGTCTGTTGTTGCTGGTCTCTGCATGGAGGCTTTGCCCTTCAGTTATTCCTCTATGTGCCGTTTTTCTGTCAATTTTTGCAATGAAGTTACTCTGAACAATTATAATATCATTTGACGGCAATGCATCGACAGTACATTCTAGGATGCAGTAAAATTCGTCCTTGATTGCCACCTTCTTATCTGCTGTGGGTTCATGGCAGTTGATCATCCAGACATAATAGAATTTTGTGTTGATATGAATCGCATAGATCCTTTCAGTAACGGGCTTGAAGTTGGCGATAATTTGTTTGAATGTACTGTCAACAATAAAAGCTACTCCAAACTTATGGCTTCCTTGCAGTTTTACACTTTTAAGCACGGTGCGCATTCGCATGTCAAAAATGTCTTCACTACGCCGCCTGATTTCTTGCACTGTGAGGCATCCTAAATTTAAACAAAATAAAAAAATATTCAAAGAAAAAATTGGGATTATTATTTGATGAAATAAGAATTACTACACATTATTACTCACAAATTGCTGACTTATATTCATACCACCCAAGCGTTTGTTTTAGCTTTCACAACCAAAATAATTTGTACATACAATAAATGGCAGGTTTCATATGCGACTGCAGCAGCAAACAAACTAGCAGGGCTACAAATCAATGAGAATGAAACAAAGCTCATGACGAAGTCAAGGAAAATTATCTCAAATACATAAAATATTCCACATTTGGCGAATACATTATCGAAAATGTGGGCAAATTCGTGTATTTAGGCGCCAAAATAACGAGAACCAGTAATGAAAGGAAAAGAAATACGCCAAAGAATACAGCTCACAAATAAAATGTTTTATTCAGTTTTGACAATCTTGAAGACCAGCTGCATACACAGGAAAACAAATCTCGAAGTATACAAATCTGCAATAAGACCTGTGTTATGCTATGAGTGTAAAACATGAACCTTAATCCAAGCAGCTGAAAATATACTGAATACCTTCAAGAGACGGTTCCTGAGGCGAATAATTCAATAGAATGATTATCGGTATAAAATTTTTGACGAACCGGAAGTCTCAACGATTGTAAGACTGCGGAAGCTGCAATGGACTGGTCACGTGAATCATCGGGACAAACAATGGATACCCAAAAAGGTATTCACTGGGAGAATTGAAGGGTGGAGATCGAGGAAACGCAGGTCGGACTAGATCGACGAAGACAATTCATCACTGCTCGAATTTCAAAATTGGGGGACGCGATCGATGGACTGAGATAGTTGCGGGTGATGTCTGCAGGAAGCGAAGCCTTGGGAGGGACTGTAGAAGAAGAAGAAGCACAAACTTGGAGAAAGCTTTATCTTCTCATCGATATCCTTTTTATATATATATGATATATAACAGAAACACCGTCAGAATCAAAAACATACCGATTTATTTCGAAATTTACGAATACTTCTGAATACGATGCTTGTGGTGAGGTAAGTTTCAGTCCATCTATACAATGAAACGGCTGCAAAATCCAGGAATTTCCAAGTAGCCTCAAAATGAAGATGTTGACTCTAGTCACTTTAGCAGTTTGATAGATTCTTCAATTCGGCATATAGTACTTGCAATCTGCCTTGTGCTTTCTGTACAGACAAATACTTGGACGAGGACATTTCCTTTCGAAAGCTCTTAGTTCTATCATTGTACTAGCGCTCTGATATCCAAAGATCTGAAATATATACTATATGTCAAGACTAGTCCAGCCATCACAAATCAGAAAATTGTAGCACAGCACGATTCTATCGACCAATTTCCTTACTTCCGTGTTTTGGCAAACTTTTTGAGAGAATTGTACACAACCGTATCTATGATGCAGTTAGCTGTGCCTTCGCTAAGGAGTTTCATAAAACAACGGTCAGCGGTAACTAATCTGATAGAATTGAAAAATTTGATCTTTCTTTCGCTAGATCGAGGTCGGCAAGTAGACGTGAACCATAGGAATTTTGCCAAAGCCATTGATATGGTTGACTATAGTTCATCGCTAAAGAAACTTCAGTTAATTGGCCTCTCTAGACCTCTTCTTACCTGGCTATGCTTGTTTCCTCATTTCAATTGTCCTCATTTCAAATGTCATTCCTCTGTAATCTTGTGTGAATTTTCGCCTTGTCTCTTCTATCCCTCCTCTCGAGTTCCTCAGGATTCAGTTGATAGATAACGGCTTACAACAGTGGAACACTACTTGTATAATGACCTGGTTGTCAGTTTTGACATATGCTTAAAATTTGACATGCATATAGCCGACATAACTTGTAGAGTATCACAAATCACAGTGTTTGTACTACGATGTCTCATAGAATGTACAATGTTTAAACTTGTGCCCATCCCTTAACCCTCCTGTCTTGGTTTATCTTCAATTCAATCATCTGTCTGAAGCTGTTGAATCAATGTATTGCAAATTCGCACATACACTTTTGTTTAAATATAACCTCTCCTATTGCCCTTTCAGTGATCGTCTAGCGTTTCTTCATATCTCACCACTCTACCTCAGAAGACATGTTCTAGATTTATGTTTCCTTCTTAAGCTTTCCAATGGCAGTCATTCAGTCTCTAACTCGGTATGCTAATGCGCTAAATGAGAGGCTGGATGACTGCTCGTGAGTTCTGTATAGCACTGGAGAAAACCGAAGTGCTCATCTTGACAAAAAAGAGAATGCCTAGAGTACGGATGGTCAGTATTGCAGACATACTAATCGAATCAAAGCCAGCGGTGAAGCACCGGGACTACTGATCGACTTGAAGATGAGTTTCTCTGAGCAAATCAGAGCAACGGCTGAGAAGACTGCTTTGGGAGCATCGGCTCTGAGTCGTCTTATGGCCAACGTGGGGGACCCAACCCATCATCGCCTCTTGGTGAGTGCCATAGTGCCTGTATACAGAGTAGAAATATGAGGCAACGCCCTCAGTTGGGAGGTGTACAGAAAATGCTTGGTACATGTACTGAGAAGAGGAGCACTGAGGATTGCATCTTCATATCTTCATGATTCAGTGGTGAGAGTTATTGCAGGCGTCATATTTCTTGCCCTCTTTTCTGGAGAGGGCCGCACTATTTACCTGCGTCAAAGCAAGGACACGAGGGAGACGGTTGCCTGAATGGAGAGATAGTGCTCACTCAATGATTGGCAGCAGTCTTGGATGAATCGCGCGAGGGGAAGGTGGACTGCGCTGCTCATCCCTGATTTGAGACCGCATGGTGAGATTGACTTCTATCTAGCCCAGCTTTTGAGTGGGCTTGTGTGTTTTCAGTCTTACCGGCACAAGATTGGTAAGTAACGGTCCCACGATTATCGGTATTGCCCAGGAGAAGAAGACGAGACCTGCCACACATTTTTGCGTGCACAAAATGGGGCAGGCGGGAGAGCTCACCCTGGGTGGTATAGTTCTTGTGATGCTTGGTTCGGTTGACAAATAGAACCATGTGGCACATTAAAAGATAAATGGGTCTCACAGCGGCCGAGAGGTGGGAGCAGGGGGATCGCTTGTCTGGCAATTCCTCTTCCCATCCCCGCTCAAGCTAGAGGAGGGATCTCCCAGCTGAAAGGCGCCCATGGCGTAGCAAAACTAGACCTGGCCCAAAGCAATGAGTCAAACGGTTCCTGGCTAGCATCTCAAGTTGATAGGGAAGGTGTTTAGTGGGTGTTTCAGTCACTGGTGACCATGAGAACCCCACACTCAGTGCGTAAATAGTATTCACCTCCCAATCACAAAAAAATTGGCTTCTTATCATCGGAAGTACCTACGCAATGCCTTAATCACGTACTCTCCAACACGTAAACGGTCATCTGATCAATATATTATTCCATACGCATGAACAATCACTTATCTATACTCACCTATTGTCATACATTCTATCTCTCTCTGGACCCCCTGATGCATAAATTCACTCTTTTATTTCAGATTCTGTAAGTTCTAATTAAGAACTTTTATTTGTTACCCTATTCGATAACCTTTGATAAAAAATATTTTAAGAGCCACTTCGTTATAAGGAGTAACCCAATGAAAAACTTTTAAATGTTTGGTAAGACTTACACTTTTGAGAAACCGCCACTTCTAATCTTTTCATAAATTTTGAGCATTACTAGCTGCTATCATTTCAGGGGAACTTGCTGTGATGCCCGGACAGATGGACGGGCATCTAAACAGAGCTTACTTGAACAGTTGGAAGCACAGGGGTGGGAGGTCACATTTCTAGCGATCCCCCTCGAGCTCTTTTCTATATACTGCACCTGTTACTGTACCGCAATCCAGTGAGTAATACTCTTGGAAATCTTACACAAGATAGTTTCCGAGAGTGGTTCCGATATGCTGAAAATGATTTAAAGAAACACTTGGACGATCTTAAGTTTGTTTACCAACAACAGATCTGAAGCAAAAGCTTCAAAGTAGGTTTGGTTCTCTGCTTAAATGAGACAACTCATAAAGCTCCAAAATATAGTCATCGTTAAGACGGAGCTTACTGTCTGCAAAAATTTGAATAAAGAAAGTCTTATATCCGAGAGCACGTCATTTTTTTTTTGTCTCAATTTCGGGATAACAGAATGTTGATATCTAAACAATGACTTATTTTAGTCGTCTTTTGCAATATCAAAAGATAACAGCTCATGTAAAACCTTATACCTTCCAGCCAAGTATTATTCATGACCCATACTGCTTGGCTTCAATGGACCCTAGTATCCGGCATCCGAGCGTCACAGAAGCTATATGACAGAGCACGCCATACAGATGAGGGGAAAATGACTTTTCTGGTAACTTTGTCTGAATTAAGTCATCATTTAGTCAATGTTTCAAAAATTGCTTCTGAGCAGCGTTCAACAAAGTTTTCACATTTTTCCTGCACCACAGAGGATGAGGTGAAGGGTCAAAGTTAATTTTCCGTTTTAGGTAAACGTCGCGAAAATCGTACAGCGTCGAGAAAAATTTATTGAGACCCAAATCAAATCGCATCGGATTTCCTGCAAGATAATGCAGCTAATAAACTCACCCTCTGTGTTCCCACTCAATGATATGAGCCCGCAAAACATCGCAAATAAGGTGACTTAATTGGAGGAAGCCGTGGAGAACATTTTATTGTGACTAAAATCAAAACTTACCGAATTCCATGCACAATAATAATTCTGTGTATCCCATGTCTGTAAGCACTTTTGGCTTAACTGAAAATTCAAGATATTAGCAATTGTAAACTTTCGTGTTCCTTGAGACGAAATTCAACTGCACGTCTAGTTTGTGCAAAATACTTCATATCACATTCTGTGCAATTGACTTGATAAATTCCACACTTTTGTTTTGGTGAAAATGGATCTTTCATAGAGCCAAGGAGTGAGCCAAGCTTGTGGGTGTTAGTACGCAAAATCCTAAGATTGGCTTTGCTGAATTGCTTCTTAAAAGAGTTGCAAATTTTCGGAACATATTGTTATGGGGAATTTAAGAAGGTAGCCAACTTAACCAACACTTAAACACCACCACCGGGTAACGTGATACGAAGGATGGACCCTCGAACCAAACTGGGATCGGAAATTTTACCATGTATTGGACAAAGTTCTAGTAAAGTTAGAAATAAGAATAAATTCTAATGTTGATGGCTACAGTAGAGTAGATTTTAGTTTCCTCAAGTTAGATTCATGCAGCTCAACTTAGATAAGTTAGGCGCGACGAAGATCACGATACCACTCCCGTATGTGGACGGTTGCTCCACAACGACATCATCTGTGATCAAGAACCACGGAAAGAACGAGTCAAAAGGATGCGTGAGGAACAAATCATCGTAGGAACCGATAAGATGAGGGAAATCAACGCAGGCAACACTTTGATCATGCAAATAAACCTAACAATCCCGGTGGCAACATGAATCGTAACTTTCAAGGCGGCGGCGGAGGCGGAGCAAACCAACGCGTTGTTGGTAGAAGAACCGACGGTAAACATGATTTCAAAAACAATTAACACAAATTTATGGATCTCAAACAAGTTGACTTGCTGAAGACTGCAGGCGAGCATGATTACTATGTTAATGTGAAAATTTCCGAAAAGTATTCATCGGATTATTGAAGTCAACTCGAATTTATTGAAAATGTTGAAAATTAAAGAACTACAAAAGTCACTCTATTGCCCAAACATACTGTATTGAATTTTATCGAAAAGATTGATTTGTATCCGAACAAGAAAAGCTGCTTTAAAATCGTTGAAAAAACCTTCAAAAATTACGTGATTGAAAATACTAAATTGTAGCCTTTGCTACTTAACCAAGATCAAATTGTTTGCCTTGGGGATGATCTTATTGTCACAGTTAAAATTATGCCTGAATATTTTCCATACTGCTTAATCAACGAACAAATTTTGGAGGAGTGTAAAATGTATGCAGCCGATCAAGTTAAACGAGTCGGAGGTATAGATATTGAGCCATCCGATGATAGAATATTGAGCGTTGTTGATTTAATCTCTATCAAGAAATTTAATGAAATTGTTGATGATTTTGTGGAGCAGATTTAATTGAATTTATGTTTAGACGAAAGCAATTCTGTGTTGAAGCTGGAACATTCTTTGATAGCAGGCCCAGCATGCTCCGGGAAAACTATTCTAGTCGAAAGAATTTTAGAGAAAGAAGCCGTTTTGCTGTCATTATGATATATTTGATTGTACACGTAGTAAAGGGCGCAAGGTCGACTCTGTTCAAAAAGATATTCAACAAATATTCATTGCTGTCTCGAATAGCGCCCCATCTATGATCGTTCTTGAAAATCTTAATGTACTCGTTCATTCGGTCGGCGATCAACAAACACCTGATGGCGAATATTTCAATCGGTTTGCTGATGTTGTCCAGCATCTTATTATGGAGTTTACATCGAATAATTCTACTGCCGTAATAGCTACAGTGGCCAACAAACAAAATCTAGACTCACGATTGCATTCACCTAAGATCTGGATACCTAGAAAAGAAGAAAAAAAGTGTCCAAGAGATAATATATAAAAGTACTACTTATCTGATAGTCCTCAGTGATCCACTCAAAATTCTGGTAATCGCCAGCACTCACATCGCACTTATCATAAACAAACAAAATTACGTCTATACTTGGAAAACGTCAAATGTCCGTTACAGTGACAATTCCGAAAAAAAAAATATCTACGACTCCGAATTTCGGAAATACCAATTGAAGTGTGGTGAAATTTGCCATGAAATTGCCCGATTGTATGAACTGGGTTACAATTTCAGCAAGGAAAGGAGAACGATAAGGTTCACTCCGGAATTAGCTGTCCTCCGTTGGGAAGGAGTTGATCAAAAGGTGAGTGACAAAGGAAAAGCTCTCTTTTATGAAAGAAAAAAGGGGTGCGGAAGTCTTAAGAGAAATAGGAAGGAAAAGAAGGAAAAAATAAAAAACAGAACTAAGTATAATTGTTGTCGACGTCAATCACCACCGGGAGAAGGATGTCTACCATCGCCGTGCCGTCGACGACAGGAGTTCTACCAGGAGGCCTCCTTATTAGCTAGACTAGGTGACAGAAGTTAGTCAGAAAAAACTGTTAAGATTTGTTTTTGTTGACAAACCTTATTTTATTCATTTTTTTGTTGATAAACTTTATTTCATTCATTATTTTGTTGATAAGCCTTATTTCATTCATTATTTTGTAGAAAAATTTTATTTCATTCATTATTTTGTTGATAAACTTTATTTCACATTTATTAAAAATACAGAAATTGTTTTTTTGAGGAAGTGTAACGGGTTGGTTCGGAGAATGTCGCGCATGGGTGTACGTCAGTGTGGTTGATTTTTTTTCGGTGGTGTTCGAGTGGTGTCACGTTGGTTGGAGGAGATAGGGGTCCCCGAGTAGCGATATTTTTGTGCGTGTTCTTAGTGGAAGGTGTGGTCGTTTAACGAACTTCGGCTAACCGCCTTCCTCACTGGGCGGTAAAGTGTGGGACCTAGACCAAAAAAGTGAGTTGGCGCCCACGCCCGCGAGCAAAGCCGGGACCACAGGGCCCCTGTTGCCGGAGCACCCCAGTGAATAGGGGTGACAATATGCCATAGATACACGCGTTTGACCATTGTTTGCTATGGAGTTTTGATGGAAAAGGGTTGAAGCTCTCTCTCTCTTTTTATTTTATGCATGCACTTCTTCTTATAATCTGCCACTGATAACGGCAAACAAGACATACGATATGTCATCGATCTAAACGCTGCAATTTTGTTTTGATGCGGGCAATACGAGTCTTTGGTGATATATCTGTCCATTATTGTTAGCTTTCTATAGATCAAAAATTTTATTTTTCTGCCGTTGCGCGTAATATTCAAATGAAGAAAAGACAGCGTATTTTCTTCATTTTCTGATTCGATGGTAAATTTTATACTGGAATACACCCACACTTGCTTGGTTCACGGCAGCAAAAACATCGTCTACATAACGCCACTAAACCCTTGGTAAAATTCTTTCATCCTTCAGTTCATTTTCTAATTTGCAAGTGAAGTCTTCCGCTATGAGTGGTGACAAACTGTCCACCATACTACATCCAAAGTCGCTCGAGTAATAATTTCCCCTGAATTTGAAGCAATTATATTTCATACATGCTTCGATGCAGCGTATGTATGCATCCATATGTTCGATCTCATTGCTTTGCTGGCTAAATCAACGCGGACGCTGGGAAAAAGAACTGTGACGTTGAAAGAAATAAGCCGTGCATCTTCTTTAACTTCTATATCTTTGACTTTGTTGACGAAATCGCAAGAGTTCCTAACTGAAAACCTCTCAAAATTGCCAAATCGTTTCATCTCATCGACTACCAATTTCATCAATTTAAAGAATGGTGAGTTGACACACGAAACTATCTTTCTCATTTTTAGGGTTTTGTTAAAACAATTTTACAAAACCCTACAAGTTTCGCGACCAGTCTGTCCGTCTGTCCGTCTGTCCGTCCGTCCGTCCGTGTGTCACAGCAGTTTTTCTCGAAAACTACTTAAGCTAGAAACATCAAATTTTGTGTGTAGTTGTAAAGTGGTGATCTCTTCAAAGTTCAACTATAAAAAAATTTTATAAGGTATTTAAGGGGGGTCTCCCCATATAGGAGAGTGACCCCCCGAAAAAAAAATTTCATTGAAGGTAGCCGATATGGGTATCAGATGAAAGGTCTTGACGAGAACTTTTCAAAACAGGTCTTAGTTTGGCAAAATTTGCTTCGAGGGGCGCACAAGGAGGGGAAATATACGAAAAATTTGTGTCCCCCCCCCCCCCCCCCTCGCGATTGGACACCTGTGATCCGAAAAATCTGAAAAAAATCAGGAATGTAGGCCTTAGTGAGTACAACAACAACAAATACGTGAGAAGTCGCAATTCACTCAACTTTGTTAGTAATAGTATGATTTATCGATTTTATGTTTTCTTGAATAAAATCTTAACGGTGCCCTTAAATTCAATGAAATTCAGTACATAGATGTCTATTTATAAGATAGATCTATCCTGAAAGTTTCATAAAGGTTGAGTCGTATTTAGCGAAGTTATAGTGGTTTGAATTTTCCTGTTTTACTATGGAACAATATGCCCTGCATTTATTACTATGGCAACATATGGCTATGGAACAACATGCGCTTTTTACCGACTCAGACACTACAGTTTTGCTAGGATTTGCATGAAAATTTCAGGAATGATAGGCGTCATGCATATCTTTGAGAATCGGTTCAGCTAGTGGTATCAGTAATCGTAAACAAAATACTGGCTGTTTTTAATGCGAAGATTGAATAATTTTGAGTTATTTTTTCCCAACTTCAACGTTTAAGGTGCATGCTTTGAACACTTGATTTAATTTAATGAATGACTGAAGATGAGTACCTACAATTAATTCTCATAAGTGAAACAAGTCAAGGAGGTGGGAGAGAGCTCCAAGCAAAAGGGTTTTGTAACCATTCTAGGATTCGAAAAAATTGGCCATTAATCGATGATAACAGTACAGGAGAGTGGCCCCTGAAAAAAAATTCATCAAACGTAGCCGATAAGAGTATGAAATAAAAGTTTTCATAGGAGCTTTTCAAAACAGTTGTTAAACTGTCAGTTTTTGCTTCAGTGGGAGCACAGGGGGGGGGGGGGGGGGAATACATGAAAAATGTGTTTCCTCCGTCGCGGATGGGCATCTGAAATAATTATCAAGGGAGATATTTATGAGTATAACAATAGCAAAAAACTCAGAAGTCGAAATTCGTTCAACTTTGTTAATAATAGTATGATCTTCGTATTTCATATTTTCTCCAATAAAATCGTCTTCGACATGTTTCTTGATTTGGTTCGATCTGGTGACTGCATTTTGTAAATTGAATACAAAACCCTTCTGACATGAGCGTAGATCTGTTTACCCAACTTGTTTCTCCTGTCTTCTGGATCTTCGGCAGGCCATACATATTTATTTTAAAAGAGATTTTTATTTTCGGTAAATTTCTTTGTATTACGTTTAATGTTCAAGTGCGATTGCAAAAAAAACCCCAACATACCTCGTGTCTCTTATGGGTCTTCACTTGACGTTGACGGGCGCTCGAGCTCGATAATTCGCTTAACTATTTGCGCGGAGTTGCTGCTCGTTCTGTAGCCACGACGACACAGTCATGGTTTGTTTCGCAAAATCATTCTATTGACGACGATTTTCTTAGCAATGACGTCCATTATACAACAACTGCAAGACTATTCTTTGGGCACTTTTCGCTGACAAGTGACGGAAAACACGACAAACTGATGTAGACACTTCTCATTCGTGGTTGAATTACGACCCTACGGACGTGAAAATACTGCACTAAGTGTGAACTTCCCTCCTTCTACGCTATGTTGTCGTTAAATTGATGCTTTCCAAGAACGAATATCTCAGGAAAATAACCACGACAATGCGACAAAATTAACCACATACAGAAAACTAAGTATTGCTGCGCTTTTAAAATTCTGCGTCGAGTGCGTTTACGGTTCACCGACAAATCTTTCGGGTGCATTCGAAGAGTGTGATTTCACATACACTTGCCAGAAAAAGTGTCCGTACATGCAAGATAACAAAGTTGTCGTTGTATTAAAAAGGATATGTCCAATTAATTTGAATGCTTCATTTGATAATATCATAAAATCTACGCTTTTGCATGATTCTCAGTATGTTTTACAATGCTTACTATTTAAAAAGACTCGGGGGGGATTCCTCGTATTACGCGATGTCATATGCAGATGCAAATTAATGTTGGAAGGTCCGATAATATTTCTACTTTAATTTGTGATAGGTTTAAAAGTGATTGCAGTTTTTTCTTTAATTTGTTGTGCGCTAGAATACATGATGACGCTACAAGTTAAGATTGAAGGGAAAATTTACCGCGAAACTGGTTAAATAGTAGGCAGAACTCACTCCTCTGTCCAGTATGTGATGAAAACACTTAATACAACTGGCTCGATTATGTCAAAGCCTCGTTGTGGTTAACCCTCCATACTGACTGAACGCGGAAAAAGAAACGTTCTACAGGCAGTTAAAAAGAATTCTCCAGTAACTGCTTCCCAAATTGTTACAAATATAAAAGACTCTTTTGGCAAGGTTCTCCACGAAGATACTGTGGCGGTTATATTATATATAATTCAAAATAACTCAAAAATATTCATTCCATACATAAAATATACTTTACATCAAAATACTTTACTTTTGACATATTAAACATATAATGTAAATCTAGATGCTTATATTATTTTTGGAATTGTATATATATAGATTGTAAATTAATGAATTTAATTCAGTAGATTCAGTTGATTCAGTTCGTTCTCAAATATTGTATTGTTTGATATTACATAATAAAATATTATTATTCAATTCATTAAAAATATTTTTCTTATTGTAGGAAGAAAAAATTTTATCATTACGAACAATTACGAACTAATACGAACAATCATTACGAACAAATACGAACAATTAATAACTACGAACAATTGGTGACCCCGATAAGGCACAAGCACCTTCAAAAATTCAAGACCTCCAGGCTGGAACTTTTTAGAAAAAATTGTGAGATTCCCTCGCAAATGCTGCGCTTCGCGTGTCGCGGAAGATCGAATTGCGAAGAAAGTGAAGGAATCTGAATCGTGGCGGTTTAGTCGGTTTGTGCGATCGCTCACACCTTGATAGATGAAAATTCTTGTGTCAATTGCGTCGGCGACGGTAGAAATATTATTTCATTAGAGCAGAAAAACAAGTGAAAAGGTCAAATCGCAATTTTATTTGCAATTTTCCCCAATTGGTGGTACATTTACGGTCGTGTGTCCGCCCGCCCGCTAGCGAAACGCAAATTAGAATTGTGAGCAATTTTGAATTTAGTTATAGCATCCGGACAGAGCCTTAAGAGCAAAGCAAAATAATCATCAAATCAGCAGGCAGCCATTGATTTAGTACGGCGAATAAACCGAGAACAGGCGGAAAACGGCGAAAAGTTCCAGCAGAAAATTCCAATCAGCGAACTCGTAAGAAATCAAAAGTGGAAAACGACAAGTGAGGAGCGAATATCCAAGTGCGAAAGCAAGAAAAATTTTGTCATGTTCAGCAGAGAGTCGAGAGGAGTTTTTGCGTTTGATCGATATTTGGACCAGATTGTGGATATTTCAAATGGCAGTTTTATCAAGAACGATTTTCAAGGAAGTATTACAAACCGAAACGTAAAGGAATTTAAGAAAGAGCATTTATGTACAATATTACATTCTACAATTACACACATTTTAAATTCATACATATAGTATATACCAAAATTTTTTAAATATTTCAAATATTTTTCAAAATTTTTAAATATTTTTTTTAGGGTTTTATAAAATAATTTTACAAAACCCTACTAGTTTCGCGACCAGTCTGTCCGTCTGTCCGTCCGTCCGTCCGTCCGTGTGTCACAGCAGTTTTTCTCGAAAACTACTTAAGCTAGAAACATCAAATTTTGTGTGTAGGTGTAAAGTGGTGATCTCTTCAAAGTTCAACTATAAAAAAAGGTCTTGATGACGCGATTGGACACCTGTGATCCGAAAAATCTGAAAAAAATCAGGAATGTAGGCCTTAGTGAGTACAACAACAACAAATACGTGAGAAGTCGCAATTCACTCAACTTTGTTAGTAATAGTATGATTTATCGATTTTATGTTTTCTTGAATAAAATCTTAACGGTACCCTTAAATTCAATGAAATTCAGTACATAGATGTCTATTTATAAGATAGATCTATCCTGAAAGTTTCATAAAGATTGAATCATATTTAGCGAAGTTATAGCGGTTTGAATTTTCCTGTATTACTATGGAACAATATGCCCTGCATTTATTACTATGGCAACATATGGCTATGGAACAACATGCGCTTTTTACCGACTCAGACACTACAGTTTTGCTAGGATTTGCATAAAAATTTCAGGAATGATAGGCGTCATGCATATCTTTGAGAATCGGTTCAGATAGTGGTATCAGTAATCGTAAACAAAATACTGGCTGTTTTTAATGCGAAGATTGAATAATTTTGAGTTATTTTTTCCCAACTTTAACGTTTAAGGTGCATGCTTTGAACACTTGATTTAATTTAATGAATGACTGAAGATGAGTACCTACAATTGATTCTCATAAGTGAAACAAGTCAAGGAGGTGGGAGAGAGCTCCAAGCAAAAGGGTTTTGTAACCATTCTAGGATTCGAAAAATTCATCAAACGTAGCCGATAAGAGTATGAAATAAAAGTTTTCATAGGAGCTTTTCAAAACAGTTGTTAAACTGTCAGTTTTTGCTTCAGTGGGAGCACAGGGGGGGGGGGGGGGGAATACATGAAAAATGTGTTTCCTCCGTCGCGGATGGACATCTGAAATAATTATCAAGGGAGATATTTATGAGTATAACAATAGCAAAAAACTCAGAAGTCGAAATTCGTTCAACTTTGTTAATAATAGTATGATCTTCGTATTTCATATTTTCTCCAATAAAATCGTCTTCGACATGTTTCTTGATTTGGTTCGATCTGGTGACTGCATTTTGTAAATTGAATACAAAACCCTTCTGACATGAGCGTAGGTCTGTTTACCCAACTTGTTTTTTTAATTTTAAAATTTTAACGATTAGATCGCAGATTAAGATTAGGATATATCCTGCGACAGGGGGGATATATCCAGCGTAGCACACCCAGAACCCTTAGGGATTTATTTTTGCAAGAATACTTATATTATTATAAATTAAATTATGCCCCAAGATAATTTCCATGATGCGAGTCCTTCAGGGGATTCTACAGTAAATGCTGTAGCAGTGAAATTACCTTCATTTTGGAAGGAGTTTCCTGAAACATGGTTTAAGCGTTCGGAGGCTTAATTCGCTCTGGCTGGGATTACGACGGAGTTAACTAAATTCAATTATGTTCTGGTAGATCTTGATCCTGAAGCCATTAGGACAGTTACTGATCTAGTGAATAATCCTTCATCCACTACTCCCTACACAACTTTAAAAGAAACTTTAATTTCCAGACTTTCAGCAAGTGAGAATACGAGATTAAGTCAATTAATTTCGAATCTCACTTTAGGAGATAGACAGCCCTCACAACTTCTTCGTGACATGAAACAACTTGGGGGGGATAAGATTGGAGATGATCTTTTAAGATCATGATGGCTTCAAAGACTACCGGAAAACATGCAAGCAATATTAGCATGTAATGGGTCCAGCTCTTTGAATGATCTGGCATCAAGTGCTGATAAAATTTTTGAAGTTCCAAATAGACCATAAGTATTTTTCTTTGCAAATTCCTCCAAATCAGAACCTAACGTTCAACAACAAATTACAGAGTTAAGAAGTCAAATTGCAGAACTTACTAAGGCTGTTGGAGAATCATTAAGATTTAGAAGTCCAAGAAGGAATGATGGCCAGTTTCAAGGTTTCCGTTCACGTAGTTCATCCAACAGACGCTCAAAAGGTAGAGGATTTTGTTGGTATCATGCTAAATTTGGTGTCAATGTACATAAGTGTATTGAGCCATGAAAATTTATTAACAAAAATTCTAAGGAGACTTTCAATAGTTTAAAAAAACTAAATCCTCTTAAGTCTCCGGCGGCAAACTTAAGTAGTATTTCTTCTAGCCGCCTTTTAATCCTCGACCATTCGTCAAAGAAGAATTTTTTAATCGATACAGGTGCGGAAATTTCCGTGAATCAAATAATTTGAAATTAATTCCATCCGAATTTAAACTTTCTGCTGCTAATGCATCTTCTATTGATACATATGGCAGAAAGATATGAACATTAAATTTGGGACTTAGAAGAGATTTTTCATGGCATTTTATAATTGCCGACATTACACGTCCCATTATAGGAGCAGATTTCCTTGGTCATTTCGGTCTTTTAGTAGATGTAGCTAATAAAGCTTTAATTGACCCAGTTACCAATCTTAAATCAATAGCTTCTATTTCCAAGGAAGATTATTCAAATTTATCAATTCACGGTCAATCGGATATTGATCCTAATGTTAAAGAATTATTAATTAAATTCAAGTCGATTACCTTAGAATCTGATTTCACTAAAGTTCCAGTACATAATATTAAACATAAAATTGTTACTTCTGAATCTCCAATCATGTCCAAACCTAGACGTTTAGCTCCGGACAGATTAGAGTCAGCTAAAAAAGAATTTAATTTTCTTCGGGAACAAGGCATCTGCCGTCCTTCAGACAGCAAATGGTCCTCACCATTACACATGGTAAAAAAAAATTATGGTGAATGGCGTCCTTGTGGAGACTACAGACGTTTAAATGCCATAACCGTTCCAGATCGTTATCCGATTCCTAATATTCAGGATATTACTCATTTTCTGACGGATTGCAAAACATTTTCAACTTTAGATCTTACCAAGGCATACCATCAAATTCCAGTCGAACCCGAAGATATTCCAAAAACAGCTATATGCACACCGTTTGGACTCTTTGAGTTTACCCGAATGACCTTTGGACTATGCAATGATGCGCAAACTTTCCAGCGATTTATTAATTCTGTATCGAAAGATCTAAATTTTTGTTTTGTATATCTTGACGACATCCTGATTGCATCTAAATCAGCTTCTGAGCATTTAGCTCATTTGGAAATTATTTTTGAAATACAAGAACATGGTCTTATAATTAACATTAACAAATGTAAATTTTTATAGACTGAGATAAAATTTCTTGGTCATTTCATTTCGTCTGAAGGCGTTCGTCCAGCTCCAGACAAGTGTCAAGATATTCTTCAATTCAAATTACCTGAGACTTTTTTAGAACTTAGACGATTTTAAGGCATGATAAATTTTTATCGTCGTTTCTTACCCAATGCAGCTCAACATCATGCATTACTTAACAGTTATCTAATAGGAGCTAAAAAGTCAGATAAAAGAAAAATTAACTGGACTCCAGAAGCTATTGAATCTTTTTAATTTTTCAAAACAACAATTGTTCGAAGCAGCAGTATTAGCTTTTCCTTACATGGATGCTCCTGTAGCAATTTTTGTCGATGCTTCAGATATTGCTATTGGTGCAGCACTCCAACAACGCATAAATGATGACTGGCAACCCTTAGGTTTCTTCTCTAAGAAACTCATCAAGCTCAAAAAAATTATAGTACTTATGACCATGAATTGTTGGCGGCTTATCAAGCAGTAAAATATTTTAGATTTTACATTGAAGGTCGTTCTTTCACGCAGATCACAAGCCATTAATATATTCATTTCGGCAAAACCCAACTAAAGCTTCTCCAAGGCAACTCCGTCAACTAACATTTATCAGTGAGCTTACTACAGACTTTCAACATATTTCTGGCAAAGAGAATGTAGTTGCTGATTCTCTTTCTAGGATTTCTCAAATAGAAATTCCTAGTACAATAGATTTCAAAGCTATTTCAGAAGCACAAATTGTAGATGAATGTTTGACAAACTTGAGAACAAATTCGAAATTTAAGTTTAGTCAAATTAATTTGCCAAATTCAGATATTGAAGTTTTTTGTGAAATTTCTGATAAAACTATCAGGCCTTACATTCCAGAAAAATTTCGTGAACAAGTTGTCAAAACTGTTCACAATTTAGCACATCTTGGAATACGAGCTACTCGTTGCATTATTGCAAGCAAATATTTTTGGCCTTCATTAAATAAGGATGTTGCAAACTGGACTCGAAGTTGTTTAGATTGTCAACGTTGCAAAATTTCGAGGCATATGTAACGATTTCCTACTCCGTCTCGTTTGTTCGCAATCAGAACCGACCTCTCATCGGTTCGAGACGTGCAGTCTTGGAAATGACAACGGACTGTACCCTTCAAGTCAACAAGTCCGGTCACACTTAGTCTACTCCGTGGTGGCTGCTTGTAGGCTAGCTAGTTCGGAGAGGAGTTTCGGTCGCGGGTCTTACGCGAGCAGACTAAGTCCGAGTTACGTAACTCAGCCACCGGTTCACATGCCCGATTTCCAAACGCGTCAATAACTACTCATCCAGAACGGGAAACCTACGTTACGTTAGTTCTGGATGTGATCTCTCCACAGATCTCAAATCAAAACACTACAAAATCCCCATAGGCGCGTTACCGAATCACCGACGCGGTACCAGAAAATAAGCTAAACTACCTCAAGTCCAAAATAACCTACTCTAAGAAAAAAAAAAACGAGCGCAAACAAGGGTACCGCGGACCGTAACCGATTAGAAATCAATCATCCGCAGATTATTAAAACCTAACCCCCTTCAAGACATACTTACCCTCGGTCATCACTTCCGCTGCAAAAGAAAGAGCATGCGGAACGGAAAGGCTTATGGCTTCCTTAATAAATCATGTTTAATATTCATATGTTACAATTAGACTTATTGTAGATAATACGAGTCTATCGCAGTTAACACTAGAATTGTTACAATCACAATAAGAAAAATTATTTCTCTCTATTCGTTCATTACAAAAATATTCATAAATTTAGACGAAATTAACGGAAGCAACGAGTGTTGTTGTGCGTGAATTCACGCTCAAATACAATATTCAATTTTATAAGAGTGCCACAAGTCAAATAAGATAAGCATAACCGACAATGCAGTTCAATATTACTGTGGAGAACACATTTCGAGAATAATACTACTTTCATACGATGAATTTAAAATATATATATAGCAATAAGATAATTAAAATTTAATTTATAGGAATCTTAAACCAGGGAAAAAAATATATTCATGTACATTGATATCAATTCGAAGTATGTACTACACTTTTAGTTTTTTTTTTGGCAAAGTGGAAAAAGAATTGCTTTGTCACATTCACATAGAGCAAAATGCTCTTAGATCCTTTCTCACGTCTGGACCAAGTATGATTTTCACTCATTCAGTATTAAATCTGACGATATCCTTGAAACCTTATTCTCCATTTAGCAATTAGATTTCGATTAACAGAAGCACAATAGCTATGTTATAAAACCTCTACCTTCAAGCCGTAATTTGACTGAAGACAAATTAAAGAGAAACGATATTGATGATTCCAAACAATTTCTAATATACCTCAATGGAAACGAGAGTATCGTCGAATCATATTGATTTTGCTCTTCTGACCCAAGGTATTTTATTTAATTTTACAGTGCATTTGGAATATTTATGCCATACATTAGTTAACAGAAATCCTTTTTTTTTCATGTCCAATATACTAACATTCTCTTTGGATTTAAGAACACTACAGCCTGGTACATTTAGCAAACTATGTACATATAAATAAAACGATAGCAAATTCAAACTTGGAATCAATACAATGATTTTTCTTGAGGGTTGCGGCCTTCAGTTGTCTAAAGGTACATACCGAAACGTCAAAAATTTTAATAAAAATTATCATGTGGATTTCGAAATAAAATTTGCTTTTGGTTTTATTATATCAAATAAAGACCGCCAACATAAAAACTGTATAAACATGAAAACTGTGAATTTGGCATTTTTAGAATGTACTGGACCATAAGATGAAGAAAATATTTCAGGTGAAAATTTGAATGTATTAATTAACTCTCATTATCTTTTACCAATCACTAAACAGTATCATTCATTTGAGTTATTCAGGCGAATGTACAAAGCAGTTCAAATGCAATAAATGTTGAAATCGTTTTACGAAACGGGGAAATGTTTTAAGTTTATATGAAGTTAAATTTCAGTTTCTATTATGTTTGATTTTCGAATCGTTATATTGGCCATAAATATAGAAATGACAATTTATGTAAGATGCAATTAACTAGACACCAAAACTAAAAGTTTGAAAGTTAGAACATTTGACCTTTAATTTATGCTTATCTTTGAAATTTTCTCCAATCACACGAATAACAAAAAAAATCAAAATGTAGACGTTCAAAAACATAAAACATATAAACATATTACGCACTCATACAATTTCATACTAGTTCAATTATCTCTTAAATATCTCACTCCGTCCATTGACCCTAAAATACAATTTCATTATCTAATTTACTTTAATATCTAATCGCGTGTATATATTTATCAATCCATTTGCAAATGCTACATTATAATGAATAAGGTGTGGATCGATGGATGTTATATGCAGCAGAAAAATACAGCATTAAATTTATTCAATATTTTGATGCCTCCACGTTAATATTTATACTTTAAATATTACAATATACATAATTGTATCCTTTAAATTTGAGTCCATATGTTACTTACTGGGTAACAGTTGAAAATCGAAAATTGACTGATATTATGTAGATTGTTAGATTATTGAACATTTCATTTTTTGTGTATTAACGAGAAGTAAACTTCTGATGAAAGAAAATACAAAAACGTTTCAGACGGCAATTATTATAGGGTTAGTAGGTCATATTTATAATGAAGCTACGTCAACATACTGGTGTTATCTGTTTAATTTTTATATCCAGTTTTATATGTTCACTCGTACAGATAAATCTTTGGCTCACATGAGGAAAACAAAATACCGTGTATCTATCAAGCAACATCATGAACTGTGTTGAATTCACGCCAATTCATATTAAGATATTATTCGAAACTACGCAAATGACGGTGATTACTTGTACCCACCACACGCGATTTGTGATGTTCCATCTCTTGGAACAGCTATCATCTACTCTAACTTTTGGAAACAGCTTCCAAAGCTAGATTTAATACGTTGCAAGAAATTAATGGCGAGATGGTATGCAAATCATATCTTGCTCTGGCACTTATTCCGTTAAATTAATGACGTGGGCACTGCCGATCCTTCACCGTCAAACTTACTTGCTTACCTCCAAACAGTAGTCACGGCATTCGTCCGACTGCAAACTCTTTGTCAATTGTACGCATCTCGCGTGTTGTCTCGCTGCTGCTGCTGGAATTTCTCTTGTTGCGCTGATCGTTGACTGCAAGCGCTGGGCGACGCGGCTCGTTCTTGGAGTCCAGTTCGGAAGATTGAGCAAAACGAATTCGCCTACTTTGCAAGCCACAGCGCCAAAGAAAATCGTAAAGGCCGCAAACAACTGGGAGTGCCCGCAAGGTACGGTGAAAATGGAATTCCAAACTTGCGAGTTCTAACTTTATTGTTTAATTGCGCGCGTATCTCCGTGTTGACGCTGAATGCGCTTTATATATGTCACTAGAATGGGAGGACGACTTTAGTTTACTACGAGCATTAGTTAATATTTGCGAAAATCTTTTAATGAGCCACTTACGTACCTTAAAAGTATGGACACACCTCCCGTAGCTAGCAAAAGAATTTACCGACACACTTAGCCATGTGGCTGTCAAATTCCACCGGTTTTCTCCTCCGACAAAACAGATGTGTGTGGAATGGAACGCCACATGGCGGCAATGTGCATCTCCATTTGTTGCCAGTGGCATAGTTTTTCGATGGCCACGGTGGAGGGGCAATCCCAAATGGATATGTCTCGAAATGCGTCGGGGTCTTGTTTAATATTCTGTTTCAAATATTTAAATCCACAGATCTAAATATTTGGAGAAAAAAAAATATCTTCTGCGCAAGATATCCGCACGAAAGATGAAGTCCGCTTGCATTTTGAGATCATACCCATCTGGCCGAGTGCAAGGGTTCGGGATCGGAATCACTTCGATTCCCGGGCGTAGGCGTCACATTACACATAATAAAAGTGAAATGAAGACTTTTCCATTGGTATCTAAACGCTTCAAAGCAATTCATATGAATATTATCCTTATTCACAAGGTTTCACGTATTGCTTGACAATTATTGACCGATTTTCAAGATGGCCAAAAGCTATTCCCATGCCAAATATAACAGCTCAATTTTGTGCGGAAGCTTTATGCAGTGTTTGGATTGCACGTTTTGGAGTTCCTGAAACCATAGTTACTGATCAAGGTAAACAATTTGAATCACAACTATTTGGCGAACTAGCAAGGACTCTAGGTTTTAAGCGCAACCGTACTACAGCTTATCATCCTCAAGCTAACGGTATGATCGAAAGATGGCATCGTACGCTTAAAGCGGCTATTATGACACATAATAATCCTTCATGGACCAAGAGCTAACCTTTTGTGATGTTAGGTTTGAGAACAGCAATCAAAGAAGATCTTAATACTTCTCCAGCAGAGCTACTTTATGGAGAAAATATCAAAATTCCGGGTGATTTTTCAATTCCATCATTTGATAACCAAATACAAAACGATTTTGTTAAAGATCTGAAAGTTGCTATGTCGGTTCTCAAACCAATTCCGGCTGCAAATCATGGTAATAATAACACAAAAATTATTAAAAGTTTAGATACATGCACCGGGTAGATTCGGTTCATCCATCGCTTAAACCACCATACCAAGGTCTCTTTAAGATATTGCAAAGAAAAGAGAAATATTTCACTATTGAGATTAATAATAAAGCGTGTAATATTTCGGTAGATCGATTAGAACCTTGTTTTTCCGCAATTAAGAAAAAAGTAATAAAAAATAATGGAAATATAGAGACCAAAAAAGTATCGTTTGACATCAGTAAAAATACAACAAGATTTATAACATGATATTTATGAATGGCAAACGTTCCAATAAGTCTCAAAGAATAATTTTACCAGTAACAGTTAACTGACCCCACATAAGTAGTTTTCCTTGTATTGCGAAATATAAATATTTCACTGGGGGAAGTTCCATACATATACTTTACATAAAAATACTTTACTTTTGACATATTAAACATATAATGTAAATCTAGATACCTACATTATTTTTGGAATTGTATATATATATATATATATATATATATATATATACTAAGATTAATAAGAACTGGATGGGCTAAGCTCATATAAAATGCATGAGAGAGCATGCGACCGGTTTCTGCTCTCTTCCAAGTGAACAGTCTGTCATTTCCTCCCCGTCTGCCTCTTGCTGGTCACTTTCTTGTTCCAAGCGCTGACTAGGTGTGAACAGACTGTCAAGTTGACTGATGCAAATTGGACGCCAAATTGGCCAATTTGCAAGTTTCGTCGCGAATTTTATCCGATATTAAAACTGTGGAAAGTGTTCGCGATCTAAATTCGCTCCAAGTGTTTAAACATTCGATTGGAGTTTGTGATTCAAGTTACTTTAACGTGTGACACTGTGTAATTAACTTAGAATTTCAAAATGAAATGTGTAGTGCCTTCGTGAAAAAATCATAGTGAAAAAGGAACTGTACGTGTTTCTTTTCACAAGTGAGTAGTTATTATATTAATGTTTTGCATGTTTTTCATACAATGCTGAAGGTTTTTCAAATAGAAAGCAAATTTTTGGTATTGTATGAAAATTTGTTTACATTGAGCAGCAGCCATGTTTGCTTGTGCAATTTGGCTCTCTCTAAGGTTGTAAACAAGAGCGTAGCAGTAGGAAAAGTGGTCGCAGGGGTTGTTGCAACCATATTGTCACGTGGTTGTCCACTCCAGTATTATTTAATTACTCAATGTATATATATTTATATATATATATATATATATATATATATATATATATATATATATATATATATATATATATATATATATATATATATATATATATATATATATATATATGTATATATATATTGTAAATTAATGAATTTAATTCAGTAGATTCAGTTCGTTCAGTTCGTTCTCAAATATTGTATTGTTTGATATTATATAATAAAATATTATTATTCAATTCATTAAAAATATCTTTCTAATTGTAGGAAGAAAAAGTTTATCATTACGAACAATTACGAACTAATACGAACAATCATTACGAACAATTAATAACTACGAACAATACCATACAAAAAATACTAAAGAGAGATAGAGATCGCTCGCGCAAAGCACGTGAGAAGTCATACATCTCGGAAGTGAACAGGAGGAAACGTGTGGATTTCGCACAAAAATATATAAACGAACCCCCAGCGTTTTTAGAATAGGTCCTATTCTCTGATGAGAGCAAATTTTGGATATTTGGCATCAAAGGTAGAAAGTTAGTGCGGCGAAAGAGCAGTACTGCCCTCGAAAACGAAAATCTCGTACCAACTGTGAAACATGGTGGAGGTGGAGTGAAGAACTGGGGGTGTATGGCGGCAGTAGGAGTTGGCCAACTTGTTTTTATAGAATCAACTATGGATCAATACGGTTACGTTCATATTTTGAAGGCGAATTTGAAGCAAAGCGTTCAGCAGTTGAGGCGTGGTGGTTCCAGCAAGATAATAATCCTAAGCACGCAGCACACAATGTGAAGCTTTGGTTGCTCTACAACACAAAACATCAACTGTGTACGCCGCCCCAATCCCCAGACCTTAATCCCATTGAGCATTTGTGGGACTTTGTTGAGCGTAGGATACTTCAGCACAGCATAACCTCGAAGGAAATGCTGGAAAACATCATCGTCGATAAATGGGGAAAAATTACCAGGCAGGACACCGCTAAATTGGATCACTCCATGCAAAATGGTTTCTTAAGTGAAAAAGGTTATCTAACAAGTTATTTATCTCTGATATGTAAAAAAGTATTTGAATATTTCGAATTAATATTGTCATATACGGATTATTTTTCTAGTTCGTTTAAGGAAGGCTTTTTTGTTTTTATTTTGTAAAATCTAGTTTTTGAACGAATATCCGAGGAAAAATTTATAGAAAAGATAGTTTCATTAATGAATAAATTTTATTGCTTAAATATTTAAATGTAGCAGCCTTCTTTAGCATGAATTTCCCAATACTTTGGTTTCTTTTGATGTTGTACGAATACTTTTTCTGGTAAGTGTATACATTACGTTATTCACGTCCACGCAATTAGGTAATTGCCATGAAGACGTTTAAAATTTGAATTAATAGCTGGGCGGAAAAAATTTGAAATTTGTTTCACGTTTCTGGCGACCCAGAAAGCATTTACTACAAAGCATTCATATTGATTTCCAGAAATTTTTTCCCTATATATATTTACCAAACACTGGAAAATTACCTCAGGGTCTTCATCTCGTCCCCCCCACTGCAGTGGTTATAGAAAAGTCTTTATCAGGCGTTATCCCGGGGTCCTCTCACTACACATTGCTGAAACTTTTGATGCTTTTCGATGATGAATTTGTCAAAAAGTTATCTACAAGATATATTCTACGTTTAACCAAAAGATGACTTCATTTCGAACGTGTTTGCGTTCATTCTTGAGGATGTGGAAGCTCCATAACACCTCTTTTAGTTTTAATATATTGTTACATGTACAAATAATTCTGCGAGCTACTGTCGCAATTGTTTTCACAACCATTAAGAACATCAACAAAACGAATTCACTCGAAACCACGAGAACCCAACAAGCATGCCCCATTCATTACGCTGCTGGAATGTTCCCGCTAATTCACCAATGTACGAGAACTTAGTTGAATGCTTAGAGACCCTATATAAAGGCGAGCTGAATGAATGGTGGGAATCATTCATTCGACCGCGATAAAAACTGCGATAGTGTGTAGGAAGCGATATTGTTCGAGTAATAAAAAACTGATTTTCGTAATAGTGAAGTGATTTTTTTTTTTTTTATACCTCCATTCCCTTCCACTCTCTCCATCACACTTTCTTCGTCGCACTACGCTCGTGCGATCTGCACTTCACATTTCATCGTTTCCTCAGGTGTGCCACCCAGGCAATGTATAACACATTGGTATAAGGGGGCAGAAGACAATTGCGATAGAAATTTATGGACAGGTGGAGGGTAGAATTTTAATAGTGAAAATTAAAGTTGTGAAATTCTTAATAAAGTGATTGTGCATTTTTAACGAATCAAATAAACTCTTTTGATTTAATTTAAAAGACATTGCGTTTTCACTTTCCCGGAACATTAAATTATTGGCCGCGAACTATAACACGCGAAATTTGGTGTCAAGAAGTGAGATAGAAAATTTTGGAAGTGAAAACGTTTAAACATTTTTAAAGTGCACAATAGTGTAAATTAACCTGGAAACTGGTGGAAAAATAGCCGAAACAATAAAAATGCCAGTAAATTTACATCTAAAAATTAATCAATTGAGCATATCGGAGCTCAAAGAGGAGTTGGAACAGCGAAATCTGGCCACGCAAGGTACAAAGGCAATACTGATTGCACGCTTGCTTGACGCGATCGAGTCGGAAGGCGGGAATCTGTACTCGGTGAGCTCTCAGATGCAGAAAAAGGTGAAGCCGAAACACCAAAACCAAAGGAACGAGAAAATGTGCTGATGCAAATGTTGATGCTGATGCAGCAAGAGCAGCGACAACAGTCATCCAGTTTAACTGCGAAGCTAAATGAACAATCAGCGCAGCTAAATGAACAGACATCCAGTTTAGCTGTGAAGCTAAATGAACAATCAGTGAAGCTAGACCAACAAGCATTCAAAATCAAGGCAGACGTCACACAGAAGCAGGAAAAATGGTCAATCGAAATAAAAGCGGAGCTCAGTAGTCGCAACAGCCAAATTAAACGCGTTGAGGAAAGGTATACCAGGTCGTGGAGAGAATCAACCTTGAGATCAGCCAGGTCGAGGAGAGAATCAACCATGAGATGGAAAAAGTGAAAAAGGACTTGGAAGCAGCGAAGGCAGTAGTAACCACCTCACAAGCCCCACTTATAACCGCAGCGCAAAGCTCATCTAGAAATGTGCAAGCACCAATATTCGACGGGCAAACGGTCTGGACTATTTACAAAACCCAGTTTGAAGCAGCCGCTCGCATAAATCACTGGAATGAGCAGGAACGAGCAACTGCATTTATTCTTGCTCTAAGAGGCCCAGCTGCCGAGCTGTTGCAGACGATCTCCGTTGAATTGCACTCAAATGCGAATGCTATAATGAATGCGCTCGACATGCGTTATGGAAACGATCATCTAAAGCAGATTTATCAGTCACAGCTACGGCATCGGGTGCAGAAGTCTGGTGAAACCCTACAGCAGCTAGCTAAAGACATTAAGCGACTAGCACTTTTGACTTACCCAGCCTACGACCCAGAACATCGAGATGATGCAGCGAACGAAGCATTCATCAGCGCACTAAAGGACCCGAAATCGCAACAAGCCGTACGTTTAGCTCAAAAGCAAACGGTTAAGGACGCATTGGCTTACAGTCTGAACTTTGAGGCAGCGAAAAATGTGACTCATACCACTGCCCGGGCTCGTGAGGTAGTGACAGACGAGTGCAGGTGTGAGCGCGTGGAAATTGAGCGAGACCCGCATGTAAATGGTGCGCCTAGATGCTGGAATTGCGGAGAGAAGGGGCACCTGCAAAGAGACTGCAAGAACGAAGAAAACCGAGCTATTGTCCCGGGTGTGCAGCTAGGAGGAGATCCAGACCGAGTCAGGAGCCCAGAATGGAAGCCCTTCAAACAGAGGGGTCGGGAAACATGTAAGAGCCAACTTCGTGGGGCAGAGGTTGGCTAGGAGGATCGACAACCCCAGCACCCCCATCACTGTGTCAAGACTACATCGTGGCCTTATGCCTTCCTGGTCAAGTTGACGGAGAACACTGCACCATAAAAATCGACACTGGTGCAACCCGATCGATTATCCGACCAGACCTAGTTAGACAGCAGCAACTTCCCAAGGGCAGCATTTTCTCACTACGGACAGCTACGGGAGAAACTGCACCTGTCCATGGAGAGGTCAACCACCAGATACAGTTGGGAGACGTTGTGTTCCGACATAATTTTCTGGTCGCGAACATTATGGATGACTGCATTCTCGGAATGGATTTTCTGCGACCACATGGAATCACGTTGGATTTGGGCAAACGTGTATTGAAATGGCAGAATGTCGAAGTACTGATAGAGGATTCCAGCGTCCAAATTCCCAAGATGAATGTAGTGGTATGTACTGACACTGATGTACCGAATTCTTCCGAAAGCATTGTATGGGCCAAGCTTGATGGTGATTCTGGAGACCACCGATCTTATCTGATAGAGCCAACGAAGACATCCGCATTGCGCAGTTTGATTGTAGGACGATGCCTTGTAAGATCTTCAAGGAACGGATATGTGCTGGTGAGAGTCCTTAACACCGCAGACTCAACCACGAGCATCAAAGCGGCAGAAGTCATCGGCAGCTGCCAGCCTATTTCCACCATCACCTCTTTGGAAGCTACTCACGACCATCATTGGAAAAGGAGACAAGATACAGACAAAGCCCGGGAATCCAAGTCTGCAATATTGAAGCAGGTCAAATTGCCAGTGCAGCTATTCAAACAAGCCTCTGATCTGGTCACCAAGTACAATGACATCTTCTCAACAAGCCCGGATGACCAAGGCCGAACGAGTTTGGTAACTCACGTCATAGATACACAGGGAGCCAAGCCGATTCAACAAGCACCGAGACGTCTCCCTATAGCCAAACAAGGAGAAGTGAGTGCGCTGATCTTGGACATGGAAAAACAAGGCGTTATCGAACCTTCTGTCAGTCCATGGGCCGCGCCAGTAGTTCTAGTAAAGAAAAAGGATGGTAGCACTCGTTTTTGTGTCGACTATAGGCAGCTTAACGACGTCACTAAGAAAGATAGTTACCCGCTCCCACGCATCGATGACATCATGGACACTTTAGCCGACGCAAAATGGTTTTCTACACTCGATCTCAAGAGTGGCTACTGGCAGGTAGAAATTGACAAGAAGGACCGAGAGAAGACCACATTTTTAGTAGGGAGCGGATTGTGGCGATTTGTGGTGATGCCGTTTGGGATTTGCAATGCTCCAGCCACTTTCGAACGCTTGATGGAATACGTCCTACGTGGTCTAACCTGGAAAGCCTGCTTGGTGTACCTAGATGACATCATCGTCATCGGGAGAACGTTCGAAGAGCGTGTGCGGAACTTAGAAGAGATTTTCTCCCGATTCCGACTGGCAAATTTGAAACTTAGTCCCGACAAGTGTACCCTTTTCGCAGCTGAAGTAAAATACCTGGGACACGTCGTATAAGCAGAAGGGGTCACAACAGACCCTGAGAAAATTGGAGCCGTGAAAAACTGGCCAACACCAAACAACAAGCGCCAACTACGAAGTTTTCTGGGTCTGGCAACCTACTATCGAAGATTCGTCAAAAACTTTGCCAAAATAGCTAAGTGTCTCCATCAGCTAACCGAGAAAAATCGTCCGTATGTCTGGAATGAACAATGCCAGACAACCTTCGAGACCCTGAAAGAAAAGTTGTGTGAATCACCCGTGCTGGCGTATCTGAAACCCGGAACAATGGTTGTAGTTGACACCGATGCAAGCAATGGCGGTATTGGAGCTGTACTCTCCCAGCAGATCAAAGGCGAAGAAAGAGTTCTCTCTTATTACAGTCGAGTTCTCTCAAAAAGTGAGAGGAACTACTGCGTGACCAGGAAGGAGCTATTGGCTATAATAGAGGCCACCAAGTAGTTTCACAAGTACCTATATGGTCAGAAATTTGTTCTTCAAACGGACCATGCATCGCTGAGATGGCTACTTAACTTCAAAAACCCCGAGGGACAAGTTGCGAGATGGATCGAAAGATTGCAGTCATACGACTACGAAATTGTTCATCGAAAGGGCGGAGTTCATGGAAATGCTGACGCCCTATCTCGTCGCCCATGTCCAGCTAACTGCAAGCATTGCCGACGGATTGAAGAAAAGGACACCGCCCGTTGATTTGCAATTGATAACGGCCGAATCCGATGAAGGTTGGTCATCGGAGGAGATTCGAAATGCCCAGTTAGCCGATGAAGACATCGGACCATTGCTCGTATGGAAGGAGACGACTGGGCGACCTGAGTGGAAGGACGTTTCAACGCATGGCGCAACCCTGAAAAGCTATTGGGCACAATGGAACTCCCTTCAGGTGGAGGGTGGCGTACTCAAGCGGTATGGGAAACGGCGGATGGCAGCTCCTATAGGATGCAAACTATACTACCCAAAAGCCGAATCCACGATGTGGTTAAGGAAATGCATGAAGGATCCTCGGGAGGCCATCTTGGTGTTAGCAAGACCTTAGCGAAATTGCGGGAAAGGTTCTACTGGCTCCACGCTCGAGAAGACGTAGAGGACTGGTGTCGCACATGCACAATTTGCGCTTCCGTCAAAGGCCCAAAGCGACGACTGAGAGGAAAAATGCAAACCTATAACGTGGGGGTACCATTTGAAAGGATTGCTGTTGACATCGCAGGACCCTTTCCTGAATCTGAATGGGGAAATTGATACACGCTGGTTGTAGCCGATTATTTCAGCAAATGGCCCGAGGTCTGCCCCATTCCCAACCAGGAAGCAACTACTGTAGCCGAACAGCTGGTGTTAAATTGGGTCAGAACGTACGGCGTACCTTGCGAACTACATTCGGATCAAGGCCGAAACTTTGAGTCACTAGTTTTTGGCGAAATGTGCGAGCTGCTCGAAATACGGAAAACGAGGACAACACCGCTGCATCCCCAATCCGATGGAATGGTCGAACGTTTCAACGGCATGCTCAATAAACACCTGGCCAAAATGGTTGACGAGAACCAAAGGGCCTGGGACCGACATATTCCACTATTTTTGATGGCGTACAGAGCTGCCGAACATGCATCGATGGGCCAAGCCCCAGCCAAAGTCATTTTTGGAAAAACTATTCGTCTGCCAGCTGATATAAAGTTCCGGCCACCCCCTGAGAAAGCCCAAACGATCTCGGAGTACGCAAGTGAGCTAAGACAACGGTTGAACCAGATACATCGGACAGTGCGAAAACACCACGAATCGGGTACTGACCGCATGAAGACCAGGTATGATCTAAAGGCAAATTCTACTGGCTTCCAGCAAGATGACTTAGTCGTAATAGTGAAGTGATTTAGAAGACAATTTGTAATGTGACGCCTACGCCCGGGAATCGAAGTGATTCCGATCCCGAACCCTAGTAACCGGCCAGATATGTATGTCTTCGAAGTGCAAGCGGACTTCATCCTTCGTGCGGATATCATTGCGCAGAAAATATTTTTTTTCAAATATTTATATCTGTGGATATAAATATTTGAAAAATAGTATTAATTAAAAACCGATACATTTCGAAGCATATCTATCTGGCAATGCCTCCCACAGTTGCCATCAAAACGTCGAATAGACAGAAACGTGCAAACTGGTCAAATAGTGTCGTCGGCGTAGAGTACATCATCCGATCCGGAGGAAAAATGTCGCGGATACGGTTAGCTTAAGAAAGTGAGAGCGAATATTTATATCAAACCGTTCAACACCCAATAAAATATTGCAAGCCGATTGAACTGCGCGCATGCTACCTTTTCGGACGAATGAACTTCGATCGAATGCGGACGTAAAATGTTTAAATCATTACAAATGGCACCCAACGTGGGGCCTAAAACATCCTAAGGGGGAAAGAAATTCGCGTCTTCTGACGAGTTGGTCCTTTACGGAGGATGTAAGGTACTTTGGTACTCGAGTCCCACCATCAGGAGCAGTGGAGTTGTGTGATACACTCTAGCAGTCGCTTCACGTGAGTTGTAGCTTCCGCTCTCCTTTGTTTGATTTTGTTTTCGCGACAGAATCCTTTCGATGTGTTGTCCCAGGCTAACCCCTGTAAGGACCTTCTATTTTCTTGATGGAACTGCCAGCCTGATGGGTTTACCTATCTGCATGGACTCTCAAGAAAATAGAAGGCTACCTTGCCTTTATGTCGCGGAAGGATTCTACTTATTTCGTATGCGTGATAGACAGTGGTATCGGTTCAACGTTCGGTGGCGTATGCTAGAACTGCGGAGCCCGGAATGCTTCCACGCGTCGGGAATTTTGACCGCGTACAAAACCGTTACGGTAGCTCTACCACTTGTCTCGTCGAGTCACTTAACGTAGTTTAGAGACGGTTTTGTAATGTATGTGGGTTTAGGGGATAAAGTTTGTAAATCGACCGAAAGCACCCTTTCTTCGGCAGATTACCACGCACTCTCATTTCCCTTTGAAGAAGTCGACTGCTGAAAAGGAAAGTGACTGTCAAATATTTTTTTTTTCCCATTAGTAATAGCTCGCCACTATCGGCCACTAATTTAGTTTATGTTTTCGTCATGGAAGCGCTTACCGGCTATTGCGGCAGCTGAAATCGCTAGAGGACCCAATCGTGGTTCTGGAACCGCACGAAAAGCTCCAACTTCTGCGAGATCAACTGCGGGAGAAGATTGAAGAAAGTAGACGGATGGGGGAGGAGCGGTACAACTTGCGATCCCATCCCTCTGGCTTTAAGGCAGATGACGAAATATATCGTCGAAACTTCCGGCAGAGCGATGCCACCCGACATTACAATGCCAAACTAGACAAGAAATTCGTGAAGTGTCGAGTCCTACAAGTAATAAGCCCCACACGATACCTCATCGCGGACATGGCTGGTAAAACCCTGGGAATTTACCATGCAAAAGACCTTCGACGATGAAGTGCAACTATTTCACGTGAAAGAAAAAAAACCATGGCTCACCTAAATCTCTGCCTGGACGAAGACCTCCGAGTAACACCTGACTCCCTCCTGTATAGCCACTATCGAGTCTTCACGGAAATGGTTGTAGCCTATTCCTCGAAATCGACCTTCGACCCGCCACGGCCCTAACCAAGATCTTTTACATAGGACTCGGGATCGGATTTACTTCGATTTTGGGGGGGGGGGAATGTGTAATGTGACGCCTACGCCCGGGAATCGAAGTGATTCCGATCCCGAACCCTGGTAACCGGCCAGATATGTATGTCTTCGAAGTGCAAGCGGACTTCATCCTTCGTGCGGATATCATTGCGCAGAAAATATTTTTTTTCAAATATTTATATCTGTGGATATAAATATTTGAAAAATAATATTAATTAAACACCGATACATTTCGAAGCATATCTATCTGGCAATGCCTCCCACAGTTGCCATCAAAACGTCGAATAGACAGAAACGTGCAAACTGGTCGAATAGTGTCGTCGGCGTAGAGTACATCATCCGATCCGGAGGAAAAATGTCGCGGATACGGTTAGCTTAAGAAAGTGAGAGCGAATATTTATATCAAACCGTTCAACACCCAATGGGCTTTTTCAGACGCAGCGTTAAAAGTGAGCGTTAAACAGCTTATATGAGCAAGAAGAGTGAGAGGGATTGAGGGGACCTGATGGTAAAAACAAGCCAACATTTTTTAGGGTGAACGAGCGTAGCGCACATACACAAACGCATTTTGTTGATCATTTGGTGGGGGAAATTTTATACAAACGCCTGTAATCATTCCGAATTGAACATTCGGTGAAGAAGGTAGTCGTCATGAAACGATTGCCTTTCTTTAAATTGCATGCAAAAATGGATGCGTGGACGCGAGAAGCTACGCGTTATTTAATAAATTTATAAAAAAGAGGCCATGTTTAATTTCAGGAAACAACACGACGAATATCGCGATTTCTATAAAGTTAAATTGCCTATTGTAAATCCTTAGAAAATTAACAGTACGCATAATCTTCATAGAATCACATTACAATAAGCAAGTTTACAACACATCAAGAAAAATATGCGACTAAAAAATATATTCATGTTTGGAATATACATATTTTTCAGAAAGCGGGAAAATACGGAGAATTCAAATAAATCCAATAGAAGTTTGAATCGACAAACTTTAACAATCATAAAATACATTTTTCATTCCAGTTTTTATTACCTCGTGCACAATTCAAGGCTAAAACATAAATTCTCAATTGCTTATCTCTCTGTCTTCGCTCTCATATTGTCCGCACGATGTTTAACGATCAAATGACCCTTTTGAAACATACACTCGCAAGACGTGTATCGTATACAAAAATAGGTTGGCTGAACTATGCAACGTGTAAACATAAGGTGTAATGTGACGCCTACGCCCGGGAATCGAAGTGATTCCGATCCCGAACCCTTGCACTCGGCCAGATGGGTATGATCTCGAAATGCAAGCGGACTTCATCTTTCGTGCGGATATCTTGCGCAGAAGATATTTTTTTTTTCTCCAAATATTTAGATCTGTGGATTTAAATATTTGAAACAGAATATTGAACAAAACCCCGACGCATTTCTAGACATATCCATTTGGGATTGCCTCTCCACCGTGGCCATCGAAAAACTATGCCACTGGCAACAAATGGAGATGCACATTGCCGCCATGTGGCGTTCCATTCCACACACATCTGTTTTGTCGGAGGAGAAAACCGGTGGAATTTGACAGCCACATGGCTAAGTGTGTCGGTAAATTCTTTTGCTAGCTACGGGAGGTGTGTCCATACTTTTAAGGTACGTAAGTGGCTCATTAAAAGATTTTCGCAAATATTAACTAATGCTCGTAGTAAACTAAAGTCGTCCTCCCATTCTAGTGACATATATAAAGCGCATTCAGCGTCAACACGGAGATACGCGCGCAATTAAACAATAAAGTTAGAACTCGCAAGTTTGGAATTCCATTTTCACCGTACCTTGCGGGCACTCCCAGTTGTTTGCGGCCTTTACGATTTTCTTTGGCGCTGTGGCTTGCAAAGTAGGCGAATTCGTTTTGCTCAATCTTCCGAACTGGACTCCAAGAACGAGCCGCGTCGCCCAGCGCTTGCAGTCAACGATCAGCGCAACAAGAGAAATTCCAGCAGCAGCAGCGAGACAACACGCGAGATGCGTACAATTGACAAAGAGTTTGCAGTCGGACGAATGCCGTGACTACTGTTTGGAGGTAAGCAAGTAAGTTTGACGGTGAAGGATCGGCAGTGCCCACGTCATTAATTTAACGGAATAAGTGCCAGAGCAAGATATGATTTGCATACCATCTCGCCATTAATTTCTTGCAACGTATTAAATCTAGCTTTGGAAGCTGTTTCCAAAAGTTAGAGTAGATGATAGCTGTTCCAAGAGATGGAACATCACAAATCGCGTGTGGTGGGTACAAGTAATCACCGTCATTTGCGTAGTTTCGAATAATATCTTAATATGAATTGGCGTGAATTCAACACAGTTCATGATGTTGCTTGATAGATACACGGTATTTTGTTTTCCTCATGTGAGCCAAAGATTTATCTGTACGAGTGAACATATAAAACTGGATATAAAAATTAAACAGATAACACCAGTATGTTGACGTAGCTTCATTATAAATATGACCTACTAACCCTATAATAATTGCCGTCTGAAACGTTTTTGTATTTTCTTTCATCAGAAGTTTACTTCTCGTTAATACACAAAAAATGAAATGTTCAATAATCTAACAATCTACATAATATCAGTCAATTTTCGATTTTCAACTGTTACCCAGTAAGTAACATATGGACTCAAATTTAAAGGATACAATTATGTATATTGTAATATTTAAAGTATAAATATTAACGTGGAGGCATCAAAATATTGAATAAATTTAATGCTGTATTTTTCTGCTGCATATAACATCCATCGATCCACACCTTATTCATTATAATGTAGCATTTGCAAATGGATTGATAAATATATACACGCGATTAGATATTAAAGTAAATTAGATAATGAAATTGTATTTTAGGGTCAATGGACGGAGTGAGATATTTAAGAGATAATTGAACTAGTATGAAATTGTATGAGTGCGTAATATGTTTATATGTTTTATGTTTTTGAACGTCTACATTTTGATTTTTTTTGTTATTCGTGTGATTGGAGAAAATTTCAAAGATAAGCATAAATTAAAGGTCAAATGTTCTAACTTTCAAACTTTTAGTTTTGGTGTCTAGTTAATTGCATCTTACATAAATTGTCATTTCTATATTTATGGCCAATATAACGATTCGAAAATCAAACATAATAGAAACTGAAATTTAACTTCATATAAACTTAAAACATTTCCCCGTTTCGTAAAACGATTTCAACATTTATTGCATTTGAACTGCTTTGTACATTCGCCTGAATAACTCAAATGAATGATACTGTTTAGTGATTGGTAAAAGATAATGAGAGTTAATTAATACATTCAAATTTTCACCTGAAATATTTTCTTCATCTTATGGTCCAGTACATTCTAAAAATGCCAAATTCACAGTTTTCATGTTTATACAGTTTTTATGTTGGCGGTCTTTATTTGATATAATAAAACCAAAAGCAAATTTTATTTCGAAATCCACATGATAATTTTTATTAAAATTTTTGACGTTTCGGTATGTACCTTTAGACAACTGAAGGCCGCAACCCTCAAGAAAAATCATTGTATTGATTCCAAGTTTGAATTTGCTATCGTTTTATTTATATGTACATAGTTTGCTAAATGTACCAGGCTGTAGTGTTCTTAAATCCAAAGAGAATGTTAGTATATTGGACATGAAAAAAAAAGGATTTCTGTTAACTAATGTATGGCATAAATATTCCAAATGCACTGTAAAATTAAATAAAATACCTTGGGTCAGAAGAGCAAAATCAATATGATTCGACGATACTCTCGTTTCCATTGAGGTATATTAGAAATTGTTTGGAATCATCAATATCGTTTCTCTTTAATTTGTCTTCAGTCAAATTACGGCTTGAAGGTAGAGGTTTTATAACATAGCTATTGTGCTTCTGTTAATCGAAATCTAATTGCTAAATGGAGAATAAGGTTTCAAGGATATCGTCAGATTTAATACTGAATGAGTGAAAATCATACTTGGTCCAGACGTGAGAAAGGATCTAAGAGCATTTTGCTCTATGTGAATGTGACAAAGCAATTCTTTTTCCACTTTGCCAAAAAAAAAACTAAAAGTGTAGTACATACTTCGAATTGATATCAATGTACATGAATATATTTTTTTCCCTGGTTTAAGATTCCTATAAATTAAATTTTAATTATCTTATTGCTATATATATATTTTAAATTCATCGTATGAAAGTAGTATTATTCTCGAAATGTGTTCTCCACAGTAATATTGAACTGCATTGTCGGTTATGCTTATCTTATTTGACTTGTGGCACTCTTATAAAATTGAATATTGTATTTGAGCGTGAATTCACGCACAACAACACTCGTTGCTTCCGTTAATTTCGTCTAAATTTATGAATATTTTTGTAATGAACGAATAGAGAGAAATAATTTTTCTTATTGTGATTGTAACAATTCTAGTGTTAACTGCGATAGACTCGTATTATCTACAATAAGTCTAATTGTAACATATGAATATTAAACATGATTTATTAAGGAAGCCATAAGCCTTTCCGTTCCGCATGCTCTTTCTTTTGCAGCGGAAGTGATGACCGAGGGTAAGTATGTCTTGAAGGGGGTTAGGTTTTAATAATCTGCGGATGATTGATTTCTAATCGGTTACGGTCCGCGGTACCCTTGTTTGCGCTCGTTTTTTTTTTCTTAGAGTAGGTTATTTTGGACTTGAGGTAGTTTAGCTTATTTTCTGGTACCGCGTCGGTGATTCGGTAACGCGCCTATGGGGATTTTGTAGTGTTTTGATTTGAGATCTGTGGAGAGATCACATCCAGAACTAACGTAACGTAGGTTTCCCGTTCTGGATGAGTAGTTATTGACGCGTTTGGAAATCGGGCATGTGGACCGGTGGCTGAGTTACGTAAATCGGACTTAGTCTGCTCGCGTAAGACTCGCGACCGAAACTCCTCTCCGAACTAGCTAGCCTACAAGCAGCCACCACGGAGTAGACTAAGTGTGACCGGACTTGTTGACTTGAAGGGTACAGTCCGTTGTCATTTCCAAGACTGCACGTCTCGAACCGATGAGAGGTCGGTTCTGATTGCGAACGAACGAGACGAAGTAGGAAACCGTTACAAAGGGCGTAAGCGCGAAACCTGTTTGGATATAGGTTTTTACCATTTTCGTGTGAAAGAGCCCAATAAAATATTGCAAGCCGATTGAACTGCGCGCATGCTACCTTTTCGGACGAATGAACTTCGATCGAATGCGGATGTGAATTGTATTTCGACAGAAAGTGCGCCATCAACAAACCACATGAGGCATTTTAGTTCCAGTGTCATCTTTTTGCTTTATATCCGTGTTCTAAGTGGCTGTTCGTTGCCACCGTCCATTGGTAGTAAAGACAGAGACGGCATTGACACGGAAGAAGTGCAAAAGTTCCGGTCCTGTTGCAAGACATATTCTGGATATAGTGAGTGTGTTACATATAATTGGCGAAGGCATGGTAGAGCTTCGTTGCTAGGTACAATGACATCAGAATTGATGCAGCTATTTTGTATCGACTGATGAAATTACTCGTAGGTTGAAGCAATGGTTTCTCAACTTTTTACTGCTGGACCAATCGGGCTGAAATTTTTGTTCCGGAGGAATTTGTGATTACAAAACCCCTTGGATACAGCACAACCAAACGACGGAACGGTTTTTAGCGATGTTGATGAAAATACAACGACACAAAAAGCTGTATGGATGCCATGTTACCAATAGACGACTGTGAAGCTTCAAACAATGGAACTCCTTTCGCATCTGCTATGAGTGTAGCTGAATCGACACCAAGGGAAAATTGAATGACCAGTGTCGCCTCAACGTTGAGTGGTGTTAGAAGAGCAAGTGAGTTTGTCTTGGGCAGATAGTTTAAATCAATTTAACTGACACAAGAAAAAAAAGAAACTTTTAGAAAATCCGCTGAATTCCATTAAGCGATTCCAATTGGACGGTTGAAATAGACTTCAAGCTTATTATTTGATAATTGGCCATTAATCTTCTTCCAGTACTAAGAAGATATAAGATATAAATAGAATGTACTTAATTACTCATTTAAAATTGGGTGGATAATTATCGTCAGGAGAATGTACTTTTTACTGGTATTTTCGATGAGATACGGATACGCTTTTAAGTCGAAATCTGTATCGGTGGAAGCGGTAAGCTCGATCGCATACGGTAAAAATATCATAAACTTAAAACTGTCTCCATTAAATTTGCGCTTCAGTTCGTCGGTACACTAATGACGTAAATTTCAATGCCACCCAAATTGTCCATATCTGTCTCGTTCTTCACAACCCAAATTCTAAACTGCAATTCGCAGAAAGACTGCCAGCCCATTGGAAATTTTATCAGTTTGCTGTAACTTTATTTTATTAGCATGCACATAGAGAAGTTTACGTTATTTGTTCTTTCCAATGTTAATTCCGTCTGCGGGGCCTTACATAGAATGTTTTAGTTAATTTTTCTTGTATATAAAAGTGAGGTTTGATTTTGATTCATTTTAATTAAACTGATAATTGAGAATCGCTGTCATAGGGGAGATGAACGCAAAAGTAAAGATCTGAATGGATTAACAAAAAAAAATTGAATTTTCGTGAAGCTGTTATGGTGTATCCGGTTACTAGTATGGAAGACTTTTACATTCTACCTGCGCATTTTTCACGCCTTTGAAGTTGTCAAACCATTAGGCAGGGTAGAAATAGTTCCGTCTCCGTATGTCACTGAGAGCACCCGTATAGCTATTGTATCGCCCACTTTCGAGCATCAAGTTGAAGATTCTTTTGAATTTGTCAGACGCTATGAACGTACTTGTATGGAGAATCAGGAAAATACATTTTTAATGATGATTTTCTTGTATGGATTGGAATCATTAACCAAGGAAACCGCAAACGATAAGATTCATCGTGAAAACGTTCGTCAAGGACGGGATAAGTCTAAGACCCTTCGAGAAACCCAAAAAGGTAACACAAAAAGTTGTGGATCAATGTGAAAATATGTAGTTTTCCCCCAATTTTTACTGACAAACTTAGAAAGTTTATCACAAATTTTCTATTTTTCTGAGATTCATATAGCAAGCAATAGAAAAAACGTGTAAGGACTATTTTTTTCTTAAATTTGTCATCATTCCATCACTTTTCGAGCGGCATTTAGATGACCATTAACCAAGCAAATAACCAAATTATACAAGGTATTCTAACGTGTATTTCAAATGTGCAGTTACTATTCCACGGTTTAATAATATTACTCTAAAAAAAAAAAAGGGTTCGAAAATGGGGACATATCTATGTAAATAATGTTTATATAAAAAAAAACTCAACAAAATCACAAATTTATTAGTAAATGGTATTCTAGCTAAACATAGTGGCCAAAGTATGAGTCATTAGTAGAAAATATTCAATTAGTTCGGTATAAATATTCCAAGTTGAATTTCATGATAGTTCTAAAAGAATTTGCATCTTTTATTTATTATTGAATCAATTAGCAAATATAGGTAATATTTTAAAAAAGATCAAACTTATACAATGTCAAGAAAATTTAATTGTTAAAAACTATAAAAAAATGTTACATTGTAAAGGCAATTAATGAATTTGAACCAAAGATATTTTCTTGATTACACTGCCACGTTATCAACTAATAGCAAAGGAAATAACAAGGTTGCATTATTTAAATGAAATCTGCAAAAATGAGGTTTGAATGTCAGAAATTATAACTAGAAAAACGACGTATTTACAAACTAAGCTAAATAATTGTAATCGAAAGCCTAATTTTAGTCAATTAAAATATTGAAAGTTAAAATATCGAAATCGACAAAGCATATTTAAGTGAAAGTAGAACGGCAAGCCGAGTAAGGATAGGGATACTACAATGATTAATAGCTTTCATAGTACAGTAATTTAAACATAACATTTTTTGTAGTAAATATTTTTTGAATTTGATTTGGAACGATAGCAGATAGAGTTCGCCTTCGCTGTTTTTATATTAATGAAATCATGAATTGCTAGCTAATTAACGACTTTCCTTTCCAGTGGTTCTTCTTTTTCAGCGGGAAAGGAAGTGCAGGGTAGGTATGCCGCCGCGAGGGTAGGGTTTAGAAAAATCCGCTGAGGTCGGTTTCGCGTCGTGCGCGGTACGCGGTACCTTAGTTGACTTTGAGTTTTCTTTAACGTAGTTTTCGTCGGGTTGAGTTAGCGTAGCATACTTTTCGGTACCGCGTCGGGAATTCGGGAACGCGAAATAAAAATTAGCTTTTGTACTTTTGACTGGATAATGAAGAAATACGGAGTAACGTAGAATAGGTTTCCTCTCCGTATGGTTTTGTTTTTTTGTAACGCGTTTTGAAAACGGGCGTGTACAGGTGGCTGAATATTGTAATTGAGCGTAACCCATTCGGAGACCCGCGACCGAAATCCTCTCCGAACTAGCTGGCCGACAAGCAGCCGCCGCGTGAATGGGTTACGGTGCACGGATTGGTTGACCGGTTGGTACCATCCGTTGGCACTACTCAGACTTAACGTCTAGAACCGATGGGAGGTCGGTTCCGCGTTCGGATCTAAAATATCTAAATCATTACAAATTGCGATAGAAATTTATGGACAGGTGGAAGGTAGAATCTTAATAGTGAAAATTAAAGTTGTGAAATTCATAGTAAAGTGATTGTGCATTTTTAACGAATTAAATAAACTCTTTTAATTTAATTTAAAAGACATTGCGTTTTCACTTTCCCGGAACATTAAATTATTGGCCGCGAACAATAACACGCGACAATATAATTAGTGAAAAGGTAACTTATTTTGGACAAGTTTTTTGATATGTTCACACTTGAGATGCATCTTAAAGATATCAATGAAACATAACATACAATATTTTAGCTCTTTGTTAAAAGATTACTTAATTTAGGCTACTTATTTGACATTATTTCATTTTATGTGCTGTCTAGGCTTCAAAAAACGGTAACTTTATCCCGTTTCATTATTTACTCAGAGTACCTCAATCTGATACAAGTTGTTGCAGGAAAAATCAAAATACAGAAAAATATCTTTTGACGGTAAATACAGCTCACAGAATAGACGACAGGAAAGCTTCAACATATTTGCTCAACAAGACCAGCGACCTTGAAATCTTCGAGACTGGGTGGTTCCATACAAAAAATTATTTTAAACTAAAACTAAGGGAACAAAGTAAGTAAATTTATAATGCCGGAGTTACCTTATGGGTGTATGTGTTCTTGAAGCAGCTTGGGCCAGTATCGAGGATGAGAGCGCCGTAAAATTTTCTTGCTATTCATCATTGATGAGATTGAGAGTTAAGAGTGTTTTATTACTCTTTCAAATAGGTTATGCGTAATTTATAAACAAAATTCACATTGAAGATATATGCTTCAAACCCAACACAATCTTTTTACCGTTCAGAAAAAAACTGTTTTTAAGGAAAGTAGCATTAATAAACCAGTTAGAAACTGTAAAAACCACATAGCCAAGGTGAAACGGAACTCAACAAAGCTTACGGCTATAATTTTTTTCACTGTCTTACATCTTTAACAAACAAATGAAACAAAAAATGAAACTTGCAAATTAATTAACAGAAAGATTTATTCAGTCAATTTATGTATATATAGTTAGTATTCCTTGAACGGAAGCATCTCGGAAATAAATTCATTGCTACATTTAAGCTGCGAATTAAATTTCCAAATTTCGTTCCCCAAAAATGCACTTTTCCCATAAATATTCTAAAATCTAAGTGAAAATATTGAATATATGCTAAATTACAATCGATAACTAGATTATACTTACAAATATTAGCTAAAATATTTCTAAATAGAATTAAGACTGCTTATAAAAAAGCCTTTCAAATAATTCTGAATTGATAAGGTTCTAGAAGGAAAATAAAATAATATATAAATAATAATCAAAATATTATATAAATAATAAATAAATAAATACTAGAAAATACTCCGGCATCTTATACTAATAGCACTTAGAGTTGAACAGGTATTTGTAATTAATGAACAATAGTTCGGCCAGAATATCCTTTGCACGCAGAAACGAAATTTTCCATATTTGATTTGTGCTGCGTATGGAGCTTGAAGACGAGCGTGCATGTCTGAAATGAAGCAAACAATACAGAATGAGCTGAGGATTTGGTTCAAATTGATTGCATAACTTAAATGATGATTTAACATTCTGTGTCAATTCAAAACTACAGTGCACGAAAGTATTTTTTTAGAGTATCATAGTCCATTCGATTTCAGAGCATCAAATAATATACGTGAACCATTATGGTTTTTAAAGTGGTGATATGAATCAAAATTAAGTGCATATTTGAAAAACTTACGAAAGCAATCGATATTGCCAGAAGAACTCCCAACAACGCTGCCATTACCAGTAAATTTCTGCAGTCGCTATCGGCAGGATGATCATCATACTCTCCTGGCATTATCACCGTGTATTCAATGTTCTCCTTAAATCTGGTATATTCTTTGGTTGTATTTCTACCATCTTCTATGCTCCTCCTTTTCCTTCCTAACCCAGTCTTTTGGAATGGATCTGTACAGTATTCTGGTTGACAGTCTTTCAGATCCATACATGCTTTAATCTGAGTATGAATCCATAGAGTGGCACGTTCACGCATCGAACTCAACAAGAAAGCTTCAAAGCTGAGGAATACTTCATAAGGACGATCCATAAATCGGGCTGGCTGATGCGGTATTATTGAGACAAAATCAGGATTTCGACAACCATCTCTGACGAGCCAAACAGCTCCAGGAGCATGAGCTTCATCGGGATCCGATGAAACTGTAACCTCCATCAATTTAACATATTTCCAAGCCGATTCTGTACTAATCCTAGCACGAATTTGAAGTTTCGTTCCAATTGGTACTGCTTGGTCAACTGGCAGCTCGTTATCACTAGTCACTGATGTATCATCATCCCCTAGGGCAGATGTAGTTGGACCACCGATACGTGCAGATGCTAATGATTCCTTGTATAAGGACACTTCATACTCCAGACGTCCCGGAGTTTCTTCCACAATTCCTGAAACACGAGCGCTATTGTGGCTGTAAGGAGAAGTCCTACAATTAGTTATTTTGTGAATTTTCCAAAATTTTTGTGAATTGTGAACTACCTTAAAATATATTCGTGCTTTGAGTGATCAAATAATATTAATGCGGAATGTCATATAAAACAATAATAAAATGATTGCATGAGTGAAACGAACTCATAGTTCTAAAATAATTTAGATTTGCTTTTTCATCAACTTTAATTCGAAGTGATAGTTACAACTCCATCATAAAAACGTGAGAGTAACATGAGCTGCCAGGTTCTTTCTTTTATTTTATTGTAATATCTATGACCCTCTGTTAAGCTTTTAAATGTCTTTTAGATAATGTCTCAAGTTTACGAGAATCAAATGAAAAACATTCAATACATTTTGAGTTTACAAAGCTCAATCCTGTGAAAGTAAAATGGGCTGCAACTTTAAAACTCTTGATCTTTAATTTCGATTTGTCATTTCTCTCTTTCCATATTACTGGCTAAAGTACTATATATATATATATATATATATATATATATATATATATATATATATATATATATATATATATATATATATATATACTCCTCTTAGCTCGATACAATTGACCCAGCGATGCTCCAACTTCTTTAATTTGTCTCAAAAATATACAGCATCCAATGGTTTTTTGGTTTTGCGGCGCGATTTCCCTTCCAAAAACAAGAATCGAGTCACAGACCGATATTGCTCTTTCTCCATTTTTCTAAAATCCACAGACACATCCGCTTCGACACGCGATCAAAACAAAACTACGAGTCCGATGGGGCTGAAATTCTGACAGTAGCGAAGTGGCGCTATCGAGCGGTGAGGCTAAATACTTATCGGACCGCTCTCGTATATATGCGAAAGGTATTTTTTAGAGGTATAGAACTTTGAAATGGAATAAAATACGGATAAATTGTTTTGGTTGTCATGAAATTGGTTTTATTAAAAAGACAACTTTTTGCCATTTTTTTACAATACCGTATTAATATCGGTATCTGCCCGTCCGTCACAGTAAGTTTACTCAAGACCTATAGAAGCTACAGTGATCAAATTTTGTGAATAGCTCAGAAGTTTCTGTTAAATGAAAGTTCCACAGTCAAAACGGAAAAAAATCAATGGATTTTAGGGGGGGTCTCCCCATATAAGGATGTGATGCTCTTTGGTATCAAATGAAAGGTCTTGAAGAGATCTTTTAATATCCGTTATTAAAGTTGTATAATCGTTGATAATTCAACTTTAATAATGTCCCCACCTCGGAATTGGACAGCTGTAGACCGAAAAATTTGAAAAAATCATGGAGGTAGTTTTCTATGAGTACTGTCACACTATACGCAGCATTACTCCGTACCTCTGCAAAAGACCTTTTAAATTCAAACATTCGAATATGGTGTTAAAAAACAGTAACAAAATTTAAATGTATAAAACATATTTGTGATAGAATGGCAAACCAAACTAACCATAAAACGCATGACAGCTGTCACACCATACATAGCATTAAAAAGACTGAAATGGAGGAAAAATCGTGGGAACAACCTCTGCCACAATCAAGAAAGACATACTTTCGCGAAAGACCCAATGTGTGTTTTACCCGCGAAAGTCATTATTTGGACGATATTATTTTTAAATCATACTCGTAGCTTCAAAAAGCTGCATTACGCAAACTTTTTGCGAATAAAATTTGTTTTTGATATCTCGTATAGTTTTTTCCCCACCCTTTTGAAATCTGGGAGCTCCTTAGCTTGTACTTATCATGTCACAAAATAGAAAAACAAAATAGTAGCGAACAATGAATTTGATGTTATAGTTGTTAATAGCTGCAGGCTTATTCGTTCTGCTGTATTTGACAAGATAACCAAGATATTTCTAGATTACAATTTTTACAATACTACTTTTTCATTAAACTGAAGGATGTGTTTGGTAGTAAATTTAGGCAAGAGAACACAATAAACAGATCCTGACAAACGGTCGTAACTATGATACCAAAGATCAAGTGTGGATTAGCAATAAATGTTAGAGTTTTACGGTTTGAAGACAAGGGACTTTGTTTTTTGTGGTTGGGAGGTTAATGCCATTTACGCACTGAGTGTGGGACTCCCATACCCGCGAGCGAGTGGGCTACTCACTAAACACCTTCCCTGCTACCTTGTCTCATTTTGCTACACCGTGAGGTGCGGTCAAGGTGGGGGATCTCTTCTCTTATGGAAGAGAAGGAAGGAAGAGGAATTACCAGACACGCGATCTTCCAGCCCCGACGTTCCCGGCTGCTGTGACTCTCTTTATCTTTTAGAACTGCCCGAGCATAATGTGCCACATGGTTCCATTTATTATCTGATCCAAGCATCACTGTGGCTATACTATTGGGGATGAGCTCTCCCATCTCCCTGTAGAGGTTTCTTCGTAGTCTGCCCCATTTTGGGCAAGGAAAAAATATGTGGCAGGCATCATGTTCCTCTCCTGATCATAACTGACAACCAGGGGATCATGACCTTCCAACCTTGTGCAGATAAGATCGAAAAGACCCATGCCCGCTCAAAAGCTGGGTCAGTAAAAGTGAGTCTCTCCCTGCATTCAATTTAACTATGGTCTCACATCACATCTTTCCCTTCATACGATCCACCCATGACTGTTGCCAATCCTTGAGTGAGCGCTGTTTCTTCTCGTGATAACCGTCTTTCTTCTGTTTTCGTTTCGATGCAGGTGAATAGCGTGTTTGCGGAGAGCTTCCGTTGGCCCGACCAACCCTGGATGAAGTTTGTTCCATCATCAAAGCCCAAAAGAATAATAAAGCGCCGGGCATCGTTGAGATTCCAGTGGAGCTCATCAAATCTGGTGGCAGTAGTGTTCATCAAGCTATTCAAAAAGTCATCCAGTACATTTGGCAACAAGAACATATGCCAAAAGAATGGAGCGAATCAATTACATTCCCTATCCACAAAAAAGGTGACAAGCTACAGTGCAAAAATTATAGAAGTATATCACTATTTTCTAAAATCTTAGAAAATAAAACCGGATCATACGCCAACAGTATTATTGGGGACTATCAAGGTGGTTTTAGGGCAGCTAGATCAACAACATACCAATTGTTCACAAACAATCAGGTACATGAAAAAGTTCAACATAGACGTACACCAAATATTCGATGATTTCAAGCAAGCATACGACAGTGTTGATCGTAACGTACTGTACCAAATAATGCTTGGTTTTGGCATCCCAGCCAAATTAGTCCGTCTTACCAAAATGACAATGACGTCGACAACCTCTCAAGTCCGCATCAATAAGCAACTCACCGATGCCGTTGATACAAATATCGGACTAAAGCAGGGAGATGGACTGGCCTCGTTGCTATTCAATTTGGCTCTGGAGTACGTCATACGGAAGCTACCTGTGGATACGTGAGGTACATTACTATACAATTCGAGCCAAGTAGTAGCCTATGCGGATGACATCAAAATTTTGTCACGGTCATTAACAACTGCCAAAGAACTTTTCCTGAAACTCAACAGCGAAGCAGAACTAGTAGGGCTGCAAATCAATGAAAATAAAACAAAACTCATGACACAGTCGAGGAAAAATATCTCAAATACACAAAATATCACACTTGTCGAATACAGTATCGAGAGTGTTAGCGAATTTGTGTATTTAGGCGCCAAAACAACGAGAACCCGTAATGAAAGACACGAAATACGCCGAAGAATACAGCTCGCAAATAAAATATTTCATTCAGTATTGATGATCTTGAAGACCAGCTGCATACACAGGAAAATAAAGCAACTTATACAAAACTGTGATAAGACCTGTGTTATGCTATGGGTGTGAAACATGGACCCTAACCTAAGCATCCGCAAATATATTGAACGCCTTTGAGCGACGGGGCCTGAGGCGAATAATTGGAGCGCAGCTAGACGAGGACCAACGGCGAATTCAATATAACCATGAGCTGCATGAAATTTTTGACGAACCGGAGGTCTCAACGATTATAAGACTACGGAAACTGCAATGGGCTGGCCACATGAATCGTATGGATGAACAACGGATACCCAAAAAGGTATTCGTTGGGAGAACTGAAGGCCGGAGACCAGTGGAGAAACCGAAAAAACGCTGGTCTGACTCGGTTGACGAAGACAGTTCATCGCTGCTCAGATTTTGAAATTGGAGGACGCGGCCAATGGACCGAGACAGTGGGAGGCGCTATTTGCAGGAAGGAAGGCACGAGAGGGGCTGTAGTGCTAAGAAGAATTTGGCGTAGAAAAAAGTACTCTTCCACCATGACAACGCATCGAGTCACATCTCCACCATCACCATGGCCAAATTGGGCTATGAACTGCTACACTATGCACAGTATTCTCCAAATTTGGCCCCGCGCAACTTCTTCTTGTTTCAAAACTTGAAAAAGTCACTCACCGAGGAGCAATTTGAGTCCAATAAGGTGGTCATTGGCGCCACGGAGACCAACTTTGCACATCTCGAGAAAACGTATTTTTTAAACGAGTTTAAGAATTTGGAGCTACGCTGGGTCAAGTGTATCGAGCTAAGAGGAGATTTTGTTGAGAAAAAAATTTCCACTTTTCCAAAATTTTCGTTTTTCTTTTATAGGTTGAGAAAGTTTAGACTTTGATGCCACGCACAACAACTTGCACAATGCTCAAAATAATAGCAACGAAAAATTTTCTTCACAATCGTTAATAGCTATTCAATTGTGACTCCTTAACCATGCAACAATTTATTTCTTTGCCTTTCTTTCATTCTATTATGGCAACGACTCAAACTGGATCCCCTAGGCCCATTGACAAAAGTGCACAAAACTTTTCCACAACGCGGAACAACTGTCGAAAATGTCCCTAAAACTCCGATTCCGAAAACCAACTGGAAACTCCGCCATAGACGGTCTCAAGTCCATTTTGAGAAGGGAGGGGGGATCTTCGTGACTTACTCAGCCATAAACCTGGTAGCCCAAGCCCTAGACTCTCCCCTAGCCAAAGTGTTATGCGAACCGTGCCGAATGGCTTAGTTTGGTAGCGAGGGGTAGTCCCATAAACGGAACCTCTCTGATATGGAGCTCCACGGAGAATAACTGTGCCTTCCTGCTTTCACACAGGCACAGATCGAGGCAGATCTACAAACCTGAAATTAAACATACCTTATGGGTAAAAAGAATAAAAACAAATGCAAGCGGAATGCAACCGCAACTCAATGTGCCGATAGCGCCTAGACAAACTTCCTCGATGAATATCTGCACCCTCCATTCAGAAGGACAGCTTTCAAATAGAAGAACGCTTCTGCAAAGAGGGCCAAGGCCAGCATTAGCAAGAATACCCCTGCAAAAGTGGTCACGATAGCGAAAGCAAGCATCCCCGGGCCCAGCAAAAAAGAGATACCATCCCCTCCTCCACTATCAAGAAGAGCTCGGGTCAGTAAAGAAACTAGCCTGGGAGGGTCGAAGAATAAGGGGGAAGGACACCCCAATAACAAAGATGAATTAGCAACGAAAGACAAAACATACAAAAACCTACTATATCCATATCCAGGGCAACCGGGAGGAAAGGATCACCCACTCAGGAAAGGACTCAGTGGGACCAAAACAAAGTGGTACCTGAGGTACCTAGCTCAGAGAAATTCACCTGAAGAGGCTGGGAGAATGGCGGCAGAAAGATGCAAGGGCGAGTAGCAAGAAATCCCTATAGCTTCTGTACAACAGGGGAGTATGCGACAATCCCAGCCACACTTGACCGAGCAGAAGAACGGAGCAGGGAAGAAACATCCAACCCGACTGACCAAACGAAAAAACGTGGCAGGGACTCGATTACCCCTCAAGGTCAGCAGAAAAAGCGACCAAGGATGCAGGAAATCATCAAACTTAGTAAAACAATAGGCATGGCTACACCCAACACCAACTTTGCACTTACATTAAAAATGCTAAGCGTGGCAGTGGTCGCGAAAGAACATCCACACCGCACTCATAAAACTGAGCTTCCGTAGGCTTTAAGGTGGGAGACACAATTTAGGGATGATCTCCAGCTCGAAGGCATACTCTTCAAGCCAGGGAAGCTGCTCGCGGATTGTAGAAACGGCAGCTCAGTGACCTGGCTGGAGGAGGATGTGCCAAAATTGAGTAAGTGGGAGAACATATGTCTATGTGTCGAAAAGGGGAAGGATATCCCTAGACAATAGACAATAAACTTATACCTTTCACAAACTGAAGAGTGGTTGCCAGGCATGTTACTCAACTTGCTACAACCACAAACAAAAGCTTCAGCAAGAAGGTCAAAAGTGCATGGTCAGTAGGTACTGGTCAGATCCTATGTGCAGGTATTGATCAAAAGTCAGCAGACTTCATCGTGAGGAGAGACTCAAGCCTGCGTTTCGGGCTTGGCATGGTTCATGGGCGAGCACTGAGAAAAGCAGGAAAATCCTCTGAAGCTCCGATACCAATATAGGAGATAACCACGGGACCCAGCAAAAAGGAACCTTATGGAACTCTGGGTAGGAACAGAAGGCAACTCAGTCCACTTTGACAGAGGAATTGAACTCAGGGAAGGCAAATTAGGCCACTCTGCCTAAGGGGTTAGACCTGAAGAGGCAGATCAGGCCATGCTGCCAGGGGAGCCGAGCCCGGAGAAGGCAAAACAGGTCATAATGCTTGCGGAGCTGGAACAAGAAAAGTAACCCATACAGCCTGAGTTTCTAGACCTTTTTATTATGGAGATTAGCTCTGACAATCAGGTGGTGAACCCGAATGCTCGTACCTCCAATATTGAGCGGGGAAGTTACCCGAATAGCCCAGGTGAATCTTCATCATGCCAGACCCACTTCCTCGGTTGTGGCTAGAACATTCATAAAAGAATAATTAGGGCTAGAACTGATCCACGAACCTTGGACCTACGAGGGCCAAATCTGAGGTTTGAACACTCGGGACTCTACACTGCAAAATATGAGACAGGATCGTCCCAAGGCCGGCATCATGATCAGGAAAAACACAAAATAGATGATTCTTTCAGATTTCATGACGCGAGATTTAGTTCCTATAAGATCGTCTTTTTCGATACAGAACAATACTTATGACGTAGTTATTGCATCAGCATACTTCCCTGGAGACATAAATAAAACTCCTCCAGTGGAGGCACAAAGGCCGGTGGAGCACTGTGAGAGGAGGAATGTACATATTCTAGTTAGATGTGACGCCAATGCACAAAATCAATTGCGGGGTAGCATTGATACCAACAATAGAGGTAGGAATCTGCTTGAATTCATATTGAAATCGAATATGATCATCCTCAATGTAGAGTATACACCCGCTTTCATCACAAGAGCAAGAGGAACTACTGGATATTACTTTTGATAGTATGAGCATTGCTTCCATGGCAAAGGGAGGGTGTTGGCAGAGCCTTCAATATCTTGACCACAGTGCCCTAAGGTATTATGTAGAACGGCTAACAAAGGAAAAATTTCAGTCAAGAGCCCTAGAAGAACCAATTGGGCCTTGTACGAAATCATTTTGGAAAATAACCTACAACACGTTTCAGTGAAGAGAACTCCAAAACATCCTCTGGAACTGGAACTCAATGAGGTAATAATTAATGCCTACAAAGAAAGCTGCCCCATTCACACCATAAAAAAGCGTCGAGAACCCAATTGGATGAACGAAAGGCTACCGCGACTCAGATTGGAGGTAGAGAAACTGCACAATGCAGCTAAATGTAACAACAACTGGAATGCACACCATAGGGCTATAACAAACTATGGCAAAGAAATCCGTACAGCAAAACGCCGCAGCTTTAGTGAGTCACCATAAAGCTCTAGTATAATAGGGAAACAACCTAAACATTGCACTAAGGAAAGCTGACGGCAGCTACATGGAAACCGAATAAGAGACAGTGCTTCTTCTAATGAAGACCCACTTCGCAGGGAGTGAAATTAGAAATGAATGAATTGACGAAATGGAGTCACTTATGAGACCAAATAGCATAACATGGAACGAGGCTATCATCATCTTTACAGAGGAGCGTATAAGATGCGCATTCAACCCTTTCCATCCCTTCAAATCACATTGTGAAGATGGAATATATCCACTCTAGAAAGGGCAGAATCTACTCAAATCCTACTTAATACGAATATACGGAAGTAGTCTGCCTTTGGGAACTATACCAATGCATATACTTCCCAAAGCGGTGGTGAGAGGCAAACGTGATCCTCATTGCAAAGGTGGGTATAGAAGTGATACCACCAACCCAAAGGCATGCAGACCAATCAGCTTAAAATCGTTTATACTCAAAACGATGAAGAAAGTAGTTGACAATTACATAAGGACAATTTACAAATTATTCACTACACCCAATCAACATGTATTCAGGACGGCCAAATCTACGGGGAATGCACTCGATGCACTAACAAGGAAGAGCAAAGAATCCTTGGAACACAAAAAATGCATAGGGTGCATTTCTGCACATTGAAGGAGCTTTCAACAATGCAAGCCATGTAGCGGTGTGGTGAAAACTAGTCAATAGGCGAGTAAATCCTATTCTATCTCACTGGCTGACCCAATACCGACAAGAACTTTTGCATATAGGGCGGGAACTAGAACCATCCGACACGGGTTTGTCAACAGAGAGGGGTCCTGTCATTCTACTATGGACAAAGACTGAAAAGGCTATCTGAAAGTGGCATAAGCGGATGATATCACCGTCTTAGTTCGAGGAAAATATGAAGGAATACTGTTTGACATCATGCAGGGAGCACTTTAATGTCAGTAATTGATGCTAACAAATTAGTTTGAGCCTTAACTCAGCAAAAACCACGCGGATAATATTAACAAAGAAGCGGAAACTGGAACAACTTCACACAATAAGCTTAAATGGAGTGGAGATAGAATTCAAGAAAGAAATTAAGTATCTTGGAATATATTTGGGTAGTAAGTTCACGTTTAAACGACATATTGAAGTGGCGACAACAAAGGCCAAAAGAGCTCTGATGATGTGCAGGAACATGGCAGGCAAATCTTGGGGATGCAGCGCAACCATACTGCGATGGATGTATACTATGATGGTGAGACCAATCAGCACCTACGGGACTATTGTCTCGGTGGGCAAAGTTCAGGAGCGCACAACAAAGCAGGCACTCAATCGTGTTCAACGCCTGGCCTGTGTCTACATCACAGGGGCAATGAGGTCGTGCCCAATGGTGGCACTCGATTAATCCACCTAATAATAGACCGATATCGAGGTTCACAATGATCAGGATATGTTATCACGAAAGGGAGAGTGGCTCTGGTATTAGCATAATGACCAAGTTAAGTTATTTAAGCTGTTGCTATGAAACAGTGCACCGTTTGATGGCATAAAGACTCAGTTCCTCTTTGACAAAAAGTTTTGTACGAAGTTGTGCAACAAGTATACCTCATGGAGCTACATGATATTAAGTGGTATACAGATGGATTAAAGACCTCGGAGATACCAAACATTATGAACCACAGGAAATGATGCCAAGCATATTGCTGGCGAAGGTCTATGCAATTGCAGTAAATGCATAAGGTTGCATGGACAAAATATATAAGAGCAGAACGATAGCCATCTTGTCTGACAGCCAAGCAACTATTAAAGTATTTGAATCATCAACGATAAAATCGAAGAGGGTTCAAGAATATTGTATAAAAATAAATAAACTGCGTGAGAATAGCAAGATTACTCTGTACTGGGTGCCTGGCCACGAAGGGGTTGAAGGTAGCGAAAAAGCAGAACTCTTAGCTAGGAATGGATCATCGACAGTGCTCGTTGGTCCTGAAGGCTTCAGTGTTGCCTAGATGCACTTTATGTGGAGACACCTGAAGGAAGAAGAAACTATAGAATGCAAGAAACACTGGAGTAGTTATCCAGGACTTAAAACTTCGAATGCGTTCCTTAGCACCTACTATGAGAAACGATATAATTCGTGCATCAAATTAAGCAAGAATCAACTAAAAATCCGCACAGGTTTCCTCACGGGGCACTGTAAACCCGGAGAATACCTTAAGAAAATGAGTCTTGGGAAGAATGGTGAGTGCAGATTCTGCAGATTTGCAGATGAAACAGCGGAACAGGAGAGACATTCTGCGAACTTAATGCCTAGCTGTGGAGCAACTTGGACATCTGGCGCCAATGAAGATCATCCACTTTCTGAGAGGTTGGCATCTTCATGGAACTCTAGACACTCCAATCAGAAAGGGGGCACAATAAATCTGTCAAAGGCTGAAACACAGGATACCCATTTCACACAATGTTCAATCTACAACCAACAGGAGCCGATCACCAACTTATCTTGACCCACAGACGCTGTTTCACGAAGTCTATGACTGCTAACTAAATCTTACGTGGTATAAAAGTCATAATATATGCCCAATTACTGCATGCCTTTCAAAACAAGAAAGATAAGCAACTGATTATGAACTCTTCTAGAATTCATTCATCAAAACTGGTCTTTAAATTGCCAAACGGGTAACAATGCAGCTCTGTTAAGTGAGCTTGTTATCACTGACACCTATCATCAGTGTGTTTTCAAAACCTTTTTCTGAGCAGAATTGTAACAACGCTGTTACCGTGGCTGACTCTTAACAAAGATAAAAAAGATACAAATTTTGAATTACTTCTCCAAGGTGAAATTTTCGACGGAGTTGAAGACTTCAGAGAAGAAAAACCTGAATGTACCATGAATGATGAGTACGGTAATTAAGCTTACACAGGTATTCTCAGCATGTACCTCAAATGTCCCCAGCTCTATTTGGGCTTATGGAATCTGGGAGAATGCTCATCAGATTCTGAAGAAATTTAAGGAATTTTAACATCCATACAATTGCGATGAACTTTCAAGCAACTCAGTTTCACAAAAAGGAGTGCCACAGACTCTACACTTCGTTTACACGTTCCCTTCTTGAACTTGCTTACATTATTTGGAATTCATGTTTTGGAGCTCATAGCACCTGGATAGAATCTGCGAAAAACAATTTATGTTATTTGCTTTGTGAGATGTTTATAGCCTAAGGAATTTGCTAACGTGACGTCTTATGAGTATAGGCTTAATATTCAGAATATTTCTCCGCTGTCATTTAGAAGCACAATTTTAAGCTATTGCATTGTTTTTAATTTCATCAAAGTAATAAATCTTAAATCACCATCGAATCAACTAAATCACGTTTAAGGAAACTGTTAGATGGACCAGACCCACTGGATGACCAAATTAATATCAACTCCGTATGATGTACGCAGCCCATTAATAGATACTGCAAAATGTTAAATACGACTAAACTCACCTTTAAATTTAAATTAAACTGTTGTTCACGTGGTGTAGTGGTTAGAGCACTCATTCCGCAAGCCGAAGGTCCCTAGTTTGACTCTCGTTGACGGCAAAGAGATTTAGTTCGAGTAATTCTTCGGACGGGTTGTAAGCCCGTTGAGTTATAATACGTACTGGTTTAAAAAATCAGAACGCACTGCAGCTGGGTGACCAAACACCCAGCCAAAGCGTGATACTGACCATATTACCTTGCGGAGTGCTGACACGTTCGATCATGATAATGAGATACTTTAAAAACTCTAAGTGAAGGCCCGAAAGGTGCTGTAGTGCTACAATCCCTTAAACTAATCACATGAGTAAGTTTCTTTGTATGTTATATTTATCTTCTTTTTATTTTATATTTAATATTTATTGTAGCTGGCTTGTATGGTTTTATAAATAAGTAAATAAATTTATTTAATTAATAAGTATGCTTCTATTTCTATTGGGAATAATTTGATATCGGTATATCAAAAATTAAGCTCATTAAATTTCGACTTCTAAGTCACATGATAATAATTATCGCGCACTAGTCCAAATTGAACTTGGTATGCAGATTTTGCAAGGGAATCGCATTATTAGAACGCATGGGCTACTTGCTTGATCCTGAGGTTATTCGCTGGCTGTATCCATCACGGTTGTGCAGGCTCATAATCCGACAGATGAACCGTTAGAACAAATCCATTACCGCCAATGTGTTTGGAATCTGAGAACTACTGTACAAGTGGCAATCACACGAACCAAGATACCTTTGGACTATAGAAATAATACACTAACAGACCTTTCCCTGGGATTTTTTCTGTTTTTTAAGCTCATAAATGTATAATCACTTCGATATGTGCAATATTCCCGTACTCTCCACCTTTGAGCCTCACACGACCGATGATAAAGGTATATGGTCAAAAAATTAAAAAAAATCATTAAGGATCCGCGTACTAAAGTGGTTAAACTGCTCAGCCCAAAAACTGAAAATCCCTGGTTCAAATCTCGTTAGTGGAAAAGAGATTTGTTTCAGTTGGTTCTTCATTGAGACTTTGAGCCCAATCATCAAGACCTTTGATTCATTGAAAATAAATAGCTTTGCATACGAGTATAGTATATTGAACTTTTTGACATAAAAACCAGGGCTACTGCCCTGAACAGAAAGACGGACGGGCAGAAACGTTTGTTTAAAGCCTTAAAATTACGATGAGCCAGCCATACTAAACGAATAACCAAACCATTAGTATTAAAAAGGGAACTTAAAGGGCAATGCTACAAAGAAAACTACCTGAAGCGATTTAATTCAACCTGATATCAGTGGCGGCGCAAGGGGTGGGCGACCGCCTATGGCCTCGCACTATAGGAGCATCGCACTTGAGAGCCTTTTCTAATTCAATAAAAGTCTGATAATTATTGATACCAGTAAAAGCTGTGAATGACTTTATTCAAAGCTAAACAATAAAACCATTCAAATTGCTAGCATTTGGCATTACACATCAATTGTGCAGTACATAGTACTCGTATAGTGTACTAAAAACGTGGCCACGATCAACTCAACTACAGTAAGGCATTGAGGACGGATGAGAAAATCGACGGCGATCACCTTGGCTTACAGTATTCTCCCGCAACCACCCTCAATTTTGTCTCGCACATCACAATTGCACTCCAATCTTCGGTGTGATATCTACAATTCTAATGTGACTTATAATTAAATTGTGCTTATTGGATTCCTTGACCCTTTTGTAGAATTCCAGCACCATTCCATGAAGCTCGAAAGAGGAATCCGATGGCATTTACTAACATATGCATATCTCACTAAATGTTTGGGCTGGAAAATTTGCATAATGGGCAAGCACATCATTCCAGTAATCAATATCAACCTTAAAACGATATAAAAGGTGAGTTTTCTTTACTGTGGGAACACCTTTTTATCTTGACAGGATATGCAATTTTTATGCAGCTCATCATGCACACATAACGAACTCGTCATCATAAGTCGCAGTGTATCCTAGTCAAAACTTAACAATGGACTACAGAAACCGATATATGTAAAACACACGTGATGCGTCGTCTAATTTGATATAAGGACCATCGTAAATGTCCCAAACTAGGTTTGAGTCGGCTATAAGGTAATTTCCATCCCCCGATACTTCTGAGAAAGAATCGTGAGTATTTATTCGTGTGCAAGGCAAAATGCCACATGCGTTGATGAACATGGCAATGGCTATCAGGGGAGTTCCGTACCAGCAAACGATTCTGATTTCGGTTAATTCGTGTCTATCTCCACTATTTCTCCATGGCTCGCGATGCAAAGCAGAGTACCGTAAGCATTTCTATTATTTTATTGTGAGTGAGAATGAGTAATATTGTATTGAAAGTTCGAAAATAATAGCCATTGAATTAATACTTAGTGATTGTTGATCTGCTTAATTTATTCAAATAGAATTTCAGTGAGCTACTTAAGGTAATTTTTCATAAACTAACTGTAGACATGTGGAGTGACTGTAGGTAAGTGCGTAAAAACAAAATTATTACTGTTCACAGGTTCAATACACCTTAAAGGACATTCGTCATGTCACCCCTAGGTCCCAAGAGAGAGATATTAGGAGAAAATGGGAATCAGGCTTTAGGTTCAGGATTGATGAACTACCTCAAAAACATCTTATAGCATGACCAAATCAGGTGAATTGATTTCTTTGACGTCAGATATTGCAACAGCCAATACTTCATTCAATTTAGAAATTACTTCAGATGCATTGAGTAGTAAGCTACAGTCGGAAGTAGAAATACCATCAAACTCTACTCAATCAGAATCTGAGGTGGAGAGCGGAAACCTTGGAAAAAAAATAAATTCTCGGTCAGTTAACGGCGATGAAAGCGGCATTATCAAAGAAATATTAATAAGTTTCTCAGCGTCATGATATTGTTCAAAGTGGTCCAATGCATCCATCAAATAACAGCGATGATGGTTATCCCAAAGATGATGATCGTAGGCACTTTGCACATTTTTATTTTTTATGAAGACTCAGTAATGGCGAAACTCAACATCGTTGCTTGCTGGTTTATTCTAATTATCAAAACATAGTTAACTGTTTCCCGTGTAGACTTTTAAGCAATTCTCAAACTCAGATGATTCAGGCAGGATGCTGTGACTAAAAACCCTTAACAAATATTTGACAAAGACATGAGAATACCAGAGAACATATGTCATTTCTGTTTCAATGGCTAACATTTGAGAAGCAAATTGAGCATGGGAAAACAATACATAAAGAAAACGAAAGGCTAATTCATGAATCTCAAAAATATTGGTAAAATTTATTTGAATTATTAATTGACATCATTCACTACTTAGCCTCACATAATCTGGCATTCAGAGGACATAGAAAATCTCCTTAAATTACTGTAGTGGAAATTCCGGGAACTGCATGGACTTATTCAAATTGCTTTCGAAATATGATCCCACGCTTCGACAACACAGAAAACGTATTAATGATCAACAACTTGTAACACCTTATCTAAGCTACGATATTCGGTTTAGAGTTTATTGTATCGTTACATTTATGGTATGCAATATTATCGCGAGTGAATATCAAAATTAATTTGTAGGAGTCCACTTAAGCATTACCCTTGATCATTTGCATACGTTCTGTAACTGGATCAAAGAACATCGTCAATTTGGATTCGAATAATGCTTATCTGATGCTCATCGATTTATTGAAAAAAATGATTATGACATGCCAAAAGAATTTAAAAATAAAAGGTTAACCAAAAAGAAAAGGATGTTCGCTTATGAAAGTATTGATGAACTCATACAGTCTCCCAAAATTCGGTTCGAAACAGAGTTTATTTATTTATTTCTATTTAACAGAAAAAATCCGATTACAAAATATACAAAATAATAGTCCAGCAAAATGAATTAAATAATAGCACAGCATGCAAAAAGCAAGGTAAAAGTAATAAAAAAATGCTGAAACTAGGAGAAAATAAATAAGAAAAATTACTAAGAGTTGAGAAGAAGACAGTTGACAAATCTTTCATAAACTAAATACGAGAAGGAGAAGGGCCCAAGCTGAAGGTCATCATGGTTACGCGGTAATCTGAGCATGGATGAGTAAAAATACACCAAACTACGTGCAAATGGAACATGAAAGATATTCGACAATGTTGTAGAACGCATAACGAGGCTCACTGAAACCTGGTTGACAAGGCGAGTATCGAGCAAACCACGGCAAAGCCTGTAAAGGAAACATTCATCAAGGTAGAGTCGACGTATTTCTAGCGAAGGAATATTGAGAATAGCTAAGCGTGATTCATAAAAAAATTTAGTAAATCTGGAATTTCAAGAAGACGATCCTGGTAAATCTTTTTTGTACAGCTTCTGGCGTGAACTTCAAACACTTCAAATGAGGCGACCCAACTGGCGAACAGTACTCAAGGATGGGACGAACCAAACCAGAATATAATTTAACACACGACAAAGGATCGGAAAAAATATAGGAATTTCTCAAGATCAAGCCAGAAATGCGAGAGGCTTTAGAAGTAATTTCGGAACTATTTATTTATTTATTTAAATTCCATTTAACAGATTAAACATAATCCAATTAAAAAACGGAATAAAACAAGCAGAAAAGAAAATTAATGAAAATTAGAATAAAGTGTTAAAGTTAAAATAAAAACTAGTTCAATGATATTAACAAATAGTAAGCACTTTGTCAAATATGCATGCAAAATTAAATTAAAGCACAAAAAAAGTCTAATATTTACTCAAATTGAGTTGTAAGAATCAGGGTTCTTAATCTCAGTTGGAAACTAGGTATGAGTCGGAAAAAGGACCAAGCTCAAACTTATCATGATTTCTTACCATTCGTATAATAGGGGAATGAAAATTTTAAATTTGTACGGGCATACGGTGGTATGAACAAATTGTTTGCCCGAATAGAACGCGATGATCGGCGAAAACGTTAGTCTGCAAACAATGTTGATGAAATTTGATTGTGGCAGAGTTGATAAAGAGTAGTCCGCGTGGCTTAGTGGTTAGAGCACTAAGCCCGTAAGCCGAAGGTCTCTGGTTCAAGTTTCGTTGGCGTCAACGAGATTTAGTTCGAGTGGTTCTTCGGACGGACTATAAGCCTGTTCAGTTATGATACGTGCTAGTTTAAAATCAGAACGTATCGCAGCTGGGTGGACGTACACACGACCAAAGCGTGATAATGATCATATCACTTTGTGGAGTGCCAATACATTAGATCATGACAATGAGATACTCTAACCATCCCTAAGCGAAGGCCCGAAATGGGCTGTAGGGCTACGAAGAAGAAGAAGAAAAGTTGATATAGAAAACACTGATCTAGATACATGCGACGGGATGACAGAGTAGGCAAACGTAAAAAGAATAAACGACAGTCATATGGTTGATATGGGACTTTGAATTTGTAAAAGAAGACACGAGTAAATTTTCGCTGGACATTCTCTAACGAGTTAATGAAGTAGGAGTGTCGGGGAGACCAAACTACAGAGCAATATTCAAGGATAGGATGGACAAGACCGATAAACAAGCGGATGGGGGTGGATATATTGTTAAAATTATAAGCATGCCTGAAAATAAGTCCCAATATTCCCCTAGTAGTCACAATTAGAATGTGTGCATCAAAATTGAGCTTAGGATCAAAAGTAACACCAAGATCCTTAGCAAAGCTCACAGCAGCGAGTGGGACTTCATTTAACATATAAGTGAAAGTCAGCGGAGATTGATTTAGATTAAAAGTCATTTTGTAGCATTTGGCAACATTAAGACAGAGGTAGTTAGACGAGCACCAGTTACTTAGTGCAATCAGGTCCATCTGAAGATATTGACAATCTTGTACAGACCTGATAGCTCCAAAGAATTTGAAATCATCGGTATACAGTAGGCAATTGGAGGCGATAACCGAAGGTAGATCATTTATAAACAAAACGAATAGGAGGGGACCTAAAATGGAACCTTGAGGAACACCAGACGACGGATCAAATGGAATAGAGGTAGTTCCACAATAGCTAACACAACATATACGAGAAGACAGGTAGGAGTCCATCCATGATAAGAGAGGGCCAGCAACCCCAAAAGCTTTCAGTTTATAACAGAGAAGTTGATGTTTGACCGTGACAAATGGCTGCGAGAATTCAGTGAAATTGTCATCAACCTACAATCGATTGTTTAGGGCCTTAGCAATGTAATCGGTGAATTCAATTAAATTTGAGGTCGTAGATGGACTTTTGAGAAACCCATGTTGTTCTTTCGACAAGATAGGGGTCAACGAAACTGAAAGCCGGTTATATACCAGACGCTCGAGTGATTTCGGGAAAGAGGAAATTAAGGAAATAGGACAGGAAATTAAGGAAATAGGACAGGAAATTAAGGAAATAGGACGATAATTGGACACAGAAGAAGGATCACCACTTTTAAGAATAGGAACAACGTTTGCTCTTTTCCAATATGTAGGGAAAATAGTCTTTAGACTGAGGTTGAAAAGAAAAGCCAGAGGTATACAAAGTGAAGACGCTAATGACTTGACAAAAATATTCGGTAAGCCATCAGGACCAGGTGATGTTTTAGGATTAAGTGAATTAATGAGGGAATCAACTTCAATATGGTCAGTGAAAAGTGAAGAAATGTCAATGGAGTGAAGTATATGTGCATTAACTGGATCGGAGATATGAGAAAAAGTAATAAAAGTTGACGAGAAGTACTGAGAGAATAAGTTGGAAATATCCCGTGGAAAAGAGCTAAAGCTATTATTCCAGTGGACTGAAGGAGGGACAGAAGAGGAGGGCTTGAAGGATCTAATGTATGACCAGAATGGTTTCACATTATTCGCCATGAGGGAACTCTCCAAGCTACTGAAGTAGTTATTCATTGTAGTCTTTAGTTCTTGTTTTGCTACAAGGCGCAGATCACAAAAGCGAGCTCTAGATTCTTCAGTACCACAACGCTTGAAACGGCTGTGCTTTACCTTTAGCATTCAAGGCACAAAGTACTTGTTTAGTTAGTCATAGTTTCTGCTTTACTTTGCGAAGAGCTTGTAAATGAACATCGAACTTTAATTTAGAGTCGAAAGTGACACTCCAGTCCCTGAAGTGTGTCATCGTTCATAGGTACGAATTATTTAATGTAAATTGAAAGCTAATAGGGCAAGAGTTATTAGAAAATGAAAGATGGATGCATTTAGAAACATTTAGTGTTAGTTGGTGTCACGGACAAATTCCTACCTGACCCCAGGATTTGCCTCTGCAACAAGTTTACCAGAATCACCCGCGCCAAGTACTATTGGAAACTTTGTAAATATAAATATGTTGTAATCTTTATTAATACTAAGAGTAAACATAGTATGTAAGTTAGGAAGATAGATAATGGTTCTGCGAAAGTTGCCTCCGAAGACAAACCGTTGAAAAATGCACGAATATACGCATATCAATGCACATACGGCAGTTTTAATCGAGACTTTGGTTGAATTAGATGCAACGCTTCGATGGGCGACCTGTAATATATAATTGACACAGAATGAAGTTGCTGCGGCATCGGCTGAAACAGATTATCCGATATTTGCATTGCGTGGTGAGACCGAAGGAGATTTTTGGTGGTACAATGATGATTGTTTAAATGGTGAAAATTGGCTACCAAATATGATTTTGGATGATGGAGGCGACGCAACACAGTTAATGTTGAAGAAATATCCAGCGATATTTAAAATGGCTAAAGACATGGTAGAGGGAAGCATCACTGGGGTACAAAGACTGTACCAGCTATCAGAATCTAAGAAGTTAACAGTCCCAGTAATGAGTCTATTGGATTCCTTCACTAAAACAAAATTTGATAGTAGCTGCAAAGAGTCGATTATTGATAGGGGAAAGCGTTCAACAGAAGTTATGTTTGTCGGGAAATAAATAGCCATTTGTGGATATGGTGAAGTTGGAACAGGATGCGCACAGGTATTGGAAGGATTGTAATGCACCGTGTATATTTCTGTAATTGACCCTACCTGCGCTCTTCAGGGCAGCATGTACGGTTTTCGTGCGGCGAAACTTAATGAAGTTACTCGAAATGTAGACATTGTTGTGACCGCCACCGGTAATCAAAATGTTGTAATTTGTGATCATATGGACAAATGAAGAATGGGCGTACAGTCGGCAACACGGGGCACTCGAATACCGAAATCGATGAGAATAGTTTACGGACTCAAGTTCGATTACAAACAGACCAAATTAATTGACCGGAGGGCAAAGGAATCATCTTGTTAACTGAAGGACGATTGGTGAATTTATCGTGCTCAAGTATCCCATCGTTCGTTGTTTTAAGAACATCTACTACACTGGCTCTGGCATTGATAGAATCATTTCATGGATAGAATTATTCAATGGATGGACGTTTACGCAGCAAGCATACATCTTCCCACATCCAATATCATCACTGTTGGAGAAAATAAACATAAAACAAACGGAAGACACTTGAAGTCTCAATCAGGCACGGCCACCAACATCGAAAATAAGAAAAACTAATTTAAAAAACACAGGGAAAAAACTTGCAGCAAAGAAGGTTGGAGCCACGGATATCTGGAGCTCCAAACGGTCAATGATAGTACTAGAATCCACAAGTCCAAGAAGTCGCAGCCAACTTCACCAAAGGGTATTTCAATGGGGCGAAAAAAATCCCATCCAAGGCGAGGACGGACCGAATCGCGAGAGAAGGCGGCGAGCGAAGGAGGTCATCCCAGATAGCAATTCTCGAGTTGGTGGCTGGATTGTTTTTTTTGGAACCCCAGTGCAAGACGTGACTTTCTCCAAAATGACAACTCCAGGAATTCTTCCACGAAGGAAACGAAAACAAAAACATCGGGCCGCCAAGGACACGCCTCGAGGAATCGGTGTTGATTTTCATCAGAATACACGCGGCTAGCGTGCAACGGGACACGAGCGAAGCGGAAGATTTACCGGGGGCCCCCGTTGTCGAGATATTCGAGTTTAGGTAAATATAGTCTTAGAATTAAGGCATAATTGCTTTGAGAATGGTTTACAATGATAGAGTTAAAGGAAAAAAATACTCTTTGAGATTGTTTTAAAATAAGTAGCATAACTTGTAAAAATAATAATGAATAGTGAACTTTGAGTGAATCGCATGTACTTTTATTTCTTTTCTCACCAAAAAAAAAACAGTGTGCAATCCGATAAAAGTGAAGGGTGATACTTGATTCGGGAGTGATTAAGAAAATTTCAAGGCACCCATTTTCTGCGCCAATAATCCGCAAGTGCTGGGGTATATTTGGGTCTTTGTTTGGTGCGAATTCCAGCTCACGGTGAACTTAATTCCACGTAAACTAGGATTTAGGATAGGTAGATTGCGGAATTGTCGCGGGAGTAAGTTAGGTGGGTTGTCCTCCTCTTCTAGGCTAGAGCACCGATAAGAGCAGTGATTTCTTTTCTTCCCTAAAAGTGAAGACTCCGGCGCGAGCCAAGCTCGTCTCGAGGCTTGGGGGAAAACTTTACGGGTAGACGAGTGGCACCCACGCCCGTCTCCGACGGAGTGACCCGGACCCAAAACGCCCCCGGCCGGAGTCAGAGGGTATGGTTGGATCATCTTCGCGAGAAAGTTTTATCCCGTAATATTGGTTATACGAACTCCAAGATAAAATGGCATTCAAATCTTCTTGAAGCAAGGCACAGTCATCGATTGACGACACTATGAAAACTTTGATCTGCATAAAGAAGCCAGGAGGAGTTGATGGCAGCGGATGGTAAGTCATTTATAAACAGAGTGAACAATAGTGGGCCCAGAATGGATCCTTGAGGAACACCAGAAGACGGATGGAAGGGAGTAGAACGACAGCCTTGAAAAGATACCTGACTGACATAAATGGATGAGTAAGAGGATAACCAGTGGAGCAAATAATCAGGAACATTAAGAAATTTAAGTTTGCTAAACAAAATATTGTGATTAACTGAGTCAAAGGCTTTAGAGAAATCCAAATACAAGGTTTCGAGATGTAAACGGTCCTCCAAGGCTTTTGAAGTAACGGTTATGAATTCTAACAAATTCGTTACAATCGATCGCCCTTTGATAAAACCATGTTGTTCAGGAACAAACAACTCATCAGTAACTGAAAAAAGGTGCAAGTACACGATTTTCTGTAGTAGTTTAGAGAAACAGGGTAATAAGGAGATAGGCCGATAATTGGCAACGTCTGAGGTGCTATCTTTTTTAAAAATAGGAGTAACATAGGATCTTTAATACAATGATTGATTTCATAATGAGCAGTATGGATACAAGATTTACATCTTTGAATCAACGTTTTGCAGATTTCGGTTTCCTCTATGATTTAAGCAACTCAAAAATATTTGCAAAGAGCATTTATTAAAACATTGTCAACACTGAGACACAGTCCTACGAGTGGGTGAGAGCAGTGACATTCAATCTTATGAATGTATGAAGAACTGCAAGCAATTATGTCGAATTGCTGCTTCAATACATAACCGAGAATAACTTAAAGGAAATTTATATTGTAATTCGAATTTTATTAACAATACCTTTAAGTACAGCTTCCGCTAAAAAGAGCTTTTTTAAATTAAAGCTTATTAAAAACTTTTTAATAAATTAAATGGGTCCGCAAAGACGTTCAGAGTTAGGAGTTTTATCCATTGAGGCTGATATCGCATCTAAGTTGGACAATGATGCAATTATTAAGGAGTTTAGTAAGGCGCAAAGTAGAAAATTTCTGTTGATTTAATTTGCACTTTTAAAGTCTAGTTAGCAAGTGATAACATCTTGAAAGAGCAGGAATAGACTAGTCAGATAATAGAATTCCGTTCATTGATTTATAAAAGAAGTATACAGTGTTCAACTAAGGATTTTTTAATTTTATCTCATATTGAGAAAACACTTGCTGACGAGATTCTGGTTTATTTATGTTAAAGTAAAAATGTGTGCTTTTGTACAAAAAAAAATCTGTTGAAATTGTTTGATTTCCATGATATTGTTCGACTCGTGTCATTGTAGGGCCTCACGGAGCTTATCTTGCCCACATAAATTTTTGGCCTTGCGCCGCCACTGCCTGCAATAAATGTTATAGATTTAATTCAAGGGAGTTTTTGTGAAAATTCAAGTTTGAATTTGGATGGTGAACTATCTCTGAGTATTTGTAGCACTAAGACCATTCTAACGGGGTTTTCAGATTGCTTTTGACAGGATTGCAAGGCATATTATGCGGAAGTATAATGGTAGGTGACTATGGACCTCATTAATGCTAATTGTGTTAATTTTTATAAATTTGAATACAAAGCGATTAAATAATTGAAGCACCCAAATATAAGATGAATTTCTTTGGAAATGGTATGCATGAGAAATAAAAATCCATTTTAAGTATTAGATTTTGTAGCACGTCAACTATTCACAAATCCTTTCTATATACTTACAAACTTCCAGCGAATCCAGCAGCTTTATTTTCAATAACGGTTGGTTCTGGAGGCCTGCACATGATGATCACTTCTTGGTCAGACTGCATTACTACACCTGTAAATTGTGGGAACCAAATCCGAATATGCACATAGCCCTTAAAAGGTAAATACAATTAATTTCCGATTTTACTGCAGCATAGTACTCGTACATGGATAAGTACAAACTAATTTACTTACATTTCTCTTCAGCACACCACACCGTTTGAAATCCGTCACTTTCATATCAAAGTACAAATTGGATGCATCATTAGGGTCAGCCTTAATGGAGCACTGTTTATCAATGGCAGGATCGATTGATCGGTCGTCAGCAAACAAAGGCAAGCCCTTGAAGCCTGTCGGGCGCTTAAGTCGAGCCACGATTAGGTCACCAGCGTTGGAATTTTGTGTTGCAAATGAACATCGCACACCGTTAACTGCAATTTCACACAGAAAAACCATTTATCCGATCCGTTGAGTTAGCTAATGTTCACATGCAATAGTGTTCATATCAATAATTACTTACCATCGTAATTATCATGACTTTGTGCTGTGCTGATAGCGACGAGCTGTAAGAGAAAACAAAAAACAGTGAAAAAACAAAAATATGTGAAATACCAGACATGAATACATCAATTTATGCAAAATATTATGGTAATGACCGCGTGGTCATTCATTAAGAAAGAATAAGAAGATCCACAGCGGATGGTATGTATGTAACTTTATTGTTTGAGGCGAATTAAGAAGCAACCGGTTAATTGGCGGGATAGGTCAGTTCGTCTATAATCTCACACGGTTAAGTAAGAGTAGATGAAAAGCGATAAAAGCGTTGGATGGGAAGAAGCTGCCGCAAGAAGTTATAACTGTATCACATTGCTACTGTTTATTATCTAATCATTGTGTTTTGTTTTGCGTGCAATATTGCCGGAATCTCGGTCATTTCTTTCTTATTGCGAAAGATGGGTGTAACACTAATTTTTAAGAATTATCATTCAATTTTATGATAAGTTTGTATTAACACTTGCGGTTAGAATATAAACACATCTGAATTGGGACTAGGTTACTAGGTACCCCGGGGATAATATTAATACTTGTATATGCTTGAATTTTTATCCGATTTTTGAATAGTTCAAGCATTTTACATAAGCAAACAAGCGTTATTATTAAGATTAGAACAGTCTGTGGAGCAACAATCAATGTTAAGCAGTGGCGTAACTATACCATCTGGGGCCCGTGGCAAATTCTTAGTTTAATTTTAATAAACCACTTAAGTAGTTATCCAACACTAATAACAATTTAATTTCAAGAGCATACATTTACATTCACCAGCCTATATACGTCCCACTGCTGGGCGTAGGCCTCCTCTCTTAGGCGAGAGGGATTGGTGTAGTGAAACTAGGTATATTTAGTGTCCGTAAAGGACTGCAGCGGTGGTCTGCTGCCTCGGCGAAGGAGGATGGTAAGATCCGCCGAGATTGGCCTTGTCTGGGGACGCGTGAATGCGCTGGCAGGCTAGCGTTACGGTGTCGTGGGGCGGGTTCTTTCCCCCTAACGACCCACTACAAAAAAAAATTTCGCATTCACGAACTCCTGGGTCTCAAAGAGGTCGACCAAAGTCGAAAAAAGGAGGTAACCAACTAAGGGTTGGAGATTGCAGACGAATAAGGACAAACTGCACCTGGGGAAGACAGGCGGACTTAAGCGGACTTCGTCGTTACCCGACGATTCTTATGGCCCACAAATAAGAGTGGGGCATCCGGATGGAGGTAGTGCCCTCTCGCACCCTCCCAACCGGATCAAGATCCAAACGTAGACGTGGTCATGTGTTTCCCATTTGAGAGGAAAACCCTTACAACAGATTTATATGACCCTTTCCCTCATATGAGAAGGAGAAACGTAACCAATTTATGCTATAGAGTTATGCAATGAAATCACATAACTCTATATCATAAAAGGGCACGCGAGCGGAAGGCCACTCTACCCGGCAAGAGCCCCTGGTAAGCGACAAAAACGGTGGAGTGCGCCCGATGGCTAGCTTATATCAGCGAAGAGCCTGCCATCGACTCGGGACCTATACCCGGTCAGGTAGAGCGAATGGAAAGACCGACGATTCCACTTTAATAATCCATTTTATTTCTACAATTCTTCAAATAATTTAATGTACAATTCTTCAAATAATTTAATGAACCGTTCTTCAAAACATTTCATGTACGATTCTTCACATAATTTAATGTACCGTTCATAATTATGATATGTTAAAAATTATTTTGATTATAAATTATTAATAAATATTCTAAAAATTTAGTCTTTTTATTTCCATCCTAAATTTATTTAATATATGTTTATCTATCTAATTTCATTGAGATTTCATTTAAACGTATCTTTAGCAAATTTTTCAATCTTTTACTCTTAAAATTATCTTCACCTATATGCTTTGAAACTAATTTAATTTTATTTATTTTGTTTGGTTCAAATAAACTATCTATTCCCAAGCAGGATATAAACTGTATTCATTCGATTAATTAAAAATTAACTCTTGGAAAAAAAACTGGACCTGAGGGAAATAAACATGAAAAAAATGACGATTGATCGTTCGAATCGATTTTCCACCAGTTTATTTAATGTCCTCATTTTATGTTCGACATATGATATAAATCGCAATTACATTGCTTCCACTAGCATCAGTAGTATGTTTACTTTTATTTTCGTACGGCATATCTATCAACTTTCAAATCAAACATTGTACATAAAAACATTGTACATAAAAAGTTTACAAAGAATAAAATAAAGCGTGGTTATCACATACGAGTATAACCAAATCGCCTATTGGTTTCTTTATCCTAAATACAACACATCCTTCAGTGAGACAAATTAAAAGTGGAAAAATACGAAAGCCCATATTATTAAAGCAGCATAATTCCTCCATGGATGTTTCCCCTCCTTTTTTTGTCTTTCTAGTCTCTTTAACACACACTCACACACACACACGCAGATTTTTATTGCTTTCGAATTGAGAGATGTGTGAGTTTTTCTTAATTTTTTTCGCTTATTTCGTTGTTACGTTTCTGATTTTTTTGCACTTAAAGATGGTAATTAGTATTTATCTGATGTTACATTAAAAGGTTACGAACGCCTTTTAGAAGAGCAGCAAGAGGGCCATCGTAAGACAGAACTGTCCCATAGCTTCAGACAAGGCAAAACCCAGGATAGCGTATGAGAACAACTGTTGCTTGACGGATGGATTTCTTGCATAGGCGATGATCAGGAAACCGAATACTGTTCGGATACCAGCACCAGAACCAACAACTCCTACTTTGGCGGCACCAGCACCGATGAATTTGGCTGCTGGGAAATCACTATCGAGTGTGCGACCTCTTTTTCACCACGATGAAAAATTTCACTATGTGCTATTTTTCAGTGTCCTGACGGCGGCTTTGCAATTTTTCCAGCCACGTATCCTTATCCGGGTTTCCGAAAGATACACCACCAGTTGTGAATACAGCCTGACCGCGCGGATTAACTAGTGAACTTCTCACGTATGCCGTTCTCCTAGACCGTGCGTAAACTTGATACAAAATGTAGACTGACGACCTTAGCGCTTGACTAAATTTTGCGTCTCGTGTCCCTCGCAGCCGAAAGCCTATCAAACAGGAGTACGTTCACAGAAAGCAACAACAAAAAATAATAATGAATCAAACACGCACAATTCGTCGTCACCAGGTGAGGAAGGATTATCGACGAGCAGCAATTTTTCTCCCTTTCCTTCGTGCTGTCTTTTTGACGTCCCTCCACTACTTCCGAATCTAGTACACCGGTTCGGCGTACCCGATCACCGTTTCCTACATTGCTAATTTTATGTGGTGGATTTAAATTGTACTAAATAAACTAAATTTGAACGAAGTAAAGAACAAGTTGGGTAAACAGACCTACGCTCATGTCAGAAGGGTTTTGTACCCAACTTCTCAGAAATGCAGTCACCAGCAATGAATAACGTCAAGAAATATGTCAAAGAGATGTGCACGTTCAAAGGAAAACTCATTGTTTTTCTACTTTCAACGGTCGCCATTTTGTTGCAAAACCACAAAAATCACTCAAATCATGAATCCTCAAAAATATTAATGTTATTGATCTAATTGGAAAATTTCAAGAAGATCAAATCAAAAGTGCAGTGACTGATTGGATGGAAACTCCATTAAATACCAAAATCATGTGTTATTGTTGTTGTAATTGGAGAAACTATAATAACTTCCGTGTATATCATTCGATTTTCATCAAACTTACAAAGTTTAAGAACCCTCAGTAGGACTACGTAAATATCAAATTTCGTTCAGTTTAAGGGTACCGATGCGATTTTATTGGGGAAAATGTGAAATTCGAAGATCATACTATTATTAACAAAGTTGAGCGAGTTTCGACTTCTAAAGTATTTGTTGTTGTTGTACTCATAAACACCCACCACCATAATTTTTTCCAGATTTTCCGGATCACTGGTGTCCAATCGCGAGGGGGGGACATAAATTTTGCGTGTATTTCCCCTCCCTGCGCGTCCTTTGAAGCAGAAAGTATTAAATTAAGACCTGTTTTGAAAAGTTCTCATCAAGACCTTTCATTTGATACCCATATCGGTTACCTTTGATGAAATTTTTTTTTCGGGGGCCACTCCCCTGTATGGGGAGACCCCCCCTTAAACACCTTATAAAATTTTTTGTAATTGAACTTTAAAGAGAGCACCACTTTACACCTGCATACAAAATTTGATGTTTCTAGCTTAAGTAGTTTGCGAGAAAAAGTGCTGTGACACACGGACAGACGACAGACAGGTCGCGAAACTAGTAAGGTTTTGTAAAATTATTTTACAAAACCCTTAAAAATGAATAGGATTTTTTTTTAAATACAGTGTAAACTCTTTATAACGAAACTCAACGGACTGAGCATTTTTTGTCGTTATGGAGAGTTATAGTTATATGGAGTGAACAAAAAAACAACCAAATTAACAAGAATTTTTAATATGTATGTCTTAGATAATAAATGCTTATAAATTATTGTTTACACATCTAGTCTGATAACTTTGTTTGACGTTTTTTGCTATGCCAGTACTTGTTTTGTATTATTTTATGTATTCTATTCATATCTAGATATGTGGTGGAATCGTCTTGATTAAACAACAAAAAATTTCCTACCAACTTAGCGGCATCTAGGGATTCTTGAATTGTTGGTGGTGATTGAGCTTTGTCCACTTGATCATCTTCTTCATCTTGATTATCGGGTGTTTCCTGACTTTTTGACACTAAATCAACAATTTGTTCTTCTGTAAGTGTACCAGTTGTGGCTACATCCTCATCTATATTTTCGTACGATTGTAGATCTTCGTTAAAATGGTTTGGTAAGTTGAACTGGCTTATCCATTCACTCAGTGGTAGATTGTCTTCACTGTCAAATTGGTTAGTTTCTTGGCTACTACAAAATCCAGCATGTCGAAAAGAATGTTGGATAGTGGCTGCTGTTATCTCTTGCCAGGCTTTTGATAAGAAGATCACTGCTTGTAGCATGTTGATCGAGACCTTGCCGTCAGTTTCGATCATATCCATCAACATTTTCCGTCTATAGTGACTCTTTAGGCTTTTAATTACACTCTGATCCATTGGTTGTAAAATACTGGTTGTATTAGCTGGGAAAAATGCTAACTCTATGTTTCGAAGATTAGATACGATTGGGTGAGCAGGACAATTATCTACTAGAAGCAAGATTTTCCGTGATTTTAATTCAACGTCCCATTTTCTCACTTCCTCTTCAAAAATCTGCGATGTCATCCAAGCTGACTTATTTGCTTTGTACGTAACTGGCAACTGTTTTATGTTCTTGAAACACCGAGGGTTTTTCGATTTGCCTATAACTAAGAGCTTTCTTTTTTCTGTGCCACTCATATTGGCAGCCACTAGAACTGTAATACGCTCTTTAGACAGTTTTCCTCCAACACATTTTTCCCCTTTGAATTTTTAAGTTTTGTCGGGAGTCAACTTGAAAAAAAGGCCAGTTTCATCTGCATTAAAATGTCTTCTGGTGAGTACTTCATCTTTAATTTAGGCCACACTGTACTAATCCAATTGTTAGTCACATTCATATCGACATCCCGCGCCTCTCCGTTCATTTTACCGTACGTAATTTGGTGGCGGTGCTTAAATTTTCCGAGCCAACCTTCAGATGCTTTAAAGTCAATTATGCCAAGTTGGTTGGCAAACTTTTCAGCCTTAGCTTTTACAATTGGCTCCGAGATGGGTACATTATTCTGGCGCTGATTGTTAAACCATGACAACATTGCCTAATCTATGTCTTCGAATTTTGGCTTTCTTAATATTTTAGAAGAGTTTCCTTCCAGCACCGCCTGTAAAATTGTTTTTTGGTTTTTCCAAATGGTAGCAACAGTGGATTGACGCTTTCTAACGTCACTTTTCTTTTCTCCCTTTTCAATCGCACGTATCACACAAACTTTTTCGTCAACACTAATCGCTTTCCGTTTACTGGCAATGTTAACAGTTTCAAAGTAGGTTTACGACTGATAGTACGATAGGTACCCAGTATGCATGGTCGAAGACCATCACTTCCGAGAAAACAATGCGTCATACTGCACCTGTTCAAGGCAATTAAGGATAACAAAAGCTAGACCGACCTCGGATGTTTCGGAGCTTCAAAGCCTTTTGTTGCCTGATAACATAACATAAACAATAAAACCGATAATAAATATTTACTGTCTTAAAAATATGAACACATTTCTTCGTAATAGAGAATGGCGTATCGCTATAAAGGGTGTTTCAATATGTGGGTTTTAACGCAAACCAACCAAGTTGGGCTCACTTCAACGTTACAGGGAGTTTATTCTTATAAAGGATAACGTTATAAAGAGTTTACACTGTAGTAATAAAAATTAAATTTCATGAAAAATATAATTAAAGGAAAACGTTTAAATTTAATATAAAGAAAAATTGATATAAAATTACATTTAATTTAAAGATAAATTGATAAAGAAAAGTTTTACATTTATTATAAAGGAAAATTGATAAAGAACAATTTTTACATTTAATATAAAGGAAAATTGATATAGAATCACATTTAATAATAATAATAATAATAATAATAAGAAAGAAAACTATTCTACAAGTGACGATTATGAATGCAAATAATTAATTATTTTTTAAAATCTGCCACACAAAATCACAAGTGTAGGATAGGAAGGTTTTCGAACAGTTTGCTTGTATAAATGCTCGATTAATATAATGGGCTATAGTCCCCGCGCTAGCCCAATCCGAATTGGGGACTTCACATTCATCTTCCATTCGCTAGCTTTTCGGTGAAGGAACAAAATCGTGGGGAAACCTGCATACATTTACAATGAAATGTAAATAACAATTTAATTTCAAAAAGATATTTATGAAGAAAACTCTTTCCTTCGAGCTTTCTATTCCGCAAAAGTGTCTATAACATCATCAATGTTTAAAGATTTTCAATAGACATAATAGCCAAGTTACATAACCTGTCTTGTCTCATAGAGTTTCTTAAATAGGTTTTTATTAATTTTAGTTTTGAAAATGATCGTTCAGCATTAGCTGTAGTCACAGGAATTGTAACAAATAAAATTAATGCAGTGCATACTTCAGGAAAGCTGCGGGACATAAAATGATTCTTTATTATTAATAAATCAGCAAGGTCTCTGATACATGAAGACTTTTCTATTTCGTCTCTGAAAGTGGACCGAAAACTAAGAATTTCCCTGGCAAATGATTCTGATATGTCTTTTTAGGGTACCGTAAAGTCATTTTACAATACCCTATTAAAATCGCGTCCTGTCTGTCCGTCCGTCTGCCGCGTGTCACACCACTTTTTCTCGCAAACTACATAAGCTAGAAACAGAAGATTTTGTAAATAGGTGCGAAGTGACGCCCTCTTCAAAGTTTCACCACGAAAAGAAATTTATAAGGTCTTTAAGAGGGGTCTCCCCACATAGGGGAGTTGCCCCCGAAAAAAAAGTTTACACCGCATGTAAGCAATATGGGTATCAAATGAAAGGTCTTAATGAGAACTTTCCAAAACCAAAACCAGCAAGTTTTGCTTGGAGGGGTGCAGGGGAAGGGGAAGTCTACGAAAATTTTGTCTAACAACCCCCCCGAAAAATCTGATACAAAATGCCTTTGGGAGTACAAAGGCAACGAATACCTTAGAAGTCGAAATTCGATCAATTTCGTTAATAATAGTACATTTTATAAATTTTACATTTTTGCCTATAAAATCATGATGGGACCCTTGAATTTTGCAAAACCTATAATTTAAGTTTTTTTAAAGTAATTGTATGTGTCTCGAAAATTTCATAATGATTGAATAATAAACAGCTAAGTTACAGCCCAATGAATATTTAACAATTACAACAACATTAACACGTGATACTAGGGAGATACACGTTTACAACGGACCTAGACACTACAAATATGTAGGAATTTTGGTTTTAATCAAAATTTTAGAAATGGTTTGTAATATTGCTGTGTTATCATGACTAATCAAGCGACGGGGTCAAAACACTTAAAACAAAATGGTGGCGAGTTTAAAATCATAATAACCATAATAATTTTTCGAACTCAATTTATGGAATCTGTATATTAGTCAAGTTTTGATATGCAGAATATATTGTTTGATTTAATAATTGTTTCACAATACCCTTCTGCCAGGAACACTCTCCTGCTACTTCAACTTTTTATATATATCAACAGCTTTTTTACAGATCAGTGTCATTTAAAACTTGTAAAGTTGAAGGCTGCAAAATACTGAAATTTGAAACAATTTCATTCATTGGAAGGAAACACGATTTCAGTTGATTAATAATGAACAAACTTTCCGGATCTTGGAGACGCTCATCTTCGCAAACGCTCTTCAAAATGGCGTTTTACCTTCCTCTGACGAGTTTTAGAAAATTCGGGAGTGATGGACCATTTTTCTGCTACACTATTTGCATCAATTTTTAAATTTATAAATTCATGTCGATACCTTTCCAATTCTTCTAGACTAATTTTCAAACTTTTTAAGGCATTTGAAAGGTTGGGTGGCTTCAAACTGAAGTGCTTTAGAGGCTGCATCGGTAGTTTCTAGAATTTTATAATAGAAAACCAATAACATAATAAAATTGTAGTTTTTGATATTCATCTTGAGTGAAACAGCTTCACTTCTTTCATCTGATTTGCAATTTAATAGAATTGTCTTCGTTAACGCTTTTTGAACTTCAACAAACTGAACTTTTAAAGCAAAAACGGCATCATATCGTCCTGCCCATCTAGTAGCGTTTAATGTTATTAATGTTATTGAAGTTGAAAACTCACTTTCTTTATTAGATATAAAACTTGATAAAATATTCCATCTTTTGATACTATGCCTAAAAAAATTATAAATTTGTTGAACTGTATCAAACAAATTTTGCATATCAATAACCTCTCTCACTGCATCATTGAGTACTAGATTTAAGTTATGAGCACCACAGTGAACATATACGGCATTTGGCTCGACATCTTTTATGAGTTTTTGAACTCCATCATAAGTCCCTTTCATTGTGTTGTCATTTATGGATTTAATAATTTGCTTGGACATTGCTAAGGCAGTATGATCCTTAACTTCATGAAATCCTAAAAATGTCTCTTTAATGACAAGTACCTTTGGGATCCCATAACCATCATTTTCGATCATACAATAACGGTAAAGTTCACACATTTGATCAATTTTTGAAATATCTTGAGTTGTATCGAATATGATAGAGTAGAATGGTGTGGCTTTTATTTCATTTATGAGCGCATTTTCTACTTTTAGAACCAGAACAGAAATTAGCTCATTTTGTATTTTTGGACTTAAGTATTTTATCTGGCTCTTAACTCAACAATAGTTAAAAAGTTTCCTTTGGAGCACTGCTATCTGCGTTTTCTCTGTGGCCACGAAAAAAATGACACATTTAAAGTGTCAGAGTACCATCAAGGAGTCTACAAAGTACTTAGCACCAAAAAGATTTTTCATTTTTGATCATGGACTCTTGCTCTTCATCGAGTATTCCATGTAGCCGCCACTATTGATACGTAAGACAAGAATCCAGATGAATTAATAAATAAATTAATAAAATATGTTTCCAGCCATCATAGCCCTCAACCCAAACATTTTGTATTTTTTTAGATGCCCAATTCGCGAATAACCAATACGGTTCACAATACGCCTTCTGAAGTATTAAAGATAGCCATGTACGTTCAAGTTTCACGCCAGACTTGGAAACAATATGGTAATTTTTTTCTAGAAAAGATCTATTGTCACTGTCTTTTAAGAAAGGGCACCTAGGTTTTCAATGTGCGTTTTCAATCACGAACCTTTTCACTTGATCAGTTAGCTCTTTAAAATTACCCTTGTCAGTAACATATGGCGAAGATAAAATATTGTTTACGCTAAAATATAATTCTCTTTGATTTCTGCTAGTACCTTGTTGTGGTTATTCTGGATCTGGATAGACACTGGTGTTGGGTGCTGCATCTGGTAATTCTGGTATTCTTTTAGTAAGGTCCAATCCTTCACTTTTGGAGCACTGTTCACTGGAGTTTTCATTATTAAAGTCATCATTCTTCAAGTACTGACTAATTTTAGGTAGCTTTTTATTTTTTCTTCAGTCTCCCTCTTTATCTTTCGTTTTTCGCTCCCACTTAAATATTTTCTGAAACTAGGCACTTTAATATCTAACTTTCACAAACAACTTTACTTTGCCACCATTTGCAGATTCAATAAAACAACTAATACGAAAAATCAAAGATACAAATGACCAATTGTCAAAACAATCACACAAAGGGCTCTTTCACACGGGAATGGTAAAAACCCATATCCAAACAGGTTTCGCGCTTACGCCCTTATGTTTACACGTTGCATAGTTCAGACAACCTATTTTTGTATACGATACACGTCTTGCGAGTGTATGTGTCAAAAGGGTCATTTGATCGTTAAACATCGTGCGAACAACATGAGAGCGAAGACAGAGAGATAAGCGATTGAGAATTTATGTTTTAGCCTTGAATTGTGCACGAGGTAATAAAAACTGGAATGAAAAATGTATTTTGATTGTTAAAGTTTGTCGATTCAAACTTCTATTGGATTTATTTGAATCCTCCGTGTTTTTCCGCTTTCTGAAAAATATATTCCAAATATGAATATCTTTTTTAGTCGCATATTTTTCTTGATGTGTTGTAAACTTGCTTATTATAATGTGATTCTATGAAGATTATGCGTACTGTTAATTTTCTATAGATTTACAATAGGCAATTTACATATCTTTATTGAAATCGTGATATTAATCGTGTTGTTTCCTGAAATTGAACATGTCCTCCGCTTTCATAAATTTATTACATAACGCGTAGCTTCTCGCGTCTACGCATCCATTTTTGCACGCAAATTAAAGAAAGGCAATCGTTTCATGAAGACTACCATCTTCACCGAATGTTCAATTCGGAATGATTACCTGCGTTTGTATAAAATTTCCCCCACCAAATGATCAACAAAATGCGTTTGTGTATGTGCGTTACGCTCGTTCACCCTAAAAAATTTTAGCTTGTTTTTACCATCAGGTCCCCTCAATGCCTCTCACTCTTCTTGCCCGTACAACCTGTTTAACGCTCACTTTTAACGCTGCGTCTGAAAAAGCCCAAAGAATATGCAATCAGTAGAGCTCTCATAAAAAATCGTAAATCCGGGAGTCCCCTGACATAGTGTTGCTAGCTCATCCCAGCAGCAGCGGCACGAAAAAAATACTTTCTTGGTTAACAAAATGAGGGAACTCCCCGATCATCAATGCTCACCCGCACTGCCAACGTACTGCGACAAAAAATGTAGAAATTGTATTATGGTTTTATCATAAGTTGTCTCACTTTGATGGATTTTAAGCAGAACTCAAAAAAATATAAAATGTACTTTTCAAGTAAAATAAAATACTCAGGTACAATGTTAAAAAATTATTTCTGAGCTCGCGGCCTCTTAGGCCGGGGCCCTCTTGGGTTGGCGGCCCGTAGCAGTTGGGCAGCCCTGCCACCCTATAGTTACGCCACTGTTGTTAAGCAATTGGTGCAAATGATAATAATCCATCGCATAAAAGTCCAGAGCGAACGTTTACGTTGAGGTTTGTCAAAGGGTCTCATTTAGTAACATAACGACACTGTGGGAAGTGATATGATGTATCACGAAAAGTGTTCCCACGAACCGCTTACAAGTTTCTATGAGGTAAAATGAAGGAAGGTCGAATAAGTGCTGGTGCTTTAGGGAACTTACTTACGCTAAAGAAACCCAATTTACCTCATCAGGAATCAATGGAAAACCGATTTATGAAGCAGCAATTGAAAGTCCTAGAATTCACAGGATAAAATATTGAACCAGTGCAAGCTTAAATATCCATTCTGGGGCAAAAAGTTGAGTTGGAATTTTAGGAAGTCAAAAAAAGTTTATGAGCATGGGCAAACGGTAAGGAAATCTATTTCAGAAACTTGAAAACGCGAAGAAACATGAGGTTTGGATAAATCATGGTGGTTCTCTAACCAGAAAAGAAATTCAACCACCTATATTGGATAGACTGACAACATGGCCTGTATACAGAAAGCGGCAATGAATAAAAAGGCATCTTCCTTACTCTTGCACTGAGTGCAGCAGTGGCGTAGTAAGAAATATTTTCAGGGGAGCTTTTCATGGCAAAATATTTTCAGGGGGTATCTTAGTCATGTTCTAAACTTTAGTTATTTTCTATACAACAAGTAAGACTGCGGGAAGTGTTTTAGAGAAGTTCTTTTTATTATTATATGATATATAACTCAAAATCGTCTCAAAGCAAGGCTTCTGAAAATATTACAGTTCAAATTTTCTACGCTTTTCGGCAACTTCCTCAGCCGTTATGTCGATTTCTCTGTGAATGCTCAAAAGAGCAAGACCGTTCAGCCGCTGTTCTCCTGTTACACTTTTCTGCCAATCTTTTAAATGTTTTCACGATGAAAAACTTCTTTAATTTGGCAATTGTCACAGCTAAAGTAGTTTCAATCTTCAGAAACGTTACCACGACTGGAAGAAGTGTCTTATTACAAAAATTTAAAGGGTCGATAAATGTATATGGGCGTTCTTCCGCCGAAATCCAACGTTGCCTCCATAATGAAACCTTATAGATTTAGTTGATACCGTAAAAGTTGCCTCAACAGTTGTAAAAATAGTATCTGAAGTTTTTTCAGAAGTCAACTTATCATCTTCGCTACAATTTTTCAAACCGAGTTTTACCAATTTATTTGGAATTATATTTTGTATCATTGAAAAAGTTTTTGTGTGTTTTACAAATTTGTCACTTAAAGCACCAATAAAGCGATCGAAAAATGGTATGAATACTAATTTTCGGAAGTACTCTTCTGCTGAATTGAATTCGTAACTTTCCCGATTCCGCTTAAGTTTCGCAATCCTGGGAATTTCGATTTTGATTTCGATACTATCAGATATTTCTGTCGTAGCAGCGAAAAGTTTGCTGAATTCTGATAAGGCGATTTCTCTTATGTTTTTTAGCAAAACAATTAAGTCATCAGCAGTTGAGACAGCGGAAGCAAGATCAATACTTTTACCTTGTAAGTAGATAGTCAAAGGATGAGTAAGAGAAAAGATTTCGTTGACTACAACCATTGCTACAATAAACGCCGCTCTTTGAAATGTTTGAAGATAGCTAAAAGCGTTTTTCAATTTTCAATTTCTGAAGTTTTTCTAAACTATAACAAATCGGGGCAAACATTTCTTTAAAGGTTATAATAGCATTAAGTCCTTCAGTTCATCTGGTTTCACATAGTTTCTTCAAGTGTTCTCTCTTTGTTGCACATTGAAAAGATTCAATGAAAGGTCTAAAAAAATAGATGATAGTTTTTATCGATCCGAGACAGTTCCTTATTAGGGGGGACTGAACACGCCTCACCAGCAGCCAAGTTTAAAGAGTGACTTGTATAATGAATGTACAGTACACAAGGATAATGTTCCATAATTGCCTTGGCACAACCATTCTATTCTCCATCATAGCCCTGAGAAACTAGAAACTTCAAAGAAATCTTTAATTGTTCACAAACGTTTACTGCTGTTCGTCATTATGATACCATGTTGAAAATGTTACTGCCACCATCTGCGTTGGGAATAGTGCTAATTTTCTCGTGGAGGGCTATGAACGGAAGAATGGTTTCAAATGGGTTCAGTGTTAAGGGACTACATTCCTCAGTGTGCACCTAACGCAACATGAACTTATTAAATCTTTCCAAACCAAGTTTAATACACTTGAGGACGCTATCTTGAATGTTGATACACACCTCCTCGTTGGGGGGGGGGGAGGCTAAAGCAATCGAATGGGGCATACCTCAAACTGATCCGCGGAGAAAACGACTCCTAGAGTTTGCAGCCAGGATAGGATTTGTCGCACTGAACACCAACGATATGCTGGTTTCTAGTTGTGTGGGTTGTGAAAGAACTATTCCCGACATGACATTTGCCTCGGAAGAATGCGAATCTTGATGAGGCCCATAGAGTCGGTGTTACTGTGCTTAGCAGAAACCTGGCGCGACAATTTCAGTAAGACGCTGTACCGAGAACGTTTGGCACAGGTACAGAGAAGAGGGGCACTGAGGATTGCATCTTCATATCCAACAGTCTCTGATTCAGCAGAGTTAGTCATCGCAGGTGCCATACCCATCAACTTCTTCGTAAGCGAGTGCCATATTATCTACCTGCGTTGAAACGAAGACACCAGGGAGACGGTTGTCGACGAGGAGAGACAACGCTCATTCAGTGATTGGCAGTAGTACTAGGTGGACTGCATGTAGGCAAGATGGACTCCACAAATCATCCCCGATCTGAAACCGTGGCTCAAACGAAGGCATGGTGAGACTGACTTCTTTCGAACCAGCTCTTGAGCGGTTATGGGTGTTTTCAGTCTTATTTGCACAAATTTGGTAAGTCCTGGCTATACGTTTTGCACAGGAGAAGAAAACGATGCCTATCTGATATCTCTGGCATAAAAAAGATGAGACAAGCTACCGCGGAACCTCTCCAAAGAAATTGGAAAGCCTTCCCCGAATAGTCTAATCAGAGAGATGCTTGCATCGGTTGAGAAATTGAACCATGTAGCACATTATACTCGGGCAGTCCAAAAAGGTTGAAAAATATCATAGCACCCAGGGACATTAGGGTTGGGAGATTACTTTTCCAGAAATTCCTCTTCTTCCCACTAGAGGAGGGGGTTTCCAACTTGAAGTGAGCTCTTGGCATAGCAAAACGAGGCTTAGCCCGGAAGTAATGTGTCAAACGGTTCTAGGCTAGGCTATTAGGTTCACAGGGTAGTCAAGTCATCTTGCATGTCTAAGAGCTGTACACTCTGGGCATAAATAGCGTTCACGTCCCAACCACAAAAAAATCTCCCCAGTTGAATCTACGCACGATTTTTGATTATGTTTAAAATAAAGTTACGAATATAATGAAATTATCTACCTCAACCAAAGAAGATCTCACAAATGTCGAATATTCTCACGACATGTGAATCTCTCGTTAAATTACCAATAATAATCGTTTATTTAAATCTCAGTCAAAACGGTGCACCCAGCGAAAATGTTTGAAATCCAAAATAATGAGCAATTTAAGTTATAAGTCCCAATTAGAAGAAATGAGCAAGCAGAAAGGGGCACCAAAAGTCAAAAAGTCATAAAAAAGTGATACAATGAAGGTTTAACTTTGTTCTGTGTGTCATGAAGTAAATTGGGGACTTTTCAAAGAGGAATGGATCGAATGCTCCGTTTGTCAAGAATAGAGGCACGAGAAGTACACAGGATGTCTTGAATTTGATATATTTAAGTGTGACATACGTTTTCCATAGCTGATATTGAAAATAACTTTGGCTCACGTGTGCTATCTTATCGACTTTGCTGCGCCAAATTATCTGATGGGATCTGCAAAAGTGTGCATTTCTACTTTTTTAAGTTTTGTTAGAATTCAATCCAAAGATATAAGATATTAATTTGGATTTGGATTCTTGTGTCACCAATTAATCATAGACTTAAAATATAAAAATTTGATTTTCAAACATTGATTTTTAATTTTATTGTGACCTATTGTTTCAAAATTGCATCATCTAATACCAACCTATCTAATGTCAGCGTTTAGCACGCATGGTTTTGTATTCCAAGAAAACTGTTAAGCTGATGATGAAAGCTAATTTGCCCAATTCAATGCTTCGTCATTGATCAAAGCAAGATATTTAACTTTTTGTATTATTTCTAAAAAAGAAAATTTTAAATGCAGCTTCATTTGAACAGCCAGAAAACCCGGAATCCACAACCCTTCAATCGGCTAAATAGAATCACACCCACCATACGAGAGAGAGAGAGAAACTCTGACAGTTCTCGATGGAAATTAATGCACTGCAGTACGCTCGGTCGGAATTACTCTCGAATAAAAGATTATACAAATTCACCCATACTTGTTAGTTTTAGCCACCAATTAGCATACACCTTAGCCCACAAATTAGTGACAACGACGTGGGCTGAGTGTAGTGACAGTGGAATTACCGAAGTTCATGCCTGAAAATCCCACGCTGTGGTTCTTTATTTCAAAATGGGGTGAATTACGACCGCAGAGGTGAAATAAAGCCACGCAGTATTAGCTCTCGGTGTGCATTATACAATCGAAGCGGAAGACATCGCACCCGACGAACCCATTTGCAACTCTAAAAAACACATTTTTGAAACGACTCAGTGCCTCGCAAGCGGATAAAACGTGCAAACTACTCGAGAAAGATGTAATAGGCGACCGAAAACCATGACATTTTGCACGCGAGTTACATGACCTTAGTGGCACAGCGTTCAGCGACGAAGTGGTACGCACAACTTGAACCAGCCGGTTTTAGGCGAACATCTAGCAACGTAACAGTCTCAAACACTCGATCAAGTAGCTGATCTCACGAATAAAGTTGCGCCTACGCTAAAGAGCAAAGCGCCAACCTACGAAATCTCCTCATTTGAAACCACACTCGGTTTAAAGATGTTCGTAAGGAGATGACGGAGATTATTAAGCACACGAATAACGCCTTTCAAATCTCATATTGTTCACGCAGTCACAGCCGCCCACGTTTGATCTTTTGTTGCTCGACCCCCGGATCATGAAATATCGAGCACTGTTGGTACCATCAATGTTTTGGTGCTAATCCGAAAAAGAGAAAAGAGCGGTGCTTGCTCTCGGAAAACGAAAACGGCAGTCACTAATGGCAGCCAGCGATAACAGCCAAAAGTCTTGGCGCTTATTCGTCCTCGCTTGAAGCTCAAAGAAAATGTTTCTCGTGCGTGATTCTGCGTCTTTCGTTGGCGGCCTGCTCAAGAGAACCTCATACGCCACATATGGACTCTCAGCACTCACGCTCAACCTCGGGCTGCGATGCAGTTTTGCATGGAATCATGTGATTGCCGATGTGTCCAAAGTAATCATTGGAGGTGATTTTTTAACACATTTTGGATTACTAGTCGACCTCTAAGACAGCCGGCTCATTGACAAGCTAACAAAACCCATTTCTCGCGGAGGGTTGTTGAAGGCAACGCGCATAGCATCAAGGTGATCACCGGGAACTCAGCGTACCACCAGCTTCTCTATGAGTTTCTGGACATCACGCAACCCGACGAAAGAGTACCAGTGGTTTGACATACGACCGAACACCATTCCAGCAGCTCGTCACATCGCGAGCTTCATTTAGCAGCATCTTTACACCTGTTCACGAAGAAGGATGGGAATTGGCATCCATCTGGCAACTATAGAGGGGAAAACGGCCTCTTCGAGTTTTTGTTCATGAGCTTCGGACTCCAAAACGCAGCGTAAAACTTCCAACGTTTCATCGACGAGGTGTTTCGAGGGTTGGATTTCATCTACTCTTGACGATATGCTCGTTGCCTCCAAAAACGAAAAGTGACATCGAGAACATCTCTGGTAGATTTTCGAACAACTCAACGAGTATAGCGTCATTATCAATCGCCAAAAATGCTTGTCCAGAGTCATGGAGGTGATATTTCTTCACTACACCGTCACCAGCGAAGGCATCAAACGACTAGTTTAAAGGCGTTTTCGATTTCCCGAAGCCTGAGGCAGCCAAGCAGCTACGCCATTTTATCGGTATGTGCAATTTTTATAGAATTGGTATGCACGATGTAGCCCGCACACAAGCTTCGCTGCATGGTATGTTACAGGGAAACGTCAAGGGTAACTCGCCGCTAGAATGGACACTTGCAGTAAAGAAAAGGTTAAAAAAATCGAAAAATTACCCCGCGCAAGTTAAAATGCTGACGTATTCTCTAATCGGTGCGCTCCTCAGAACGTCTGAGAGCCACTAGCCTTCTTCTCTAAGAAGCTCACTTCGGCTGAGACGCGCTACAGTGTCTTCGATCGAGAACTACTGGTGATCTACCTCACAATCAAGCACTTCCGACATTTGCTAGAACCATGAGTGTTCACTGTATACACCGATCATAAGCCATTAACATTCGCCGCCTTTGAACAACCGGAAAATCCGAAATCCACTACCCTTCATTTACAACCCTACAGTCGGATAAATAGAATCATTCTCGTCATGGGAGAGAGATATTCTGACAGTTCTCGATTGAACTCGACGTACTGCGACGTGAAGCAAGGTACAACACATAAAGCTACCTTACGACACCTCGTATGACACCAAGGTTCCTTTCTTAAATTATTTTTTGCACAATATGTACTCGTACATCTGCCTGTAAGGGTTTGATTTGACTTTTGTATCTGCTACAACCTCCGAAAATTACTTTCGTAGCAATTGTGTCGGTTTCTCCGAATCTGGGTGGCCAAGTTGGGATATTTTTAGTGATTTCTCAGAGTATTTTTCAATGATTATTTCTACATACTCTAGTAAGTAGTCAGGATGTTTAATTTTTCCATTATTTTGTTTTGTTTTTGTACATTAAAAATGAATCAAACAAATTTTATCTCATAGGTGAACAAATATATTTTTTAGGGTTTTATACTAAAATACAAAAAAAATACAAAACCCTATTGCAATCATGACGTGTGTCCGTCTGTATGTCACAGCACTTTTTCTCCGAAACTATAAAAGCTACCAATGAAACTTTTTGAAAAGGTCAGAAGTGGTTACTTCTTGAAAGTTCAAGGGTGGGAGAATTTTTCAAAGGGGTTTAAGGGGGCTCTCCCCATATAGGGAGGTGACCCTTTAAAATTTTTTTTCACCGTTGGTAGTCGAGTAGGATGTCGTTGGAAAGGTCTTAATGAGATCTTTTCAAAACAGGTCTTAAAATTGCCTTATAGGTACCGAGGAGGGCAGGGGAAGGGGAAATGTACGAATTTTCGCGTACCCACCCCCCGGCTCGCCTTCGCGATTGGACACCTTTCAATCTGAAAAAAAATCATGAATATAGGCCTTTATGAGTACAACAACAATAAATACATGAGAAGTCGAAATTCACTCAACTTTGTTAGTAATAGTACGATTTATCGATTTTATGTTTTCTTGAATAAAATCGTAACTGTACCCTTAAATTCAATAAAAGTACACAGATGACTATTTATAAACGTTTAAGGTGCATGCTTTGAACACTTGATTCAATTTAATGGATGAATGAAGATGATTACCTACAATTAATACTCATAAGTGAAACAAGTCGAGGAGGCAGGAGAGAGCTCTCAGCAAAAGGGCTTTATAACCATTCTATGATTCGAAAAAATAGGCCATGAATCGATGATTACAGTACAAGGGAGTGGCCCCTGAAAAAAATTACATCAAAGGTAGCCGATATGAGTATCAAACGAAAGTTCTTAATGGGAGCTTTTCAAAACAGTTCTTAAACTGACAGTTTTTGCTTCAGTGGGGGCACAAGGGGGGAAATACATAAAAAAAGTGTTTCCTCCTTTGTGAATGGACACCTGTGATCTTAAAAAATCTGAAAAAATTATCAAGGGAGATATTTATGAGTATAACGATAACAAATACCTCAGAAGTCAAAATTCGTTCAACTTTGTTAATAATAGTATGATCTTCGAATTTCATATTTTCTCCAATAAAATCATCTTTTACATGTTTCTTGATTTTATTCGTTGCTGGTGACTGCATTTTGTAAGTTAAGTACAAAACCCTGACATGAGCGTAGGTCTGTCTACCCAACTTGTTTAATATTACTTTAGTCTTTTTCTTGCCATTGAGTATACAACTATAACGCCATCGACATTATCTACTCCACCCATTTTTTTGTTGTAGTCATAAACAACTCATGGTTTTGCATGGATTTTATTATTATTCCTACCTTCTACCATGGAATCATCGTGTACCTTTTTTGTCACGCCATTTTATCATCATAAATTCATTTTTGTGCTTCCCAATAGCTTCTTCTATTTTTAAACACGAGTTTTTAATTTCTGATGGAATTCCAATTTTATTTTTCACTATTGTTCCAATTAAATCCATTTGATGAATGCAAAGTTTTTCGGCAAAATTTCCATTAGTGTACCAGTTATCTAAGTAAAGTCGGTATCAAAATTTTAAGAGCTTGTGGTCCAATTTTAGGACAATACAAGATGGGATTTTATATTGTGGATGATGCGGACCATAACTAGTGTCCTTTCCGGTAATCAAGATGAAATTCAATCTATATCCGGAATCACTTTCGCATTGCACGGAAAAATTCATCTCGAAGCGAATGTATTGCTTCTAAAACAAATATATTTTTCATAGAAATAAAAAATCATATAGACATGCATTCTTCTTGAATATATAAACTCATACATTTTTCGTTGATATTTTCAAAGATGAGTTTTTATTTTAAAGAGTTTGTTCCTTAATCCAAATTATTAGAGAGATCAATACCTTTAATATAAATAAATTTATACAATAGCATGTGCAAATATCAGAATTACATGCACGGCGGTGTTCAAGGTCTTTCCCCTTTGCTTTCAATTCTGCTACCAACCCCAACAATTCACTCTTCAAACAACAAAACCTCATTTTTAAACTCTCTTATACCACCTGTTGTGAAAGCTACTACCACCGCTAGTGTGGTTCTAAAAAGCAGGTATATCTTATCAAGGTCTATGAATACGTTCGACTTTTTCCAGCTTACTTGCACAAAGCTCGAGAGACAACGATGGCAGAACAAAGGCTAATCTTAAAGTAATGATCCAGCGGGAAGGTCTTCCGATAGAAATTGATGCACTTCGTAGAATTGGGCGTATCCTCGGAGCAAGCCAAAAAAGATTTAGATACCTACGCCTCCCATATAAGCTCTAACTATATATCCTCACTCCAAGGGTCAAGAGAGCAACACCAAAAAATTGTTCGTCTCCAATGATAAAATTTTATCCAATGGCATCAAACTCTTCTACCATAACTGCGGTGGCATAAGAGGTAAAGTTAACAAACTCTTTTTTGACGCCAAATTGTGCGATTTCAATGTTCTTTACCTTACAGAAACATGTTTGAATGACTCATTTCGTAACGGAGAGATTATTGATTCTAATTCGGAATTCACAGAGATGATCGAGATTTTTTAAGCCCTGGGCAGACACGACGAGCTGGTGTTTTAATCGCTGTGCACACAAATTTTCTAAGTGAGCTCATCCCAACTGCCACAAAGAAATCTTTCTAACATAAAATTGTTCTCATTAAAATGTCCAAAATTAATATATATATATATATATATATATATATATATATATATATATATATATATATATATATATATATATATATATATCTATATATATATATATATATATATATATATATATATATATATATATATATATATATATGGTGTTTTTTACATTCCATCTAAATCCAGCGAAGCAACTTACGATGATGCTTGCAATGTTATTTCCTCTCTTGCGGGATCCGCCGACGAGGAAGACAGGATTTTAATTACGGGAAACTTTAATTGACCCGACTTAACATTCATCATTGATCCTCAGGATAACTATCTTATTCCAGTCAACTTGCTAAACTACAGCGACCTCAACATTGTTAGTACATGCTATGGCAACGATTTGTAGCACGTCGCCCCGACTCCCAATCAGAACGGTAATCGGCTTAATCTAATTTTTAGTAAGTCTTATGACGAAGTCGTGGTCGGTCCAACTGGAGATACGGGCAATCTATTCTCTAATAGTCTAACCATTCCGCATTCTCTGTGGAATTGCTAAATGCGGATGAAACCTATTATTTTTCATACAATAACATAATTGTACTCGTATATGACTTTCATAATGCTGACTTTCAGGGCATTAATAATTATTTAAATAATATCGACTGGACACGTAGACTTACAACGATAGATTGCGCCATCACGCACTGTCATTTCGCTCGCAAGCATGGAGCTATGCGCGAACTTGGTGCTACCGCAGCTGATGCGAACTGTGATCGACGCTTATGCAGCACAATGCACAATTAATAACATCTTCGCATTCACGGATAGCACCATTGCACTTGCATGGATACATTCTTCGCTCACTAGATGGCACACATTTGTTGCTAATAGAATTGTCAAGATACAGGAAAATATATCGCCACAGCATTTCTATCACATCGCTGGTAAAGACAACCCCGCTGATTGCCTATCACGAGGGTTGACACCCGCACAGCTTGTGGATCACCTGCTTTGGTTTCATGGCCCTGCTTTCGCTAGGGCACCGGTCAAGGAATGGCCAGTACTGGATTTTGACGCTAACGTGCCAATGGAACTACCTGAAAGGAAGGTCAATACTTTAGTCACAACGAAAGTAAACCCACCTCATAACCCGCTTCTCTACGAGCTCTCTTCTCGTGTTTCTTCATGGCCTAAGCTGTTGCGTATAGTTATTTACGTCCTACGGTTTGCGAAGAAGCTGCCTCGTAGGTTTGAATTATCGCATCTGGAGATAGCAGAAATTAAAGTCTTGCGGGATTTGCAGAACGTGCATTTTCAACGCGAAATAGACCTCGCCCAATCGAGCAAAACACTCCCGCCAGCTTTATTAAAGCTCAACGCATTCGTTGATAAGGGATTATTACGCGTTGGATGCAGGCTAGCTAATGCCTGTCTGAACTACGCAAGCCAACACCCTATTTTACTTCCTGGCCGCGATCATATAGTCGACTTGATCATAGACCAAGTTCATCGAAAATACTGACACGCTGGCCCGCATCTTGTCATGTCTTTGCTTCGGCAGAAATATTGGATCCTAACAGCACGCAACATTTTACGAGCACGGATACAAAAATGTAATCAATGCTTCAAAGCCAATCCTAGAAATGAAAATCCAATTATGGCAGATCTACCGGAGTCGATTACGCCGGTCCTCTGACAATTATTCCCTTTCGCAAACGGGGGGTGAAAAGCATAAAGGCTTATGTTTGTCTTTTCATCTGCCTGGTAACTAAGGCCATACACATTGAGATGGCTTCTGATCTGAGTACGGATACCTTTATGAATGTATTTAAACGGTTCCTATCCCGCCGCGGTCCGGTTGATGTAATGTACTCCGATTGCGGCACTAATTTTGTTGGTGCAAAGGCAAACCTGGATAACCTGTACAAATTGCTAGATTCCGCTGAGTACAAAACTAGACTGTCTAATGAACTTCGAGACAACCACATAGAATGGAAATTTAATCCCGCATCGGCTCCGCATTTTGGGGGCATATGGGAAGGAAATATTCGTAGTCTCAAAACACATTTGAATAGAGTAGTTGGGAACAAGCTTTTGACTTGTGAAGAGATGCAACCCGTATTGATCCAAATAGAGGCGGTGCTTAACTCACGTCCGCTCACGGTATTAAGCTGCGACCCTGTCGAGCCTCTCGCTCTTACCCCGGCGCATTTTTTAACGCTTACTCCATTAAAATCGTTACCGGCGAGGAACGTTTCCGAGGAAAATATCAGTTTGAGCGACCGCAAACAAATGATCGATCATTTGGTGCAATCGTTTTGGAAGCGATGGCGAATAGAATATCTTTCAACATTACAACAACGTACAAAGTGGTTGACTTCATCAGGCAACGCAATTTCATCCGGAACGGTGGTGTTATTAAAATCCGATAATGTTGCTCCTTTGCAATGGCGACTAGGTATTGTAGAGAAGGTTTATCCTGGGAAAGATGGGGTGATTCGCGTTATTGATGTCCGTACTAAATCGGAACTCTATCGCCACCCTGTAGTTAAAATTTGTGTTTGTATTAATGGGTCGAAAGTAATTATAGATAGATAGTAATTCTAGTAGTTATAGTTCATAATTATAATTTCCATATCAACTGAATTTAAGTTACGGTCGAAGGATCAAGGATGTTGCGCAAAGTAGAATTTATACAGTATTTGAAAGGACTCTTAGTCCTGTCAAGCCGGGGAGGATGTTTAAGCCGTAATAATGATCTCCATTTATTACCTTTCCCTTCCAAATATCCATTTATTACCTTTCCCTTCAAAATATTCATTTTCCCTCTGAGTGAATTGGAGCACCGCTGGAAACAACATCCAATCAAACCATTGAACGGACAAAGGTTTTAGACCTCGACGGTGACAAAGTTCACGTCAGTCAGGCATGAAAACGCCTGGAGTGCATCGTGAATGAATCGGCTCCGGAAAACGTAAAATAGTAAAATCGTGAACTCCGCTAAAAATAAAATTACTCCGGAAAACGCAAATAGTGAAAACGCAAATAGTGAAAACGCGAACTACCCGAGCCTCCAATAACGAATACCCAGTGATTCTGTACATGTGTTCAGTAAATTGAAAGTATTATTGAGTGGATTGTGATAGCATCAAAGATTGTTGGAGACCCAGGTAATCCTCTGTTAAGTGCCGTCCATTCTTCCTTAAAAATAGTATTCACATAATTGGAGAACCCGCAATTATTTCATTTAACAAAAGCTTAGATAGTGCGCAAACATTATGCAATAGATCGTTTTTCCAAGATAATCATTAACGCCGTTGAAAGGTACGTACCTATGATTAAGAAAAAAGATAAATTGTCTGAACCTTGGCTTGGTAGGGATATGCGATATTTACAAACAAACTCCATAAAATCATGCAAATCATTTGCTGTTAGAGTGCTCATAAAGGTCTATACTCATGATTTTTTTCAGATTTTTCGGTTGGAAGGTTTCCAATCGTGAGGGGGTACGCCTAAATTTTGTGCATTTCCCCTTCTCCTGCATCCTTCGATACAGATAAAGTAATTTTAAGACCTGTTTTGAAAAGATCTCATTGAGCCCTTTCATCTGACACCCTACTTGACCACCTTTGATGAGTGTCACTCCACTATATGGTGGGACCCCCGTAAACCTCTTTGAAATTTTTTTCACACCAAAGCTTTCTAGAAGCCGTAACTTCCAACCTTCCCACAAAATTTCATTGCTATAGCTTCTATAGTTTCGGACAAAAACTGCTGTGACATACAGACGGACACAATTTTAATAGGGTTTTGTATTTTGGTACAAAACCCTGAAACCCGTTTTTGGAAGGTATTTTTCAGAGAGTTTCCTTTTCAACATGATACAAGCTCTTATAAATAAGTAAATATAATTGATAGACCAATGGGATATTTTAAAGTGGATACTCTTTGCAAAGCTCTTGTTCATGAAGATAAACTTACAGTTGAATTAATGATTTATAATACAAAGGCGATTTATTTTTCCTTCATTACAAATATAATCGTCATTTTGCAAAAAATAGCAGTTTTGTGATGACTAGTACACTCGGCATGACACTGAAAGGGTCAATTACTACTTGAAGTAGAAAAACTACTTCGTAAGGTTTTCATGGGCAATCCATCTTAGGAAAGCGAATCTTGGCATTATCACAGTTCTGTACATTTAACAGAAAAAGAATTACGACAAATTAATTAACTATCACCAATTACTCCTTTGTAAAATAATGCAAAATCGCATCTACTTAAATAGCATCTTTACAATCTTCAAATCAAAGCATTGAACTGATTAAATACAATGAAACGAGATCTTATTATGAAATACACAAATCAAAGCCTCCGACAAAGCCGATTGAGCAAATTTTAACGACTAGCACACAATTGACTTCAGTATCATTAGCAATTTTCGACTTAAAATAGCCGTAAAATTTCCAGTATCAAACCACACTATCCGATCAAGCTTAATCGACTGAACCTCTTCGATCAATTTACTCTAAATCCTCATAATCCGTGCTCTAATTACGCGTGGAAATCGGTGAATGAAAAACCACCAGTAAGAGCAGGTGTAAATACGATTACCACAGTTAATCATCACAGAATATCCAAATAGTGAACTTTTGAATTTTCGAGAGCGTTTAATTGCAATTAGCAAAATCTTCCCAGAAAAAAAAACTAAAACTGAATTAATTGGCCAAAAGTTGCGCCACACCGCGCAGTGGGTTTCTAGTTTTTTGGGCTACGCAACCGCAGACAGGTGTGAAAGTTGCTGGAAGTATTCTTTCGGGATTAGTTGTGGAAAATAAAATGAATAATGAAATGCAAGAAACCTAAGCTCAATGAAAATGAAGATAATTTTTGGGGGATCCGATTGTTGCTGCCCTTAAAACCACTTGAAACGTCTGGAAATTCACCTGATTGAGCTGACGCAAAGAACAAACAGATCGACTATGAGAAAGCATCTTTCAGACAGAAATCTCAGTTAATTAGGGATGAAACAGATACAACAGAAAAATTCATCGAAAGCTAACGAACAACCCAAGAAAAAAAGTACGGTACTAATTTTAGGTGAATTCGTTCGAGGCGCTAGACCTAAATTCCAAAAAAAACAAGAAATTACCATGCAGTAAACATATTTTGTACTTGTTCATGCAAGAACTGGATACAATCGTACATATTATGCACATACGAGTATATGTACATATTTGGTAGATTTGATTTTCTTGATTTCTTCTCATCGCCCGATAGCGCCTTTTCAGTACGTAATCAGAATGTAGTACGGAAAAAGTATCAGATCATCGTGTACATAATTACGTCTGTGTACGCCGATTGCGGTACAATCCCACATTACAGTATTGGAATCTACTTTCATTCTTATCTTACAAGCTTGGTAATGCACCAAAGCTAATGGCGAGTGCACTATTTTGTACACAAGTTGTATGCAGTTTATTGCATCTGTAAAGTTGCTGGTGCCAATCTTGAAGACAGCGGAGGAGATGTGGTGATGGCATTATAGCGGACTGATGACAAGGCTGATAGTGGCAAGTGGCAATTCGCCTATTTTCAATCTCGGTCAAAGCGCTAAGCATTTTGCAAGGTTTCGATAAGATAGAGGTCGGAAAATCCACCGTGACAGAAATGAAACATGCATTCTCACTTAGAATACGTACCACATTGAGTATAGTAGTTTTTTCTGGATAATGAAGAAGCAACAAAGATTTGTATTGTATTATCATACGTGTATTGAGGGATACGATAGTTTTGGTGAAAATAAACGACATCTTTATATTTAGTCGGCGAAGAATTGTAAATGAAAATTCAAAGTTGATAATGAGATGCAAAATGGAAGGCTAGATTGTAAAATAATCTTTAATATAATAATAAATACCTCTATAAAGTGATAATTTTCACAAAATGCATTAAAAAACTAATAAAATCCAGGTGTTTAAATATTTTAAACTTGGCTTAAAAATGTATTACAAAAAAAAATAATTGACGGCAGCATTTTTTTCCTACACAAAATGCTTGAAATGTAGTAGTGACCATGATACAAAAATACAAGAAAGTAACTTCTGAGCAAAGCTATTCAATTTGGGACGCCCCACGCCCCGAAAATTGTTCCAATTTTTGTTCCAGTTCGCTTTCAACTATTGTTTTGAAGTTTTCAAATGATTATGAAGTATGAAAAAATGAAATTAACTTACCAGAGAATTTTCCCTTAGTAAGAAACAAATGAACCAAATACTCATTCAATGGGGAATAAATACAGAGTTATATTTTTGTTTGTTTAACACCTTCAAGATTTTTTTAGCTATTTAGAACCATCCATTCGTCGTCTTCTTAGCACTACAGCCCCTCTCGGGCCTTCGCTGCCTGCAAACAGCGCCTCCTGTCGCAGTCCATTGACTGCGTCTTCCAATTCCAAAATACGAGCAGCGATGAACTGTCTTCGTCGACCGAGTCAGACCAGCGTTTCCTCGGTTTCCCCACTGGCCGCCGGCCTTCAGTTCTCCCAACGAATACCTTCTTAGGTATCCGTTGTTCGTCCATACGATTCATGTGTCCAGCCCATTGCAGCTTAAGCAGTCTTACAATCGTTGAAATCTCCAGTTCGTCAAAAATTTCATACAGCTCATGGTTGTATCGAATTCGCCATTGGTCCCCGTCAAGCTTCGCTCCGATTATTCGCCTCAGGACCCGTTGCTCAAAGGCGTTCAATATATTTGCGGATACTTGGGTTAGGGTCCATGTTTCATACCCATAGCATAACACAGGTCTTATCACAGATTAGTATACTTGGAGCTTTGTTCTCCTGTGTATGCAGCTGGTCTTCAATATAGTCAATACTGTATAAAATATTTTATTTCCGAGCTTTATTCTTCGGCGTATTTCCTCTCTTTCATTATTGTTTCTCGTTATATTGGCGCGTAAATACACAAATCCAGTAACATTTTCGACATTGTATTCGTCAAGGGTGATATTCTGTGTATTTGAGGTATTTTTCCTCGACTGCGTGATAAGCTTGATTGATTTGTAGCCCAACTAGTATTACTTCGCAGTCGAAGTTCAGGAAAAGTTCTTTGGCAGTTGTTAATGACCGTGACAGAATGTTAATGTCGTCCGCATAGGCTACTATTTGGCTCGACTTGTATAGTAATGTACCTCGCGTATCGACAGATAGCTTCCGTATGACGTATTCTAGAGCCAAATTGAATAGCAATGGGACCAGCCCATCTCCCTGCTTTAGTCCGATATTTGTATCGAAGGCATCGGTGACTTGGTTATTGATGCCGACTTGGTAGGTCGTCGACGTCATTGTCATTTTGGTAAGACGGACTAATCTGGCTGGGATGCCAAAACCAAGCATTATTCAATACAGTAGGTTACGATCCATACTGTCGTATGCTTGCTTGAAGTCAACGAAAATTTGGTGTATGTCTATGGTGAACACCCAGCATTTTTCAAGTACCTGCTTGACTGTGAACAATTGATCTGGATTTGATCTACCTGCCCTAAAGCCACCTTGATACTCCCCAATAATACTGTTCGCGTATGATCCAATTTCATTTTCTAAGATTTTAGAAAATATTTTGTGCGCCGTACAAAGCAGTTATATGCCTCTATAATTTTCGCACTGTAGCCTGTCACCTTTTTTGTGGATAGGGAATATAATTGATTCGCGCCATTCTTTGTCGTCAAATGTACTGTTGCCAAATATACTGGATGACTTTGTGAATAGCTTGATGAGCACTACTACCACCATATTTGATGAGCTCCAATGGAATCTCATCGATGTCCGGCGCTTTATTATTCTTTTGGGCTTTGATGATGGAACAAACTTCATCCAGAGTTGGTGGAGCCAATGGAAGCTCTCCGCAAACATCTATAGGCTCCGATATTCTGGAGCTGTGGGGAGGATTAAGGAGGTTCTTTAAACATGATACCCATCTTTCCTTAATCTTGGTTTCATTAGAGATGACATTGCCGCTGACATCACGACAGAGGGTGGTTTTGGGCTGATAACCACGTTTCAGGCTTTTCACTACTCTGTAAGCTTGTCTTGTGTTGTTGCTTACTAAACTTACATCTATAATTCTCAATTGGTCGTCATAGTATTTTCTATTCTTAATCCTAATTATCTTATTCGCTACTCTTCTGAGATTTTAATAGTGTTCTCTCTTCGTCCTGGTTTTCCTACCTACGTATTCTTTGTTCGCCTGATTCGTTTCATCTAACGCATTCTGGCACTCAATATCGAACCAATCATTCCTCTTGCGCCGGGCTTGATGTCCGATCGTCTGTGCTACCACGGTTCTGATAGCTGCTTTCACTTTCATCCAGAGCTCGTTGCTCGTCTTTAACGATGCGTCTAATAAGATGAGAGCCAGCTGGTTGTTGAGGGTCTCCGTGAAATGTTTGGCCACAGACGTCGTTTGGAGCCTTTCGTTGTCAAATTTTTGTAACGGGCTGGTCTTCGCTGAATATGCCTTTGACAAACGACATCGATAGGTAGAACCATCCATTAGGCTGATAGAAGCATATTTCAAAATCAAAATTCCTAAACTTGGTGTAAGTTTCTCGAAATATTCGGGACAAATGTGTCCCTATGATTGCGAAGGGGTATTTTTCACTTAAAAAATTCTAGATTTACTCTATAAGGCTTGCTTATTGATAAGGGTATTATTTTAACTAAAAATGTGCATTTATTATCACGTTTTCATGTGTTAATTAAATATACTAGTATTATGGTTACATACCTAGTTAGGAATGATATTCAGTGAAGCATTCCTATCATTAGTACAGTCAAAATGAACATTACATATGTAAAATAGACCAAAGAAGAGTCGAAAATAGTATTTGATTTTTGACCTTCGATTTAATTCAAAACAGACCTTACGTTTGATCCATAAGGTCTACTCCTGGTCGAATTTAGAGCAGGGGCCAACAATAGGCGTAGCTATAGCCCCACTCGAGCCGATGGCAACGATCGAAATAAGAAAAATTGATTGCCGAGGTAGAAGAGACCATCAAAAGGGAGTTCCCTAGCGTGGGAAGGATCAATGCGAGGTTGACACCAAAAAACCATATGGGACAACGCATTTCCATGATTGAATTGACCGAAAAGGACGCCGAACAATTCCTGAACCAAGGGAAAGTACGGACAGGGTGGGTTGTCGGTAGGATACAGCTCAGAGCAACGCCTCTTCAAAATTTCAAATGCCTTGGCTATGGTCACACTGCACAAGTACGCAAAGGACCCGATATGTTACAAATGCGGTGAAATGGGATATAAAAGAAAAGAAAATACGAAGGTGGCACACTGTATTCTTTGCAAGGATGCTGATCCAAGACCGGATTTTGGACCCATCTTTGCATCACGAAAATGCCGGGTTTTCACGGAAACCCTAGCCAAGGCAAGATCAGAACTTTGATTACCCGCATCCTGCAGCTAAACCTACGCCGCAGTTCAACCGCCCAAAATCTGCTTGAGCAGTTTGCGAGGAACATAAAAGCCGAGTTTTTGCTGCTGAGTGAGCAATACTATGATAAAAGTTCAGCATCATGGTATCCTGATGAAACTGGTACTGCCGCCATCTGGGTTCAAAATAGTGATTTCCCGGCGGAGAGTTGTGGACGTGGTTTTGCGTGGGTTCGGTGCTCATGGACCACCTTCTTCAGTGTGCACCTAATGCCGAACGAATCGATATCACCTTTCCAAGCCAAGCTTCAGGCTTTAGAGGGCACTGCCTCGAACGCAGACGGGAACGTGCTCGTTGGGGGAGACTTCAACGCTAAAGCAATTGAACGAGGCATGCTTCAAACAGATCCGCGGGGAAAACACATCCTAGAAATGGCGGCCAGAATGGCGCTCGTCGTACTAAACACCAGCAATACGCCGACTTTTCGCCGTATTGGCTGTGAGGGAACCATATCGGACGTGACGTTCACCTCGGAGTAGTACGGAGGATACACAACTGGAGAGTATTAGAGGACTACTCATCTAGTGATCATAAGTGCATTCTGCTTGCGATAAGCGAGGTTGTCTCCCAACGTCCGTGCTCTCGGCTTTCTCCAATTGGATGGAACATTGGAAGGATGGACGTTAAGAGATTCATTGAGGTGCTCACAGCAGGCGAGCCGCTGCAGGGAGCTTCGGAGGGGATGGAAGAACTGGCAGCTCAAGACGTAGTGAACTCTACTATGAGCATCATCACAACTGCTTACGAAGCTTGTATACCCTGTTGAAAGCCCCGGCACTGCAAGCCCCTAGTGTACTGGTGGTCAACTGGAATCGCTGAAAAACGAAGGGAGTGTTACAAGCTTCGCCGTGAGGCTCAACGGGCACAGAACTGTGACGAGGCAAGTAACCGCGAAGCAGCATATCAGTCGGTGAATTGATCAACAACAGCAAGCCTCGCTACTGGCAAGATCTAGTGGACACTATGAACAAGGATCCTTGGGGCCTTGGTTACAAGCTAGTTATGCGGAAGCTTGGTGCCCTACGGAAACTTTGCATACATGATGCGAAAAAAATGGACGAGATAGTGCGGGTACTCTTCCCCGCCCATCCCGTCCATGTTGACGCTGTCCATGGTGAAACAGCATTCGAGTGTCCACTCTTCATACAGCAGGAACTGGAAAAGGCAGTTCTTTCGTTGAAAGCGACGAAGGCTCCAGGTCCAGATGGTGTTCCAGTTGAGGTGTTGCTGCTTTTCTATCACCATTGTCCTGACTCAGCACAGTCAACGTTTGCCTACGGGACGGGGTTTTACCGGTACGATTGAAGGTGGTGAAGCTCGCCCTGATTAGCAAGGGGAAGAGTCTGCATACCACCCGTTATGCATGCTAGACACGGCTGGGGAAATGCTAGAGAAACTCATCAACGGAAGACTCACTAACGCGATTCATGCTGCTGGGGACAATCTCCTCGGCAGTAAGGCTTTAGAGCAGGACGTTCTACAATTGATGTGATTGCAGAGGTGATGAACGCGTTCCAAAAGGCGACGGATCGTCCTGTTGGTGACACTCGCCGTCAGGAACGCCTTCAACTCCACTAGATAGGTGAACATTCTAGATACGCTGAAAAACCCTTTTCAAGTTCCAGAATATCGAATGCGGCTTTTGAGGAACTACTTAAAGGACCGAAGCCTACTCTACGACACAATACAGGGCCAACGAAGGATCGAAGCTACATCGGGTGTTGCCCAGGGATCTATCCTTGGCCCATACCTGTGGAACGTGTCTTACGATGGGCTTCTGAGACTCTAGATGCCAGATGAGTTGCGCTTGACCGGAGCTACTGTACGGAGTAGAAATATGGGGCGACGCTCTCAGTAAGGAGGTATACCGAAAACGTTTCGCACAGGTACAGAGAAGAGGAGCATTGAGGATTGCATCTTCGTATCCGACAGGTGGTGAGAGTTATTGCAGGCGTGGTATCTGTCGCCCTCCTTGCTAAAGAGTGCCGCGCTATTTACCTGCGTTGAAACGAGGATGCAAGGGAGATGGTTGTCCGCGAGGAGAGACAGCGCTCGCTCAACAATCGGCAGCAGTCTTGGGTGAATCGCACGAAGAGAAGGTCGACTGCGCTTCTCATCCTGTATGTGAGACCGTAGCTTAATCAAAGGCATGGTGAGGCTGACTTCTATCTGACCCAGCTTTTGAGCGGGCATGGCTGCATTCAGTCTTGCCTGCACAAGACTAGTAAGTTACGGTCCCCCTATTGTCAGTTTTGCCCAGGGGAGGATGGTCAGGCTGCGAAAGCTCCTCTACAAGAAGACGGGAGAGCTCACCCCGGATAATATAGTCGCGATGATGCTCGAATCGGTTGACAAATGGAATCATGTGACACATTACACTCGGGTAGTCCTAAAAAATAAAAGGGACTCACAGCAGCCGGGGGTGTTGGGGCTGGGGGATCGCTTGTCTGGCTATTCCTCTTCCCCTCTCCCCTCCCCCTAGAAGAAGGATCCCCTAGCTTGAAGGCACCTCATGACATAACAAAACGAGACCTGGCCCGAAGTAATGTGTCAAACGGTTCCAGGCTAGGTTCTCAGATTGACAGGGGAGGCGTTTAGTGGGTAGTCCAGTCGCCTTCTTGCAAACATGGGAGTCCCATACTCTGTGCGTAAAAGAGCATTCACCTACCTCTCAAAAAAAAGGTTGTTGAAGCCTATTACGAAAATGGGCGTTCAAATCAAAATGCATTTCATGCACTTCGTGATTTTTCAGGTCAGCATAATCGACCAAATGTGTCCACAATCGGGAGAATCCTGCGCAAATTTCAGCAAACCGGGTGAGTAAGAAATGTGAAATCACCTGTGCATGCTCGCCCAGTTCGTTCTGCGGAAAACATTGCTGTTGCTCGTGATAGTATGGCAGAAGAGCCGTCAACCTTGACTCGTCGTCGTGCCCAACAATTGAACATCTCACGAACATCACTGATGCGAATTTTGAATAAAAATTTTAATTAATACACTTACAAGGTTCATTTGACTCAAGAACTGAAGCCTTCTGATCATTTCAAGCGTCAGAAATACGCCGAATGGTTAGTTGAACAGACTTCAGCAACGAGGCACACTTTCACCTCGGTGGATTCGTTAACAAGCAGAAATGCCGCGTTTTGGCAGATGAAAATCCACGAGTGATTATTGAAAAACCGATGTATAAGAGTGACAGTTTGGTGCGGTTTATGGGCTCGCGGCGTCATCGGGCCGTACTTTTTCGAAAATAAGGACGGCCAAGCAGTTACTGTGACTTCTTGTGGCCAGAAATTGAGGTTATGGACCTGGACGATATGTGGTTCCAACAGGATGGTGCCACACAGCCAACGAAACAATGGCTCTTTTGCGCGAGAAATTCAATGGCCGTGTTATCTCGCGTTGCGGCGATGTTAATTGGTCGTCACAATCATGTGATTTGACATCGATAGAATTCTTTCTCTGAGGGTACTTAAAAGAAAAAGTGTACGTCAATAAACTAAGAACAATTCAAGAGTTAAAGGTTGAGATAAGTCAGCACACTACGACATTGAGCCTCAATTATGTCTCAGATTCATTGAAAATATAGTCCATCGGATAGAAGTATGCCACCGTAGCTGTGGCGAGCATTTAAGCGATATTTTGTTTCACACAAAATTGTCATAGATTCTACTATTATAATAAAAAATATTAACACAATTCTCTGAAAACTTTTTGTTTTATTTACAGTTAACATCGTGCGTTTAGGTTGGACCACCCTTTATTAAGCATAGAGATAAGGTTTAACGTTTAGGTTAGGAATATTGTGATAGCATTTTATTAGTATAAGATAAAGTTTTTGATCGAATTTTATTAGAATAAGGTTATCACATATTAGATGTAGGATAAAAGTTCACTGTTGTGTTAATACTATAGATTATTTTTGAATAGTGTTGGTTGGTTTTTCTCCCTTTTCCGATTGAGTCATAAAATATGCAATAATTTTAATTAAATTGAATTTGAAACTATTTTTTGATTAACTGTTTTTCTTAATAATGTATGAATTTAGGGACACATTTGGGCCATTAATTTTTAGTATTTCAATTTTTTGAAATTTGCTTAATATTCTTTGAAAATTTATACCTATTAGTATTGAATAAAGCACTTTTGTCTTTGACTATGACTTAGCTATTTATCATCATCATTTTTTGCATAGCTTCGATTCGGGACTTTGTTGCCTATAATAGTCACCTCCAATTGTTGTGGTTTTGCAACCTTGTTCACAAAATGAAAATCTCAGGCAGGGATATGCTGTTGGCATCAATTGAAACTTCCTATCATTTTTTTGGACACCTAACTGGGCATTTCCTTTGCACTCTACCCTTCAGCTTTCATCTAGGAGGCCTATGCTATTTCAGTTTCTCCATATATCCTACCCTTTGTAATGTAGTTTGCTTTGCTTTACGCATGCGGATGTAGGTGGCTGGCATAAAGATTATACGACATACTATTGTAACGGAGTCTTCACTCTACTCCATGTTTTACTGGGCCATATATCCTCCCGAGTAATTTGCATTCGAGTACGTCCAGTGAATTTTTGGAAACATTTGTAAGAGCCCAGATTTCATATCCATATAGCAGCACAGGTCTTATTTGTAACTTGGTTAAGCGAATCTTATTTTCCCTGTGAACTTATCTGGGTCTTAGTATAGGAAGTACTGAGAAATAGGCTTTGTTTACCGTTTTTATCCTTTTCCATATTTCATTCTTTTCCATGATCTTCCTATCAAGATGGACTTCTAAGTATGGGAAGCTATCTATACTTTCTAGGTTGTAGCCTCCTAAGATAATGTATGATATTCTTGTTTGGATCATGAATTTAGTTTTAGTTTCATTGACCAGTAGGCCGACTTTTTTCCCCTCTGACTCTTTCCCTATAAACGCTGCCTTTGCATCTGGAATTGACCTGGACATAACGTTAACGTCGTCAGCATACGCTAATAGCTGCATGAACGTGTAGTGTAGCGTATCCGTGGTGTCTACTGGCATTTTCTTGAAGCATATTACAGAGTAATATTGAATAACCCTGTTTTAGGCCTGCGTTTCCTGGGAAGCTTTCAGTTAAATTTCCCTTAACTTTGGCATGCGATCTCGTATTCAGCATTGATACATTGGTCATGCAGACAAGTTAAGCTGGGACGCCAAAGTCAAGCATTATTCTGTACAGGATATTTCTGTCAAGACTGTCATATGCTTGCTTGAAGTCTACAAAGAACTGGTGTACATGTACATCAATATTATGTAACAAGCACTTTTTGAGCACCAGGCTTACTGAAAATATTTGGTCGATCGTAGACCATCCACTTCGAAAACCACCTTGTTACTCTCCAATGATATTTTCTTAATAGGGCTTCAGTCATTGTTCAATGACTTTCGAGAGCACAACACAGCAATTTCGCTGTAATATTCACAGTACAGCCTATCTTCGTTTTTATGTAAGAGGCATATGATGTATTTCTGCTAGCATCTGGTAGCTGCTACTCTGTCCATATCTTTATGTGTTCTTCTGGCTTGGGAGAGTTCTACAGGTATCCCGTCAATTATAGGAGCTTTATTCTTTTGGAGGCCTCAAATGGCTACCTGTACCCCTTCTCCTGTTGAAACCATTGTCAAAATATCTTCTTTAGTCCCTGGAATGCTCACAGTTTTGGTGTGTCACTGCACTTGTGCCAGGTATTTACAGATTAGCTCCTTGCTGAGAGCTTCACTCCATATTTCGGACTTAAACACTAGCACAGAATGCATGGCGCTCTTTAAAAGCTGCCTCCTTGATGGGTTGGGTTCCGATAGACTCACTGCAGGCTTATCATTCCTAGCCCTTATTTGCCAAGAGGAACTCCTCTTCGAATCTTTCAAAATGCCCGGATACTTCACAGCTAGTTCTGACTTAAGTTGCACTTCCCCGATGCTGATTACCCTTTTTTGTGTAACTGCAGCCCCTTTCGGGCTAGAGTCTTTTCTCATCGAATGAGTCGGCACTCTTCGAGATGATATGGTCAGTATCACGCTTTGACCATGTATTCGTTCACCCTGCTACGACACATTTTCATTTTTAAATCAGTACGTATCATAACTGAACAGGCTTATGGTCCGTCTGAAGAATCTGTAGTAGTCGAGCAGTCATACAAGCAAACTGCTCCAAACCCTTCCGATCTCCTATCCAAATTTGTAATGGCTGATTTAAAAAAAATATATATGGAGTTACTTCCCTTGTAATTGTAATTTGTAGAATAATTTTTCTTCTTATTATTTTATTAAATGTAACTTTAAATCAATTTTCCTCTTTATTAAATTTTTAACGTTTTCCTTAATTATATTCTTCATGAGATATTTGGAATCTTTTTCATTTTTTCTTTACTTAACCAATTTTTCTTGAAAAAAAAACTTTAAATCTGCCCATTAAAATTTAGGATGTGGAAACACTGATTTAGTGCAGCCCAACGGTGTATTACATCACGGAATGCATTCGAGTTCAGCTGAGCGGGCAGCTGATTGAATTTTAACCGGTATGCACGGGATGGAATAAAAGAAGAAAGACAAGTTATTGGAACGGCTCAAGAGTTCAGGTTGAACCACGAGACGGGTGAAAAGGCGAAAAATTCTAACGACGGCCGGGCGACTTTTGTGCCGTGCTCGAATTGCCGTGCAAATCGTGGAAATTTTACGGTTCAACATCGCGGCGCACTAGTATTTTCGTTTTTCGCGAAAATGCATTTATAGGAACTGCTCCCGCCGTTCATCAATTGAAAACTCGAGACGATCGTGAAAAGTGAATCGAGGAGTCAAATTGCTACCTTGAGAAGGAGTGAGGAAAAATCTTTTCGCGTGTCACGAAAAATCCACCTGATGGGAATCTTGCACTATTGAAATGTTAGAGCTGAATCAGAACCGCTCGTTTGCCGAGATCGTATTGTGTGTTTAAGACACAATTCGCGAATCAATTGAAAAATTCATAAATTCTCCGAAAAGTATCTTTTTAATGGAACACTTACATCTTGAAATTGTTGCGTGGCAAATCGCCGTTTGTGCTGAGCCCGTGGAAATTGTTGCGTTCAGACAGGAGTTCGCGGTGGTGTTCAGACAGGAATTTGCGGTGGTGTTCAGACAAGAGTTGATATAGTCGCAGTTGAACACCCGCTCGAACTTAATTGCCCCTATTGTGTGGACAGGACACGAAAAATTGTCGAGTGTCGATTCCGATGAAAACTAAAGTGACTAGGAATTGTCTAGCGCGTGAAAAAACGCGCGAAAATTGCCAAAATTTCATTGCAAACACTTGGAAAACTTCCCGACAAAATGGCCAGGTTGTGTCCTTGCTGACAAATTCCCTTCGCGACTAGTGCACAAATTTGTACGATTTTCGGTTTATTTGTTCGATATTTTCGGTTTGGAGCTTTGCATTTTGGTGAAGTTTTAGTTTTCCAGAACTTTTTGGTGAAAGGATAAATTTGTCAGTGCCTACAAGGAGCAGTCATGCGAAAAATTTTCAATCGGGAGTAGAAATTGCAACAACGTGACTTGGCCACTACCCACAAAGTCAACACAGATCCAATATCGCAATGTAACGTTTGCACTCTCTAAAGATTTTTTAGCACAAACGAATTACATTCTCGTTTGGGGTGTAAGTTGAGATGCTACTGCGGTCGAGACCATCAGCGTTTGAAGGTCCGCTTGCCCGAGTGATGTGCCCCATGATCGAAGAAGAATCACATTTCATGCAACCATGTGGAAACTTGGTTTCGCTAGTATAAAGCGTCTCTAGTAATGGCTTATAATTATTGTTATTATATATATGTATTTATTTTTTCTTTGTTTGTATTGTATCGGAATATATCGATTTGCTACATAATGATGAAAAGATAAAAGCGTATCTTAACTCTCCAATTCAAACAAATGTTTGTTATACTGCGATATCGCAAGTACATATTTGTATTGATTAAAATGAAATTTATAAGAAATCCCTCGAATTATTATAAAGGAATAACTGCCGATCCGCCGAATATTCAATTGCTAAAGTATTTTATCCGGAATTTTTTTTCTTTTTCTGTTCGGTAACCTTTTTCTTCGACACTTAGACTAAATAATTTTAATGATAAAAACATTAAAGTATCAACCAAGAACACAATAATTACAAAGGGAAATATCTTGAAATTTACGTAGTTGAAACGATTTTTTTTTTCTTTTTTCCTATTTTCCTGTTAGTTAATAGAAATTGGAAAGTTGTTTATTATTTATTGAAATTTAAAGAAAAAAATAGAATAAAAATGCATTACTAAACGGCGCCCTCGGTCTTTCCATTTTTTTCAAACTGATCGGGTATAGGACCCGCAACGTGGGCCGGCCTTTCAGATAATATGGGCTAGCCATGGGGCGCGCTCCACCGTTTTGTTGTGTCTAAGGGCTCTTGGCGGGTAGAGTGGCCTTCCGCTCGCGTGCCCTTTCATGATATAGGGTTATGTGATTTCATTGCATAACTCTATAGCATAAATTGGTTACGTTTATGCTTCTCATTTGTGGGAAAGAGTCATACAAAGTACTGTGAGTTTTTCTCTCAAATAGGAAACACATGGCCACGTCTACGTTTGGATCTTGATCCGGTTGGGATGATGCGAGGGGGCACCAACTCCATCTGGATGCGCCACTCTTATTTGTGGGACATAAAGATCGTCGTAATGACGAGGTCTCCTCCAGCCCGTCCGTTTTTGCTCGTTTCAATTTGTTCTCTGAATAAAAAATTCCAACCCTTAGTTGGTTACCTCCTTTTTCGACTTTTTCTGTGGCCCAAGAATTCGTGAATGCGAAATTCTTTTTTTTTTGTAGTGGGTCCTTGTGCTGAGGGAAAAATTCGCCCCACGACACCACAACGCGAACCTGCCAGCGCATTCACGCGTCCCCAGACAAGGCCAATCTCGGTGGATCTGACCACCCTCGTCCGCCGAGGCAACAGACCATCGCTGCAGTCCTTTACGGACATTTTATTATACCTACTTTCACTACAAATCACTTGAGCTAAATCTCATTGCCACCAACGAGAGTCGAACCAGAGATCTTTGGCTTACGGAATGAGTGCTCTAACTACTACACCACGTGGACTACGCTGATTGTCCTTACTCTAGAAACAATTTTCTTTGTCAGAACAACAAGTTCAGTTTCCTCCAACACTTGGCTGGAACCACAAAGAGTCATCCAGTTCTTCACTTGATGAACTAGCATGCCTAACGTAAGTTGCACTCATTCAACTGTACGAGTATGTCCAGCAATTAGTGTCGCAATATCATCTGCTAAGTCAATTAACCATGACTCATCCGACAGCTCTAATCTCAGTAACTTATCGTAGTGGATGCTCTACACGTCTGGGTCAAAGATAGACACCCGATATAACTACCATCCTTCGTCAAGCCTGTTTCGTCTCGCTAAGCAGATTTCGGTCCATCGGGTAGTGTCTCAGAATCTGCATAAGATATTAACGAGTATCTACTTAAAAACGGTTTTCCAATGCTTCTAGAATATTTACCCATCTAGCGGAATTGAAGGAGTTTTTGGCACCAAGTGCCACCACAAAAAAATACATTGGGTGGCATGGCTATGTACTTCCATCCATTAGACCGCATCCACTATCTCCGCGTCAATTCTGGAGCGATCTGCTCTGAAGCCATGCTGCTGCGGTGATGAGTCCCAAGCAGCATGGGTCGCATCAGTGAGTCTTTCTCTAATGATTTTCTTGAGCACTTTCCTAGGCTTAACCATAAATTACGGTGTATTAGCGCCATTATTACAAATGAATTCTAAATAAGGGCTCAAGATTGAAATGTGCTTTTCAATTGGAAACAATATTATGCAGTAGTTTAATGGTTTTCAAAATTATTCTCCCAATCAAGAGTGAAAAATTGCAGATATGATTTTGTTAAATCAGTACTTTTACCCCTTGTTTTATATTCAAATCGAACCGCCCTTTTGTCATTCCCTTTTAATCGCTTGTAGAGCTACCTATATTTTTGTTCTTAATCTAACACAACGATAGTTGTCAAATTCAATTCTTCTTTGTATTCTGTCGAGACAAGTTGTTCTTTTGAGTTCTAATAAATCGTTGTTACTGGACAATAAACCTGAACAGTTTTCTTGCACGACCTCCTGGTTTTCCTAACAGATTTAAAGAAAAATTACATATTAGTTGTTCAGCCCGAATTCAGGTCACTATTACAAGAAAACTAAAAAAAAAAAATTAATTAAATTAAGTTTACACATTTTGGAAAGGGAAAAATTGATCCGATTTCATCAAATTTCTCCCATTATTTTTTACGGGTGATTTGAAGTTGATTTACTTTTCTTTATAAAAGTTTTCTTACATATGAATTTCTTTCTAGCAATGTTAGCTGCCGATTTTATACTGATTTTTTCAGTCACATCTGTAAGTACAATTTCCTTCAACGCGTATTTATTCTATGATTTAATTTATCAGGTCGTACTAAGCATAATTTTCTTTTAATTTTCACTTCCTGGAGTCATATAAAAACTTTTTCATCCGAATATAATTTTGCGGCCTAATGCAAAATAAGACAGCATTTGTAATATTGCAGGTCGATTCCTAACATGAATAATATACCATCAGAATTGCTCTTCGCTTTACCGTCAACATTAGAATTAACGAACATAATCCCGATAATCTTGGTTTCCCACAATCGATGCATACCTTCAATTGTACCACCCTTCACTTTTTACCATTCTGTGCGCAACAAGGTGCGTACAAAGTAAACACAGCGCGCTGATACTGATTAATCTCAGTTTGATAGAATCCCAAGTAACAGAAAATACACTCAACACTTGTAGTATTGAGTAAAAGAAGTTTACTCACGGCATTTAACGGTCGAGATAATTCTCGTATGCAGTTATTTGCTTTTCTTTTAACCTATTAAAGATACTGTTCTATCGGTGATCGATTGTTTGTGGTTTTAACGCATAAAACACTCTATTATCTCCGGCATTGCACTAACATCTTGGATCAAAGTAAATGTCCATAAAATTCATATGTAACTACCGACTGACACGTTCGTATATCTTGTGCAAACTTATCACAACAACTGCTTCGTAGCCCAGCAATCTCAAAGACGCAGGTGAATAATGATAGGCCTCAAGCTTCAGGTTGTGTGGCCTATTGCCCGATATTTTCAATTTTTAATAAATATCTGTTTGGTGTTGTGAACGTACTAAACGCTTCAAGAACAATCAAATTTTAGTCGAACACTCTGTTATTCGCTGTTAAATTTGGGGGAAGTTCGAAACAAAATAAAATTTAATTATTTTTAAATACTGTTGTTGTAATCTGTGTACGAATAGTGTTAGGTAACAACGAAATTGCTGAAATTAAATTCATTATTAAAATTATTTATAGAATATTATCATTACCAGTTAATTTAAAATTTCTTTCTTCCTAGTATTACCTTTGCAACTCTGGAATAGTGTTACTATAATCTCAATTATATAATGAAAAATTTAAAATTTTACAGTGTATAAAAATAAACTCATAATTAACTGTTCCAATACCAAACCTTTTATCGTAAATACTTTTAACGTTAATGCTTGTAAGTATGCAAAGGACCCGATAGGAGTTCCCTATGTTACAAATGCGGTGAAATGGGACATAAAAGAAAAGAGTGTACGAACGAGGGAAACTGTATTCTTTGCAAGGATTGTGATCCAAGACCCAATTTTGGACACGCCTTGGGATCAGGAAATTGCCGGGTTTTCCAAGAAGCCCTAGTCAAGGGGAAATCAGAACAGCTAAATAGCTAAACCTACACCGCAGTTCAACCGACCAAAATCTACTTGAGCAGTTTACAAGGGACATGAAAGCCGACTTCTTGCTGCTGAGTGAGCAACATCATGATAAAAGTTCGGCATCATGGTATGCTGAAGAAACTGGTACTGCCGCCATCTTGGGTCAAAATAGTGATTTCCAGGTATAAAACTGGGGACGGAAGGATGGTTTTGTGTGGTTTCGGCGCTCAGGGACCACCTTCTTTAGTGTGTACCTAACGCCGAACGAATCGATATCATCTTTCCAAGCCAAGCTTAATGCTTTGGAGGGCTCTGCTTCGAACGCAGATGGGAGCGTGCTCGTTGGGGGGGACTTCAACGCGAAAACAATCGAATGGGGCATGCATCAAACAGTTCCGCGGGAAAAATAAGTCCTAGAAATGGCGGCCAGGATGTCGCTGGTCGTACTAAACATCGGCAATACGCCGACCTTCCGCAGTATTGGCTGTAAAAGAACCACACCCGACGTAACATTCGCCCTGGAGTCCTTAGTACGGAGGATACACAACTGGAGAGTATTAGAGGACTACTCAGCCAGTGATCATCAGTACATTCCGCTTGAGATAAGCGATGTTGTCTCCCGACGTCCATGCTCTCGGCTTTCTACAATTAAATGGAACAGCTGAGGTGTTGCGGGTCGTCTATCACCATTGTCCTGATTTGCTGCTCAGCACATTCAACGCTTGCCTTCAGGACGGGGTTCTCCCGATACTATGGAAGGTGGCGAGGCTCGTGCTGATCAGCAAGTAGAAGGGAAATCCCGGATCGCCGTCTGTATACCGCCCGTTATGCTTGCTAGACACGGCTGAGAAAGTGCTAGAGAACCTCATCAAGGGAAGACTCACTGACGTGATTCGTGCTGCTGGGGATCTATCTCCTCAACAGTACGGCTTTAAAGCAGGACGCTCTACCATTGATGCGATTGCAGAGGTGATCAGCCCGATTAAAAAGGGCAGATGCATATAGTCACACCAAGTGACGGATCGTCCTGTTGGTGACACTCGACGTCAGGAACGCCTTCAACTCCGCTAGATAGGTGGACATTCTGGATACGTTGGAAAACCCTTTTCAAGTTCAAGAAAATCTAATGCGGATTTTGAGGAACTACCTAAAGGACCGAAGCCTGCTCTACGATACGACACAGGGCCAACGAAGGATGGAAATTACATCGGGTGTTGCCCAGGAATCTATCCTTGATCCGCACCTATGGAAACGGCGGGCTACTAAGACTGGAGATGCCAGATGAGTAACGCTTGACTGGCTATGCGGATGATGTTGCGGCTCTGGTAGCTGGACGCACCGTTGAATAGGCCCAATATAAGCTAGGTATGCTAATGCACCGAGTGAGGGACTGGATGACTGCTTGCGGGTTCAGTTTAGCACTGGAAAAAACCGAAGTGGTCATCTTGACAAAAAGACAAACCCTAGAGTAAGGACGATCAGTATTGGCGACTTACGAATCGAATCGAAGCCAGCGGGGAAGTACTTGGGGCTACTGATCTACTCGAAGATGAGTTTCTCTGAGCAAATCAGGGCAACGGCTGAGAAGGCTGCTTAGGGAGTATCAGCTCCGAGTCGACTTATGCCCAACGTAGGGGGACCCAGCCCATCAAGAAGACGCCTCTTGATGAGTGCTGTAGGGTCAGTGCTACTGTACGGAGCAGAGGTGTGGGGCGACGCTCTCAGCAAGGAGGTATACCGAAAACGTTTGGCACAAGTACAGAGAAGAGGAGCACTGGGGATTGCATCTTCGCATCCGACAGTCTCTGACTCGGCGATGACAGTTATTGCAGGCGTGATACCTGTCGCCCTCCTTGCTAGGGAGCGCCGCGCTATTTACCAGCGCCGAAACAAGGATGCGAGGGAGACGGTTGTCCACGAGGAGAGACAGCGCTCACTCAACGATTGCCTTGGGTGAATTGCACGAAGGGAAGGTAGACTAGGCGCCCCATCCCGGATGTGAGACTGTGACTAAATCGAAGGGCATGGTGAGACTGACTTCTATCTGACCCAGCTTTTGAGCGGGCATGGGTGTTTTCAGTCTTACCTGCACAATATTGGTCCCCCGATTGTCGGTATTGCCCAGGAGAGGAGGACAATGCGCAAAAAATGGGTCGGGCTGCGAAGGAACCTCTACAGGGAGACGGGAGAGCTCACCCCGGATAATATAATCGCCGGTGAAGCTCGAATCGGTTGACAAATGGAATCAGGCGGCACATTAGGCTCGGGCTGTCCTAAAAGATAAAAGGGACTCACAGCAGCCGGGGGCGTTGGAGCTGGGGGATCGCTATTCTGGCACTTCCTCTTCCCCTCTCCCCTCCCGCTAGGAAAGGGATCCCCTCACGGCGTAACGAAACGAGACCTGGCCTGAAGTAGTGTGCCTATCGGTTCAAGGCTGGGTTCTCGGGTTGACGGGGGAGGTGTTTAGTGGGTAGTCCAGTCGCCTTCTTGCGAGCATGGGAGTCCCACACTCTGTGCATAAATGGCATTCACCTTCCTACCACGAAAAAAACGTTAATTTTTTAGTTTTAAGATGTTACTAGAAACTGCTGTTAACTTAGGGGAAACTATTGGGCACTAGGAATATATTGGACAGTCTAAAAAGTATTGAGCCTTTTTGTCACTTGCTGATGTTCGTTGTCATTAATCGGGCAATACTAGTCAGCTTGAGTCAAAATAACATGCATTTTAAAGGTGACGTTCCAGTCTACAATTTTCATATGGGCATTCGTCATTCGCGTCAAAAGTTGTATTCATTTAAAAATGAGTGAAATCGCAGGCCCGTGAAAAAATTTGTGGTGTCTATGGTCAAGATACTTTATCAAAAGCCACAGCCAAGAGATGGTTCGCTCGCTTTCGTTCTGGAAATTTTGATGTCAAAGATGCACCTCGCATCTTACAAAAAATTGAAGAAGACCGACACATAAGCAGCCATGGAATTGAATATCTTTCATCAAACAGGTTTGAACCATTTGCGTAAGGCTGGATACACTAAGAAGCTCGACGTTTGGGTGCCGCATAAATTAACACAAAAAAATTTGATCGACCGAGTTTCTATTTGCGAAATGCTAATAAAACACAAAAAAATTTTTGAAGCAAATCATTACGAGCGATGAAAAATGGGTAAGATACGAGAATATCGTTTGAAAAAGATCATGATCTAAAAAAGGTGAATCATCACAAACGCCTTCAAAGCCAGGATTGACACTAAATGAGGTATACTGAGTGTATGGCGGGATTGGAAGGGAATTATTTATCATGAGGTACTAGAACCTGGCTAAACACTCAATTTAGCTCCAGGCTGTCAGCAATTAACCATATTGCAACAAGCAATTCAAAAAAACCGGCCAGAATTGATCAAAAGAAAAGGCGTTGTCTTCCATCATGACAATGCCAGACCACACACATCTTTGACGACCCGGCAAAAATTTACAGAGCAGGGCTAGGAAGTTTTGATGCATCCACCGCATAGCCCAGACCTTGCACCATCAGACTAGCATTTGTTTCGGTCCCTGTAAAACTTTCTTCATGAAAGAAATTCACTTCAAAAGGGGACTGTGAAAATCACTTGGCCAAGTTTTTCGCTGATAAACCACAGAAGTTCTTCTTCTCAATGGCAAAAGGTCATAGATAATAATGGACATTATGTACTTAAATAAAATTCATTTCAAATAAAACAAATATTCAATCGAAAAATGACAAAAAAGGCTCAATACTTTTTAGACTTACCAATATTATCGGATTTCAGATCATTTGAGGTATGCTTTAATAGTGATATAGAGTTTATTGTAGATAGCGTCCTTAAATTAGATTATTTCACGAAGGAAATGTTGCTTTCATCATTCAAATACCTTAGATTTGAATCAAAATAGTAGACCATTATAACCTCTTAGCATCTTGAGATAGGTTGGATTGATTCATTCAACCAACGAGACTCAAGCCATAGGCCCTCAAGTTAAACGGCTAGCATTGTAACTCTAACACCATGTGCACTTGAGCCATTGCTAAACTTGAATAATCAGTGTCTTGAAAATTAATCTTCAACAAAGTATAAATACCCAGAATCTACGGGAGCAGATCACGAAGGAATAAAGGGCTGAATTATTAAGTGAGCAATATCGTGATAAAAATTTCAAGATCATAGTTTTCTGATGCCTTCGAAATCAACTATGGAATTGATTTTCTGAACTTCCCTAGTATCAGGCATTTACGAGTATTTAATGTTGAACGAGAGAGTGGGAGGTAAAGGCTTTTTACACCCCGAGTGTGAGGCTCCCAGCAGTGCAAGACGTCTAAACTACCCATTAAACACCTTCCTCATCAACATAAGAACCTAGCCTGGAACTGTTTGACGCATTACTTTGGATTAAGCTCCGTTTTGCTACGCTGTGGGGTACATTCAAGTTAGGGGATCTCTCTTTGGGAGGGGAAGGAGGAAGAGGGATCACTAGAAAAATAATTCGACAACTCCGACATCCCCAGCTGCTGCAAGTCCTTTTTATCCCTCCAGACTATCCGAATATAATGCGCCTCATGGCTCCATTTTTCAAACCAGTTAAACATCTCTCCAATCAGACTATGCTGAAAGAGCTCTCCTGTCTCCTGATAGAGGTCACGCTGCAGCCCCTCCCATTTTTTGCTTTCAAAAAATGTGTGACAAGCATCGTCTTCCTCTCCGGCGCAAAGCCTACAGTCGGGGAACCACAATTTACCAATCGTGTGCAAGTAAGACTGAAAACAGGCATGCCCGCGCAAGAGCTGGGTCAGCTAGAAGTCAGTCTCATTATGCATTCGATTGTGCAATAGGCTCAGATCTGGGACGAGGCATGTAGTCTATCTTTCCTTCGTGCTGTTTATCTGGGACTGGTGCTAATAATTGAGCGTTGTCTCTCCTCGCTTGCAACTGTCTCCCTGATGGCCTTATCTCAAAGCAGGTAGACAGTATAATGCTCTCTAGTAAGAAGACCGATATGATTCCTATCGGATGACAAGCACCGCCAAATCAGAGATTGTCGGTTATGAAGATGCAACCCTCAGCATTCCTGGCCTCTATACCTGTACCAATCGTTTTCGGTACAGTTCTTTGCTGAGATCATCACCCCACATTTCTGGCCCGAATAGTAGCACCGACTCTACGGACCTCATCAAAAGTCGCCTTCTTGATTAGCTGTGTCCCGATGTGCCTGAAGCAAATTTATCAGCTGTGGCCCTGATTATCTCAGAGAAACTCATCTTTGACTCGATCAGTAACTCAAGGTACTTTACTGCTGGTTTCAATCAAACCAGTACTTTCTAATACTGATTGCTTTTACTCTAGAGATTCTCTTTTAGTCAGGATGACCACTTCAGTTGTCCTTAGTGCTAGATTGTTCCCGCGAATACTCGTTCAGTTTCTCATCTGACGCATTAGCATACCTGTTCTAATTCACGCCTGTTTGATGGTGTCCAGGAACTAGCGCCGTAACATCGTCTGGATAGGTGATTGTACGATACGTTTTACAGGTCTGAACTAAAGATAGACCCTTGAGCAACACCTGATGTATCTTCCATCTTTCATCACCCCTGCATCGTATCACAAAGTAGGTAGTCCCTCAAAAGCCACATTAGATCTGGAACTTGAAAAGGGGTTTTTTTCAGGGTATGCGGAATATACACTCATCTTGCGAAATTGAAGGCATTTCAAACATCAATTGTCACCAATAGAACCAACCCGTTACTTGATGCGGCTGTATGGCTCCGCCTTTTGGACCGCACCAATCACCTCTACGTTTGCATCAGCACTGCCGACGAAATAGGATCCTCTAAAGTATTAAGCTTGGCATGGAAAGATGATATCGGCTCATGCGGCATTAGGTTCACCCAGAAGAATGTAGACCTTGAATACCAAACGCAAACGAAACCACTAACAAATCAGGACTGTTGAGAGCTCAGATGGTGGCATTGCCATTTTCGTCAAGATACCATAATTGCTCACTCAGCAGCAAAAAATTGACTTTCATGCCCCTCGCAAACTGCTCAAGCAGGTTTTGGGCAGTTGTACTGCATAGTAAGTTTACCTGCGTGATTCGGATCATCAAAGTTCTGCTTTTAACTTGGTTAGGGCTTCCTGGAAGCCCGATCTTAAGACATCCTTCAAATCTTGTTTTGTATCATCACCCTTGCAAAGGATGCAGTGCTTCTCTTTTGTACATTCTTTACTTTTATGTCCAATGTCGTTACTTGTGTAGATAGGGAACTCCTACCAGGTCCATTGCAACCATGTGCGGTATAAGCATTAAAGCATTGGAAAAGTACTGCTCGTCTTTCTACTCTGGAGATAACCCACCTTATTCGGCATCCTTCGCAGACAGGTCGATGATGGCCATACGCTGTCCCCTATTGTTTTCTGGTGTCAGCTTTGCTTTAACCCTACTTACGCTAAAAAGCTCCCTTTTGATGGCTTCCTCTACCTCAGACAGGTCTATGATGCAGTTAATGCCCTGGTTTCGGTAATTACCTCCGGCTCAAGGGAGGCTAAATTTGCTCTTTTGCCAAAAACTTCTTGACTCCATCGCAGAATGCCCTTTTATTATTAGCCTCAGCTCCAAACTCTACCAGTATGTAGCTTGATTGGGTTGGTCGCACTGCTTTAGTGATGTTTTTGATGTCTTCGGAGTTTACACCTCTCCTATTCTTCCGCAATACATTTGCGTAGGATCAGCTATCCTTTTTTTCTTCTTTAATAATTTTTCAAAATTAACTCAATTAAGCAGCTCAAATAAGCAGCTATGTACAAAAAAGTCTTTTTTAAGGCTTTGCACGAACTTAAAAAACCCTACTGAATACAACGCCGTCTATCTCAGTAGTTTTTGCCTGGAACTATAGCGGTGCTTCGACTTCTTTGAGTCATCTCCAGTGTTTAAAAGCTGTGTGAAAGAAAATTACTCAATACAGGTGTAGGATGGCTTAAGCAGGTAGGTTTCGAATTGGGCCAGGTAGAGGAAAATAAGGTTTTTGTTTTTGGGTTGTTAGATTTGGCCATTTGTTCCGGTTCGTCTCACTTCCATTGCAATCGAAGGGTGTGGTCTAGTGCTCGGAATATCGCGTCGGAATTTGTAATAAGTTGTTCATTGATAATGTTACCGTCTATTTTTATATGTTTATATTTAAATATTTCGTCTTTCTAGAATTTCAAGTCTTGGTCTTTTCCTTTGTTTAGGTAGCACTGCCATAGAGTATGTCATAGCATCAGGCACGTGTTGGTGGTTTTGTAGGTGCATCCCATAATCGGAGTCTGCCTGGTTGTGTAAGAAAGATCGTACGTGCTCTTTTATCTTGTCGTCAGTTTCCGTGTTGTCCTTCTTATGTATACATGTCAGTTTGTATATGTCGCTATTCTCCTATATTGATGTGTCATTCAGTTTTTGTTTCAGTTTGTTTTCAATTTTGTTGCTAGTTTTGAATGCACTTTGTATGTCCTAAGGAAGTTTGGCCGTTTGTATGACTCTTCGTTTACGTATGTTAACGAAATCCACAGTTGATTGTTTTTATGTGTTTCAGTCAGTTGGCCTTCCTGTTTTTGTTTGTAATGTGTAACAAGTTTGTCAATTTCACGTTGATTGTATCCGTTATTAAAAGCTTTTCTATAAATGTTGTTTAGTTCGTTGAAGCAGTTAGTAGGAGTCATGGGGATGGAGTTAAGTCCCTGCAACATTGATATGTACGCTGCTAGTTTATGTTGTACGAGGTGGTTAGAAATTACGTGTATGGTATGATCAGATGAGATTAGTTTTCTTTATATTTTGTAGTCTAATCGTGTCTTTCCCGTGTCACAGTTAGGTCCATATAGCTGAGTTGCCCGACTGTTTCTTTTTCTATAGTAATAATTTATATTCGGGTGTACTTCATTCAAATTGGTAAGTATTTCATCTTGTTTATTTTCTTGTGAGTCAAAAACGATGAAATAGTCACCCATATATCATCTGTAAAATATTTCTGTATAGTGAATCTTGTTAACATACGCAGGCAAAGACAGATACAAACTATCAAACTTCCTTAAGCAATACAAACTACAAACCAAATTCAAAACTAACAGCAGCATTGGAAATAAACTGAAACCAAAACTGAATGACAGATCAATATACGAAAATAGCGGCATAACCAAACTAACATGTATACATAGGAAGAAAAATACGGAAAGCAGCATTTACGATCTCTCTTATATAACAAAGCAGACTCCAACTATGGACTGCACGTACAAAACCATTCACACGAGCCTGACGCTATGACAAACTCTATACCATTGCTACAAAAACAAAGCAGAAGGCAGAGACTTGACATCTCAGAAAGACTTGAAATATATTAACATAGAAAAAAAGGGAGTTCAAACTGCATGTCATTGATTTTGAGGCAGTCAATGAAGAGTTGTGCGCGATCCGTATAACAGCGATATTCTTCGAAATTTGGCTGATTAATGTTCATGCCCCCACCGAAGAAAAGGAGGAAGAACCAAAGGAATCGTTCCACAATCACCTGGAAAGACTAGTTGACTCATCGTTTACAAACGAAAAAAAATAATTTTGGGTGATTTCAACGCTATGGTTGGCAATGAGCTATTTCATCGGGGAACGACTGGAGGATATAGCCTCCACGATGAAACAAATGACAACGGCCAGCGCCTCATTGACTTTGCATGTAGCAGAAATCTAGTCATACGATCGACTTGCTTCCCGCATCAATACATTCATAAAATAACCTGGGTATCACCGGATGGCACCACACAAAACCAGATCCACCATGTTCAGATCCAACAAAGATGGGCCTCGATCATACTTGACGTCCGTACACACCGAGGAGCCAATCGTAACTGAGATAATTACTTGATCAAATTAACTTATTGATGACGTTTGTCAAAGGCATATTCAGTGAAGACCAGCCCGCAACAAAAATTTGGCATCAGAAGGCTCCAAATGGTGTCTGTGGCCAAAAATTTCACGGAAACCCTCGACAACCAGCTGGCTCCCATCTTATCAAATGCATCGTCAAAAGCAAGCAATGATCTCTAGATGGTAGCGAAAGCGGTTATTAAGATCGTGACAGAACAGATAATCGGACACAAAGCCCTGTGCAGGAAAAATGAATGGGTCGATGATGGGTGCCAGAATACGTTAGACAAAAAATCAGGCATACAAAGATTACGTAGGTAGGAGAACCAGGACGAAGAGAGAACAATATGGAAATCTCAGAAGAGTAGGGAATAAAAATTAAGAATTAAGAAAAGGAAATACTATGACGACTAATTGAGAAGCATGGGTGTAAGTTTAGCGAGTAACCACACAAGAAAAACATACAAGGTAGTAAAAAGCCTGAAAGGTGGTTATCAGCCCATAACCACGCTATGTCGTGATGAAATCGACAATCTCATCGCTGATGAAACCAAGATTAAGGAAAGATGGGCATCATATTTCAATAACCCCCATAATCACTCCATAGATATGTTTGCGAAGAATTTGGCCCCACCTTCTCTGGATGAAGCGTGTTCCATCGTCAAACCCCAAAAGAATAATAAAGCGCTGCGCATCGATGAGATTCCATTGGAGCTAATTAAATATGGTGGCAGCAGTGTTCATAAAGCTATTCACAAAGTCATACATCACTTCCATTAAAGCAGTACAATCAACGCGGTCGGGCCACATGCAAGTCGAATTGGGAGCAGAAACCGACAAAAGAGAAGCATTCTGCGACGCAGTAAAGAAAATCCTTGGCAAAAGCGCAACTGAAGCCTCGTTCAAGCTGATGGCAACAATCGAACTTAGAGACATTGACTGTGTCACGGATCTCACCGAGGTAGAAGAGGCCATCAAAAGGGAGTTATGTAGCTTGAGAAGGATCAAAGCGAGGCTGACACCAGAAAACCAAAGGGGACAACGCATGGCCATAATTGACTTGACCGAAACGGACGCCGAACAATTTCTGAACAAGGGCAAAGTACGAATATGGTGGGATGTTTGTAGGATACGGCCAAGAGTAATGTCTCTTCAATGTTTCAAATGCCTTGGATATGGTCACGCCACACAAGTATGCAAAGGCCCTGATAAGGATTCCTTATGTTACAAACGCGGTGAAATGGGACATAAAAGAAAGGAGTGTACGAAGGTGGCACACTGTATTCTTTGCAAGGATGCTGATCCAAGACCTGATTTTGTACACATCTTGGGATCAGGAAAATGCTGGGTTTTCCAGGAAGCCCTAGCCAAGGCAAAATCAGAACTTTAATAACCCGCATCCTGCAGCTACACTTACACCGCAGTTCAACCGCCCAAAATCTGGTTGAGCAGTTTGCGAGGAACTTCTTGCTGTTGAGCGAGCAACACCAAGATAAAGTCCTGCATTAAGGTTTCCTGACAAGACAGATACTGCTGCCATCTGGGTTCACAACAGTGATTTCCAAGCGGAGATTTGTGGACGTGGGATGGTTTTGTTTGGGTTCAATGCTCAGGAACCACCTTCTCTAGTGTGTACCTAATGCCAAACGAATCGATATCATCTTCCCAAGCCAAGCTTTACACTCTGGAGGGCACTGTCTCAAATGCAGAGGGCAAAGTGCTCGTTGGGGAGACTTCAACGCTGAAGCAATCGAATGGGGTTTGCCTCAAACAGATCCGCGGGGAAAACGATTCCAGAAAATGGCGGCCAGGTTGGCGCTCCTCCTACTGAACACCGGAAATACGCCGACTTTCCGCGTATTGGCTGTGAAGGAACTATACCGGGCGTGACATTTGCCTCGGGGTCCTTAGTACAGAGGATACACAATTGGAGAGTATTGGAGGACTATTCAGCCAGTGCTCACCACGGCATTCTGCTTGAGATAAGTGATGTTGGCTCCCAACGTCCATCCTCTCGGCTTTCTATAACTGGATGGAACATCGGGAGGATGGACGTCGAGAGGTTCGTCGAGGTGCTCACAGCTGGTGAGCCGCTACCGGGAGCTTCGGAGGGGACGGAACGATTGGTAGCTCAAGACGTGGTGAACTCTACTATGAGCATCATTACGACTGCTTGCAAAGCTTCTATGCCCCGTCGAAAACCCCGGCACAGCAAACCACCTATGTACTGGTGGTCAACTGAAATCGCTGAAAAGCGAAGGGAGTGTCACAAGCTTCGACGCGAGGCTCAACGGGCACGGAACCATGACAAGGCATGCAACTGGGTGGCAGCATATAAGTCGGCCAGGAAATGCCTTCGCAAATTGATCAACAATAGCAAGCCTCGCTGCTGGCAAGACCTAGTGGACAATGTGAACAAGGATCCGTGGGGCCTTGGCTACCAGCTAGTTATGTGGAAGCTTGGTGCTCTGCGGAAGACGTGTATTCATGACGCGGAAAAGATGGACGCGATAGTGCGGGGACTCTTCCCGCCCATTCCGTCCGTATTGACGCTGGCCATGGTGAAACAGCAGTCGAGTGTGCACTCTTCACACAGCCGGAACTGGAAGAGGCAGTCCTCTCATTGAAAGCGAGGAAGGCTCCAGGTCCAGATGGTGTTCCAGCTGAGGTGTTCCGGCTCGTCTATCACCATTATCCTGATTTGCTGCTCATCAACGCTTGCCCACGGGACGGGGTTTTACCGGTACGATTGAAGGTGGTGGAGCTCGTGCTGATCAGCAAGAGGAAGAGAAATCCCAAATCGTCGTCTGCATACCGCCCGTTATGCATGCTAGTCACGGCTGGGAAAGTGCTAGAGAAACTCATCAAGGGAAGACTCACTGACGTGAATTGTGCTGCTGGAGACCTATCTCCTCGGCGGTACGGCTTTAGAGCTGGACGTTCTACTATCGATGCGATTGTAGAGGTGGTGAGCGCGGTCCAAAAGGTAGAGGCAAACAGTCACACCAAGCGACGGATCGTCCTGTTGGTGACACTCAACGTCAGGAACGCCTTCAACTCCGCTAGACGGATGGATACTCTGGATACCCTGGAAACCCCTTTTCAAGTTCCAGAATATCTAACGCGGCCTTTGAGGGACTACCTATAGGATCGAAGCCTGCTCTACGACACGACACAAGGCCAACGAAGCATGGCTGTTACATCGGGTGTTGCCCAGGGGTCTATCCTTGGTCCAGACCTGTAGAACGTACCTTACGGCGGGCTAATGAGGCTGACGATACCAGATGAGTCGCACTTGATCGGCTATGCGGATGATGTTGCGGCTCTGGTTACTGAACGCAACGTTGAACAAGCGCATTTTAGGCTAAGTATGCTAATGCGCTGAGTTAGGGACTGAAGGACTGCTCGCGGGTTCATTTTAGCACTGGCACTGGTCATCTTGTCAAAAAAGAGAACCCCTAGAGTAAGGATCATCAGTATTGGAGACATACGAATCAAATCGAAACCAGCGATGAAGTACTTGGGGCTAACGTTCCAGGCTGCGTTCTCAGGTTGACAGGGGAGGTGTTTAGTGGACAGTCGAGCCGCGCATGGGAGTCCCACACTCTGTGCATAAATGGGGCATTCACTTCCCTACCACAAAAAAAATGATCGACTCGAAGATGAATTTCTCTGAGCAAATCAGGGCAACGGCTGAGAAGGCTGCTTCGGGAATATCGGCTCTAAGTCGACTTGTGGCCAACGTAGGGGAACCCAGCCCATTAAGAAGATGCCTCTTGATGAGTGCTGTAGGGTCAATGCTACTGTACGGGGCAGAGATATGGGGCGATGCTCCCAGTAAGGAGGTATACCGAAATGCCTGTCACTGGTACAGAGAAAAGGAGCGCTGAGGATTGCATCCTCGTATCCGACAGTCTCTGATTCGGCGATGAAAGTCATTGCAGGCGTGATACACGTCAGCCTCCTTACTAGAGAGCGCCGCTCTCTTTCTCCCGCGGAGGAGATGGTTGTCCGCGAGGACAGACAGCGCTAACTCAACAATTCGCAGCCGTCTTGGGTGAATTGCAAGAAGGGAAGGTGGACTGCGCGCCTCTACCTGGATGTAATACCATCGCTAAATCGAAGGCATGGTGAGACTGACTTCTATCTGACCTAGCTTTTGAGCGCACATGGATGTTTTCAGTCTTACCTGCACAAAATTGATAAGTCACGGTACCCCGATTGGCGGTTTTGCCCAGAAGAGGAAGACAATGCCTGCAACATATTTTGTGCGTGCAGAACATGGGACAGGCTGCAAAGGGACCTCTACAAGTAGGCTGGAGAGCTCACCCTGGATAATATAGTCGCGATGATGCTCGAATCGGTTGACAAATGGAACCAGTTGGCAAACTATGTTCGGGCAGTCCTAAAAGATAAAAGGGACTCACAGCAGCTAGGGGCATTGGGGCTGGAGGATCGCTTGTCCGGCACTTCCTTTTCTCCTCTCCCCTTCCGCTAGAAGGGGCATGTCCCAGCTTGGAGGCCCCTCACGGCGTAACAAAACGAGACCTGGCCCGAAGTTATGTATCAAACGGTTCCAGGCTAGGTTCTCATGTTGACAGGGGAGGTATTTAACCACCTCTTTGTGAGTATGGGAGTCCAACACTCTGTGCGTAAATGGGCATTAACCTCACAATCACAAAAAAAAAGTTATACAGCATATCAGGAAAGAAGAGCATATGCTGAAAGAGTGGAACCAACCAATTACATTCCCTAGCTACAGAAAAGGTGACAAGCTACAGTGCGAAAATTATAGAGGCATATCACTGCTTTGTACGGCGTACAAAAAATTCTCAAAGATTTAAAAAAATAAAATTGGACCATATGCCAACAGTATTATAGGGGAGTATCAACGTGGGTTTAGAACAGGTAGATCGACGATAGAAAAATTGTTCACAGTCAAGCAGGTACTTTAAAAATGCTGTAAATTCAACATAGACGTGCGCTAAATTTTTGTTGACCTTAAGCAAGCATAGGACGGTATTGATTGTAACCTACTGTACCAAATAATGCTTTGCTTTGGCATCCCAGCCAAATTAGTCCGTCTTACCAAAATGACAATTGCGTAGACGACCTCCCAAGTCCGCATCAATAACCAACGCACCAATGCCTTTCACAAATATCGGACTGAAACAGAGAGATGGGGTGGTTCCATTGCTATTCAATTTGGGTCTGGAGTACGTCATAAGGAAGCTACCTGTCGATACAGGAGGTATATTACTATACAAGTCGAGCCAAGTAGCAGCCTATGCGGACGACATCAACATTTTGTCACGGTCATTAACAACTGCCAAAGAACTCTTCCTGAAACTCGATAGCGAAACAAAACTAGTAGGGCTACAAATCAATGAAAATAAAACAAAGCTCATGACGCAGTCGAAGAAAAACAGCTCAAGCACACAAAATATCACACTTGGCCAATACAACATCGAAAATGTGAGCGAATTTATGTGCTTAGGCGCCAAATAACGAGAACCAATAATGAAAGAGAGGAAATACGCCGAAAAATACAGCTCGTAAATAAAATATTTTATTCAATTTTGACGTTTTTGAAAACCAGCTGCATAAACAAAGCTCCAAGTATACAAATCTGTGATAAGACCTGTGTTATGCTATGAGTGTGAAACATGGACTCCAACCCAAGCAGCCGCGAATATATTGAACGCCTTTCAGCGACGGGTCCTGAAGCGAATAATCGGAGCAAAGCTAGACGGGGAACAATGGCGAATTCGATATAACCATGAGCTGTATGAAATTTTCGACGAGCTGGAGGTCTAAACGATTGTAAGACTGCGAAAGCTGCAATGGGCTGGACACATGAATCGTATGGACGAACAACGGGTGCCCAAAAAGGTATTCGTTGGAAGAACTGAAGGCCGGAGACCAGTGGGGAAACCGAGGAAACGCTGGTCCGACTCAATCGACGAAGATAGTTTGACGCTGCTCTGATTTCGAAATTGGAGGACGCGCTCAATGGACCGAGACAGTTGGAGGCGCTATCTGCAGGAAGCAAAGGCCTGAGAAGAGCTGTAGTGCTAGGAAGGAGAAAAACAGGTGATAACATTATCAACGAACAACTTATGACGAATTCCGGCGCAATTTTCCCAGAAGTAGACCACACCTTCCGACGGAAACGAAAGTGAGACGAACCACAACAAACGGCCAAATCCAACAACCTCAAAAACAAAAACCTAATATCCTTCTATCTACCCTAATTTAGTGCCTATCAGCTTAAGCTATCCTACGCATATAAAAAATGATTTCCTTCCGCACATCTTTAGACACTGAAGATGATGCAAAGGAGTTGAAATGCGTCTGCTCACACAACAAAGCAAGGCCCGACGGCTTTTCAAGGAAAAGAGAATTCGCCTACGGATATCAAATAAACAAGTTTTAGTGTATGTTCAGCAGATGCGTAATTCAAGTTATTGATTCATGTCATCAGAAAAGTTGTTTGGGGCCTTAAAATGGGTACAAAGTCCTACTGGTAGGGGCACTATCCTGCTTACTCCACTTGTTAAGTTTTAAACTGTCTTTTCGATATTTATCTAAAATATGTATCGTGTACAGGGTTCAGTTAACCTGAATATTGGAAATAGATCGCGTCTAGCCTGGCCCAAGAGAACCATTAGTCCAAACTCTGCTTCATGAATATCCCTCGTTTGACATCTCCATCAGCCGCACCATGGCTTGGATTACAAGTCTTCAACATATGTAAGTACAATCCCGCACCGGAATGTGGGCCGAAAACCGAATAAAACACGATATTCGATTTTATTAAAGTTCTTCATACATATTTCTTAATTGAATACTGAATTTCGAGCACTTGAAACTATAAACAATTTTCGGATTTTGCTTTCATTCAGCATAATAATTACATTGACTCTATGCCAATTAATTCCTCTCTGACTAAATGAAGCGGATTAAATTTTCACTGAACACTGAGAAAGTACAAAGCAAACAAATAAATTTTCCCACAATGTTATTTTCCGATTTTATCAAGGTCATGTGGTAGGCCTTAACTAGGCCTACATTTAGATTTAAATTATTGTGTGAAAGTAATTTAAAAGAAACACAAGTTCGCATATAATTTTCAGTACTTATTCAAGAAACCATTCAAATAAAATAGCATGAAAGTACGAGTAGTACTGATGATAGATCTGGAAACCTCATTTCAATCATTTCTAACTAGAGAAAGATCCATTACGTATTCCGCACAAGAAAATTAAATAGCATTGAAGCATAATTTATCGTTACGCTCAACTTGATATCCTAAGATCTACTTATCAAATCGAACGAATCGGAGCACTCCCGTCCGTCATTCATGCATCTCATTATCATGTCTCAACCGTGAAAATGTCACCTGCTGGCCCAATTCTAATACAAGTGAAACAACATAGGAAAATTGCTAGGCTGCAAATATTGTCTTGGATTTTCTTTTTATAGGTTGAGGCCATACTATTCTATTATTTGCAACTATGTCTGCCAAAGTAACTTTCATGTGCTTCCACACTCCTGAGACAATCTAGCACTTTGTGTACTGTACCGCGAATAAATAAATAGAAAATTACCTAATGACATCAAAGTATTTACTAAATACGCACACAGTAAACTGATAAAAAACTGAATTTATTGTTTAAGAAATTCCGCTGACTTTCATGTTTTCATCCTCTTCTTCGGTAATTCTTCATGTCTCTGCGTCGGCACCATGTTTAATATTTTCTTTTAGATTTCATTGTTGGAGCAGTTAGCAAGATACTTAGGTAAGAATCTATTAAGGGTGGCAGCCAGCCGTAAATACTATAAAAATCGACGAGCGTTGCAGAAGCGAGGGAATAAGCGTTAAAATGTAAACATAATGTTGTACTCCTATTCTACTGCATGTACTTACCGTTGTTAAGAGCAAGACGTGTGAGAATCGCATTGTAGATATTTTCACCTTTTTCATTAGAAGATACAAACGTTAACAGGTGAAGATTCGGCTATTACAATTTCGCATCGTACACTAAAATCCGAAATACTGTCTATCTTTGGTGTTGTTGTTTTTGTAATTTAGTTCGATCTAGCACTCTTGCATGTACATTTGAAGTTACTGAAAACACAAATTGAAAATAAGGTCAATGTTCATCGAAATGAAAGGTGTTGGATAGATATAATACGGGAATATACAGAGGTCACATTTTTTTCAGAGCATACGAAGCATATTCTTTTGGTGCTATACAAATGCAGCATTTATTTACCATCTACATAGAGAGGCGTGAGTGAGTAAATTTTGAATATCAATGGTTTTGAATATGGAGCCCTTAAAGACGTGTCCATATAAAAATTAACATCAAACGACAAATTATTCAAAATAAATAATAGTTCTTTCTGTAGAAACTATTTCTTATACTCATTACTAGTTGAAATAATTGTTTTTGGACCGAACACCATTCTTTATGAGTTAAAACTCCTTTTTTTGCAGTAGTAAGTAGCAATTGTAGCATTAATATCAGCTATAGTTGTAATAGTAGTAAAATAAAGAGCACAGAATAGAGTATAGTGAATTGAAACACTATACAGATCATTTAGCCACGAACTTATTTCGAAAATAGGGCAGCCATTTTTAAGGTTTAATATATTATTATTGAATTGTTTACATGGTTATTCTACTGTTTTACAATGAATTAAAATACGTTTCCTTTCCGTATGAAAATTGTTATTTTTACCCTATATGCGTATTTCAAGATTGACTTAATCTGCTCCTTTCGCAGAGGGAATGCTGGCCGACAGGAGCAATCTTGGAGGTTAGCATTCTTTGGGGAGGTCCGCCCCCACGTACCCGAGGAAATTCCCGCAGGAGGAATGCCGGCAGACAAGAGTGCTCTTGGAGGCTAGGATTCTTTGGTGAGCGCCGCCCCCGCGGACCCGAGGATATGGGGGCGCCGTAAGGTTCCGTCCTGGGTTGACAGTTAACGACCTGTTACTCTCCGCGTGGGAGTTCCTCCAGCTAAGGATCTCGGACCCGGCTTGCCGTCGGAGACGGTCGTAGGAGGCGCCACTCGCTTATCCCTGGTCCCAAAAAGCAGCCAAGCGAGAAACGTGGCCGCCGAACACCCCTCACACAACTAGAAATAAAACACGCTATTTTCCACTAACAAGGGAGGATTAGTCTAAGCCAGGGCGATCACTTTGCACAATTTCGCCAGCATCAGATTACCCGACGTAACTCGCACCGAGAAACCTGAACACACCCGGACTAAAAACCAAATCGCACTCGAACCATATTCTCCGAACACACCCAACCAGGTGTACAATTTACCTCCATAACAATTTTTTTTAATGACAAAAAATGTGATTAATTATTTATTTGATGATGATGTGCAATAATTTTAAAAATGAATTTTAGGTAAACAAGATACAAAACTTAACTTACGTAACTTGCGTCGCGAAGTTCTTCTGCCAGCGCGCTTCTTGTTGATCTTCTATCGCCAATCTCCCTCATCTCGGTCGTTAATTATTCCGCTATCGCTGTTGTAAATTTCTTCCCTCGATAAATTCCAGGAAAAATTTCTTGTTACTCGTCACACTTGATCCTCCGATGTCGATCCTTGTCCGCCAGAAAAGAGAAGAGACCCGTTCTTTGCTTCCAATTTTTCATCGGCTTGGTTTCAATCGGCGAGCCATTAATTTTACTTCTGGGCAATTCTACGTTCAATTGCGAACCCCCAATTGGTGTTCATTGGACAATTGAAGTCCAAATTTCCCTGCACCTAGTACATTAGCCCATCTGGTGTAAATGTCAAAGTGACTGACATTCTGTCAGTCTTGTGTTGTACAATTGTTTTGAATTTGTGAATTTGTCCTGCAATTCACTTTCCGCATTGAAGGACAGATTTGGATCCACATTTACTTCGAGTATTTGTACACTTTCATCATCTAAGAGTACCGGAACGCATCACGGGCTCAGGGACCGTTTTCTTTCGGGGTGAGTTGGGCTTTTTTTGGTTTGGGTTTGGTATTTTTAATCGGCTTAGGATCATGCTTAGGCGTATTGGGTACTTCTTCTGTTATCAAGTAAACCGATAGGTCTGCTGGAATTTTATATGATACAAATGCTGGAATCACTTGTTGCTGTAGAGGAGCAACCGGTTTTTGGAATAGGATTGGACTCAGGATTGTATTGAGAATTTGCATGAGATTAGCGTCTTGGAGCAGATGTTGATTGCAAATCACTTCGTGGAACGGCGCTTATTTCAGCCTTTCTATTTGCATGAGGATATTATCATTAGTATATGGCCACTTCAGAGCTTTCAAAATGAGGGTAAGTAAATCAGTATCCTTGACAACTTGTCCTAATTTAATTTGACTACTATACATTGGATCTTGGACGTTCCCTGACGTGGACGTGTCTTGCGGCACAGTTATGACTTTCATTGATGGTTGTTTATTACGTCGTGATACTGATGAAGACTGACGCTTGATCCTTTTGCTGACTACTAATCTGGCTAAAATGCGGTGCTTTCAGATCTGAGTCACTTTTAACTTTTATTCGAGGGACATTTTTGGCCGTTTTGCTTGTTTGTAATGCAGCTTTTAAATTCTGTGTTTTTTCTTCTAGATTATTAAACGTTTTCTCAAGAATGCTCGTGACTACTGTGCAGGATGGCGTTGACTTTAGCGCTGTTCTAGTTTCTGTATCAGTCGTAATGTCTGTTGTGGGTTGTTGGTGGGCCTTAGGCTTAATAACTAAAGATGGTCGGTCCTTTTTAAGTTAATGTAGTAACATCCTTCACTTTTTGTCTTCTGATACCAATGCGAACGCTTTCACAATAACTTGCTTTTGTGGACTTAATAAAAACTTTTAAAAATCGATCCGTCTTTGTTGCTAGTCGGGCAAAGTAATATGCATCTTGAAGTTTTTGACGCGCACATACAGCGACAACACGAGAAAGTGTATCTGCTTATCTTCATCGCTGATCTTAAATACCTTTGGTTGCAAATTAAACCTTCTTTTCTGTTCTTTCTTTTCCAAACAATTGAAATCTTTCAAAGTTCGAACCGTTTCGTCCTTGAATTTTACATTTGATGGCCACTTTTCCGTAGTCCGAGTAGATATCGAATTATTTTTTCCCTCATCACAATCAACTTTTGTTTGGCCGGAGCAAAGGTGGACTTTTTGTACGTTTGTCAACGTTGGTGAAAAAGATCCTGCATCGGCTTGGTAAACCTTGGATTCCAGTGAAAGCCTATTATTTTGCATTTTATCTGGATTGATGTTGCGAAGGAAGCGTAAGGTGACTTCATAAGTTTTATTTTGAACTACAAATGTCCCCTTGAACTGCATGCTTTTTTCCGGGAATTTATAAACGACGTCTTGCATTCAACATTTATCGTCACATACAGCAAATCGGGTTGCTGGGCCCATGAAACCGGTGGTGGTACCGCAACGGCTGGCGACATCGTATATTCTCCGGTTTACCATTATTTCTTCCGGCGGAGTTAAACGCGAATTCAGATTTTTCGATATGAAACTTCATCTGAGTTGCTTTAAGAATCTTCCCGTGCATCCGAGACTGTTGTTGGATAGTGATGAAGCGTTAGATTGGACATTTGGAGATGTATTCATTTTAGTCTACAACCAATCTCCGACTTCTCGACGAACTTATTGTATTCAACTAACTATTCTATTTTATTCAACTATTTTTTTTTTGTTTAACGGAATATTTTTTTTCTTTTTGTTTTTGTTTATTTTTACTTTAACATTTTTATTTTAACCTTGTCTTGGGCGGTATTTTAACGACAGCATGAAAAGGGTAAAAAGGGTTTCCGTGAAAAACCCTGAATGAATCTGGACTTAATTTATGCTTTGGCCTGGCGGATATGATGGTTTGGATCTATTTTCATTGAAAGGTAGCGCCGAGGTGACACTCGTGCGTGAACGGCTCCAATTCAACTATCATACTGTCTCCATCCCGTTAAAACCTTGGCAGGCCTCGGAGTACGCTCGAAGTTCACACCATTGGGTTGGTGGTGTACGTTCGGTTAAGACGGACTTCTGATAAGCGCTGGTCTAGCTCTGAGCGCTTGTCCCCATAAGGGGTCCCCATATGGCCTCCCTGCTCTGCAAAGATAACCATGGGACCAAAAAGGCCACTACACACACGAACGAAGATAACGGCTCCGAGGGGGGACCAATAAAACTAGAGCAACCAAAACCCTTAAAAAAGACAAAAAAGCAAGCAAAAATAACAACAACGACGATGCAATTAGCGGCTACAGCCACGATGTTAACATCACCACGGGATCAGTACTGACGATGACAAAAACGACGATGAATACAATAACAATGAAGATGGACGAAAAATGGAGATTAACAGACAGTCTTGGCTAGACTGAGATTCCTACTGCGTTCAGGCGCAGCAAAAAAAAATGATGTGAACGCCAGAGCGTCCCAAAAAGGAAAAGTGGGAAACTCTGCTGGACGCGTCCAATGTTCGAGCAGTCGAAGAAAATATAAAGATCCTCGAGGATTCGATAGTCACTACTGCGATCGCTACCGAAGCGACCGAAACAAGGGTCGTAAGTCCCGATATAACAACGAACCATCCTGAAGTCCACGAGGACATTACGGCAATAAAAGACAGGATTGATCAGATAAATAAAGCGACGTTGTGTGATCTCATTGCCAACGTCGAAAATATGGCGGAAGAACTGTATTTGGAAACGGAAGCCGATAATCCCTCCCACGAACGATGGTCGCAAAGTACAATTGCCACCCTGCAACATGAAGAAGAAAGGCTATTCCGAAAACCAGGAGATGTTCTAATAAGAATACAATTTGCATGCGACTCGCCGAATATCAACAAAGTGGTAAAGATTAGGCTACTCAAACTAGAGGAGCTAGACCGCATAAGACATTATCGGAGGAGCTCGTTAACAGCCAGAGAGGACCAGAAGGCTGAAGAAGAGCAAAAGATTTAAGAAGTGCTGGGGGCTTAATCTAAAGGGCACGTGCAGATAGCTCCGGCATCTAAACTCAATAAAAGAATGGCTTCTAGCCCAATCGAAGGAGATCGGTATAAAAAAAGGAAGGAAGAGGCACGTGATGGGCGTGAAGCGCCAGATCAGGGGTTCAAGATAGTGCTTACAAAAGAAGCGAAGAAAGCCGCTAAGAAACTCCTTCAAACAGTGCCAGAAAACAATATTCACACGGATGCCCAACAAGAAAAAAGACCTGATGCAAAATAGGAGAAAAAGTAGCACCGACAAAGACCCCGGCAGCAGGCACTACTCATAAAACCCCAAGATGGCCGATCTTACGCGGAGTTGCGGCAGGATAGCAGGGGAAACGTAAGGCCTGAAGACACCAACACAGCCATCAAAGCAGTACAACCAACGCGGTCGGGCCACATACTGGTCGAATTCAGAGCAGAGGACGAGAATACGGAAGTTTTCTGTGACACAGTAAAGAAAGTCCTCGGCAAAAGCGCAACTATAGCCTCGATTGAGCTGATGGGAACGATCGAAATAAGAAATGGACCTGGTCCAGGTAGAAGAGGCCATCAAAAGGGAGTTCCCTAGCGTGGGCAGTATTAAAGCGTGGCTCAACCCAGAAAACCATAGGGGACGACACATGGCCATCATTGACTTGACCGAAAAGGACACCGAACAATTTCCGCGAAATACGAATAGGGTGGGTTGTCTGTAAGATACGGCAACGAGCAGTGCCCTTTCAATGTTTCAAATGCCTTGGCTATGGTCACACTGCACAAGTATACAAAGGACCCGATAGGCTGTGGACGGAGTAATGGCTTTGTGTGGGTTCGGTGTTCAGGGACCACCTTCTTTAGTGTATACCTAACGCCTAACGAATTGACATCATCTTTCCAAGTGAAGCTTAATGCTTTGGAGGGCGCTATCCCGAGCGCAGACGAGAATGTGCTCGTTGAGGGAGACTTGAACGCTAAAGCAATCAAATGGGGCATGCCTCAAATAGATCCACGAGAAAAACGAATCCGTGAAATGGCAGGCGGGATGGCGCTCGTCGTACTAAACACCGGAAATACGCTGACTTTCCACCATATTGGCTGTGAAGGAACCATATCTGACGTGACATTCGCCTCGGAGTCCTTAGTACGGAGGATACACAATTGGAGAATATTAGAGGACTACTCAGCCAGTTATCGTCAGTGTATTCTGCTTAAGATCAGCGATGTTGTTTCCCAACGTCGGTGCTCTTGGCTTTCTACAATTGGATAGACGTCGAGAGGTTCGTCAAGGCGCTCACAGCAGGTACCCCGATGCAGGGAGATTCGCACTGGTGTCCAACTGAAATAGCTGAAAAGTGAAGGGGTTGTCACAAGCTTTGGCGTGAAGCACAATGGGCACGGAACCGTGACGAGGGATCCGTGGGACCTTGGCTAAAAGCTAGTTATACGGAAGCTTGGTTCCCTACGAAAACCTTGCATACATGATGCGAAAAAGATGGACGAGATAGTGCGGGCACTCCTCCCCGCCCATGCCATCCATGTTGACGCTGTCTCTGGTAAAACAGCAGTGAGTGTCCTTTCCTCACATAGCTGGAACTGGAAGATGCAGTCTTTTCACTGAAAGCGAGTAAGGCTCCAGGTCCAGATGGTTTTCCAGGTGAAATGTTGCAGCTTGTCTATCACCATTGTCCTGACTTGCTGCTCAGCATATTCAATGCATGTCTATGGGACGGGGTTTTTCCGGTACGATGGAACGTGTCGATGCTCGTGCTGATCAGCAGGGGGAAGAGAAATACCATATCACCGTCTTCATAGCCCACATTCTGGATGCTAGACACTGCTGGGACCTACCACCAGCATTGGTGCGATTACAGAGGTGGTGAGCACGGTCTAAAACGCAGAGGCATATAGTCGCACCAAGCGACGGATCGTCCTGTTGGTGACACTCGACGTCAGGAGCGCCTTCAACTCCGCTAGATGGATGGATATTCTGGATTCCCTGGAAAACCCTTTTCATGTTCCAGAATATCTAATGCGGTTTTTGGGGGACTACTCGTACCTGAAGGATCAAAAGTAGCTCTACGACACTACACAGGGCCAACAAAGGATGGAAGTTACATCGGTTGTTGGCCAGGAATCTATCCTTGGTCTGGGTCTGTCGAATGAGTCTTACGACGGACTAACTTAGGCTAGGTATGCTAATCTGCCGAATGAAATGGATGACTGCTTGCGGGTTCAGTTTAGCACTGGAAAAAACCGAAGTGGTTATCTTGCCAAAAAAGAGAATCCCTAGACCAAAAATGTTTGGTATTGGAGACATTTTAATTGAATCGTAGCCAGAGGTCTAGTACCTGGGGCTACTGATCGACTTGAAGATGAGTTTCTCTGAGCAAATCAAGGCAATGGATGAGAAGGCTGCTTCGGGAGTATCGGCTCTGAGTCAACTTATGGCCAATGTAGTAGGATTCAGCCCATCAAGAAGACGCCTCTTGATGAGTGCTATAGAGTCAGTCCAACTATACAGAGTAGAAATATGGGGCGATGCTCTCAGTAAGGAGGTATACCAAGAACGTTTGGCACAGGTATAGAGTAAAGGAGCACTGAGGATTGCATCTTCGTATACGACAGTCTCTGATTCGGCGGTGAGAGTTATTGCAGGCGTGATACCTGTGGCTATCCTTGCTAGAGAGCCCCGCGATATTTACCTGCGTCGAAACGAGGATGCAAGGGAGATGGTTGTCCGCGAGGAGAGACAGTGCTCACTCAACGATTGGCAGCAGTCTTGGATGAATTGCACGAAGGGAAGGTGTACCATGCCTAAATCGAAGCATGGATGTTTTCTGTTTTACATGCATAAGATTGGTAAGTCACGGTACCCCCATTGTCGGTTTTGCTCAGGAGAGGAACATGATGAATGCTATACATTTTTTGCGTGCATAAAACGAGACAGGCTGTAACGGGACCTCTACAGGGAGACGGGAGAGCTCACCCCGGATAATATAGTCGTGGTGATGCTCAAATTGGTTGACAAATGGAACCAGGTGGCACATTATGTTCGGTCAATCCTGAAAGATAAAAGGAACACACATCCACTGGGGCGTTGGGGCTGAGTGATCGCTTGTCTTTACTCTTTCCATCTGGTCTTTTGTTTCTGTGTTGTCCTTCCTACGTATACCATGTCGTAGTCCTTGCATATCAGTTTGTATTGTATATGCTGCTTTTCCCGTATATTTATGTGTCATTCAGTTTTGGTTTCAGTTTATTTCCAATGTTGTTGTTAGTTTTGAATTTGAAGTGATGTTAACGAAATCTTCTGTTAGTCGTTCTTGTGTGTTTCAGTTAGTTGCCATTCCTGTTTTCGGTTTTATTGTATAATAAATTTTTCAATGTCACATTATTTGGATCCGTTATTACTAGCTACTTTATAAATGTTATTTAGTTCGTTGGAGTAGTTAGTAGGAGTCATGGAGAAGCAGTGTAGTCTGCACTTTTAATCTGTACGCTGAAAGCTTATGTTTCACAGGGCAGGTAGATGTTATGTGTATGGTATGGTTAGTTGAGGTTGGTTTTTTGTATATTTTGTAGTCTAATTGTGCTTCTCCCGTTTCACGATCAGGTCTATATAGTTGAGTTGTCCTTTTGTTTCTTGATATTAGGGAGTATTTCATTCATGAAGGTAAGCAGTTCCTTTTGTTTGTTTCCATGTGAGTCAATAATGATGAAACAGTCATCCATATATCGTTTGTAAAGAATGACTTTGAATTTTCCAACAATTTTGGGTATGGAAACAGCTAATCTCATCAATATTGTCGGAAACATTCTTACAATTTCTGAAAGAAGTTTCCAAACAACATCAGTTGTTGAAGATTTTCATGACTCCTTCAAAATGAAACTCGGTCGTATCCTAGAAAGCATGTCGAAAAAGAAAAGCAACAAACTCTGGATGGAGGTGAACAGAGCAATTAAAGCTATACCAGAACGATTGATTGGGTATGTAGCCCAGTATAGAAGAAATGACTGTTGTGATTATGCATACCACGATGCGTTAGATAAGGAAAATTAGGCGTACAATAATGTGTCGAAAAAATTCTAGAACGAAGAGGAAAGGGAGTAGGAAATAGAGCTGTAACGATTAAAAAAAAATATTTCAACGATCAACTATAGCCCGTAAATACAAACTTAGCAAACGGATAGGGTATAGTCAATCAATTATATTCAAATTACAGTGCGAAAGTTATAGAGGGATATCACTACTTTGTACGGCGTAGAAAATATTTTCTAAAATCTTAGAAAATAAAATCGAATCATACACCAACAGTATTATTGGGGAGTATCAAGGTGGTTTTAGAACAGGTAGATCGACCATATACCAATTGTTCACTGTCAAGCAGGTACTTGAAAAATGCTGGGAATTCAACAAAGACGTGCATCCAATTTTCGTTGACTTTAGGCATGCATACGACAGTATCGATCGTAACGTACTGTACCAAATAATGCTTTGCTTTGGTATCCCAGCCAAATTAGTCCGTCTTACCAAAATGACAATGACGTCGATGACCTCAACTGCCAAGAAACTCTTCCTGAAACTCGACAGCGAAGGAAAACTAGTAGGGGTACAAATCAATGAAAATAAAACAAAGCTCATGACGCAGTCGAGGAGAAATACCTTAAATACACAAAATATCACACTTGGCCAATACAGCATCGAAAATGTGAGCGAATTTATGTATCTAGACGCCAAAATAATTAAGACGGGTATTGAAAGAGACGAAATACGATGAAAAATACAGCTCGAAAATAAAACATTTTACTCAGTATTGCTGATCTTGAAGACCAGCTGTATACACAAGAAAGCAAAGCTCCAAGTATACAAATCTGTCATAAGACCTGTGTTATGCTATAGATGTGAAACATAGTCCCTAACCTAAGCATCTGCAAATATATTGAGCGCCTTTGAGCAACGAGTCCTGAGGCAAATAATCGGAGCGAAGCTAGATGGGGACCAATGGCGAATTCATCACAACCATGAGTTGTATGAAATTTTTGACGAACCGGAAATCTTAACGATTGTAAGACTGCGGAAGCTGCAATGGGCTGGACACATGAACCGTAAGGATGAACAACGGATACCCAAGAAGGTATTCGTTGGGAGAACTGAAGGCCGAAGACCAGTGGGGAAACCGAGGAAACACTGGTCTGACTCGGTCGACGAAGACAATTCATCGCTGCTCGGATTTCAAAATTGGAGGACGCGGTCAATGCACTAAGACAGTTAGAAATACTATCGGCAAAAAGTGAAGGCCCAAGAGGGGCTGTGGTGCTACAAAGAAGAAGAAGAAGAAGAAATACCTCAGAAGTCGAAATTCAATAAACTTCCTTAGTAGTAGTAGCAAGTATCAATTTTACGTTTTCTTGAAAATAAGCGTGATCGTACCTTTAAATTCAATCAAACTCCATGTCCAGATAGTCAGTTATAAGACTTAAAAATTAAAATTTCAAAAGGATCAAATAGATATTTGATAACAAAAACAATGCACGGATATGGAACAATATGCACTTCCAATCGACTTAGACAGTTTGCAGTGAATTTGTGCAATTCTTTCCATTTTAACATTTGAAGCACATACAAACTAATGATTTTTGATAAAAGCAATCATTTTATAGGTTAAAAAATCATAGTACTAGGTTTTTATGAGTACAATAATAACAAATACCTCAGAAGTCGAAATTCACTCAGTTTTGCGTAGACCTTTGAGCTAAGCAGACATTTGGTTTACATAGTTTACATAGAGTTTCACAATAACTTTTCACAGCGACTTTTCTTTATTGGATACATTCTTTTGGTATTAATTCAAGTTATATATCGAGTTCTTGTGCATCTGAAATCTCCTACCCTGCTCAAAGCAGGAAAAGAAGCCGGGAATCTTCCCTGGCGGGTAATTTTCCCCATGACAAGTTTAAAATGGCGCAAATTCCCGCAACCAGCTCATCGAGCTCCAACAGATTATTGCCATTAGCTGACCTTCCGAATAGCAATGAAAGCGATCAACAACCCAACGCTGAAGTAAAAACTAAGGTGAGAGTCCCTTCAATAACATTAACGAATTTGCCTCGCGTCACGATAGACGCCATTCTTAAAGAATTGAATACAATGAATTTTTCAATCAAAATAATGTCAATTGGTATGAGGCTTTTCCTTACCAATCTAGAAAATTATGATACCATGGAAAGACATTTTAAAGCTAAGAATTGGATGCGCTTTGGGCATGGGACATCTTACTGCCATCTTCCCACAAGATGTGCTATATGTAGTGGTGAGCATGATTATAGCAAATGTACGCTGAGCAACGTGATAAAATTCGTTGTAGCCATTGTAAGGAAGCACACTTCGCCAATTCTCTTGATTGCGAGGCAAGAATAGAGGAAATGGATCGTAGTAGTCTTTGCGTATAGACGTCTTTTAAATCGCTCCTGTCAAAAGTTTTCAAAAATTAAATTAATTTTTTAAAAACGTTAGTCCGAAGTTAATTTTTATCGGAAAAAATCTTATATTGTCGAAGTAATCGACTCAGGAAATTTCTATCGAATATTTTTACTTCGATTGATAACGAAAAACAAATTCACAAAGAAAATTTCGCCGCTGGTATGGAGGAGCCCGACGGCTTCCCACCGTTGGGGCAACCTGGGGAAACGACGAATACAAAACTGGCGACAATCACCAAAAGAAAACATAACGAAGAAAGCTCCGTAGATGGAGGGTGCAACCTGCAAATAATAGCGGACAATCAACAAATGGCCAAATTGCTGAAAGAAAATGATGAACTAAGGCAAGAGATACAGTCTCTCAAGGATCTTTTCAAGAAAGGGATGAAGCCTCAAAAGACGCAGCCACAAAATCAATGGCAACAGGTAACAAAGCCGAAGAAAAGTGCAAAGCAAGTAAATCCAGAGGAAGTTCTAAGTGCTGGTGGCACCAACGAGAGCCAGAATTATTTTGCAGCGCTGGAGGGATTAACCGAAGATATGGAAATCGAAGAAAACATCAGAGGTAATTTTAATCAAGATAATGACGTTAATTTCATTCAATATTTAAAGAACAAAAATAAGGAGAAAAAACCAGCCCACAGTTCTGCTGGTTCCTCTGAAAAAGCTTCCAACAAGACAGAAAAAGTTCCGCCAATCAACGTGTTCGGACAAACCGGGAAAGATATGGTTCGGCTATTGGCAGCCGAAAATAAACTGGCCAATTTCAAAATAAAAAGAGTTAATGCCGAAAAATTAACTATAAGGACGAAATCACTGGTTGATTTCAAGTCAGCAAAAGATGCGCTGATTTCTGGGGAGGTTCCACACTTCACCTATACCCCAAAAAGTGAAAAAAATCAGACCTTCTTGTTGAAGGGTTTGGACAGCGGAGAGGATACGGTCGATCTTCTTCAGGTGCTCAAGGAGGCTGCATCAGATATTGATTTTGTTTCAGTCAAAGCCTTTGCGACAAGAAGGTCGATCGTAGAAAGGAAGAATTTACCACTTTACCTGGTACAAATTGCAAATAAGAGCAGTCCAAGTGCCCTTCAACAAATAAGGTACTTGAATTTCAGAGTGGTGAGGTGGGAACGCCTCCAGAAAAGAGAGGTCAACCAGTGTTACCGGTGTCAAAGATTTGGACATTCGGCTGCCAATTGTGCCATGCACTATCGTTGCGTTAAATGCAAAGACGTTCATGCTCCCGGTGAGTGCAAATTGGCTCAGACGGAGCCTAAAGAAAAATTATACTGCGTTAACTGCGGTGTTTTTGGTCACCCAGCATCATATCGAGGATGCTCCCGATATCAAGATGCAAAAGTTAAATTTGCTCCAAAGCAAACACAAGTACACCGTAATATCATACCTTCCAACTTCGTCAAGCCCGGAGTATCATTTGCACTCGCCGCTAGAGGACCAGCAGAAAATGCTGGAAATAATGTAAATACGAGTAATGTAAGTCGCAATAATGAGCTGCTTCTCAAAATTTACCAGCAACTTAATTCTTTATCGGAGAGAATCGACAAACCAGATTCTTTGCTTTTCAGCGTTTAGGTCTTTCAAATGCCTAATAATAACTTGTCATCCAGTCATATTCCCATGGATAGGCTTCGCCTCATATCGATCAACGTCAACTCTATCGTTGCTATACATCGACGTGGTTATCTCCTTGAATTTGTTGTAAAGCAAAAGCCTGACATCATACTTCTCACTGAAACCCACCTCAATTCATGGCATTCCATGGAATTCAAAGATTTTGCACTCGTAAGAAACGATAGGGTAATAGGTGATGGGGGAGGTGGCACCGGGATATTGGTTAGAAGACCCTATTGTTTCCAAAATATTGAAAAAGTCGAATTCAAAAGCTTTGAATTTCTTGAAGAGTCCGTCATCAAAATTTCACTGCCAGGTGGGGATAACCTCTTCGTTATCTCTGCCTATGCAACTGGTCAAAATGTTCTCAAGTTCAAGGAGGAACTCAATTCCTTGTTTGAAATACTCGAATTGAACAGGCTGCATACTTATTATATTTTTGCCGGTGACCTGAATGCCAAGCATACATCATGGCTAAACGCCACCAATAATCCAAGAGGTGTATTCCTGAAGTCATGGATAACAGAGAACCAAATTGAATACAGGTGCAATCTATATGGGTCGGAGTTCCCAACATACCCTAGGACAAATTCATATTTGGACCTTTGAATTGCTGACGCAAGACTTGAATTTAGCTTTAATAGTCCTCAACGGAAACTGCAGGTCCTTCCTTACGATAGCGACCATAACGCAATCGTAATGGAAATCAATCATCAAAGGGATGATTTCTTCCCCATTCCAGTTCAACATGAAAACCATCGGTTGAATTTCAAAAAAACAGACTGGGGAAAGTTTCAAAAGAAGTTTAATCGGGAGTACCAGAAGCAATGTCCTCCTTTTGATGGTGGCAACGCTTGCTCAATGGTTCCTAATAACAGAAATCTAACTGACGATGAAACAGATCTCTATTTGTCGAAGTTAGAGAAGCTGACGTTGGAAACGATTGAGAAAGTTGTTCCCAAGATTAAACATCGAAACAATATGGAAGGATATGAAACACCAACCATTGCAAGGTTGAAAAGATTGAAAAGCCTTCTTCTCACACGCGTCAACAATATTTATCGACGATTTTTGGACTACAACCATCCCTCGTTGGCTTTGTTGAAATTACACCTGAAGAATGTCCGGAACTTAATCCGTTCATACTTCAGGAGTGAGGTCAGTAATCAATGGGCGGAAAAACTGAGGTGTATTAGCCCACAGGACCCAGATGGCGTTTTCGCGAAAGTGAATAGCTTATTCCGCAGGAAGTCTCGAGTGAAGGTATCGAATCTTGAAGTCGCTAGTGATGAGATAAATCTTCTCGATAGAGCTGGTATCGAAATTGATAGTACGACTCCGGATAGAAATGGAAACAGGATTATATGTGATGGATTGCAGAAACTTGCCCTGATTGGAACACATTTTGAATTGGTCCATCTGCCAAACCCAGAGAGAAGGAATGAAATATTTTTGGAGGTCGTTGAAGCAAAAGTTTCCGACTTCAAATCAAGCCTGAACGGCCAATCAATTCTTCATTTCGATGAAACATTAACATCTGACCTCATACCAAGCTTGAATCTTATTGATTATTTTGTCAGCTATAAGGACTTGTTTTTCATATTTCGCAGAATAAACAACAAAAAATCATGTGGTACTGACGGTATTCCAAATATAGTTCTCCGACATTTGCCTGAGGTTGCTATTAGGAATTATTGCATATTGTTCAACAACATGTTGAATAATTCATATTTCCCAAATGAGCCGAAAAAGGCTAAGGTATTTCCGATCCTGAAGAAAGGAAAAGAATCTTCATGCCCCAAAAGCTATCGCCCAATCAGCTTGCTGCCTAACATCAGCAAGGTGTTTGAAGTGATACTCAACAGAGCATTAAACGCCCACATTGAGAAATATGAGTTGATGCCGAATTGCCAATTTGGTTTTTGTGCCAGGCATTCGACCATACATGCAATAACGAAAGTAACCTCAGACATCTGTTGGAAACTAAACAACAAAGAATGTGTTGGAGCATGTCTCATTGATATGGAGAAAGCCTTCGATACGGTGTGGTTAGATGGACTAGTTTCCAAACTTCTTCAGGACAGGTTCCCCAGACACCTTGTCGCCATGATGTGTAATATGTTATACGGGAAATCATTTGTTGTAACTGATGGAAATCTGACAACAATGCGCAAATTCAAGGTCTTGAATGGTCTACAGCAGGGAACAGTTACTGCGCCTCTGCTTTTCTCAATATTCATTCGCAAGCTATTGAACAGCTTTGATTTTAATGTCTCGCCAACGCGATCATTGGTAGCGTTTGCTGATGATCTGATCATCTATACGGCAGACCGAAAAGCTACAATAGTTCAGAGCAATCTTCAAAAAATGTTTAATGATGTGCAGCTTTACATCGACAATTGGCGAATGAAAATCAATGCGCAGAAGTGCGAAACAATTTTGTTTCGGACAACGCTGCAGGGGGCCAGTCAAGACCTGAAACGTAATTGGAAGGATTTCCAAATCATGGCTGGTGAGGGTAGTTCAGAACGGGTTCCACATAAATCCTGTGTTCGATACCTCGGTGTTCATCTCGATCAGTATCTGTACTATACTGAACATGTCAAAATCATGCTCAGTAAAGCACTAAAAGTAGTCATGGCTCTTTGGCGACTCTTTCATTCCAGATACATAGATCAAAAAGTCAAAGTTATTTGTTACAAGACCCTGGTTAGGCCAGTTTTGACATACGGATGCCAGATCTGGTACAACCAGAGTGCTAGTACAATGGAAAGATTAAGAGTTTTCGAAAGGAAATGTCTTCGTGCATGTACTGGTTTGTACACAAAGCCTGAGACGGATTGGAAGCACTATATATCGAATAGAAAAATTTATCAAACCGCTCAAGTGACAAGAGTCGATATCTTCATATTGAAACTTCTTCGGAATCATATCGCAAGATCTGTAACTGTGAGTGAAAACCCTTGGATTTCACAGCCGTTCCACCCTACAGACGGGTATATTGTGACTTGCCTCACTACTGGCTTCGTTCCTCCAGAAGCATTCGTGTATTTGGACATGAATCGATATGTTTTTGATTCTGACGGCGTCCCAATCATATATCACATATACCGACGGGCCACCGATAAGAAGATAAAATATCCTCCGAATCTGAGTTCACGAGACCAACAATTCCAATGGAGATACTCATTTGCTAGATTCGTTGAGCCTGGTCGAGCTGAGATGGAGCAATCTAGGTATTGGTGGCTGAATGACAATGTCTAAATTATTCGTGTTTATTTTCTGTTTTTGTGCTTTTTCTCGTTACTTAGTTTTTCAGATTCATCTCATTATTGCTACATCTAGTATTGTTGTTTATTTGTATTATAAATTAGGTATAGGTTTCAATATAAGGTAATGTTTTTTTTTTATTGAACTTATTAAGAATTAGGGTGTAACATATTAGGTAAAGGATATAAGTTCATTGTTGTGTTAGTAGTATAAGTAATTTTTGAATAATGCTGATTGGTTTTTTCTCCTTTTTCCAATTGAATCAAAAAATATCTAACAATGTTAATTAATTTAAATTTGCAAGTGTATTTTTTTCATTAAATGTGTTTAACTGTTAACGTATAAATTTAGAGAGCCATTCGGGCCATTAAGTTTTTATAGTTTTATTGTTTGGAATTTGCTTTATGTTCTTTTAAAAATTTATAACGATTGGTATAAAATAAAGCGCTTTTGACTTTGACTTTGAGGCAAGAATAGACTATATACAGCTGAAACAAAAGCTGAATAGTCGGGGAAAAAAATTTGAAAATTCTCCAATCCCTGCTCAGAGAACTACAAGCAGCTTCGATAACACAAGCACAAATTTCCCTTTGCTGACAAAAGCTCCAACACATACGCCAACCCTAAACCGAGACAGCAGCGATGCAACATTAATGAGAAAAAAGTGGGGAAATTTAGCTAAGTCGACAACTACTCTACATATGTCTTACAGTACGGCTATCAAGCAAAACCCACAATCTACAAATAGTTTATCTGGCAACCTCTTTTCACCCGAATCTCTTCTGACCATTTCTCATGAACTAATTACTAATTTATGTAAACGTAGAACAAAGCAAGGACAGTTTAATGTCATTGTAGAGCTATCCATAAAATTTTCACATGGATAAACAATTAAATGGATTAGTTTGAAATGCACAAAGCATTAAAAATAAACATACTGAAGCGTTCCATTTCGCTGTTCAAAATAATATAGACATATTTGTGATAACGGAGACTTGGTTAAGGCCAAATGATAGTTTTAAGCTTTTCTACTTTCATATTACAGATATGATCGCGTTGGTGAAACTGGCGGGGCGTAGCCATAGCCGTTAATAGAAAAATTAAACATTCTGTATTGCCTAAATGTCCAACGTCGGTAATTGAAAATAATGGCGTTATTATTCAAGAACCAAATATATAATTATACGATGTTTACTTTCCTGGGACGAAATTAAGCAAGGAAAAAGTCGAACTTTTCAGAAGAGATCTGAAATGGTTTAGCAAGGCTAAGCAAAGGTTTCTACTTTGGGGAGACCTGACCGCAAGACATTGGCACTGAAATTGCACACGAAACAACAAAATGGGGCACATTTTATTTTATTTCACCAGAGAGGCAAATGTCTACGTGCATTCGCCTAAAGAATCCACGTTCTACTCTCCCACTGGAGTTGGTTCCACCCAGGATCTGGTTCTTAGTAACCAAAATATTACTCCCTTCGAGCTGAGTGCCTTGCCAGCCCTCCCATCTCCTCATCTACCTATACTATTTTCCTTAGAAACAACGAGAAGTAATAGTAATGCACCAAAAACATACTACTGCTATAAAAAAGCAAAATGGTCTAAATTCCAGAGTTTTATTAATCAAAGAGTGACCTTAACATCAAGAACAATAGAATCGCTCAATACTCCCTCAGTATATGAGTAGCAAATTGAAGAATTCTCAAACACTATCTGGCAAGCTATCGAGTGTAGTGTCCCAAAACGATCAAAAGCTTCTTATAATTTAAAATTTGATGAGGAAACCTATAATCTAATAAGAACACGAAATTCTTTGCGGAGTAAAAGGCAAAAAACTTGCGTTAGGCCTCTCAAAATTGGTGTTGATATCCTCACTCTAGCAATTATGAACAAAATTAAGGAGCTCCGGAATCTCCGATAGAACAACATGCTTTCAAATGTAGACTACAACTCGCGGAAAGTCTGGTTTTTAAATAGAATTTTTAAATGAAAGAATCATGCGTTACCATATTCGATGATAAATAAAAACGAAGAGCAAATTGACTCCAATCAAGGAAAAGCAGATATACTTGCAGATAAAATTAATCAGTTCCATAATATCTCCAATAGGTTCTGCAACAATCTAGCAGAGATGATGGTGGCTTAAGCTTTGGAGCAACAACCTAACCAAACATCTTTACCTCCTGATGCATTAATAAAAACCAGAGAGTTAATAGGTTCACTTAAAAAAGTTAACAACGGCAAAGCTCCAGGTATCGATGGCCTGCCGAATATAGTACTTAAGAATTTACCCATAAAAGGAATAGTCTTCATATGCCTCCTATTCAACGCTTGCATAGGAAAAAAGCTCAAGTTATACCTATCTTGAAGCCTGGAAGAGATCCGCACTCTCCCGATAACTATAGGCCCATTAGCTTACTACCGGGTTGAGGTAAGCTCTTTGAAAGAGTAGTCCTAAAAAGATTAAATGATTTAATGGATAACAATAATATCCTACCTGATTTCCAATTTGGCTTCAGAATCAGATATTTTTCCGTGTTACGAAGGACGTCAAAGCAGCAATGTACAACGAATTTTCTGTAGGTTTGATGACACTGGACATAGAAAAAGCCTTCAATACAGTCTGGCATGATGCTCTGGTCTATAGACTTCAGAAATATAACACACCCCCATACTTGTTTAACCTCTTACAAGCATTTTTAACTTACAGGAAGTTCCAAGCCAAAGTAGGGGAAAGCATTTCCCCAGTGAAAAGCATTACTGCCGGTGCTCCGCAAGGCTCCTGCCTAAGCCCATCACTATATTATATCTATACGTCTAACTTCCCTTCCTCACCAAACTGCCAAGTTCCAGCTTTGGCAGACGACATTTGCATATACAGCATAGGCGCAGATTCAGATTCCATTATTACCAGCCTTGAAACAGCGTTAGAACTTACTTATCAGTACTACCATAGATGGAAAATTATAATTAATGTTGCAAAAACGAAGTCAATATTCTTCACCAGGAAGTGTAAGCCTGCTCACCTACCCAAGCGACCAATAAATTTTTTAGGACAAATATGGACTTACATTCGACAAAAAATTTATATTCAGAAGCATATTAGCTCCAAACCGTTTAAGGCCATGCTGTCGCCTTACCCACTTCTTAATCGTAATTCGCGTCTCAACACCAGAAACAAAGTCCTCATTGTCCAAATGGCAATCCAACCGATCATCCTATAACGTTCACCTACCTGGATCCAATGTGCTAAATATCTAGTAACAAAGCTTCGATCACCAAAAATTCATACCTGAAAATGGTACTTAATAAACCGTTTTACTTCTCTTCTGAAAAACCACACAGCCTTGCTGGCGTTAGTCCAATTTATAAGTTCGTTGCGTGATAAATGAATCACGAAAGCAAATGACGCACCCAATCCGCCAATTCATACCCTGGCGAACTGAGAACCAGCAGTTGCTACCACATATCTCTTCGCCATAACCTAGCCTCTATGTTAAGTTCAGTAGAGGTTTTTGCCGAAATTTTCCTCTAGCTAGTTGTAATATTCACAAAGAAATACGATACTACTTATAGTTTTAAGTAATATTCAAACGATGGTGAAATGACTTTGTCAGAACACCTACTATATTATAAAGCCTCTGTACCGCATACATTCCAATAAAGAAAAATTATATATAGATCGAAATTCACTCAGCATTGTTAATAATGATAGGATCTGTAAATGTAACATTTTTCCTGGTAATTTCATATGGGTGCCTTTAAACTCATTAAAGCTTTATATTTAAGTAGTCCTGCTAAAGAACCTTATACTCTGTTAGTTTCAATAAAAGCGAATTGTGTTACAAAAACAATGTACGGTTTTTTTTCCATCGAACAAACACTACACTTTTATTATTTATATTTACTATATTTAATATTATTTTCGGAAGGTTTCCAATGTAAATTTTAATTTATTAAATGAAAAAATTAACATTTTTGTGCCTTTAAACATTGGATTTTATTTATTTCAAAAAATGTATACCGCGTTTTCAACTGTTATATACAGTCTTCCTCAGTACCCTATGAATGGAATCTTTTTTAACAATCTATTTATACTAGAGACTTTTTACGTTAATTACTTTACAACATCGAATAAACATGAATTACAATTTCCTAAATCTGTATTTATCCTTAATTCCCAGGTATTTGCAGAATTTTTAATGACTCCACCGTGTCCATTTTACTTAACTTGTCGACCCTCTTAATTACGCTTCAGTTGCTAGGGCTTATGTGGTGACCTTCGGTAATTATATGTTTTACCACTGCTGATCTTGTCGTTGTGCTCACAGTTTTTGCTGCTATCTCAGCTTTCTTTAGATGCTCCTTTATCCTGACTGTCACTAATCTTTTTTTTTATCCAATGTATAGTACACCATCGGGCAATTGTCGCATGTAATTTTATATATTCCACTATTTTCCGCTGTCGTTCTTTGATCTTTTTCTGATCTCATTTTTCTCCGCCATGTCAGGTTTCTGCTTGTTTCTACCATTTTTATTCCATTCTTTTTAAAAAACCCACGCAGAATCACAACAAAGGAAGAGAAAATTGTTAAAACTCTGACAGAAAAACCATTGTATTTTTTAAAGGCCGACAAAAGCAATACTGTGGTTATTGTTAAAAAAGAAGAATATGACAAAATGGTTGAAAAATATATATTAGATGGACCATACCTAGTGCTGAGACATAATCCGCTTCCCGAACCTGTCAAAAGAGTCGAGAAATCCATCAAAGAGTGCAAGAAAGTTATTAACACAAAAAATTTAAGAATGTCAAATCCAGCACTACCAAGAATGAAAATCCAACCGAAGATCCATAAAAAACAAAATGAAGTTAGAGAAATCATAGCAGATTCCAACTCGCCCACATACAACATCGCAAAATGGATATCGGCAGAAGTGAAGAAGCTGAACACAAAGAGTAGCCACAGAACAATTAATAACACAACTGAATTAATAGAGAAGCTGCAAGGGATTGGAAATATATAGTACGTCAAGATGAAATTATGGTATCATTTGATGTCAAGTCACGGTAAATTGCCTACAGGAGCGGATGCTCAAGATAGACGACTCAAAAGAAATGCTACACAAAACTTGCAGCACTGTGCATGAATGGAAACTACTTCACGTTTTGGCAGAAGTTTTATAAAACAAAGTCACGTGCAGCAATGGGAAATCCGTTGTCCCCTATGATCAGCGAGTTGTTCATGACCAACATCGAAGAAATGATCGAGAATGATGGCGTAATGCCTAGATAGTGGATACGCTACGTAGATGACATACTGTTGATCATTTCAAAGGAAGAGTTGAAGAACACATTCCAAAGAATAAACCAGATCCACCCTAGAATCAGGTTTACAATGGAAATGGAGGAAAATTATGAAATTCCATTCCTAGAGTTAAAGATTATCCAAAATAACTCTAAAATTTAATTTGATATTTATAGGAAACCAACGAGCACACAATGCGCTACAACTAGCGACTCCTACCACAGCTTCGCGCAAAAATGGCAGCGTATCGAGGAATGATACATAGGCTCCTGACGACAACGTTGACTCATGAAAGATTCCAAAAAGAAAAGAAATACATAATGCGAACGGCGAGAATCAACAGCTTTGATGAACAAACCATCGAGAGAGTTATAAAAAACAAAACCAGAAAACTGGAAAGGCAAAAGCTTACAACATTAGGTAAACAACTAGGTACGGTCCATCTAATATATATTTTTCAACCATTTTGTCATATTCTTCTTTTTTAACAATAACCACAGTATTGCTTTTGTCGGCCTTTAAAAAATACAATGGTTTTTCTATCAGAGTTTTAACAATTTTCTCTTCCTGTGTCATGATTCTGCGTGGGTTTTTTAAAAGAATGGAATAAAAATGGTAGAAACAAGCAGAAACCTGACATGGCGGAGAAAAATGAGATCAGAGAAAGATCAAAGAACGACAGCGGAAAATAGTGGAATATATAAAATCACATGCGACAATTGCCCGATAGTGTACTATACATTGGACAAACAAAAAGATTAATGACGGTCAGGATAAAGGAGCATCTAAAGAAAGCTGAGATAGCAGCAAAAAATGTGAGCACAACGACAAGATCAGCGGTGGCAAAACATATCATTACCGAAGGTCACCACATAAGCCCTAGCAACTGAAGCGTAATTAAGAGGGTCGACAAGTTAAGTAAAATGGACACGGTGGAGTCATTAAAAATTCTGCAAATACCTGGGAATTAAGGATAAATACAGATTTAGGAAATTGTAATTCATGTTTACTCGATTTTGTAAAGTAATTAACGTAAACGCGTTATACGTTTTTTTTTAATAAATAAAATCCAATGTTTAAAAGAACAAATTTCTTAATTTTTTAATTTAATATACTACACTTTTCATTAAACCTTCTCCAGATAAGATGAATAAAAATATCGTTAAGACTCAATTCAGTCAATGATATTATTATTATTGCAACAAAATGTCGGCATGTTGAAATGGAGTAGCAAAGGTTTTTTTGTGGAGTATGAAATTATTGCAGATATCATTAAAGTTTTAATTTCATATTCTGGCGTCGATATTATCGGTTAGCCGGTTCATCGTTGCATCACTACTCATAGGTAGTGACTCTGGTTTACCGCGAAAAAGAGTTAAAATTTACTTTATGCTCATAAAGATGCATTTTTAGATGCCAGTACTGCTTACTTAGGTAACCTGAAGTTAATGAATTGTGCGCATTGCTTTTAAGAATGGATGTTAAAATTTTGTCATGAATCAAAATATTCTTCGCCAATTTTGGCGATTTTCTACCAGTCAATTTTTTAAAAGTACGTTTCGATTCTTAGTTTTTTTATTGGATCAAATAACATGCCCGTAAGTAAATTGCCTTGTAATCAATAAGACAAAAAAATTTGACCTATCAGTCACTGAAAGCACAAAAAAGGCAAGAACATAACCTGATTTTAATTTACAATTAGAACAAGTACTTCATTATAAAGCTGTTACGAATTCGCTTTGGTGATTAATGAGTTCTACCCAAAACGGTAGCTCATCGAAAACTCTTTACAAAAGATTTGATAAAGTACCATTCCATTCATCTTGAATACTTTCATTCAGTAATCTAGTCAACGGAAGAATCAAAGAACCATTCACTATTAATTCTTCTTGCATTACACATCAAAAACACAAAATCTACAATCCCATGCATAGAAATTGCCTTCAAAGAGTGGTTATGCACTTTAGCAAAAACAAGAATGAATGAGCACGCAATTCGCTAACATCATTCTAAACGTATTATGCATTAAGTGTTAAACAAACGTAAAATCATAGCACGCATACTAAACACGCTAATTAGAATAATAAATAGCCTATTTGATAATTTCCCATGATACGCTATGATTAATACTATGCATTTATACTTAAACCACATTTGATTGAACACTAGTTACCGATAGTTCCGATTCATGTTGAATGAAATTTTAACAAGAATCGGAAATTCTGAATTGTAGTTCTTTAACTGCAATTTTAATCTGCGCTTTTGTGTTTGAATCAAAACACTGGAAATTGTGTAACCGTTTCAAGCGTGTTTTGTAATTTCATCATATTAACCTTTCAATACGAATAATTGTATTGTTTTCATTTTACAGTATTTTGTAATAGTTGGAATTGACAAAAGTTATCGATTGATCTTTTTCGCTTTGAAAAAGGAAAGCTTAAAGCATTTTATTGCTAAGCTAATACAAAACATTATTAACACGTGCTTCTATAATATAAAAAAATAATTATAATGTCTTTACGGTTTTTGGTACATAAGATTATAAGAGTGATTAAAAAACAACGTGTATATATGTATTCCAATAATGAAGAATGAAAGAGTTTATTTGTTCATTTAAATTAATTTAATGAGCTTTTTTTATTCAGATGATCTAATAGTGGCAACGGTCAACTCACCTAAAAATTTTTCGGGCTAGTTTTTTCAACTTTTAGACTTTACTGACTTGATGATTACTAGTAAATTTGTTGTTTTTAGTGAAATTTTGATGCATATTTGCTGTTTATTTTTTAAGCTGGGATTTAGCAAAGCCCTGATTTTAATTTTGTTTATTGTATTTAAATATATAATCAAACAATATTTGAGTAAGCAAAATTAAGGAGGGCACAAGTCTGAAATTTTTAAATATGTTTTAAATAAAAAATATATTTTGGAATGGCCATTGCAGTCTTTGGTCACAAAAGTTTGTAAATGATAAAACCCGTGAATAAAAAGACCAGACTCTATATTAATAGGTTGTTTTTTGAGGATTGCTCTATATGAGACAACAAAAAATGTGTAAAAACAGATGCTCATGCAAAAGCTAAAGGTTAACTAACTTTAATGAGCCACGCCAAAATTTATCAGGCTAAATGGCAAATGAAATAAACGCTTGGCTACTTGATTATAATTTACTATATCTAACACGCCTTCTTGAAATTTTAAGTCCCCACCTTCTCAACAAACGCTCATATCCATGCTTATCATGTTTTTAAGATATGCTGGCCTCGGAAATGATTTTATCAGTATGTCAGTGGGCATTTTCTCAGTCGTCAGCTTGACAAGTAAAATGACATCTCATCGCAACGTGTTTCATCCTTGAATGATGCACCACGGTTTCAGTTATATCTTTAGCCCCACGATTATCAGTCCTAATCTTTCTACACGAAAACTCTGGCATTTTCATATCAAGCATTAAGTTTCTTATATACATCGCTTCTGAAGTGCTATCTACTCGGCTTCTGTTGTCAAAATCGTGCCAGTCTTCTGTTTATAGACCATCAGGCAATTTACGCACCGAACAATACTAACAAATGTTCCCTATAAGATATTCTATCTCTTAAATCTGCTGAATGATCCGTGTTTGAATAACCAACTATTCCAAGTTTGTTTCTTTTGTACACAAGTGCTTGATTGTGTGCACCTCTTACATATCACAACACTCGTTTGGCTGCTGCTCAATTGTGGTTTCGTCATAGATGACGGACACCCCTCAGGAGCTGCCATAGGTCATCATCCACGGGGAAACTCGGTCGCATGGTCCCGAGGTGTGAATGGGACCCTTTATGTGGGAACACGCCGAATAAGCAACTTATATCGAGCTAAAGGTTTCCACAATAGATTGTGGTTATTAACTCAAAATTGTTTGGTACAGGCTGCCCCATGGATAATGGCCTATTGCAGCTCCTGAGCAGTGTCCGTCATCCATGACGAAACCGCAGTTTTGCTGGCACCAGCCCTCTCATGCTGAAAACACTAGTCTCCATCGGGCCAAGAAAATGAGCTATCATGTTGATAGCCAAGAAGGCCCGGGTGAAGAAAAAGTGGTTCTTTCAAATAGGAGACTGGCTCCATTGTACCAAACACTTATGTGCTGCTCAATGTTCTTCACCATACTTTACATTAAATTGCGCTAATCTGTTTACAGTAAATCTAGTCTAGTATCATAGCAACGGTCAAGTACATCAACGAACCAATTAGCTGTCTACGTGGCATTTCTCTTTTGTTCTTATTCTTTCTTGGCATTACAATTGACAGATTTTCTCGCAGCTCGCTTGGTGTATTCACGGTTTTCAATTTATCCAGGTCAATCTTTTTCAATAGATTTCTCACATACCCCGCTTGACTTAGTTTAATATCACCAACCCTCTGTTTGATTTCAATGCCAAGATAGCAACCCTCAAGACCCAAATCTTTTATACCAAAATTCTTGCTCAGTCCAAATTGACTTTCTTGCAACTTTTTCTCACAATTTGACACATACAAAATATTGTCAGTATACACAACTGCAAAGGTACGGTCTCCCTCACTCGTGCTATAATACAGATACGTGTCACTCGACGTAGATTTTAAATTTAAGTTTCTGAGCACTCTGTCCAATCTTTTCTTTCATTGGCGACTAGCTTGACGAAATTCATCATACAGCGATTCATTCAAACGACACACTTTTTCACTTTCTCGTAACTCACGAATCATATTACAAGCTTTGACAACAAATTCGCCTGGATCATCTTTTCTTATTATTTCATTTTGCGCTTCCTCGATGTACTCCAGTGTCTCCTTGTCCACTTCCCAGCAGCAACCACATGCAGTTGAAAAACTTGAAGGTTTTTCATCACTACCAAAACCATCAATCATCTTACTGAGTCCAAGCGAGCAACACGCGCGAATGTTTTAGTAAAGTCGGCTTCTTCACGCTGAGTGAATTTACGTACACACCTCTTGCTTTTCCGCATTTTAAGCTCCCTTTTTTTCCATAGAACAATTCTACGAGTTATTACCTTTCTGTCCTTGGGTCACTACACTAATGTCCATGTATCGTACTTGATCAGCACTTTTATTACAATTTCTCGCAACCACTCTTGACGGTTGTGGTTACTCATTATGCTTTTAACTAACAGAGAAACTAAATTTGCCATATCTATCGCTTGAACATCGTTGTCTGCAGCATCTGTGAAAACTTCATCTTCGGACTCATTTTTCTTCACCTCATCATCAGGCTCTTTATCGCGTGTTATAGATTCCATTGAAGCTGATCTTGTATGAGACACATTTCTCGAGCTTTCTCTACTACCTAAGTGTATTAATCTCGATCTGCCCACTCTCGCGCAGCAGTTGACGTCACCGATGGCCTCGCTAGTGGCAAGCCATCTCCTATCGGAGATGACTCACTGTGTTCGTTGAATTTTATCCTTACCTCAACTCTATTCTCTCCTTTGTCTTCGTCAAACAACTCTGTTGACTAGTTGACGCTTCTCTCGACCAACTCTTCCATCACACCACCTTCGACGAATCGCACATCCCTGGTTATCACAACCATGTTGTCTTCAGGAATGTTCACTTGATACCCGTTTGATTCCTCAGAATATCCCACTAGAACGAATTCTTTTGCATTGTGTTCAAAGTTATCCCTACTAGGCTCCTTTTGTACTACGTACGTTTTTGCTCGATACACTCTGAAATTGCGCAGATCCGATATTGCGTTGGCACCATCACTCATACGGAATGTGACCTTCCAAATTAACTGTGGGATACCTGATTCGTAAATGGTTCGATGTGGTAAGCACTTCAACGTAGAAGGCCCTTTTTAGGCCCTGTTTGCATCAGTAGGCACTTTGCCATCTCCATGAGAGTTCGGTTCATACAAGTATGTTTAGCAACACCTTTTTGTTGCGGTGTATGAGCCACTTTCAACCGTTGCGACGATTATGCTCTCATTCATTGTCCGTCATTAGACATTTTATTTGTTTATGGGTCCAATTTTCTACTCGTGGCTTATATTCCTTGAATGCTTGAACCTCGTCACTTTTATTTCTCAAAAATATGACCTTACACCATCGATGTGATCATCAATAAATGTGACAAAGTATTTCGAACGCTTAAAAGACTTTGTACTTGCAAGTCCTCATACATCAGAGTGCACTGTATTTAACATTTCACAATCTTTTCTAGGATCTTTTCGAAAACCGTAACGCTGTTAATTTCCCGCGCATGCACATGTCATGTGGTTGTGATAGTCTCTCACTCTCAATTATTATTCCCATAGCTAGTCCTCTCCCGATGACCTGAGAAATGGCCAAGTCTTCGGTCCTACACATTTACTCTTACAGCACTATTGTTTGCAAGGTTCACTTGCTCTTGGTTTTCACTGAAATATTACAAGTTTCCCTCGTGCTTACCGAGACGTTTTGGTTTTTCATCCTTTCGCGCTGAATAGAAAGTGGGTCCATGATCTGAGATTTTTGCGACTGACAGTAGATTCGTGCGTAATTATTTGACCAACAACACATCATTGAGTTTGCAGTTCGCTCTGATGCTAGGGTTGCTGATTGCAGCTTTTCTCTAGCCCTAAAATATTGAGATACAATTTCATATGATACCTTAGATCATGTATCGTTTCAATTTGTTGGCCTTCAATAATAAATGAAATTCTTCGTCTAGCAACTCAAGGATGATATACTTAACAATAGGTGCCTCACTCACACCTCTGTATTGGCCCAACTAGACCATTTTGTAGAGATACGTGAGCCTTGATTCCGATTGCAGCCGTTTTTGTCCCATGAATTCAACTGCACGTTGGCTTCATTTTTAATTCGCCTGAAACTTTTAAGGGACGATTCCTCGAAATCCGCTCAGCGCTCGGCGTTGAAGTAAGCCATGTTTTCGCTACCCCTATTAGCTTGGCTGACACGCATAACAGAAGCTTTTTTTCATGCCATTCGTATAACGTCTACAATTCACGAACTTTGGTAGTCCACCTTTTTGGCTGAGATTCGGAACCCCATCGTCAAAACCGGGCAACATGTAGACCACCTCACGGGACATCCAGTTGATTGAAATTGATTGTCGTCGTTCCACTGTGGCCGTTATAGTTCCCATCTCCGTTTTAGAGTTACAAAAATCCCGCAATCGTTGGGCGAACTGAGCCTTCCTGCCGTTTGTCGGTAATTCCTCATTTTGCAGTACCTCATTACGATTCTGCGCATATTTCTCCTCGTCACTCATGGCGTCCAATGTCTGCTTATTGCAACACATAAACATTTCACTTTCGATCAATGCATAATGGAATTCTTTCGGGCACACAATGCTTGGTGAATTCCAACGTCACGGCAATGCGCTATTAACCGTAATATACTCATCCAATATATACACTATCGCTTGCTATCCTAGTTCTGATTCTGTTAAAGTTTTCCTTCTTTATTTCTCGCCACTCAAATCAATTTCACAACTGAATGAATGTTTTTTGTTCGATTACGAGTATCAGAACAGTGGGCTTCATAATAGAATAATATTGGTTAGCATTATATTATTAATTTTCAGGACTGGATTCAACCAAATTTTGAAGCCAAACTTTTTTGAGTTAAATAGAATGGAATGTTTTTTTTTTCAAATATTAGCTAATTTTGATTTTTTATTGGATTTAGAAAATCTGGTAAAGTATTTGCAAAAAAATTATATAGATAATGACAAGAAATTTTCATTTTTTCTAAATCAAAATGTACTTGTGGTAAAATGTCTATTATTCATCTGAAAACTGCATAGATTGCAAAGGTGAAACAATAGATACCAGCAGAATTTACTGTTAGATATAGTCAAATTATCATTCTACAATATTACAATCAAGTAGCCCAACGCTCATTTCATTTTACATTTAGCCTTTTATACATTTTTTCATTTTCTTATATACAGTAATCTTCAATAAAGAACCGATTAACATGGGTCGTATTCTTTTTATTCGCGAATTTGAACAGGTTGTAGGCCCAGTTACATAAAAGCCCAGACGCGAAAAACTTTTGAAAAGCGAAAAAGCGTGGTGAAAATAAAACGCAAAATGCTGAGTGACAAAGCGTAGGAAGGTGTATAATGAAAAGGCTTGAGTTAATTCCAAGATGGAGTCAACTTTTAACATAAAACTCCTCATCAAAGATAACTAAGATAGTTCCTCGGTGCAAATAGAACTTGTACTTGGAAGCATGTGTTCGGCAAGATACCGAGGCCGAAGCAAAGACATATAAATAAATGGACGAGCAACGAGAATTTGTGTACTCGTCCATGTAGGAAAAAATTTAACATATAAATAACTAACGCTCTCGAAACTATATGAGTCCCTCCGCTTCTCCTTCCCCTTTGAAAACTGATTACTGTGTACGACCAAGATGATTATTTCAAAAAACGACAGAAGGTGACAGATGGATTGCACGAAGTGGAGTACGCTGACAAATTGTGAAGAAACACCACAACAATGTTGGATATTTATCTTTTAATACATTGGAAGAAGTTATGGTTCTCCTAGACGAGGAACTTTTAAAAAAAATATTTATCTGTATGCATATGTTAACCATAAGCCGAAGGTCCCAGGTTCAAATCTCGTTGGGAGCAACGTGATTTAGTTCAGGGGATTTTGGGGACAGACTACGAGTGTTCACTCAGTGGTGATATGTACTGATTTAATCAGATCAAATCATAGCTGAGCAAGCACATGGGAGCATGGCACTGACCAAACCAACTTCCGAAAAAATCAATATGGTCATGAAAATGAGATACTCTAACTATCTCTAAGCGAAGGCCCGAGAGGGCTGTAGTGCTACAAAGAAGAAGATGCATATGTTAACTTGCTGTTATCGGAAGATGCCCGCTTGACGACCAGAACGTGCACTTCATCATATGCCTCGAGTGCCTATACCGTTCTATAGGATATACATAAATCATAAGGGTCCCTATCTAATCAGTAAACAATGAAATACCCACATTTTAGCAGATGCATTCACGAAGTATGTGTTTTTGCGGCAAGTGGAGAATATGTCAACTTCACCAGTCATCTCCATCCTTTTCAAAATAACAGGATGTTTTGGGCTCCCTGTAAATTTGGCCACCGATAGAGAGACAGTATTTACTTCTGCAACCTTCAAAATGTTTTGCTTGAATAACGGAATTCGATATATTAAAACAACAGTACGAACTCCGCGAGCAAAATGGTCAGACAGAGTGGGTTATCAAAATGGCTTCACATCAGCTAACGGCAAAGATCTCAACTGAGGGACGTTACTGGAACAAGCAATTGCGAACGGTACAGTGAACAATAAATACGCTGTGAAACGCTACTACTAAAATGCCCACATGAGTTAGTTGAAATAATCAATAATAGGCATTTTGTAACTATTGACTATTCCACGCAGGCAAAATTGGAGATTACGATCACACCAGTTAAAACAAGGTGGGTGAACAGAACTACGCTCGTATGTGAAGGGTTTTGTACTTAACATACGATATGCAGACATATGAGTATAGAATGATTTAATTCAAGAAAAACTTTAATGATATGCAAATTTATTTTTGCTTTAAAAGAGGAACCAGTGTAACTCCATTTTAATTGGCCAACATTTTGTTGCTAACTTGCTAAAATCAATGACTTAGCCAAATCTTAAATGTCTTTTTGTTATATCATATATTTCGAGAAAATACAATCAAAGATGGATTGTTGTAATCGGAGAAAATTCAAATGGCAATAACTTCTGTACCTTCTATCGAAACTCATAGAGTATAAGGACCTTTTAAAGGTCTACTTAAACATCTAATTTCATCCATTTTAATCATACAAATACAGTTTTACTGACGAAAAAATTTAATTCACAGATCATACTATTATTAACAAAGTTGAACGAATTTCAGCCATAAAGTTATTTTTTATTGGATTGGCAAAGTATAAGCACAGCATTGGTAAAACTTTAGCAAAGTATTGGCAAAGCATGAGCAAAATAACGGTGAAGCATTAGCAAAGATGATTGGCCAATCATTGGCCACTCATTGGCCAATCATTGGCCACTCATTGGCCAATCATTTGTGCCAAGCGTTGCCCCAATCTTATAATCAAATAATTGCCAAGCATAAGCCGATTGCTTTGCCATACATAGGCTGATGATTGACAATAACTGAGCCAAGCATGGTCCAACCATGACCCAGTTGTAAAGCTCTACATCCCTTATCACCCTATTGGACGTTGTTGGGGATATCTGCTGATGACTTTAAGGATTTGTACATACGAGTATACGCCCCAAGTCGTTTTATTTGATTGAAGCGCTAAAAGGTCTCAATACCAGAGAAATAAGCTTTTGTGCAGAAAACATTTTATATTTGGCCAAGTGTGCGTGTGAGTGAAGGGAAAATGTTTATTCAAACCATTTCCACTATCAAAATGTGTCCAAAAAGGTTCAAAACTTCCCGCGCCGAACAGGTTTACGAACTATTCTACTGGCTCAATATACAGTGTATAAAATTTATGTACAATAAGAGAACAACTTTTCACCAAACATCAAATTTCATTTGATTTCAATATCAAATAAATAGTTATTTGCTTTATTTAGCTTCGATTTGGGAGTATCTAATATGTAATACTTTAAATTTAATCTCCCCACACTGCGTAAAGATATCAAACAGATGCCTAAAATACAACATATTTAAGATATAACCATCTTTGAAACAGCGTATTCTCAACAAATGCTTGACCAATTGACATCTTATGCCCCGGCTAGCATCATTTGTCTCGAGTTGAGAATGAAAAGATGTTGACAACTCACTGATGATTTATGTTTTTTATTCGTAATTTTGTAAATTAAAGGCCCATTTTTTTGCTAAAGTTTGTATAATATCTTATAGCTAAAATCCAAGTTCTACAGAGAATCAGCGTTCCTATATGATTAAAACTGGATGACAGAACACGTCAAACAGATCATTGGAGTACCACTAATCAGACATACTCACTAAAATGAAGCCATTATTTAAGTGTAGTTGCTTAAGCTTGAGGTATGTAAAGGGGGAGGTTCCTTGTAATAACCTCTGATACTCCAGACTGATACCTGGAAGAGATCTGTCATCCTTACATAAGTTGTGAACAAAGTGATTAAAAGTGCTCGTGCGGATGACGAATGTCTTCCGCGTGATCGCTCGGGAAGCTGGTACGTTTCGTCGGTCGGCGGGTTGACGGACAGTTATCGGCAAGTTGTCAGCTGATTCTGACTCTTTAATAGTGCCGTGTGTTTCGACGAGTGACGCTTCTTGCATGGTCCCGATTTCTCGTAATCTTATATCATCCGGCGATAATCAAATGCGGGAAATCAACGTAATCGCGGAAAATTAACACAGTATTAGAACCTGTGAATTTTCATGGTTGCCAAGAAATCACGGAGTGAGAAATGTCGAGTGAACAAACACGGCCACCTGCAATTCGTGGTAAGATTCTCGCATTTTTCATGTACCGTTTGCTGAATTCAAAGCAAGCCAATTCTTGAAGTGACATTTCGGATATTTCCCTCGTTCAGCTCTGAGAAAGTGGCACACAGAGTTTAGAGGAAAAGGAGGATGTTATGCATCATATTTAAGTTAATACTGGTGAGTGAATCTAGTCTAGGCAGTTTGAATCTAGTAACTGGTTTATTTTTAACAGACCTCTACCCGGGACATGTTATGCGATATGCGGCTGAGGAATAAAATGATTTCTTGTCATCTTTGGTAGTGCCTTCACTGCGAGCTGAAGTAATCCATTCATCTAGCGCAGGCATTTTTTACAATTAAGAATTGGGCCATACAAAAGAGAATTGTGCGCTGCTCAAATACCTCGAAGAACTCTGTGATTAAAATTAATTTGCATAAAAAAGAATATGCATTGACGGAAGATTGGATTTCGTGAGCAAGCAATTTAAGTATTGCACATTATTGCAAACCAAATAATGAAGGTATCTCAAATTAAACTGAGCAACAGTTCCGCAAGCGGCTATTTAAATATTACACGTTATACAAATGAATAAATTTACATCGTTGATCGTGATAAATTAGTGATTAGTTTCGTTGAGTATTTCCTATTAGAGTTTTTGTGTAAATATTGATGTACTAGTCTATTTGTGGCTAATCGTAATTATTGGTAGCTTCAAATGTATTGTAATCCGTAAATTTTCAAATGCATTTGAAGCATATCATTCGTTTAAATTACCACTCATGTAAGCATCAATTATCCATATTATAGTTTATTTGAGGTCCTTTAAAGCACAGGTTTTAAATTTAAGTATAGCCTCATTCAGAGACCAATTACAAAGCACCATTTTTTTTTAGTTCGAAATTGATATTTCCCATAATTACGATTTTGCCAGCAGAAATGTAACGTTTCCTATATTACAAACTATTTTTGAAAAGATAGCATTATTTCTTGATTGAAACTAAGTAGAGGAAAACTAAAGCAAGTATTTTTAACAATTATGTTCAGTTTGATATACAGTGGCACTTCAATAAATATTAAACAAACTGTTGTCCTTATGCAGATAAATAAAAATTTACAAATATTTTGATGCAGATTTTACAGTTAGTATAACTGAAATTCGAAGCACAAAAGAAAGTAAGAAAAAATGTTTCAAATGTCCCGTTAGCAGTAATGAAGCAAAATCATTTGCATAGGATAGCTCACAGCTTATTTGATGCAGTTAGTTCTTTGTATCCTAGCATTAAAAGTGCACGATTTTCACCGGATTTTTTTTTTGGATATATTGTACTTAGTGCGTTTCTTATTTTATTTTTAAAAAAGTTATTTGACCTTGATAGTTTAAAAGTGGATAAATTGTGTAATATTTAAAATGGGCCGTAGGACAACACTTGAACAGCGGGAATTAGTCATTCATCATTTTAGAAATGGTGAATCTCATCGCAAAATCAGCGAAGTTGTCAATTTAAGTTCATCAACAGTTCAGCATATAATTGAAAGGTTTACCAATGAAAAAAGGTTGGAAAACAAGGGTAGAAATGCACCAAATAAAATTTTGAATGAGTCTGATGAACGGTGGATCGTCCGGAAAATAATGCAAAACCCTAAGTTATCAGCTCCTAAATTGGCGAACGAAGTGTTTACTGGAATTGGTAAAGAATGCAGTGCTGAAACCATACGTCGTGTGCTAAGAAAGCATAATTTTAATGGCCGAGTTGCACGAAAGAAGCCGTTCATCAGTATCAAAAATCGACAAAGCCGCCTGAACTTTGCTACGGAGCATATTTCAAAGGATTTGGACTTTTGGAAAACCGTGATTTTCGCTGACGAGTCCAAATTCAACATATTTGGCTCAGATGGAATGGCGTACGTTTGGAGAAAGCCAAATACAGAGCTCAAAAAAGCAAATTTACATGAGACTGTTAAGCACGGCGGTGGCAGCGTAATGGTTTGGGCCTGTATGTCAGCAGCCGGAGTTGGGAAGCTAGCCTTTATTGAAGGAAACATGGACAAGATCATGTACAGTAATATCCTAAAGGAAAATCTCCTGCAAAGTGCTGACGTACTCGGAATCCGGCGTGAATTCAGATTCTACCAAGATAATGACCCTAAACATAAGTCAGAAATCGTGCAATCTTGGCTTATTTGGAATTGTCCTCATTTGATGGCTCCCCCGGCACAGTCACCCGACTTAAATGTAATTGAGAATTTATGGGCTTTTCTGGAGAAAAAAATTCGTAACCACGCAATTTACAACAAAATTGATTTAAAGAAAGCTCTTTTAGAAGAATGGAGTAAAATAACGCCAGAAATGACAGGAAAGCTGGTTGAATCTGTTCCAAATAGACTCAAAGCTGTCTTGAGCCAAAAAGGAAACCATACGAAATATTAGTGTTGAGCTGGAAATCCTCTACATGGATAAATTTAAGGAAAACGTGGACTGCATCAATTAAGCTGTGACATAAAATTTTGCCTTTAATTTTGTTTTTGTTATTTAGTTATTTAAGAATCAATTGTTGAAATAAATTAAATTGTTATTTTTAAAAAAGGGCTTTTATTTAATTTATTGCAGTTTAAATTTTTTCAATACCTTTTCTAATACAGAAGTTATAGTGCTTTTAGCTTTGAAAATGTTACTGCATCAAATAAGCTGTGAGGCACTGTATCTATTAACAAATATTACATAAAAATAGAAACCTGTTTTTACTAGACATTTCAAGCTAAATTTTAACTTCGATGAGAAGGAAAAAAATGAGATACAGTTATGATAGCGGTAAGGTGATTTATTGAGGAAAATAAGAAAAAAGCAAAAATACAATCCAAATGTATGACTCGTTTAACGAAAATTTTTCCTTTTCAGTAAGTATTCGTTCATTTTCAGGAAGAAAGGAAGTTTTAATAATCCGCGGCTGATCGGTTCGGTGTTGCGGTTCGGCACGCGGTGCTGTAGTTTAGCTTTGCAGTTTTAATAAGAGTAGATGGATTCGGTTTTGGATTCGAGTATTCTATTTCTGGTACCACGTCGGTGAATAATCGAGAACGCTTGATTTTGATTAATGTTGTCTCTTTTTATGGGTTTTGTAAAAAAAATTTACAAAACCCTACTAAAATCACGTCCTGCCTGTCCGCCTGTCGGTCTGTGTGTCACAGCAGTTTTTCTCGCAAACTACTTAAGCTAGAAACATCAAATTTGTATGTAGGTGCAAAGTGAAACTCTCTCTAAAGTTCAACTACAAAAAACTGTTATGAGGTATTTAAGGAGGTCTCCCCATATGGGGGAGTGGCCCCCGGAAAAAAATTCTTCTAAGGTAGCCAGTTCTTAAACTGAAATTTTGCGCTTCGAAGGGTGAACAGGGAAGGAAAATACACGAAAAATTGGTGTCTCTCCCCTCCTCGCGATTGCACACCTGTGATCTGAAAAAATGATGGAGGTTGGTGTTTATGAGTACAATAACAACAAATATCTTAGAAATCAAAATTCGTTCAACTTTGTTAATAACCGTATGATCTTCGAATTTCACATTTTCTGCAATAGGTATAGGTACCCTAAAACTCAACGAAATTTGATGCTTAAATAGTCTTACAAAAGATCCTTATACTTTGTAAGTTTGATGAAAATCGAATCATATGCACGGAAGTTATAGCCATTTGAAGTTTCTACAATTACAATAACACACGATTTTGGTATTTGTTACGAAATATAAATTAAACCCCGGAGCCACTCCGAGAAGGGAATAATTCTTTACACTCCAACATTTTATTCGGAGTATTAGATGGAACCAATCCACGCGCTGAATTACTGGTGGGAAGGACTAAGGTAATGTTAGGATAACCAATGTAAATTATTAGCGTTAAGTAAATTTGATTTTTAGTATGTTCAATTTGAATTCTTGTTTATAATCCTATTTTAAAATTTGCACATTAATTGCGCGTCCTGTTCAAGCACATCATTTAGTTGAAACCCAGAAAAATTCGAACCAATGTAAGTCATTAGCGTTTAGTAATGTTAGGTATTAATTATTAAGCGAAAAAAAAAACAAGAAGGAAGCAGCTTTTTTTGGTCATCGGTAGCCAATTCGTGAAATTCTTAGCACACCCGATTATGTCGCACCTGGAGTACTATATCATCATTGCAAACTGATGTATGGTTGGTTGGTGCACTGGCCTATGCATTGTTGACTGAATGTACACCATTTGGTGGCGATACAAAACAGGAGAAATTTTTTTTTCTCCAAAAGTTCACATCCTTCCGTTTCATCTGAATTGTCAGGACAGTCTTCTTCATCTGGAGCATACGAGTGGTGGTTGCTTTAAGCGAAATAAGTCGAGCATGTATTGCTATTTGTACTTGCTGTGGTAGCTTGTTCATATTATGGCAACGTGTACATTTGTTGGAAATATTCAATAGAAAGTACAAAAGCTGGTTCACAATATTGTGAGTGTAGACATTCGATGGAGCTTCGAGTAAACGTTGAGCAGCGGAACATTAATTGTCCTTGATTGGTCGTGTGAGTTGCGGCTGCTTCAAATAGGACAAACACCAACCCCAAAACAACAAACAGAATGTGTACTTAAGATCACTACAACATTACTACTAAAAATAGTATAAAATTCGTCTTACACCGGTTGCAACGCGCCAATGTCTTATAGAACATCATAGAATTTATGCGTTTTACCGACTAGACCCCATATGATGGCGCAATTTTCAATTACTACATTTAATTGCTATCGTACACACTGCACCCAGCACGCATGCTATAAGCTTGGTAAATCCTCATTGATACAATGAGAATGATTTGATTACACCAAGTACGTACATGTACATAAATATTCACAGCGCCAATACAAGCGCATACAAGTCCATTAGATTCGGACAAGGGGTTGGATAGAACCCGGCAAAAATGAAATGAAAAGTGTATCCTTGGCTGAATGGCCGCATTGCAAAGAAAACAATCTTGCACTACTGAGCCAGCCAATACGTTATCGAACGAGACTTCCTTCTCAGCGCCACACTGCGTCGCAACATAACTGCCCTTCCAATTACACAGCTAGCCAAACTTTGATGGATCAACATACGTACCTCAATTTCATTGTCATTTCCATCGCAGACAAATTTGTGCGGTAAGCAAGTTATATTGTCGGCACAAAGAAACCATTCTGGCATTAAACATGTTCGTTCCTCGCAATTCTCTTCATCTGAATGATCGAGGCAATCATTGTGGTCGTCGCAATGATATCTGGCATAAATGCAGTTACCATCTTTGCATCGAAATTCATCTTCACGACAAACACCCGTGCTAAAAACTCGCAACGCTTGAGAATTGCTAAAAGACAAGAGTATTTGGCGAATTAAGGTATACTTATGTGATTCTCGGGCTGATCGCGCGACACTTCCCTTCGCGGACACAACTACGGTGAACACAGTCACTTTAAAATAACTCGCGACGAACGTAAACATACGCGGACGTAGTCACAAGCATCAACACAATTGACACTACAACCAAAACAAATCGAACAGGCCACCAAGTAAAACTGGGTTTGCGCCCGAGGTAAACGCTGCAAGGCTGAGCAGTTGTGGTGAACGCTGTGGCCTTGAACTTGGGTTCTTCAACTCAAGTCAAAGAGCCGTTAGGCTAAGTTGATAAAAGAGCCAGCGACGATGGAAACGCTCTCTCTTTCATGGATACTTGGCCAGCAAAGAACATCAGAAGGACATAACATCTTGCGAGCGGACAAACTACCCGAAGGAAGGACGGAACTGTAGTGAATTAAAGAGTTTTCATAAGTCCGTAAAGGACTGCAGCGATGGTCTGCTGCCTCGGCAGAGGAAGATGGAGGTATATGCCGAGAATGCCCTCGTCCGGAGACGCGTGAATGCGCTGGCAGGCTAGCGTTGTGGTGTCGTGGGGCGGGTTCGTTTCCCCGGCACGAGGACTCACTACAAAACAATTTCGCATTCACGAATTTGTCGATAACTCAAGAGACGACTGAAGTCGCAAAATTGTAGATAACCTCACCGAAGGAGATGTACTTGTTACTAGAACAAGTGAAACCTGAGAAGGAAGGCGAACTTGGGGTGACCTCGTCGTTACCCAACGAAGTTCATGGCCCACAAATGAGAGAGGGGCAACCGGGTGGTGGTGGAGCCCCTTCATACCCACCCAACCGGAATAAATCCATTGATAGCTTGTTGAAGTGGCCAGGTATTCCGCTTCTGAGTGGAAAACTCATACAACTTGAATTGTATGAACCTTCCCATCAGAAGGGGAGTACCCCGGTGACCAATTTATGTCATAGAATTATACAATTGGATTGCATAAATCTATGCCATAAAAAGGCACTCTGCTTGGGCCACTCAACCCAAGACGTCACCTGAAACAGAAAAAAGGAATTAGTTTGTACGCGGCGGCTGGCTCATGTTTTGGGGTGGAAGCCTGCCACCGTACCGGGTCCTATACTCGGTTAGAGAAAATGAAAGGGAAAGACCGACGGTTAAAGTTTAATAATTCAATTTTTTATTCAAATTTTTCACTGACAAGGCATTAAATTTAACAATAATTACTATGCAAACAGCTAGGTGTGCTAAAATAAATACCTTTTTTCTTTTCGTACGAAAAAAAAAACTTTTCTGCATTAATTTAATTCTTATTGCAACATAATAGTAATAATAATAATACAAAAAAACTAAAAGTGTCACTAAGCTATTATGATCACGATTTCTATTTCTTTTTTTTTTTTTTTATCGCATGCAGACAAATCGTCGTACAAATCTAATAGCGGCAAGGAAACATTCCGTAAAGTTTATTCAAATTGAGTAAGTAGTTATTAGAGTTGATCAAAAACTTAGTCAAATCGTTATTCGTTCTAATCTTATATTTTTCATTGTTTTACTCGTAACTACCCTTAATAAAATAATTTAAAGGAATTTACCCTTTATGTATGCAAAAATAATTTCAGGGAAACCGAACAACGGAGTTAAGATGGCACATACTAACTTGAAAATGATTAATGCTTGGGAATTCAATTTACCGTACCCAAACAGGTCAACAGGTTTTCAAAATTTCAGTTAATAAAAACAGGACCAGAATGTTACTGAAGTGATCAAGTACGAGGATTAGTTTTTTTTTCTGAAATATATGAAAGAGTTCCTCCGAATAATTATTAAGGCCTTCATATCAGAAGAATAATCGAAATCTATTCACATTTTCAGATCCAATGACAAAAAAGATGCCCTATATACCTCGATTTCTTGTTTTTTTTTTCTTTTTGTTCTTCTAGGAAAGTGCACTCGCAAGCGACCCAATAACTTATAAGTCCTTTGCAAAGAAACCAACACTCAACTTCCATCCAGGATAACATGACCAATATAAGTACATGTCCAATCCAAAGCAAGTTTGCAACCTCACAAATTCTGTTAACACTTCATAGTCCATTAATCTCCTGCAGGTCTCAAGAATAACGTATCCGTTCTTACATAAAGAGAGTACTTGCTTCAAAATACTCGCAAGTGGAAGCAAGTCATGTGTAATTTGTGTCGAGCAAAAGAAAACCCGTCGCGCAAATTCGTCAAAGGTCCTTGATTCACTTCAAATTGCTACGAAAAATCGAAATCGACTGTCTTCTACAAGACGCAAAAAAAACTGAAAATTTATTTGACTGTTCTTTGTCGCGAGTTCAAATAGATTCGCGAAGGTATCAACTGTACTCAGTAAGCGGAAGGTAATCCAATCACGAATGTAAACAAAGTCTTAGGAGCACTGATAGAGACATGCAATTAAGATTCTGCAAGTAATAGTAACTTAACCACTTTCCTATGGCACAGCAAAATCGAATCAACAGCGATCACACACCACTCATCGTTGAAAGCGCGACTGTGACTACGATGCATTCCTTCGAGTCTCCATTTACGTCAAGGCACCCCAAATTTGAAGAGCTTGAAGTGACGCCCACTCGATCGCTTCAACTTCGATATTCCTGTCTTGATCGCAGCAACCACAGTACAGCACTTCTCCATCAAAAGCACATTGGCTCATAATACGAGCTCCTGTTTCAGCCTTTTCAAATTCCCCCAAACTGTTTTCCTGTTCGATTTTGGCTGGTGAATATGCAATTTTTCATTCACCAATGAGCCAGATCGGCCTCAGTTACTTTGTTTCCCGCCAAACATAGTTGCATCGCTAATTGACGTCGCGGACTTGCGTACCAGACCATCAACAAGGTGCATGATAGACGACCAGGTCTAGTGGAGTACATACGAGCCAAATACTTTGCAATGGAGGGTATTGAATGAATGTAAATAGTGACACACATTCGCAACGACATGAGACAATCTGAGCAGTTTAAATTGGGTTTTCAGTTTTGCGGTTGAGTTGTAAGTAGAAAGAGCCGAAATTTGAGTAGCGGGAAATCAGAACGGTTTTTCAATAGTTTTTACTGCAACCGCCTCATTCTACCAAACTCTTTGCCCGTTATTCGCACAATTTGCATCGATCACTTTTATCACGGATGTCCGCGATCGTTCAGTTCCCGACTGACCAACTGAGATCACCTCCGAGGTGATCTTAATGAGCGCAAATAAATCTTGGCGCTATATTTAATGACTTCACCATCACTCAACCGATGATCGACTCCCCGGCCCAGCACGCTTCAGATTCCCCACGCGAGTAGCGAAATCGCTCGCCAATTAGGCGCTTCGTCATCGGTCGACTCCAATGACAGTACTCTTTCTTGGACTAGATCCATACACGAAATGTAATAGATCTGAGCTAGACTATGCACTTTGACGATTTAGATCGATGATGCGTACTAGGGTGGATCCGCGATGGTGATAATGCACACTCGTTTCGGTTGTTTTTTTAAAAATTTACGTCGTCTTTTGTAGATTCGATTAAGTTATCAATTGAAAGCAATTTTCGTTTATAATGATTAGGCGTAATTAAGTGGAAAAAAAAATCGAACGAATTAGACAGGCACACGTTAATTACCGACAAACAAAACAATTTTTAATTTATATTATGGTTGGAATCGGTAAAATTTGACAAATTTTAAGGGGTTTAAATGATACAATGATTTTATCGTTCATATAATTTAAGGGGTTAACCGTTTCGTTCTAAGCATTTGTATACCGCGTTACACCGCAATTCGTTAAATTATATTCAAACGATATTGTAATAAAATCACTACACATTAAAATATTAAACAGTTTTAGAATTTTGTTTCCCGGGAGTTAAGTACAAAAGAAATTTTCTTGACGTATTTTTCATGCGAAAACAGAGCGAGTGTTGCGATGGGGAAGGTGACTGAATAGTTACTCATCGTTAAATTGAGTTTGTGCTGTGTGCCTGTGGCAGCGCTGGCTTTTAGAGCCCTACTCCTCGGTTACTACAGAACACTTTGCTAATTAACAAGTGGAGATTCGCCCATTTTCAGAAGGGAAAATTGCTCGAGACAACCATCGAAGGAAATCAATTCAGGCTGTAGAGGCATATTGAGTTAAAGTGCCAGGATTTCAATCATCAACGGGGCCCCTAACGTAGGAAGTAAGGAAGTTGTGTTAGTGTTAAGACCTTGAATAATAATTCATGAATAATAATTTTGCATTAAACCGAAATCATATTGGTTTATAATTTGATTTTCTATTTGAAATTTTCGTGTTGTGTAAAGTGTTTCAGCCAGTGTTCTTGCGCGTGGAGCGCGCAGTGTTCGCAGAAGGCGTAGATTTGGCCTGGAGTGCGTAAGGATCCTTGTCGGGGATTTCAATCTGCGCAGACGTCCTCTTTAGTGGGGGTTGTTTTTTTCCTTGGTGGCAGTTGGTTCTCTTCAGTGGAAATTAGTGTTCTTAGTGAAAGTTATTGAAAGTGGTGATACGCGGCTCGACGAGCCGAGGTCACCTGTGGTTATTCTGGTGGAAGGACCATTCCGGGGAGCCTCAAGCTCGCCAATTGGCTCCTGGGGGTAATTCTAGGGTTGGAGAGTGGCGCTTACCTGCCCCGTCTCCACGGGCTAGTCGGGACCCCAAGGCCCCCAACCGGAATCGCTTGTTGCGACGTAACATTTCATTTGTAACGTTACATATTTTATAGATTTTCCATCTTCTTGAAATTTTCAAATAAAATCAATAACATAAATATTTTGGAGAATTCATGATTTGAGTGATTTTTGTTAGTTTACGACAAAATGGCGACCGTTGAAAATAGAGAAACAATGGATTTTCTTTTAAACATGCACATCTCTTTGACATGTTTCATGATTTTATTCGTTGCTGGTGACTGCATTTCAGAGAAGTTGAGTACAAAACCCTTCTGACATGAGCGAAGGTCTGCCTTCACAACTTGTTTGTTTCCCTTTTTTGCATATTCTTGATTAGCTTATTAAATTTCCTGTAAAATGATATATCACACTTATCCCTATGTGTTACCGATTTGAGTATGACCCCACAAAGGAAAAAATATAGAGGCGATATTCTTCGTCTCATATTTTAATAAAACACGATATGTAACACAATTATTTACGACAAAATACAAATTTTTCCTTTCTTCTTGTTTTTTCATGTAATAAGAACAGTCAGCATTTATTTCAATTGCCTAATTTTAAAGAATTTCTAAGAATTCTCATCTGAGAATACGTTATTGTTTCTAGTAACAAAGTAATATTGATCTGGTTTACTAAAATTAAAATACATAATATGCAGAGTCAAAAGTAATCCTCCTGGTTAAGTTTATTCCCGCAGAAAATGTTTTTCTATAGTTTAGTCTACCTTCTTTCCCAATTACAAACGCGAAGCTCTTGTTTCATGGAACGTAACGTTAATTTATTCAAGCTTAACAAACTGAAAATCTTCTTTCCCAAATATTTTAATTAATACGAAGCTCATTAAGAAAAGAAGTGAATTGAGGACTAAATTTGATTACCACTCTCCTTGATAAGTGAAGCGCGCATAAAACTCGACTGCATGTGATTTCTTTTTAGCATAAAATTGCTAAATTATCCACTTGTTAAAATTTATTGGCGTTTCTCAATCAAACTTTAGTGCTATAATTTAAACTCCAATTGCAGATTGCACCTATTGAATATAAAGATCAAATAAACATCACAACACAAACCTGCAAATCTTTAGATAAAACAAAAAAATAGAGAAAGTGTTAACATAGCTTCAATTCTTTATTTCAATAGCTGCACTAACATTTGTGTAAAGTGAAATTTCAATGATATCTGTTTTTACGAAGCATCATAAGGCATATCCGCAACTCCCAATTTTAAATTCTCACACCTTTCATGGAAACTTTATAACATTTAACATACAACATAATTTCATTCAATGAAGCAAATTAAGATTAACTCAAAATTTACTTTTGGAGAAAGTTTCTATCAGCTAACAATGATATATACTTTGAATCTGTTTTAGCATTTCTAGTAGTATCAGAAGACTGTCTATTATTTTCGAAAACATTACGGAATACATAAATCCACAAATAATATACTACAAATTTTCGTGTACATTTGCAGATTCATAGTTGTGCTTCTTCTCTACTACATAGTAATAATACAAGAAGAAATGAAAGGCTTATGCATAAAAAATATTTATTTCATCAAAATCCATGCTTTAGTAAAAATTAATTTTTTCGGTTTTTAAACAATTACATTAAATCGTACTCATATAAATTAATCATACGATTTAGCGGAATCTTGTTAAAACGCATCCACACTATACTCCGAAACTATTAATTTAAACGTGTAACCAGACGGCGAAATTTCAATAAAAGATTTTTCCGAATTTCAGAAACATACAGTTATAGAATTTCACCCACATTTCACTGATTTATTGAAAAACCAATGGGGAAAAAATTAGCACACACTAGTTGTTTCTCATGTTCCTCGAGCATGAAGTGTAACGCTTTGTGTCTGGGAAACGCTACTTAACATTAATCATTTCTTTTCGCCAATTGCATATTCGATGCGAACGTGGTAACGAGTCAGTTAGAAAACAAATTTAAATAATTATTGATTTATACCAAAAATCGATATAACTGTAGCGCCTTGAGCTTTATTAAGTCTTAATCAGGCAGAAGATACTGTTGCAATAATCAGAACAATTCTAGTTAATAACAGATGCCAACAATGAGAGTGGATTTTTTTCGCGGATGGCGGTAAACCCCATGGAGTGTTATCTCAATTATGCTCCTGAAGAATGAACCGTAGTTATTGAGTAATAAGCCTAATTATTGTCTAGCTAATTGGTTAATTCAGACCTAAACAAGCCCAGAATGTATGTAATTGAAATTATGATTCGTTCCTAGCATTGTAGAATGCAAGGTTCTTTCCAAATGCACGTGTATTCGAAAATGTTATTCTAAACTTATCCTTAAGTAATAAGTAGTTGAAGATATAAATTGCCCGGGTTTTTTTCAAAGAGAGCCGCTCAATAATTTTTAGAAAAATATTATCTATTGAACTTTTTTTTTGGCATTCACTACGAACGTTAATCGTTATTGAAATGTTTGGCAGAGCATTCTTTCAGGGGAAAAAAAGAAATATTGCCAAAAATTTCTTCAGTATACATTATATCAATCAAAGAATAATTTTCTCAGAACCAATCTAGCCAAAAAGAGAAATTTTGAGATTTTCCATGCCGTCAATTGAAAGCTTATTAACCTGGGACGTGTGTGAATCTACCAAACTCCATCCCTCTTCGAGGGTCACCAGCTTGCGGCACGGACGCTGTTCGCGATAAGGACTCTTGGTATTTTGATTTTTTTGTATCACGGACCTCATGTTTCGACGAACGTAGCTTTTTTGCAGAATTTTTGCTTTAACATATGTTTTTTAGGTCTTTGCAAACAATTTTTTTTACAAAGACGCTAGTTTCGCGGCCTGTCTGCCCGTGCGTCACATCGAATTTCCTCAGAAACTGTAGATGCTAAAAAGCTCAAAGTTTGTGAAATGGTCAGAAGTTGTGGTCTCTGAAAAGTTTAGGTCTTACCAAACATTTCAAATTTTTTTAAGAGGGGTCCCCCTTATAAAGAAGTTGCCATTAACAATTAGTCGAGTATGCTATCAAATGAAAGGTCTTGATTAGAACTTTCAGAATCTGAACTTAAAAAGTTATTTTGTTCATCAGGGGGTCCAGGAGGAGGGAAAACGTACCAAAATTTTGTGGCCCCCCTCGCGATTAGACACCTTTGACCCGAAAAATCTGAAAAAAACTCTTTATGAGTACAAGGGCAACAAATACCTCAGAAATCGAAATTCACTCAACTTTGGAGATTTTAGATTTGTTGATTTTACATTTTCACCCATAAAATGTAAACGGTACCTTTAAACTTCTTGAAATTCAGCTATTATATATATCGATATAAGATCTTTATGCTCACAAAATTTTATGAAATCCAGTCATAATCAAGTGAGTTAGAGCAATTTAAATTGTATGGTATTACAAAATCAATAACAGGTGTTGATGGGTTATACATATTTCAAATTGACCTTGGCACTTTTATTTTCTTCAAATCGTCATGAAAATTTAAGGAATATTTCTTAATTTGAATATCTTTAATCGACGGAGCATTCATAAAAATTATTTAAGCTGGAAAAAATGGCGGTTGCAACGTGCTTATGAAAGAAACTCTGCATCTTTTGCATAAATTTGAACGATTTCTAACCCAGGTATTGGATGAATAATTCACCGATTCACGCTGTTGGAAAACTTATTTCGAACACTAGGGTGGTTAGAAGGACCTTTTAGTAGGAGCGCTCTCCTACTTACTCAACTTGTTTTTGTTTTTTGTTTTTTTTTCTTCGCTGTGTTTGTTCATGTCTTAAAATGGCTTCAGAACAATTTTCTGTGAGGGTTGATTACCATCGCTTCGGTGAGTGAACGAGATCTGTGCTAAACGCTCAAAGTAATGGCAGCAATACTGACGTTGATTCAATAACAAGGGATCATAACTCAAAATCAGAACTTGAAGCTTTTGATAGTGAGAACAATATTTCTCTATGCGCTAGTGGCTCTACAGGTACTATACTACCTGCCAATTTGATGTCAAATCTTCTTTTTCTTCTGATAGCATGATAGTGCCAACTTCAACTTGGCAACACCGTAGCGAGGTACTCAGTTTGTCGGGTCGAGTTGAACCAGCAAGCGGTTCGTAGGAACAACGTATCCTATGATATGAGGGTAAAATATATTTTAACGTGAATTTGTGAAGGATAGTTAATATTCATTACTGAAACAAAGTGGTGCTATCTTTTAGTTAAAGCAATTCGCTAACATCCACAGTCCTTTTATTTCTGATAATAGTGGCAAAAATTTTGGGTGAAACCGCTTTGTTTGGGGGAAGCGCTCATTCACCTTCAATACGCGAACCAGAGAACTCAATTTGAAAACACGCTCCTGGAAGAATTGATCCTACCAACGACCTTGGTGCCGTTTTCAGGACAAAGTCTATTTGGGAGTTGTGTTTTAGGGACGATATAATAAATGAAATTATGCGACGAAACGAAAAAATAGCAAAAGTCCGAGCAAAGTTTGAGAGTACCCTGAAAAGTGGCTTGTACAGGTACGTTGTCAGATTAAAAGCAATTTTTGGGGTTCTGTGTATGAGCGCCATTTTTCAATCAAATAATGAAATTTTAGAGTCTTTATTGCCAGCAGGAGACTTTTGTGCCATTCAGTCCTTGAAGAGGCTAAGCTTCATTCTGACATGCCTCCCTTTTGAGAACCCTTCTGCTAGAGACATAAGTAAGGTTGATGGCGAGGTTACAACAATTTCTAAATCTTCGGGAAATTCCTTAAAACTGCCAATTGAATCATTCAATCGGCAAAAATGCTTGTGAGGATAAGATGCTCGTTGGCTTCAGGGGAAAATGTGCTTTCAGGATGTATATACCCGATAAACCCAAGAAATACGCTATAACAAGTTTGGTAGACAGAACTACGTGCATGTCAAAAGCGTTTTGTACTTAACTTACAATCTGTGGATAAATAGAATGATTTAATTCAAAAAAAAAAGTTTATGACATGCACAACAAATATATTCTTGATTTCAAAGAACTCCATTTTAACCAGCCAAAATTTTGTTCCGGTATTCCTAAAATCATTGACTGATCTGAATCTTAAATGTGTTTTTGTTATTCATCTTATCTGAAAATTTTGAGAAAATTGAATCAAACGTGTAGTGTCTGGTTGGATAAAAAGCCCATGTAGTAGAAAAATCGTACATGATTGTTGTAATCTGGGGAAATTCAAATGGCTATAACGTCGGTAAATTTTATTGAAACTTATAGAATAAAATATTCTGAAGAACTACTTAATTAGCTGATTTCATCTTATTTAATGACACTGATACAGTTACTGACAAAAATGTTAAAGCCTACTACTATTAGCAAAGTTCAAAGAATTTGAGCCTCTAAGTTATTTGTTGTTAGATCTAGCTCCATGATTTTTAGGGCTTTCTGAAAGAAGTTTTGCAAAAACCTACTAGTTTCCCATCCTATATGTCCATCTGTCCACCCGTTCGTCCGTCTGTCCATCTGTCCGTCTATCCGTGCGTCACAAGAAATTCCTTCCGAAACTATAGAAGCTACAAAGCTCAAACTTCGTGAAAAGATCAGAAGTGATGGTTTCTCAAAAATTCCCTCCTTATAACGAAGTGGCATTATCAAATTTTTAACATGAAATATACTAGAGAACGGTATGAAATGAAAGGTCTTAGCACTTTCATAAATTGAAAACTAAGTCAATTTTTGCATTCTGAGTCCAGGGGGAGGCAAAATGCACGAACAATATTTGTGTCCCCTTCCCTCAAAATTAGACACCTTTGAGCCGAAAATCTGAAAAACTCACGAAGGTACCTCTTTATGAGTCCAAAGGCAAAAACTACCTCAAAAATCCAAAATCATTCAACTCTGTTAATCTTGTTCTTCTTCTTCTTAGCACTACAGCCCCTCTCGGGCCATCGCTTCCTACAAATAGCACCTCCAACTGTCTCGGTCCTTTGACCGCGTCCTCCAATTTCAAAATCCGAGCAGCAATGAGCTGTCTTCGTCGATGGAGTCAGACCATCAGTTCCTCAGTTTCCCCACTAGTCTCCGGCCTTCAATTATCCCAACGAATAGCTTTTTGGGTATACGTTGTTTGTCCATAAGATTCATGTGGCCAGCCCATTGCAGCTTCCACAGTCTTACAATCGTTGAGACCTCCGGTTCGTCAAAAATTTCATACAGCTCATGCTTGTATCGAATTCGCCATTGGTCCTCGTCTAGCTCCACTCCGATTATTTGCCTCAGGACCCGTCGCTCAAAGGCGTTCAATACATTTGTGGATGCTTGGGTAAGGGTCCATATTTCACACCCATAACAAAACACAGGACTTATCACCGATTTGTACACCTGGAGCTTTGTTTTCCTGTGTATGCAGCTGGTCTTCAAGATCGTTAATACTGAATAAAATATTTTATTTACGAGCTGTATTTTCCGACGTATTTCGTCTCTTTCATTATTGGTTCTCGTTATTTTGAAGTCTAAATACGCAAATTTGCTCACATTTTCGATACTGTATTTGCCAAGTGTAATATTTCATGCATATTAGGTATTTTTCCTCGACTGCGTCATGAGCTTTGTTTTGTTTTCATTGATTTGTAGCCTTACTAGTTTTGCTTCACTGTCAACTTTCAGGAAAGTTTCTTTGGCAGTTGTCAATGACCGTGACAAATGTTGTTGTCGCCCGCATAAGCTACTACTTGGCTCGACTTGTATATTAATGTATCTCGTGTATCGACAGGTAGCTGCCTTAAGACGTACTCCAGAGCCAATTCGAATAGCAATGGGGCCAGCCCATCTCCCTGCTTTAGTCCGATATTTGTGTCAAAGGCATCGGTGAGTTGGTTATTGATGCGGACTTGAGAGGTCGTCGAGGTTATTGTCATTTTGGTAATTTGGCTGGGATGCCAAAGCAAAGCATTAGTTGTTACAGTATGTTACGATCAATACTGTCGTATGCTTGCTTAGTCAATGAAAATTTGGTGTACGTCTGTGTTGAGCTCCCAGTATTTTTCAAGTACCTAAACTAAACCCTTATGGCCGAAATGGCTCTCTTAATTTATACATTATCAATGAAAAACAATTAATGAAAAAAGAACACTAGCAACTTCAAATTAAAAAGGATGAAAACCAACCAAAACGACTTAAAAATTATTTACAATTGCAACAAAAAAGTGATCTTTTATCCTACACCTAATATGGTATAACCCAATTCTATTAAAATTCAATCAAAAAACTTTGTCTTATACTGAAATCTATCCCTAATTTTTAGCACAAATAAAAAAAACTCTAAATATCGGAACAATGAGTTGAAACTTAAAAACAAAGTAACGAATAACACAAAAACAGAAAACAACCACGAATAATTTAGACATTGTCATTCAGCCACTAATATCTAGATTGCTCCGTCTCAGCTCGACCAACCTCAACAAATCTAGCAAACGAGTATGTTCATTGGAATTGTTGGTCACTCGAACTCAAATCTAGATAATATTTTATATTCTTATCGGTGACCCGTCCATATATGTGATATATAATCGAGACACCGTCAGAATTCTGAAATAACGAAGCCAGTAGTGAGGTAAGTCACAATGTATCCGTCTGTAGGGTGGAACGGCTGTGTTACAAATCTTGCGATATGATTCCGAAGAAGTTTCAATATGAAGATATCGACCCTCGTGACTTTAGCAGTTTGATAAATTTTTCTATTCAATATATAGTGGTTTGAATACGTCCCAGACTTTCTTTACAAACACGTATATGCACGAAGACATTTTTTTCAAAAACTCTTAACCTTTCCATAGTACTAGCACTCTGGTTGTACCAGATCTGACATCGACATGTCAAAAATGGTCTAACCAGGATTTTGTAACAGATAACTTTGACCTTTTGATCAATTTATCTGGAATGAAAGAATCATCGAGGGGCCATCAGTTACAACAAATGATTTCCCATATAACATATTGCATATCATAGTCACAAGGTGTCTGGGGTACCTGTCCTGAAGGAGTTTAAAAATTAGACCATCTAACCACACCGTATCGAAGACATACACCATGTCAATAATACACGCCTCAGTACATTCTTTGTTGTTTAGTTTCCAACATATGTCTGAGGTTACATTCGTTATCGCATGTATGGCCGAATGCCTGGCATGAAAACTTAATTGGCAGAGCCATCGAGGGACGGTTGTAGTCCAAAAATTGCCGATAAATATTGTTAACGCATGTGAGAAGAAGGCTTTTCAATCTTTTTAACATTGCAATGGTTGGTGTTTCATATTCATCCATATTGTTTCAATGTTTAATCTTGGGAACTACAATACTTTCTCAATCGTTTTCAACGTCAACGCGCTGCCATCATCAGAAGGAGGACATTGCTTCTGGTAATTCCGATTAAACTTCTTTAGAAACGTTCTCCAACCGGGTTTTTTTTTTTAATTCAACCGATGATTTTCATGTTGAACTCGAATGAGGAAGACATCATCCCTTTGATGATTGATTTCCATTACGAATGCGTTATGGTCGCTATCGTAAGGAAACACCTGCAATTTCCATCGAAGATTATTGAAGCTGAATTCAAGTCTTGCATCAGCAATGCAGAGATACAAATACGAATTTGTTCTAGGGTATGATAGGAGCTCCGACTCATCTAGATTGCACCTGTATTCAATTTGGCTCTCTGTTATCAACGATTTCAAGAATACACATGTTAAATTATTGGTGGCGTTCAGTCATGATGTATGCAGGGCATTCAGGTTACCAGCAAGTATATAATGACTATGCAGCCTGTTCAATTCGAGTATTTCAAAGAAGGAATTGAGCTCCTCTTTGAACTTAAGAACATTTCGACCAGTTGCATAGGCAGAGATAACGAAGAGGTTATCCCCACCTGGCAGTGAAATCTTGATAACGGACACTTCAAGAGATTCAAAGCTTTTGAATTCGACTTGATCAAAATTTTGGAAACAATATGGCCTTCTAACCAATATCGCGGTGACACTTCCCCCATCATCGGTTACCCTATAGTTTCTTACGAATTCAAAATCCTTGAATGTCATGGAGTGCCATGAATTGAGGAGGGTTCCAGCGAGAAGAATTATATCTGGCTTTTGCTGAACAATAAATTCAAGGAGATAGTCACACCGATGTGTAGTAACAATGGATTTGACGTTGACTGAGATGAGATCAAGCTTATTCATGGAAATGTGACTGGATGACAAGTTATTTTGAGGCATTTGAAAGCCTTGAACGCTGAAAAAAAAGTTAATTTTTGAATCTTGTTTATTGACTCCTTTCATAAAGAATTAAGTTGCTGGTAAATTTGGTTGAGCAGCAACTCATTATTGGCATTTATATTATTTGCAGCATTTTCTGCTGTTCCTCTAGCGGCAAGTACAAATGATACTCCGGGCTTGACGAAGTAGGAAGGTATGACACTACGGTGTACTTGTGTTTGCTTTGGAGCAAATTTAACTTTTGCATCTTGATATCGAGAGTATCCTCGATATGATGCTGGATGACCAAAAACACCGCAGTATAATTTTTTTAGGCTCCGTCTGAGTCAATTGGCACTCACCAGGAGCATGCACGTCTTTGCACTTGACGCACCGATAGTGCCTCGCGCAGTTGGCAGCCAAATGACCGAATCCTTGACACCGGTAACACTAGTTAACTTCTCTTTTCTGAAGGCATTCTCACCTCACCACTCTGAAATTCAAGTACCTTATTTGTGGGAGAGCACTTAGACTACTTTTGATTATAATTTGAAACAGGTAGAGTGGTCCATTCTTCTTTTCTACGGTCAATCTTCTTGTCAGAAAGGCTTTGACGGAAATAAATTCAATTTGTGGTGCAGCTTTCTTGAGCACCTAAAGAAGATCGACCGTGTCCTCACCGTAGTTAAACCCTTCGACGAAAAGGTCTGATTTTATCACTTTTTGGGGTATAGGTGATGTGTAGAAGCTCCTCGAAATTCAGCGCATTTTTGGCTGACTTAAAATCAACCAGCGATTTCGTTCTAATAGTTGATTTTTCAGCATTAACTATTTTATCTTGAAATTGATTAGTTAATTTTCGGCTGCCAATAACCAAACCATATCTTTCCCGCTTTGTCTGAACACGTTGATTGGCGGAAGTTTTTCTGCCTTCTTGGAAGCTTTTTCAGAGGAACCAGCAAAACTGCAAGCTGATTTCTTTTCTTTATTTTAATTTTTTAAATACTGAAAAGGATTTACATCATTATCTTGATTAGAATTAGCTTCCATGCTTTCTTCAACTTCCATTTCTTCGGTTAATCCCGCCAGCACTGCAACATAGTTTTAACTCTTGTTGATGCAACCAGCAGTTAGAACTTCTTCTGCAATTTGTTGCTTTGCACTTTTCTTCACCTTTGCTACATGTTTCACTTGATTTTGCGGCTGGGACTCTTGAGGCTTCATCCTTTTCTTGAATAGATCTTTGAGGAACTGTATCTCAAGCCTTAGTTCATCATTTTCTTTTCGCAGTTTAATTATTTATTGATTTTCCGCTATTATTTGTAGCTTTCATCCGCCATCTGTGGAGTTTTCTTCATTATGTTTTCTTTTGTTGATTATCGCCAGTTTCGTATTCAGCGTAAATTTGTAAATTTTATCTCTGAGTCGAGAACTTGATATTTTTTACTCAGGTCAGCACCCAAGACCATAGTGGCCTTGACTGTTGGTGGCAACAGTGAGTCTAAAAAGGATTGGTTAGTGTTGGTTTGGCCAAGTGATATGGGCTGTAAAATTGATCCGGACGAAATTGGAATTAAGTCTACTCTACGCACGAAGTTACTGTAAGTACCCTGTATAGAAGAAGGTTTAGAGTTTGAGCAGGGTACTGCTTCCAGTTTTTGTGCAGAAGACGCATCTGAGTCTAAGACTGTTTGCAGCGAACTACCACTATCGCTGATAGAGTGTAGTTTTGGGTCGATTAACAAAGTGCTACAGTCAATCAATCGTTTAGAAGAAGAAATTGGAGATTGGAGATTACACGATAAAACTTAAATGTGAAATGATATAAGCTCACTGCAGTGAACTACGACAATTTTTTGTCGTTTTGAGAGGTCTTAATAAGAGCTTTTCAAAACAGGTCTTAAACTGACACTTTTTGCTTCGAGGGGCGCACAGGGAGGGGAAATACACGAAAAATTTGTGTACCTCCCCTCTTTGCAATTGGACACCTGTGATCCGAAAAATCTCAAAAAATTATGGAGGTTACAAATACCTTAGAAGTCAAAATTCGCTCAACTTTGTTAATAATAGTATGATATTCGAATTTCACATTTTCCCCAATAAAATCGTATGTGTACCCTTAAACTCGATGAAATTTGATATTTAGGTAGTCCTACAAAAGGTCCTTAAACTTTGTAAGTTTGGTGAAAATCGAATGATAGACACGGAAGTAATAGCCATTTGAAATTTCCCCAATTACAACAACAATTACACATGATTTTGGTATTTTATGGACTTTCCATCGAATCAGTCACTGCAGTTTTGATTTGATCTGCTTGAAATTTTCAAATAAGATCAATAACATTAATATTTTTGGGAATCCATGATTTGAGTGATTTTCATTGGTTTGTAACAAAATGGCGACCGTTGAAAATAGAAAAACAATGGATGCTTTTTTTTAACGTGCACATCTCTTTGACATATTTCTTGACTTAATTCGTTGCTGGTGACTGCATTTCTCAGAAATTGAGTACAAAACCTTCTGACATAACCGTAGGTCTGTCTATCCAACATGTTTTTTTAGGGTTTTGTAAAATAATTTTACAAAACCCTACTAGTTTCGCGACCAGTCTGTCCGTCTGTCCGTCTGTCCGTCCGTCCGTCCGTCCGTCCGTCCGTGTGTCACAGCAGTTTTTCTCGGAAACTACTTAAGCTAGAAACATCAAATTTTGTGCGTAGGTGTAAAGTTGTGATCTCTTCAAAGTTCAACTACAAAAAAAATTTTATAAGGTATTTAAAGGGGGTCTCCCCATATAGGAGAGTGACCCCCCGAAAAAAAAATTTCATTGAAGATAGCCGATATGGGTATCAAATGAAAGGTCTTGATGAGAACTTTTCAAGACAAGTCTTAGTTTGGCAAAATTTGCTTCGAGAGGTGCACAGGGAGGGGAAATATACGGAAAATTTGTGTCCCCCCCCCCCCCTCGCGATTGGACACCTGTGATCCGAAAAATCTGAAAAAAATCAGGAATGTAGGCCTTGGTGTGTACAACAACAACAACAAATACGTTAGAAGTCGCAATTCACTCAAATTTGTTAGTAATAGTATGATTTATCGATTTTATGTTTTCTTGAATAAAATCTTAACGGCACCCTTCAATGAAATTCAGTACGTAGATGTCTATTTATAAGATTGATCTATCCTGAAAGTTTCATAAAGATTGAATCATATTTTGCGAAGTTATAGCGGTTTGAATTTTCCTGTATTACTATGGAACAATATGCGCTGCATTTATTACTATGGCAACATATGGCTATGGAACAACATGCGCTTTTTACCGACTCAGACACTACAGTTTTGCTAGGATTTGCATGAAAATTTCAGGAATGATAGGTGTCATGAATATGTTTGAGAATCGGTTCAGCTAGTGGTATCAGTAATCGTAAAACAAAATAGTGGCTGTTTTAAATGCGAAGATTGAATAATTTTGAGTTATTTTTTCCCAACTTCAACGATTAAGGTGCATGCTTTGAACACTTGATTCAATTTAATGAATGACTGAAGATGAGTACCTACAATTAATGCTCATAAGTGAAACAAGTCAAGGAGGTGGGAGAGAGCTCCTAGCAAAAGGGTTTTGTAACCATTCTAGGATTCGAAAAAATTGGCCATTAATCGATGATAACAGAACAGGAGAGTGGCCCCAGAAAAAAAAATTTATCAAACGTAGCCGATATGAGTATGAAATAAAAGTTTTCATGGGAGCTTTTCAAAACAGTTGTTAAACTGTTAGGGGGAAATACATGAAAAATGTGTTACCTCCGTCGCGGATGGACATCTGAAATAATTATCAAGGGAGATATTTATGAGTATAACAATACCAAAAACCTCAGAAGTCGAAATTCGTTCAACTTTGTTAATAATAGTATAATCTTCGTATTTCATATTTTTTCCAATAAAATCGTCTATGACATGTTTCTTGATTTGATTCGATCTGGTGACTGCAAAACCCTTCTGACATGAGGGTAGGTCTGTTTACCCAACTTGTTTTTTTTGTGTCAAAATGCTTACTTTAAGATGCTAACAATTCTATTTTCAAATGGCACCCGCGTTAACTTAAATGCCTTAAATCTTTGATTCCAAACAACAGTTTAAATGTTTTGATTGAAATGTCAAAGAGTTTCAACTAAAACGCCTTTGATGTTCTGCTGAGTAAAACATTTTAATTAAACGCTAGGCGTTTCGATTAAATCACAGCATTTTAATTAAAACACCTGAGACGTTTTGTTGTGAAAAATGCTTTAATTAAAAGACTCAAGCGTTTTAATTGTGACAAAAAAAAACTTTTAAGTCAATGTTAATCTTTCAACCCCTATCAGTTTAGTGAAAAGTGAAAGTGTCGGAAGGACGTTTTTTGCATGTAATACTGTAATTATTGTAGATCGTGATTAATATACGTGGTGCCAAATTACTTGTTTGTGTTGGTTTGATTTTTCATTTTAATGTTTTTTGGCCATATTTCAATTTGACATCATGCTAACTGCTTGATATTAGTATCTAGCATGCACATGCCATTTTGGAACCATTTTTTGTAGAATCATTTTCACCTGGCTACATAATGATTTTTGCAATTTGTTTACTTTAAATTTCCATTATCTTTTTTATTAAATATAAAATTTTTGCATTTCCTTGAACCGTCCAATTGTATCAATTCAAATGTCAAATTTGCTTAAGACGCTAGACAGCTTAACTATAACAGCTTATGTTTTAATTAAAATGCCTAGTAGTTTAATTAACATAGCTTGGCGTTTTAATTAAAATGAATAGGCGTTTCAATTAAAATGTCTAGGAACTTAAACTAATACGTATAGGCATTTTAATTAAAACGCTTTAGGTGTTTTAGTTATTAAAACGCTTAAAAAATGCTTTGAAATTGGAAAGAGATTAAAATTCCTAAGAGGTTTGGATTTGTTATGGAGTTGGAAGCTTTTGCCAAGCTGTATGCAAGTTTTTTGCCTAATTACCTTACCTCTAAATTTTCTATTCTTTACTCTTATTCTTTCTTTGCCTCTTAAGTCTCTTTGTTTTATGTACATACTCGTATATCATAAATTCAAAAATAATTTAATTGTATTACTTTATTCCTAAGTATTTACTCTGTATACAAAAGATCTTGTTCTTATTATACAGCAATGAAATAAATGGATAATAATAACGAATAAAATAAATAAAAATAACTCCATAAAGAAGCAAGTTAGGTAAACAGAAGTACGCTTTTGCCAGAAGGGTTTTATGCTCAACATAGATACGCAGATACTAACAATGAATTAACTCAAGAGATACTTCAATGAGATGCCTATATTTAACCCTCATCCGGATTCCATTTTTAGGGTTTTGTACTAAAATGCAAAACCCTATTGCAATCACGACCTGTGTCCGTCTGTCCGTCCGTCCGTCCGTCCGTCCGTCCGTCCGTCCGTCCGTCCGTCTGTATGTCACAGCACTTTTTCTCGGAAACTATAGAGGCTACAGCCATGAAACTTTGTGGAAAGGTCAGAAGTAGTGACCTCTTCAAAGTTCAAGGGTGAAAAAATTTTTTAAAGGGGTTCAAGGGGGGTCTCCCCATATAGGGAGGTGACCCCTCAAAAAAAAATTTTCACCATTTGTAGTCGAGTAGGGTGTCATTGGAAAGGTCTTAATAAGATCTTTTCAAAACAAGTCTTAAAATTGCCTTATAAGTATCGAGGGGGGCAGGGGAAGGGAAAATGTACGAACTTTTCGCGTACCCCCCCCTCGCGATTGGACACCTTCCATCTGAAAAATCTGAAAAAAATCACGAATATAGGCCTTAATGAGTACAACAACAACAAATACATGAGAAGTCGAAATTCACTCAACTTTGTTAGTAATAGTATGATTTATCGATTTTATGTTTTCTTGAATAAAATCTCAACGGTACCCTTAAATTCAATAAAATTTTGCAAACAGATGACTTTTTATAGGATTGATCTTTTCTGAAAGTTTCAATAGTATTTGACGAAGTTATAGCGATTTGAATGTTTCTGTATTACTATGGAACAATATGCCCTGTATTACTATGGAAACATATGGCTATGGAGCCATATGCGCTTTTTACCGACTTAGACACTACAGCTTTGCTAGGATTTGCATGAAAATTGCAGGAATGATAGGTATCATGAAGATGAGTACATATAGTCGAAGAGGCAGGAGAGAGCTCCTAGCAAAAGGGCTTTGTAACCATTCTAGGATTCGAAAAAAAGGCCATGAATCGATGATTACAGTACAGAGAAGTGACCCCTGGAAAAAAATTTCATGAAAGATAGCCGATATGAGTATCAACTGAAAGTTCTCTATGAGAGCTTTTCAAAACAGTTCTTAAACTGACCGTTTTTGCTTCAGTGGGGTTACAGGGGGGGAAATACATGAAAAATGTGTTTCCTCCCTCGCGAATGGACACCCGTGATCTAAAAAATCTGAAAAAATTATCAAGGGAGATATTTATGGGTATAACTATAACAAATACCTCAGAAGTCAAAACTCTTTCAACTTTGTTAATAAAAGTATGATCCTCGAATTTCACATTTTCTCCAATAAAATCGTCTTTGACATATTTCTTGATTTTATTCGTAGCTGGTTACTGCATTTTGTAAGTTGAGTACAAAACCCTTCTGACATGAGCATAGGTCTGTCTACCCAACTTGTTAGAAATGAATTCAGATTTAAAGTTTCCAATTGACACTAAAAGGCCCGAAAGGGGCTGTACTGCTTTATGTATTTGTTCCAGCAAGCACTGAGGACATTTGCGTTTGAAACATATCGGCACAAATGACACCGAGCACTTTTTTGGTGATTTGTTCTTCTTCTTCTTCTTCTTCTTACCACTACAGCCTCTCTCGGGCCTTCGCTTCCTGCAAACAGCGCCTCCAACTGTCTCGGTCCATTGACCGCGTCTTCCAATTCCGAAATCCGAGCAGCGATGAACTGTCTTCGTCGACCGAGTCAGACCAGTGTTTCCTCGGTTTCCCCACTGGCTGCCGGCCTACAGTTTTCCCAACGATTACCTTCTTGGGTATCCGTTGTTCGTCCATACGATTCATGTGTCCAGCCCCACTGCAGCTTCCGCAGTCTTACAAGCTCATGGTTGTATCGAATTCGCCAGTGGTCCCCGTCTAGCCTCACTCCGATTATTTGCCTCAGGACCCGTCGCTCAAAGGCGTTCAATATATTTGCGGATGCTTGGGAGAGGGTCCATGTTTCACACCCATAGCATAACACAGGTCTTATCACAGATTTGTATACTTGGAGCTTTGTTCTCCTGTGTATGCAGCTGGTCTTCAAGATCGTCAATATTGAATAAAATATTTTATTTGCGAGCTGTATTCTACGGCGTATTTCGTCTCTTTCATTACACGTTTTCGTTATCTTGGCGCCCAAATACACAAATTCGCTAACGTTCTCGATGCTGTATTCGCCAAGTGTGATGTGTTGTGTATTTGGGGTATTTTTCCTCGACTGCTTCATGAGCTTTGTTTTATTTTCGTTGATTTGTAGCCCTACTAGTTTTCCTTCGCTGCCGAGTGTCAGGAAGAGTTCTTTGGCAGTTGTTAATGACCGTGATAGAATGTTGATGTCATCCGCATAGGCTACTACTTGGCACGACTTGTATAGTAATGTACCCCGCATATCGACAGTTAGCTTCCGTATGACGTACTCCAGAGCCAAATTGAATAGCCATGGGGCCAGCCCATCTTCCTGCTTTAGTCCGATATTTGTGTCAAAGGCATCGGTGAGTTGGTTATTGATGCGGACTTGGGAGGTTGTCAACGTCATTGTCATTTTGGTAATACGGATTAATTTGGCTGGGATGCCAAAACAAAGCATTATAACGTACAGTACGTTACGATCAATACTGCCGTATGCTTGCTTAAAGTCAACGAAAATTTGGTGTACGTCTATGTTGAACTCCCAGGACTTTTCAAGTACCTGCTTGACTGTGAACAATTGGTCTGTTGTTGATCTACCTGCTCTAGAACCACCTTGATACTCCCTAATAATACTGTTGGCGTATGATCCGATTTTATTTTCTAAGATTTTAGAAAATATTTTGTACGCCGTACAAAGTAGTGATATGCCTCTTTAATTTTCGCACTGTAGCTTGTCACCCTTTGTGGATAGGGAATATAATTGATTGGCTCCACTCTTTTGGCATATGTCCTTGTTGCAAAATGTACTGGATGACTTTGTGAATAGCTTGATGAACACTGCTGCAACCATATTTGATGAGCTCCACTGGAATCTCATCAATGCCCACGCTTTATTACTCTTTTGGGCTTTGATGATGGAACAAACTTCATCCAGAGTTGGTGGAGCCAATGGAAGCTCTCCGCAGACATCTATAAGCTCCGATGTTCTGGAGCTGTGCGGAGGATTAAGGAGGTTTTTGAAATATGATGCCCTTCTTTCCTTAATCTTTGTTTCATCAGCGATGATATTGCCGATGTTATCACGACAAAGCGTGGTTTTGGGCTGATAACCACGTTTCAGGCTTTTCACTACTGGTAAATAAGTGCTTTGTGCTTATGTCAATCGAAATGAAGTTGTATGAGATGTTGATGATGATGGTTTTTGTGGTTCATTTCGGACACTATGGACAATAGACAGAGCATGTATATCACGTGAGACGTTTTTACGTTCCTGAATATAAGGATAGCATGACGATTGAACACATTTAATCAGAAATAACGGCGTTTAAAATATTTTGGATATAACGGTTTTATAAAAACAACGAGTGCGTTAAAGGCGGACACATCGAGCATACTGCAAAAAAAGCAACAGGCCAACAATTCACCTTTCTTTTTTTTCTTTAAAAGCCATCGGGCCTTGCTTTTTTGTGTTATCTGCTAACACAACAAAGCAAAGCCCGGCGGCTTTTAAAGAAAAAGAGAATTGACATGCGCATACCGAATAAACAAAATAATTGATTATAATTGAACCGTTCATTTCAGAAACCACCTAAGCGACAAAGTATCAAAAAATGTGTTTTTGGTGGTACTGTACAATTTAAAGGTAAATACATCTTTAAGTGCAGAAATAACCTATGTTCCATAACAGCAATGTTATTTGAGAGCCTTGAAAATAATCCGTTTATTTCAGAAAGAACCCAAGCACCGTCGCTTAGGTTCTTTCTGCGGTAAATTTCACTCGTGACAGCTGGCGGCCTTGTTGATATCACTTGTTGATATATTTTTGGATTCAAAGGTTCATAAAACAGTAACAATAACAGTTGATTCAAAGGTTACCTAACATTGAGTAGTTAGTTTTCGTGAGTTTTCGGTGAAAATTAGGTGTTATTTTGTTGTTTACTATTACATTATATAGTTCTTAAGCAATGTCGGATAGTTCAGATGTTCAACCTTATCCTAAGCGTAGGCGTGGAGTTGTGCACGAAGAAAAATACAAACGGATCATTAGTCGGAATGCTAAACTCAATGGACTGCAGTACACCTCGTACAAAGGAAAGGAAGTTCCCAGCAAAGCCCCGCTGAGTGGTATAAATTGTAAGTGCAATTTGAAATGTTATTTGAAACTTACGGATTAAATAAGACAAGAACTATGGGAAACATTTTACTCTTTGGAAAATAAAAACGCCCGAGACACGTACCGCCAAGTTTTAGTGGAGGTTAGGCCTGTGAAACGTATACGCAAAAACCACAGGCCTCATGTAAATAATGAGCAAGCTCAAGAAAACCCTGATGACTTGCCAGACAAAAAATCCCATTCATACAAGTATAACTTGAAAGTAAATGGTGTTCCTATTCAAGTTTGTAGAGGTGTTTTCTTGAAAGTGTTTGGAATTTCTGACAATAGGATGAAAAGAATAAATAAATGTTCTGCCAAGGAAACCCATTATGGAGGAAAACCTAAAAAATATCTTAACGCTAGGCTTGATGTCGCGAAAATGCATGCAATGTTTATTTTAAACAACCCTGGATCAAAAAATAAAGTAAAGTATAGTTTCTACAACAAATACTTTAAAGAGAACTTTGCTTACTGTTTTGGAAGACCACAAGTTGATGTGGATTCAACTTGCGAAAGACTGTCGGCCAAACTGAAAGGCAAGGGTTTGAGTGACAATGCTTAAAAAATGTAACTGCTGAGAAAATGATACACTCAAGGCGAGCAAAAAAGTTTTATAAAGCTATGGATGAGGCAACCAAAAATAAAGATGACAACATGATTGTACTAGCCTTCGACTATATGCAAAATTTACCCTTGCCGCACATACCTGCACAGGAGGTTTTCTATATGAGGCAGCTCTGGGTAAATGTGTTTTTGTTGCACGATTTGAAAACTAATTCTTCCAAACTGTATTTCTATCATGAGAGTGAAGCAAATAAAGGCCCAGACGAAGTATGTTCAATGCTACTGAGCTATTTCAATGACATTCCAGTTAATGTGAAGCATCTCATAGTGTTTTGTGATGGGCCATCAGGGCAAAATAAGAATCATACAGTTGTGCGTTTTTAGGGTTTTGTAAAATAATTTTACAAAACCCATCTAGTTTCGCGACCAGTCTGTCCGTCTGTCCGTCCGTCCGTCCGTCCGTCCGTGTGTCACAGCAGTTTTTCTCGGAAACTACTTAAGCTAGAAACATCAAATTTTGTATGTAGGTGTAAAGTGGTGATCTCTTCAAAGTTCCGCCACAAAAAAATTTTATAAGGTATTTAAGGGGGGTCTCCCCATATAGGAGAGTGACCCCCCGAAAAAAATGGGTATCAAATGAAAGGTCTTGATGAGAACTTTTCAAAACAGGTCTTAGTTTGGAAAAATTTTCTCCGAGGGGCGCACAGGGAGGGGAAATACACGAAAAATTTGTGTCCCTCCCCTCGCGATTGGACACCTGTGATCCGAAAAATCTGAAAAAAATCAGGAATGTAGGCCTTGGTGAGTACAACAACAACAAATACATTAGAAGTCGCAATTCACTAAACTTTATTAGTAATAGTATGATTTATCGATTTAATGTTTTCTTGAATAAAATCTTAACAGTCCCTTAAATTCAATGAAATTCAGTACGTAGATGTCTATTTATAAGATTGATCTATCCTGAAAGTTTCATAAAGATTGAATCATATTTAGTGAAGTTATAGTGGTTTGAATTTTCCTGTATTACTATGGAACAATATGCGCTGCATTTATTACTATGGCAACATATGGCTATGGAACAACATGCGCTTTTTACCGACTCAGACACTACAGTTTTGCTAGGATTTGCATGAAAATTACAGGAATGATAGGAGTCATGTATATCTTTGAGAATCGGTTCAGATAGTGGTATCAGTAATCGTAAAACAAAATAGTGGCTGTTTTAAATGCGAAGATTGGATAATTTTGAGTTATTTTTTTCCTAATTTCAACGTTTAAGGTGCATGCTTTGAACACTTGATTCAATTTAATGAATGACTGAAGATGAGTACCTACAACTAATGCTCATAAGTGAAACAAGTCGAGGAGGCGGGAGAGAGCTCCTAGCAAAAGGGCTTTGTAACCATTCTAGGATTCGAAAAAATTGGCCATGAATCGATGATAACAGTACAGGAGAGTAGCCCCTGAAAATAAATTCATCAAACGTAGCCGATATGAGTATGAAATGAACGTTTTCATGGAGGGGGTTCCTCCCTCGCGAATGGACATCTGAAATAATTATCAAGGGAGATATTTATGAGTATAACAATACCAAAAACCTCAGAAGTCGAAACTCGTTCAACTTTGTTAATAATAGTATGATCTTCGTATTTCATATTTTCTCCATTGAAATCGTCTTTGACATGTTTCTTGATTTGATTCGATCTGGTGACTGCATTTTGTAAATTGAATACAAAACCCTTCTGACATGAGCGTAGGTCTGTTTACCCAACTTGTTTATTAAGCCACTGTGATTCAGGTCAGTTTGAAACAATAACTCACAACTGCCCTGTACGTGGCCACTCATTTTCCCCATGCGACAGAAATTTTGGAAGCAGAAAGCGTCTATTGAGAAAGACGGACAGGATTTATACTCCTGATGAATATGCAGAGCTCATGCTAAAAGCTAGTAAGTCTGGCCGATTTATTGTATATCACCTTATATTAGACGATGTTCTCAGTTTCAAAACGTGGTAGCCCAAATCATATAAGAAAATGCCAAATTCGGACGAAACACCAGGCAGGAAAGTACCCAAATAAAATAAGCAGCCATTCAAAGTATCCAAGTACAAGCAGTTTCTCTACAGCAAGGATACTCCGGGAAAAGTGGTCGTAAGCGAATTCATTGAAGGAATAACAACATCTACCTTCGCATTGCTAAAAACTGCCAGCCCTCCGGAACTACCAACAGAGAAAGCTTATCCTTTGGGGAAGGCATGTTTACTTTTATTTTACCAAGGTTATTTTAAACGTTTATATTTTACTTTTAGCTAAACATTTTTGTAGGCTATAAGAAGTTTTAAAATTTATCGGGCTTTGCAAAGTGATATTTTTAGTTTTAAGTTCCAATCAACAAAAAAAAGATGGACGATATTAAAAAGTTGATGGAATACACTGTTGGATATGGAGCCTTCTATGAAACTATCATCCAATGGCCAACAACTGACAAGCAGTTGCCTGAAGACTTGCCAGAAGCTGAATAAGTGAATAAGGCCAGATCTTTGTATATAGACATACTGTAGCGTGTAGTCTACTTGTATTTTTCGAATAGGCATAGTAAAATGTTTTATATTTATCTGACAGATGCTTACATTAAACTTCGTATGTTTATATTTTGTTCATTATAAAAATAAAACAATTCAAAAAACACTCTTTGTTATACTTAAGTGTGTCTGTTACATACCTTTGATACCAAAACATGTAAAAATTAATGGTTTGACTTAATTTCAATAATAATTTTAAAAAACTCACTTTGGATTATCCATATATTACTCATTTATTGCAGAAACCACCTAAGTGCAATTTTAAGTGCAAAATTTATAACTCAAAAACGTAAAGGAAAATAAAAATTTTCAAAATAGATTATTCCAATAGCATGTTTTTGATTTGGTAAAAAAATATTTGAAAGAGACTGGACCTATGCTAAAGCTGCAAATGGGTTTTTTTAGTTTTCGAAAATAATAAAAAATCCCACTTAGGTGGTTTCTGAAATAAACGAATCAATTTACCTTTGTTTACAATGATACTTATCTAAAACATTGACGCCACCTTTTGTTTGATAGTAAAATTTCATTATATCGGGTTTTCGTTTGTTGTAACAATATTCACATCGGGGCGGTAGGTGCAAAATAATGTAATAAAATGCTTCTTATTCGGTACGTAGAACAGCATGCAGGTCCGGAGACTATGTTCAAACAAAAATTCAGTACGGTGAACTGACTTCCTTTTCATATAAATGAAAATCGATGGTATTTCTTTCCAATTTTTACAAATTGTATCAACCAATGTCATTTGGGACTTTTTAAATTTAAAAGCAAGGTGATGTGACGTGAAAAATTTTCACAAGCTACATCCTTACTATTCAAACCTAGATAAAAAATGAAGGAGAAAAGTAAGGTGGTGCAAAAAATAATAACAAAAATTCTAGAAGAAAATTCCTTTAATCGTTTCTAGGACCAAAGTATACCTGCAAATTGTATGCATAATACATGTCTGCATCAAATGCAATCCATAGCTTTATCCTATATTTTGCTAATTTCGATGGAATATGTTGCGTAAGTGGCGATCTCCCACAACAAGGCAAAAGGATTTTATCTACTGTGATAAAATCACCTTGAAAATAAATTTCCTTCAACAGCTGCACCGATTTGTCAAAAATTTCGCAAATTGTGGTCTGTTTATCTCGTTCATGAGATCTGCGCTCTGCATCATCAAAACGGAGACAAAGGTTTTTCCTTTTGAACCGAATCAGAGATATGATAGCGGCGAAAATTGGCCTTCCATGCTTATCGTCCCAAAATTCTTCGATGGCTACACCATTCCACCGATATACGCCTGCCAGTAATAATAAACCATAATACGCACGCATTGTGGCTATATCCGCATTCACCCATTCATCCTTATATTACCAAATACCTTGCGAATTCGCTATATCCATTACAATTTTTTCAAATGGTTGGGTGAACAATTAGAAAAACCGATAACGGATCTGTGCATTGCGAAATAGCAAAACTTGTTAGCCCTATTGTAAAAACACAGTAATAAAAGTGTAATAAACAACACTAGGCAGTCCGCGTAGTATAGTGGTTAGAGCACTTGCTGCGTAAGCCGTACGTTTCTGGTTCAAACCCCCTTGGTAACAACGAAATTTATTTTGAGCGATTGTTCAAACGGACTATAAGCCCATTCAGTTATGATACATACTATCAGAACGTATAGCAGCTGAGTGGATGGACACACGGCAAAGAATGGTACTGTCCTTATCACCTTCTCATGTGCCGATACGTTCCACCAAAGATAATGAGATACTCTAACTGTCTCTAACCGAAGGCCCAAAAGGGGCTGTAGTGCTAAAGCGAAAAAAAATACTCGAGAGTAGGTAGGAATCAAAATTTAGCTTGTCGAGAAGCAAACAAAAATGATGCAATTGGCAGTAATATACTCTTCGAATTTTTTCTTTCGGCCCCTTCAGTCATAGCATTCTTTTAGAATAAGATTGATCCACCTCAGACGGTCCCAAGCCCATTTGAGAAAGGAGGAGGGAACCCCTTGTGTCCCTAATCTACAGCTTCCATGATTCCTCATCCCAAACCCCCCAATTAAATGGTAGTAAATGCTCTCGGGGACATTAAATGTTGAGAAACGCTAATAACTGTAAATACATCTACAACTCTGCTACTAAATCCTACGTACACCTCTTTTGTGGGAAGTCAAGAGGGTGAAGGCGAAGCTTCCGCGCCTGATAACGGAATCGACGTAATAATCATGTCGCCGGAATGGAGGTTGAGCGACGGGCTAACCCCTCGTCCCTGAAAAACCTTGAAATGTTTCGAAACCTGCAGATGGGCCTCGGAATGGAAAAAAGAAGTGTTGCATTGGATCCTGGGATGTCAGGTCACTCAATTACCCTTTTACAACAGGCCAGTCAAGCAAATTACAATTAAAAATACTGGCAATCCAGGAAATTAATTGGACTGGAAACGACTTTCAAGACATGAGATCGCACACAATAGTCAAAAGTGGGAAGCCTACTGGAAAACGAGAATTTGGAGTGGCCTTCATTGTCAATAGGGAGTTCAAATCACACGTTATTGATTTTAAAGGCAGTCAATGAACGATTGTGTGCGATCCGTATAAAAGCGAAATTCTTCAAAATCTGGCTGATTAATGTTCACGCCCCGACCGAAGAAAAGGATGAAGAAACGAAGGAAACGTTCTACAATCACCTGGAAAGACTAGCCGACTCATTGCCTACAAATGACACAAAAATAATTCTGAGTAATTTCAACGCTAAGGTTGGCAATGAGCTATCTCATCGGGGAATGACTGGAGGATACAGCCTCCACAATGAAAAAAATGAAAGCGGCCAGCGCCTGATTGACTTTGCATGTAGCAGAAATCTAGTCAAACATTCGACTTGCTTCCCACATCGACGCATTCATAAAATGACCCGGCTATCACCGGATGTCAACACATAAAACAAGATCGATCATGTTCTGATCCAACAACGATGGGCCTCGAGCATACTTGACGTCCGTACACATCAAGGAGCCAATTAAAACTCAGATCATTACTTGATCAAATTAAATTACCGATGTTGTACGAGGTGTGTTCAAAAAATATCACGAATTTTGTTTTTTTTCAAAAATTATTTATTTATTCATGAATATCTATTTTGTCCCCTTCAAAGTAATCCCCATGAGATATTATACACTTGTGCCAACGGTTTTTCCAATCTTCGAAGCACTTCAAAAAATCATTTTTTTTTAATCTTGTTCAGCTCCTCCTTCGATGCCGTCTTTATCTCGTCAAGCGTAGCGTAACGTCGTCCTTTCATGGGCCTCTTCAGTTTAGGAAACAAGAAAAAGTCACAGGGGGCCAGATCTGGGGAATACGTGGCTGCGGCATCATTAGTGTGTTGTTTTTGGCCAAAAAGTCACGCACAAGCAACGATGTGTGAGCAGGGGCGTTATCGTGGTGCAAAAGCCAATTTTTGTTCTCCCACAAATCCGGGCGTTTCTAGCGGATTGCTTCGCGCAAATTGCGCATAACTTACAGGTAATATTCCTTATTGACCGTTCTTCCCTGTGGCAAGAACTCATGATGCACCACGCCCCTGCAATCGAAGAAAACTGTCAGCAAAACGTTCACATTCGACCGAACTTGGCGCGCTTTTTTCGGTCTTGGTTCATGCGGCAGCTTCCATTGAGATGATTGAGCTTTGGTTTCCACGTCATAACCATAAACCCACGATTCGTCACCAGTTATGATCCTCTGGAGCAAATTTGGTTCGTCGCGGACAGAGTTTAACATCTCATTAGCAATGTTCATGCGTTGCTGTTTTTGGTCGCAATTGAGCAATTTTGGTACGAATTTCGCGGCGACCCGTCTCATGCCCAAATCGTTGATAAAAATCGAATGGCACGAGCCAATCGATATGTTTAGGTCCTCAGCAACTTCTCTAACGGTGATTCGACGATTGGCCAATACCATTTTCTCCACTTCATTAATTTTTTCGTCTGTTGTTGAAGTGCTCGGGCCACCGGCACGCTCTTCGTCGTTCACATCTTCTCGGCCTTCTAAAAACATTTTGTACCACCGATAAACGTTGCTTCGGTCCAAGGTAGCTTCTCCGTATGCCACAGTCAACATTCGGAATGCATCCGCGCACTTAATTTCGTTTTTCACACAAAATTTGATACACGTTCTTTGATCCATTTTTTTGAATAAGTAAAAATCGAAGACGATTGAAAACACGTGCAAGTAAAGCAGCTATCACCAATTAAGTGAACATTCAAAATGGCCGAGCTTGTCGGCATGAGTGACAGACATGAGTACCAACATAACGCCACAAAAAAATCGAAATTCGAATATACGCAACCCGCGAAAATTCAAAATTCGCGATACTTTTTGAACACACCTCGTATGTCAAAGGCATATTCAGCGAAGACTAGCCCTCTACAAAAATTTGACATCGAAAGGCTTCAAACGGCATCTGTGATTAAAAATTTCACGGAGACCTTCGACAACCAGCTGGCTCCCATCTTATCAGACGCATCGCTAAAGATGAGCAACGAGCTCTTGATGGAAGTGAAAGCGGCTATCAAGAATGTGGCAGAACAGACGATCGGACATCAAACTCGAGCAAGAGGAATGATTGGTTCGATGATGAGTGCGTTAGATAAAAAGAACCAGGTGTACAAAGAATGCGTAGGTCGGAAAACCAGGACGAGGAAAGAACACTATAAAAACCTCAGAAGAGATGCGAATAAGAAAATTAGGATTAAGAAAAGAAAATACTATGACGACCAATTGAGAAGTGTAGATGTAATGTTAGCGAGCAACAATACAAGACAAACATACAAGTAGTGAAAAGCCTGAAATGTGTTTATCAGCCCAAAATCATGCTCTGTCGTAATGACATCGGCAATATCATCGCTGATGAAACCATGATTAAGGAAAGATAGGCATCATATTTCAAGAACCTCCTCAATCCCCCATACAACTCCAGAAACTCGGAATCTATAGATGACTGCGGAGAGGTTCCATTGGCCCCACCAACTCTGGATGAAGTGTATTCCATCATCAAAGCCCAAAAGAATAATAAAGCGCCGGGCATCGATGAGATTCCAGTGGAGCAATCAAATATGGTGACAGTACTGTTCATAAAGCTGTTCACAAAGTCTTCCAGCATATTTGGCTACAAGAACATGTGCCAAAAGAATGGAGCCAATCAATTATATTCTCTATTCACAAAGAAGGTGACAAGCTACAGTGCGAAATATATAGAGGCAAATCACTACTTTGTACGGCATACAAAATATTTTCTAAAATCTTAGAAAGTAAAATCGGATCATACGCCAACAATATTATTAGGGAGTATTAATGAGGTTTTAGAGAAGGTAGATCAACCATAGACCAATTATTCACAGTCAAGCAGGTACTTGAAAAATGCTGGGAGATCAGCATAGACGTACACCAAATTTTCGTTGACTTTAAGCAAACATACGACAGTATTGATCATAAAGTATTGTACCAAATAATGTTTTGCTTTGGCATCCCAGCCAAATTAGTCCGTCTTACCAAAATGACAATGACCAATGACCTCCCAAGTCAGCATCAATAACCAACTCACCGATGCCTTTAGCACAAATATCGGACTAAAGCAGGGATATGGGCTGGCCCCATTGCTATTCAATTCAGCTCTGGAGTATGTCATAAGAAAGCTACTTGTCGATACGCGAGATACATTACTATAAAAGTCGAGCCAAGTAGTAGCCTATGTGGACGATATCAACATTCTGTCACGGTCATTAACAACTGCCAAAAAACTCTTCCTGAAACTCGACAGTGAAGCAAAACTAGTAGGGCTACAAATAAATGAAAATAAAACAAGGCTAATGACGCAGTAGAGGAAAAATACCTCAAGCACACAAAATATCACACTTGGCGAATACAGTATCGAAAATGTGAGCGAACGAGAACCAGTAATGAAAGAGACGAAATACGCCGTAGAATACAGCTCACAAATAACATATTTTATTCAGTTTAGACGATCTTGAAGACCAGCTGCATACACAGGAAAACAAAGCTCCAAGCATACAAATCTGTAGTAAGACCTGTGTCTGTGTGGTCTAGTGGTTAGAGCATGAACGCATAAGCCGAAGGTCTCAAGTTCAAATCTCGTTGGGAGCAACGTGATTTAGTTCAGGGGATTTTTCGGACAGACTATGAATGTTCACTCAGTGGTGATTTAATCAGATTATATCGTAGTTGAGCAGGCACATGGGAGCATGGTACTGACCAAACCAACTTCCGAGAAAATCAATACGGTCATGAAAATGAGATACTCTAACTATCTCTAAGCGAAGGCCCGAGAGGGGCTGTAGTGCTACAAAGAATAAGACCTGTGTTATGCTATGGGTGTGAAACATGGACCCAAACCAAAGCATCCGCAAATATATTGAACGCCTTTGAGCGACGGGTCCTGAGGCGAATAATCGTAGCAAAGCTAGACGGGGACTAATGGCGAATTCGATACAAACATGAGCTGTATGAAATTTTTGACGAGCCCGAGATCTCAACGATTGTAAGACTGCGGAAGCTTCATTGGGCTAGACACATGAATTGTATGGACGAATGACGGATACCCATAAAGGTATTCATTGGGAGAACTGAAGACTGGAGGCCAGTGGGGAAACCAATGAAACGCTAGTCTGGCTCAGTTGACGAATACAGTTCATCACTGCTCAGATTTCTAAATTGGAGCACGCGGTTAATGGACCGAGATAGTTGGAGGCACTATTTGCAGGAAGCGAGGGCTTGAGAGAGGCTGTAGTACTACGAAGAAGAAGAACTTTTGACTAAATTACACATGTCTAATGAGCGCTTGATATGTGTAAGCAAGAAAAATTTAACTTTGTGAAAAAAGCATATGAGATATGAATCAATATATCTGTCACATAAAAATCTACACCCTTGATTTTTCAAATGTTTTGTTACACTTTCTCTTACCTAATTTTTAAGATATTATTTGCTCTCCAAACATTGTAGATTATATAAAATAGGTGTCTTGTACGTTTACGATTTATTGTGCCCCATTCCCTTTAAATACCTAGAGTTATTCAATCAGGTTACCCTTCCACAAAAAGTGAATGATTTTCACTGGCTTTAGATATCCAAGAAACTCCTCAGTTTGTCAGTAGATTCCCAAACTGTCTGTTTTCTTTCGAAACAGAGCCCTGCAGTACGTCAGAAAATGTTTTGGTGTTTCATCTGCAAACCTGAAGAATTTGCACTCGCCATTCTGTAAGATCCATTTTTATGTTTTTAAGATGTCCTCCAAGTTAAAAATGCGCCATGAGGAATCATGGAAGGATCCTAAGCTGAATCTGTCTTAGTTTGAAGCACCATTTCAATCATTCCTCATTATAGGCCTCAAGAAGCACCATTAATGTTTTGAACGCTGAGTAACTTTTCCAGAATTTATCACATTCCTTAGCATTAAATTCGTTCAGGTGTCTCAAACAAAGAGCTTTTAGATCAGACTGAAGGGTTCAGGGCCAATGAATGCCGACCCTGATTCTTTTTTTGTCAATAGGTTTGTTTGTGCATTATCCTCCACTCCTGCATTACCTGGCACCCAGAGCAGAGAAACCTTGCTATTCTCACCCTGTTAATTTTTGTTAACGATTCTAGGACTTTAATAGCCACTTAACTGCCAGACAGGATGACTACATTTTGCGCGTATAATCCTTGTCTATGTGGTGTTGTGCACTTACTGCAAACGCAAGGATCTCCGCCATAAGGATGCTTGGCATCGTTTCCAGTGAATGATAATCTTTAGTACTAGGCCCAAATACTCCAATGTCTGCACCCTCTATAATCTTAGATATGTCTATGTACCACTTGTTTGCGTGTGGTTCTATGTGGTGCAGACTGGATTCAGAGCTCTAATCTCTCTTATTGTTCAAGCTAGTACAAAAAATATTTATTAAAGCTGAACTGAGTCAGCATACCATTAAACAGCGCACTGATTCTTGGGAACAGCTTGGCTAATTTGAGTTAGTCCTTATGCACAATCCTTAAGCCACTCTCCCTACCGTGTCAGAATATTGCGGTGGAATCTAGATCTAAAATGATCGGGATGCTTATAGATCTAGATTTCTTTGCTATCACTAGTTAGAGGGGTGATAAATTCCGTATGTTCCCGCAAATTATCATCCATGGGGCTCCTCTGTGCCAGGTCATGGAGACGACTCCTGTTGTGTTTTTGGAGCTGCCGAGGGTTGCTCCAGTTTCCCCAGCTCTTTCACATGGATCATTTCAAACCCGAACCGCTGGCTTGAACCTTTTCTGACCATGAAATCGAATGATCCTTCGTCAATGCCTACAGTTGGATCTGACCTGTTCCTGCAGGCACCACAGTAATCACCTTCCATATTTTTTTGTGCAGATACTTTTTTCTATAAAAATCTCATTATAACCATTCATTTGATACCTCACTTTAAGATGTTCGATACATTGATATTTTTCCAAGTCATTTCGTTCTATAGACAAATCATACATGAAAACCTTCGAAGAAAAAAATGTGGGTCCTCCTCCATAGCACATTACTTTAGAGCTTTGCACATGTATGCGCTTTGATAAGTGCAGCGTGTTTTTTGCTAAACTTATTGGTTACCTAATTAATTTTAAATTAAATAAAAATGTAAAAAATATGTGTACGCATAATGCACTCTAAGAGTCTCATCCAAAAGGAGTAATAATTGTATCATCAAAAAATTCGATGGAGTGCCCAGACATGTTTCCTTGCATTTTAGGCACTGTATTGAATTTTCGTGCATTTCATATCGTTATTTATTCCCTGTGCAACGCATTTTTGTTTCATTTAACAGAATTATCCTACATTACTGCAGGATTTCACCAACAATTTTGCACACTTTTTCTCCCTAAGTATAACACTTGAACGTTTTATACTTTGGTTAGAGATATAAACTACAATAAAAACAACACACAAATTTCAAATTAGAATATCGGATTATTAACTATAACCAGTTCGAGGATATTTTAAGTTAGTAAACAAACACAGATGGAAAAGAAAAAGAAGAAGATTTTTGATTTCATATTATAATTGCGTAACTTCCCAGGCAGCAACAAATTGTCGCTGGTATAAGAGAAGTTATTCAAAATATACAAATCTAAATACTATTTATTAAAAAGAAAAGAAATCAAAATCCCGCGACCGGAACACGGCGAATCAGTTCCTCCAAACCTCAACAGAGTTTCTTAAATATAGGAAAGGATCTTACATTTTTTAACTCAGGTGGCAATGAGTTATATACTTCCATTGGTAATCTGACTGAATCACTATGTTTTCTTCTAGTGCGAGCAAATGTTACCTTAAGGTAGTCTTTAAATCTGATATTATATGAATAGATATAACAGTGTTTGATTAGTTTGATACCCGATTTCATATCGGTATGTTGTACTCTAAAAAATTAATTTAGATTTTTCCATATATATTATTTGCCTGATACTGAATTTCTCTGTTAGAGGATAAATTGTAATACTAGGGGACAATCTATCCAATCCATGCATTGCCTTAACAATCTTATTCAGCATTCTATGTATTGAATCAACATTAGCTTCCACCAATTCATAATGCCGTAAGTAATCAAAGGCAAAACATGAGCATTATAAATTATATTTTTGAGACCAGTATCTAAATAATTTTTACACCTAAATACCCTAATCCAGAAAGCTAGTTTAGATTTCAAATTACTAATCTGTTGATTCCATGATAGCCTATCGTCAATAATAAGACCCAAGTATTTCCATGAAGATACACGCTCTATTCGTTCATCAAACATTTTAATGTCTAGCGTTATATCAGCTTTATTAGTTGTTTAAAAAGCATAAACTTGGTTTTTTTGAGGTTGATAGTTAATTTATTCCCTAACAACCATGAGCTGTACTTCATTAAACCAGCATTTATTTTGCGCAAAGTATCATCAACAGACAATATACTTTCCTTCCAAATTTGAGAAGCAAATATTATTAATATATAAAATAAAAAGAGTAGGACCCAGTATAGAACCCTGTGGAACAACAACATTAATCGTAAACTTTTCACTCATTTGTTGATTTACACGTACAGAGATAGTTCTGTTATTCAAAAAGCTTCCAATTAATTCCAGTGGTGAGCCTCTAATGCCCAGTTCATTTAAACATTGCAGTAAAATCGAGTGATCAACCGTGTCGAAAGCCTTAGTAAGGTCAACGAATATGGCCGCAACATATTTGCGCTTATCTAGATCATTATTGATGAACTGTAAGGCATGAGTAACAGCAGATGTAGTGCTTCCTTTCTCAACAAAGCCATATTGGTTTACATCGACCCTAATGAATTTTTTCAAATACCTTACTCAAAGTACTAGTTAAGCTTATCGGTCTGTAGTTATTGGGATCATTCTCTAAACCTGATTTGAAAACAGGAATAATTGCTGCATCTTTAAACTCTCTAGGAAATATTCCCATTGACATAAAATTATTGAACTCGGAGACAACATGTGGAGCTATTATAGCACTGAGAAGTTTCAAATTTTTAGCCGAAATGCCATCACCTCTAGCAGCAGAGTTTCTCAAAGACTAATGCATGCCATCAATTCACTATCATTGGTTGGTTCAAGAAAAATAGACTTAGGATTGAAGGGAATGTGCTTTCAATCAAATTGGCAAGATTAAATTTTTGATCGAGTTCTTCTACAAGCTTTTTACCCATCGACCCAAAATGATCCCCAAGCGATTCAACAGAAATATCCCAGCCACATTTCTTAGCCCTATTAAAGCCAAAAAGTTCCCTGTTTATAATTTGCCATATTTTTCTTGAATTTCCATCAGCTGTATTTACCTGATTATTTAAAACATTTCTTTTAGCGGACCTAATCAACGATTTAACTCTATTATTTTGTTCTCTGTATTTCAAATTCAATATAGAGTTGTTCTGGCTATTTGTTTAAATAAAGCTTCCTTTTTTCTAATTTCCCGAAGAATCTCACTTGTTATCAAATTATTATTCCTAGTCCGAATCATTCTGATGGAAGTAGCTGCTTCTTTAGAGTTTTGAATAATTTGTATAATTTCAGAAATCGATAAATTATGATCGTAGTCCATACATTTACTTCTAACTAATTCAGTAAATTTATTCTTATTTAAAATAAAAAATTTCTTTTTAAACATAGGCAATAAGACTTTCCTCAATCCTTCCAATGTAATAAGTAAAGTTTTATGGTCAAGTTCCGGCCAATCATCATATTTAATATTAAAAGATACAATCTGATTATTTATAGTTGTGAAAGGATGATCAAGGAGGGATACACTATTTTCTGTTACTCTAGTAGGAAGGTTATTCATTACAGTTGCACCATTCATATGTAGCATATTTAAATAATTTTAGCTAAAACTGTTATTTTTATCAAGAATATCGATATTAGTGTCAGCTACTACCATCAAATTTTCGTAATTATGGTATATACCGTCTAAATATTCAATAAACTCACTGCGATTCTCGTTAGGGGCCCTATAAAAAGTAACAATATTGAGAACTCCCATATCACTATCGAGAGAGACAACTAACATATTATAACAACTATCAACCAGAAGGGCTCTATACCTGATTCTATCTTTAATATAAATCGCAGTACCACCTCCTTGAGAGTGGTCCCTGCAGTTATGAATTGCATTATAACCATAAAGATTCTAAAGGGCAACTTCATTAGTGCAAATCCATGTTTCGTTAAGAATAATAACATCCAAATCCTCATGCGAATTACAAAACCCCTCAATATCACTGAATTTATTTATTAGAATATTTTCAAGTTGGTGATACTACTGATATTTCAGAGGAATAATTTATTTTACTCTGAAAAATTCTTACAGCTTTGAGGCGCTCAGGGCAATCTTTATCATCAGCTGGATGCGATATTTCTTTATACTTGACGAATATACAGTTTGGACATTTCGTCGATTCGGATTTACAATTAATGGTTTTATGATTTTCGGCACAATTGACACAAAAATTCAAAACACTGTTGCATTTCGAGGCAGGATGGCCAAATCTTTGACACTTGAAACATCTCATTACCGTTAGCTCTTCTCTGCAGAAATGAGTGTTATAGTCAATATTAACATACGAGTTAACTAATCTATTAAATAATTGCCCCGGAACTTCAAATATCAGAGAAAAATTACTACCATTCCTATTTTCAAACATTTTACCACATTTAGATTACAATTTGGTATTTTCGGGTTCAGGGCCTTAATCTCAGACAAGAGCTCACCACTATCAAAAACTCTCTCCAGACCATGCACGATTAATCTAGGATTCATTTGTTTCGTAGGATCCACCGAATATGACTCACCCAGACTATCCCGCAATTAACCGGCAAGAACCTCTGTACTAGATAGGCTCTCTGTCTTCAGAATAATTCCCCCTCCTGGTAATTCCTTCTTATACACAATAGGAATCTTAGCCTCCGCAGGCTTGAAAGATTTTTTAATCTGGACCAATGTTTTATCCGCGGGTTGTTTATTTTTAGGTCTTATTATAACTCCTCCATTATATTTAGGCGATATTTTTGTCAGAGGGTTAGACAATGCAGCAGCGTATGACATAGGCAGTGTTGAGCTTCTTTCTATGATTTGCTTTTGTAAATCATCAATTTTTTTAGTAATTAAAGAATTCCCTTCAATTAATCCAGCAATCTTATCAACTATTTCATTATTGCCTTGATTTGCGACTGGAAGTTTGCTTTTAATCGCCTTTGCTGCCGCAGGATTTAAAATAAGAAAACTTCAATTTTTTAAACATATTTTAAATTAGAAATTGGGCCCAGAATTAAAGCACTCAAACGGTTGAAAATAAGATGGTCTAGTTCATGGTTTGAACCATTTACAATGCAGTAATATTTTTGGAGAAATTGTCGGCCCAAATTAGGTTTAACTGGTAGCTGTAAATAAAAAATCATCATGATTTTTTTATCATGATTTCTCATCCTTCCAGGTTTTAACTGCTGCAAACTGTTGTTAAGGATGAAGAACTTGGGGGGGAATAAATATGAAGTATGGATTTCGGGTGAGCATATGCACTCCCTCTGCCTGAAAAGGAATCCAAGACGTACTTTCTTCATATCCAACAATCAAGGACAAGTTGAAAGTATAAACTTTTTCCACTACAGAAAATCGTTTATTTCTAGTATATTGCATTTGGTATTAAATACCCATTAAGAGCCTCTCAAATGGTAAAAGACATCCATTAAACTCAAAAAAATAAAATTCAGTGAATATACCGACCAATAATCAGATAAGTATTTTTTGGTTCAGTACTTTTCTAGGCTATTTATAAGAAAATTGATTTCAATATTTATAATTTTAAGTTTGAGGCAAATAAGCGAAGCAGATGAGAATGAGCTTAAGCACATGTTTTCAGAAAATTTTCTAGTAATCTCTCATTAGCAAGAAGTGATCAAAAAAAATTTTGTAAAATAATTAAAACAAAATCTTACATAAAGCTCCAAAAAACTGCAAAAAATCAACCAATGCACTAGACAACACTGCACTGTTTCAACAAATTCGTCCACTGAACACTTCTATTCAACAATTTGTCCCAAAAACGCTAGAAAGCAATCCCGACCAGCACTTCTAGTATCGCAAGAAAAAAATTTGCACACAATTTACTACCGACCTCGTGTACCACCTAAAACGGATATATCAACAAACGCAGCACAATCCGAGAGATGGATAAGATTCCAAAACAAGTGCACAGATCGACAATCGGCAACTGAATGTGAAGCAATTGATCTTGCCCAGGTCAGAGCATATCTACTAACGTATATATGCTCTGCCCAGGTGTTTTCCTTCCGGAAAATGCAGAACGATTTCTGGTCGATCCCGCGCCGCCAAAGATGGAGCCCAAAACAACTACGAAAAGCTTGAGAAATGGTTAAACCGATAGAATGGTAAATGGCAAGCGCAAGAAGGCCTTTTGTAACGCCAATGCCAATCACCATCAACATCATCATCATTATGATCATCGGCATCGTCAGTTGCTTCGATCTCGATCTTGGCTGCATGCATCATTCACCTGAAGAACGTATGGAAGAAAATCTACATACGGGTGCATGTACTCCACCAAAATCTATATTCTCTTATATGTTAGACTCGTGTAGATTTCTACGGGACGTACACCGGTAACAGACGATACGGGTGTTTCGCGGCGAATGGGAAGTTGGCTGGAGCTGAAAACGAGCAAAAATTAGATTAGATTTACGCTATATCTGGCACCTATATTAAGCATCATAAACGCCACAGGTGCATGCCACTAATGTGCTTCGTCGGATGGCACGGTATGTGCATACCAGTGGAATATGGATATCGGAGTGTGTTCCAATTCGGAGTTCTTCTGATTGCGGACAGGCTCTTTGATGCACGATGGACAGAAGGCTGATTGTATTGAGCAAGTGCATCAGTAGCAGGAATGTAAGTGAAATGAAGACTAGATGAACCTGAAATTGTTTGAAATAAGAGTAAAAGGGCTTCATTTGCATCCTTAGCAATGAACAATTATTAGCTGATCTTTGCATGGAATGTTCCTTACCGCTTTTCAGAAATTGGTAATTTAACAATCAAAAATGATCAAGCAATTTTTTATAGGAACGTTAGAGTTCAATTTCACTTTTAAACGTACTTGAGCAAGCGAATGTTAATTTAGTCCAAAAATCAATGTGCAAGAAAACTTCAAGTGGCTTACAAGTGCTTGATGGCAAAGAAGACAATCAACACTATAGTTTACTGGTTTACACTGAGCGCGTATGAACCTAAGGCGGTTGCTCTCCATATCGAAACAAAAAATCGTTACTTAATTAATTGAAAAAGAAACTTGGGAAAACCAACCGAGTCGGTAGAAAAATATAAACTAAAAAAAAAGAAAATGTCATTTTTAATTTGATTAAGTTTTTCTCTGAACCCAAAGATTGTTGACGAATTTCTTAAATACGTATTTTTAACTTGATTATGAAAGCTAGAATTAACATTTAATGGATCATTTACCTTTATTATGATATCGTCAGACAGCATTGAAAAGTCTCTGAAGCAATTGTTGATGTGGTGCGGACTAGGCTACCTCCTCATAATGCACCCTGGATAACGCGCAATAGCCTAACGGATAGGAAACTGCCTTGACATCCGGGCGACGATTAGACCAATGAATTTGTATTGACATTTTGTGCTGGGAGATATGATTTTAGACCTAGTGGCACAGAACACTACCTTCAAGGTGCACGAATTTGCACGAATGACTTTAATTTGAGTATCATAGTATCTCAATCTCGGTGAAACCTTCTTTTCTCAGGGAACGCTCAAAATTCACACCAATGAGTTCATTGTACTATATGTTCTTTTGAGACGAACTCTCGATTAGCGCTGACTTGGTTCTGAGCATCTGTTCCCAATAAGGACTAGTGCCTCACATGGCCTCCGTGGTTTACAAAGACTTCTTTCTTCTTCGTAGCACTATCACCCCTGCCGGACCTTCGCTTCCTGCAAATAACGCCTCTAACTGTCTCGGTCCATTAACCGCGTCCTCCGATTTCGAAATATGAGCAGCGAACTGTCTTCATCAATCGAGTCAGACCAGCGTTTCCTCTGTTTCCCCACTGGTCTGTGACCTTTAGTTCTCCCATCGAATACCTTTTTGGGTATCCGTTGTTCGTCCATACGATTCACGTTTCCAGCGCACTACAGCTTCCTCAATCTTATAATCGTTGAGACCTCTAGCTCGTCAAAAATTTCAAACAGCTCATGATTGTATCGAATTCGCCATTGGTTCCCGTCTAGCTTCGCTCCGATTATTCGCCTCAGGACCCGTCGCTCAAAGGCGTTCAATATGTTTGCGGAAGCTTGGGTTTGGGTCCATATTTCACAGCCATAGAATAACATAGGTCTTATCATCGATTTGTATACTTGGAGCTTTGTTTTCCTGTGCATGCAGCTGATCGTCAAATCTGAATAAAATATTTTTTTTTGCGAGATGTATTTTTCGGCGTATTTCGTCTCTTTCATTACCCGTTTTCGTTATTCTGGCGCCTAAATACACAAATTTGCCCACATTTTTGATACTGGTATTTTTCCTTGATTGTGTCATGAGCTTTGTTCTATTTTCATTGATTTGTAGCCCCACTAGTTTTGATTCACTGTCGAGTTTCAAGAAGAGTTCTTTGGCAGTTGCACATAGCCGTGACTAAATTTTCAGGTCGTTTGCATAGGCTACTACTTGTACAGTAATGTGCGTCGTGAATAGACAGGTAGCTTCCTTATGACGTACTTCAGAGCCAAATTGGATAGCAATGGGGTCAGCCCATCTCCCTGCTTTGGTTCGATATTTGTGTCAAAGACATAGGTGAGTTGGTTATTGATACGGACTTGGGAGTTCGTCAACATTATTGTCATTTTAGTAAGGCGGACTGATTTGGTACAGTATGTTACTATCAATACTGTCGTATGCTTGTTTAAAGTCAATGAAAATTTAATGCACGTCTATGTTGAACTCCCAGGATTTTTCAAGTATCTGCTTGACTGTGAACCATTGGTCTATTGTCAATCGCCTGCTCTAAAACCACCTTGATACTCCCCAATAATACTGTTTGTAATGAATCAGCCCTACGCCGCTGCCAATATTTCGCAAGTCTTTATTGACGTCGACCGTTCGGAACGACCCTTTAACCACTCGCTGTCACTGAACCGCGTTTTGACAGCTGAGAGGAAGATGATCGTTTTGGTAGTGGAATTGGAAAGCGGAAGACTCCGGGAAAAATGGCGGCACTGCCATGAAGATTTTTAGCTGTCATTGGGCTTTGGAAAAATAAAAATAATCCGCCACCGATCAGAAAAAAAAATTCCGCAAGGACCAAATTTAAGAAAAGCTGTAATTTCTCTGCCGTAACCGCAAGAAAATTGTGCAAGAGGTCGAGCGCAGAAACTGAGAAGACGGGTGGAAAAATTCCTGTCCGAGTTTGCTAAGTTCTGACGTGGTGAATTAGAAAAAACAAGTTTCTATTTTCTGCCAGAAAAAGCCGTGCGAATGCAGAAGCTTGGAAAAGGGTGGAGTACCTAACCACAAATTAAAACAAGGTAGTTCACTATTCGACCATCCATATTACATTAGTAAGTAAATCATTAGATTTCAATTACAAAATTAAATGGCGTACCTTCTCCCAGTTTCTATAAGTGCGGATCCAACACCGCCGGTCACTAGCAAGCACAAAGGTTCTAGTTCTCAGCCCCGGTCATGAATTATTTTTGATGATAAAGGAGGAAGTGAACGGCGAATGCAATTGAATTCAGCAATACGGTCACCGTTGAAGGATGATGCCATTAGATAGGATGGAGTCGAACGATCAACGCATTATGTTCGTATATCCGAAACATGATTAGATACACATTTAGGCGTCGAATCATCTTCATCAAATAGTCAATATGGGTCTAGGGGAGCATTAGCATGAACTTCTCCCGCATTAGTGGAAGGTTCTACCCCAACGTGGACTGAAGGCACACCCAGCTTTACGGAGTCAAGTTCTAGTGATGAATTAGCAATCTCCGAGAACTCATCAGCGTTAAATCTGCCTAGCTAAGATCGACATAAACCTGCTATTGAGGATACTAGGAATTCATTCATATCCGAAATTGTAAGCATATTTAATGTCGATACGAAATATAAATCGAAACCTGATTGCTCAAAGCTGACAAACACAGTGACTGTTTAATCCCAACCCGACATCCAAAAACCTTAAGTTGCATGCATTTTATCCAACACTAATATTTAAGAACTTTTTATTGTCTCTCTAGAACGAGTTTTAACAAACTTCTTCCTTTTACTTACTATGACAAGAAGTGTAAACATCTTCGTTGTAGAAGATCTTTCCCTGAACCAATTACTTTGATGCTTATTTAAATAGCATCAAACTAACTGTAGAGGCCAGTGTAAGACTGGGGGAGGGAGAAGTTTTGCCGTTGGCCGACGCCACTTCTAACGTCACCCAAGCGACAGAAGCAAAAGGGCTAGGAAACGGGGGCCTCTCCCAAGAGGTGGCGCCAAATAACACAATCGCCCTTGACCGCGCCGAAGAGGAGCGGCTTACTTGGAAAGCGGGGACTATCGTCAAACAACTGAGGGCTGCCTGCAAAGTGCAGAAAAACATAGGCAAGAGTGTCAGGAATGGCATTCTTGAACTGGAGGAGCTTTTTGGCTGCATAACGCCCTACAGGCGGAGGTGGCTTGCAACCGAAAAGTACCAAAAAGACACGCTCTCAATCGAGGCATCAGTGGGTCCTAGCAGCAGCAAAAGAATGGCCGGTAGCCCAATTGAAGGCGACCATGAGAAAAGGAGGAAAGACGAGACCATAAACAAAGTTGTCACTCCAGGCGAGGAGTTTCATGTGGTGCGAAACGAAAAGCGAAAGCGGCCAAAAAGCTACTCCTAGAAAAAACAGACAAAGAGCTCAACCACGAAAAAAAGAACAAAGAACCCCCGATATACCGCAGAAAACAAAAAGCAAACCGTGGCGCAACCCTCGCGAGAGGCACTGCTTATTAAACCCACTAAGGGCCAAGCCTACGCAGATGTCCTCCGTGAAATTAAAGGAGCGGTCAAGCCAGACGACACCGAAACTGCCATCAAAGCAGTTCGACCAACCCGGACCGGTGGACTACTTGTGGGATTCGGGCCAGAGGCCACAAACAAAGATGCATTCCGTGACACGGTTCAAAAGGTTCTTGGAGATGCGGCAACCGTTGCCTCGCTCAAACCAATGGCCACCCTGGAAATCAGGGACCTCAACTGCGTCACGGACAAAGCTGAAGTAGAGGATGCCATTAGGAGGGAGTTCCCCAGTTTAAGTGAAGTCAAGGCAAGATTGACACGTGAAAACACAAGGGGGCAAAGCATGGCTATGTCGAACTAGCTGGTAAAGACGCCCAGCAAATCCTGGTGAAGGGCAAAATTAAGATAGGTTGGGTGATCTGCAGGATACGGAGAAGATCCCTATCCGCTGCTTCAGATGCCTCGAATACGGACACACCGCGTATGGCTGTAGGGGACCCGACAGGAGATCTCTGTGCTACAAATGTGGCAAAACGGGGCACAAAAGGAAGGAGTGCACGAACGAGGCAAAATGCATTCTTTGCAAGGATGCTAAGCTAGCACCCGGCGACCTCAAACATGAGCCGGGGACAGGGAGATGCTGGGTTTTCAAGGAGGCCCTAACTAAAGCCAAATCGATACTCAAATGATCCGTATCCTGCAGGTTAATTTGCACCGAAGCACAAACGCCCCGGACCTACTTGAGCAGTTTGCGAGGGATAAGAAAGCTGACCTGCTGTTGCTGAGCGAGCAACATCATAACAAGGACTTACAAGCGTGGTACCCTGACGAATCTAGTACCTCGGCCATCTGGGTTCGAGACAGCGCCCGCCTTCAGGTGCAGGGCCATGGACGCGGGGATGGTTTTGTGTGGGTGCGGTGTTCAGGGATAACATATTTCAGTGTTTATCTGACGCCCAACGAGGCAATGCCATCTTTTCGAACCAAACTCGATGCCCTGGAGGACGCTATCTCGAACACAGAGGGCCACATGCTGGTCGGGGGAGACTTCAACGCTAGAGCCATTGAATGGGGTATGCCACAATCCGACCCAAGGGGAAAGCAAATCTTGGACATGGCGGCCAGAACAGCGTTTTTTGTCCTAAATACTGGTAACACTTTCCACCGCTGGGGTTGCGTAGGAACCATACCCGCTTCGGAGTCCCTGGTACCTAGAGTACACAACTGGCGAGTACTAGAGGACTACTCGGCTAGTGATCACCAGTATATAGCGGTTGAGATTCACGACGGTGCCACTCTGCGTGCATATGCCCAAACTTCAATCCTCGGATGGAGGACTGGGAGGATGGACGTTGAGAGGTTCGCTGACGCGCTTACGGCAGGCGCACCGTTGCTGGGAGCTCCACCAGGTAGTGGAGGGCCTACAGCCGAGGACTTGGTGAACTCAACTATGAGTACCATCATAACTGCTTGCGAGTCTTCCATGCCCCGTCGGAGACCCCGACACGGTAAGCCTCCAGTATACTGGTGGTCAAACGAGATTGCCGAACAAAGAAGCGAGTGTTACAAACTTCGGCGAGAGGCCCAGCGGGCGCGAACACGGGAGGAGGCAGACACTAGGCTAGCAGCATACAGGTCCGGCAGGAAATATCTTCGCAGGCTTATTAACAAGAGCAAGGCCCGATGCTGGCAAGACCTCGTGGACGATGTAAATAGGGATCCGTGGGGCCTAGGTTACAAGCTGGTCATGCGAAAATTTGGTGCCCAACGGAAGCCCTGCTTACATGAAGCAGAGAAGATGGACGAGATCGTACGGGCACTATTCTCCACGCACCCTGTCTGTGTCGATTCAGCTCATGCACAACACCAATAGAATGCTCACCTTTCACAATGATGGAACTGGAGCCGGCAATTCTATCCATGAAAGCAACGAAGGCACCGGGACCAGATGGCGTTCCAGCTGAGGTTTTCCAGCTTGTCTACAAGCTTTTTCCTGACTTGCTTCTCAGCATGTTCAACGCTTGCCTTTACGAAGGTGTATTTCCGGAACGCTGGAAAGTGGCGAGGCTCGTACTGAGGGAAATTCCGAGTTGGCGTCTGCATACCGCCCGTTATGTATGCTAGACACGGCTGGGAAAGTGCTCGAGAAACTCATCAAGGGAAGACTCACTGATGCGGTTCGTTCTGCTGGGGACCTATCTCCACGGCAGTATGGTTTTAGAGCAGGTCGCTCCACTATTGACGCGAAGTAGTGAGCGCGGTCCAAAGAGCGGAGGTTCACTGCCAGTCAAACAAAAGGGTTGTTTTGCTCGTGACGCTTGACGTCAGAAACGCCTTCAATTCCGCTAGATGGGCGGATATTCTGGAAGCATTGGAAAACTCTTTTTAAGTTCCAAAATATCTGATGCGGATTTTGAAGAACTACCTGACAGACGGGAGCCTGCTCTATGAGACGAAGGAGGGTCGGCGGAGGATGGAAGTTACATCGGGTGTTGCACAAGACTCTATCCTTGGCCCAGACCTGTGGAACATCACGTACGACGGGCTACTGAGAATCGAGCTGCCGTATGAGTCGCGCTTGATCGGCTATGCAGATGATGTCGCGGCGCTAGTTGCGGGACGCACTGTTGAACAAGCGCAACTCAGACTGGGTATGCTAATGCGCCGAGTGAGGGACTGGATGACTGCTTGCGGGATCAGCCTAGCTTTGGAGAAAACCGAAGTAGTCATCTTGACAAAGGAGAGAATCCCTAGAGTAAGGATGATCATCATTAAGAAAGCACTCGTTGAGACTAAACTAGCAGTGAAGTACCCTGGCATTTTGATCGACTCGAAGATGCTTTTCTCCGAGCAAGTCAGGCAATAGCTGACAAGGCTGCAGCGAGTGTTTCGGCTCTCAGCCGACTAATGGCCAACATAGGGGGTCCCACCTCATCAAGAAGGAGACTTCTAATGAGTGCAGTACAATCTGTGCTGTTGTACGGATCGGAAATATGGTGTGAGGCTCTCAACAAGGAGCTGTATCGAAAGCGCTTGGCACAGGTGCAGCGACGAGGAGCGCTACGGATCGCATCTGCATATCGGACTGTCTCGAAGTCGGCAGTGCTGGTCATCGCAGGAGTGATACCCGTTACCCTCCTTGCCAAGGAGCGCCGCAGAATCTACCTGCGGAGGAACGAATGCGACAGAGATGCTGTCGCCCACGAAGAACGAGAACGCTCACTCAGTGATTGGCAACAGTCTTGGGTGAGCGATACAAAAGGTAGGTGGACCGCACGCCTTATTGGTGCCCTGAGGCCGTGGCTCAATCGAAGGCATGGTGAGACTGACTTCTATCTAACTCAGTTACTGAGTGGACATGGATACTTTCGGTCTTACCTGCACAAGATTGGTAAGTCACGGTCTCCTGACTGCATATTCTGTTCTGGAGAAGTCGATGATGCCTACTACACATTTTTTGTTTGCAAGAGGTGGGAAAGGTAGCGCGGTGCCCTCATTGAAGAAATGGGAGATTTCTCTCCGGATGAACTCACTGGAGAGATGCCCACATCCGTTGACAAATGGAACTGTGTGGCACATTACGCTCGGGCAGTCCTTAAGATAAAAAGGAACATATTTGAGCGCCTGGAGGCGTCCAGGGCGGAGGGGTCTCTTCTCTGAAAATCCCTCTCCCTTCCCCTCCTTCTGTTGGAAAAGGGATCCCTGTAGCCCGGTGGCGCCTAAACGCGTAGAGAAATGAGGCTTAGCCAGAAGTAATGTGTCAAACGGTTCCAGGCTAGGTTCTCATATTGACAGGGAAGGTGTTTAGTGGGTAGTCCAAGGGTATCCTCCATGGGAGTCCCACACTGCCAGACTCGGCGGGCGTAAATGCCTTCACTTCCCTACCACAAAAAAAAACTAACTGTAGGTCTAACAATTAAGGATGACTAATGAATGGAGAACATTCAACGTACAATATTCTAATTCTTCTGTTCAATTACTTTATGAGGGAACTGTGTATTTTCACAATTTCTTACTACATGTGTTAGTAGGTCGAGATCACTTTTAAGAGGAAAAAACTTTAAAATGTTAACTGAATGGGAAGAAAACAATTAGGACTTACAATTTGCGTTCATTTTTGGGCTAGCCTTAAACAACGCTTTAAAATATAATAAGGTTTTGTGTTAATATTAAATATTCAAAACATAAAATCTGTCCGCAATTGTGTCGTCAAAAAAATGAAAAATGAATAATTGAAAAATAAATAAAAACACCATGAATTGCTAGCCCAACAAAGACTTTCCTTTCCAGCAATCCTTCTTTTTCCAGCAGGAATGGCAGCGTGCGGTAAGTATGCCGTTACAAGGGTTGGGCTTAAGAAATCTACGGATGGCCGGTTTCGCGTCGCGTTCAGTACGCGGTAGCATAATTTGCGTTGCGTTTTTATTACAGTGGGGTTTTTCAGGTTCGAGTTAAAGTAAGATATTTTTCGGTACCGCGTCGGTGATACTTGGGAACGCGGACTTATATACATTTTTGGTTGTTGTCTGGATGAATTTCAGAAATACAGAATAAAGTAAGGGCAAGTTTCTCTTCCGTATGTTAATGTTTTTGACGCGTTATTAAAACGGGCATGTGAACCGGTGGCTGAGTTTTTGTATTCCGGACTTAGTCTGCTTGCTGTGCAAAACCGGCGACCGAACTCCTCTCCGAACTAGCTAGCTAGCCAGCAGCCACCTCAGAGTAGACTAAAGGTGTCCGAACTTGTTGACCTGTAGGGTACAGTCCGTTGTCACGTCCCAAGACTTCACGCCTAGAACCGATGAGAGGTCGGTTCTGATTTTGTTCGAGCGAATTGAATCAGAAAATCATTACATGCTGGCCTATGTCCCGCTTTTATTTTCTAAGATTTTAGAAAATGATTTGTACGCCGTACAAAGTAGTGATATGCCTCTATAATTTCCGCACTGCAAGATGTCACCTTTTTTGTGGATAGGGAACATAATTGATTGACTCCACTCATTCGGCAAATGTTTTTGTTGGCAAATGTGCTGGATGACTTTGTGAATAGCTTTTTGAACACTGCTACCACCATATTTGATGGGCTCCACAGGAATCCCAACGATGCCCGGTGCTTTATCATTCTTTTGGGCTTCAATGATGGAACAAACTTCATCCAGAGTTGGTGGAGTCGATGGAAGCTCTCCGCAGACATCTATAGGCTCCGATGATCTGGAGCAGTGTGGAGGATTAAGCAGGTTCTTGAAATATGATGCCTATCTTTCCTTAATTTTGGTTTCATCAGCGATGATTTTGACGATGGCATCACGGCGGAACGTGGTTTTGGGCTGATAACCACGTTTCAAACTTTTCACAACGTTGTATACTTGTCGTGTGTTGTTGCTTGCTAGACTTACATCGATACTTCTCAATTGGTCGTCGTGGTATTTTCTTTTCTTAATCCTAACAATCTTATTCGCTACTCTTCTGAGATTTTCATAGTGTTCTCTCTTCGTTCTGCTTTTCCTACCAACGAAATTTTTGAGCACTTAATACTTTTCTTCTATCGCATTCTGGCACTCATCATTGAACCAATCATTTCACTTGCACTGGGCTTGATGTCCCATCGTCTGTTCTGCTACGTTTTTAATAGCCGCGTTCACTTCCATCCAGAGCTCGTTGCTGTCTTTAACAATGGGTCTGGTAAGATGGGAGCCAGCTGATTGTCGAGAGTTTCCGTGAAACTTTTGACCACAGACGCCGTTTGGAGTTTGTCATGAGCTGATCAATCAGGCACTGGCCATTGTCATTTGTTTCATCGTTGAGTCTGTATCCCCTAGTTGTTCACTGATGAGATATCTCGTTACCAACCTTTGCGTTGAAATTACCCAGGCTTATTTTGGTGTCGTTTGTAGGCAATAAGTCAACTTGTTTTTTCAGGTGATTGTAGAACGTTTTCTTCGTTTCCTCGTCTCTTTTCTTTGGTCGGAAGGTGAATATTGATCAGCCAGATTTTGAAGAATTTTGCTTTTATACTAATCGCACACAACCGTTCAATTACTGCCTTAAAATCAATAACACGTGATTTGAACTCCCTATTCACAATAAAAGCAACTCAAAACTGTCGCTTTCCAATAGTGTTCTCACTTTTGAATATTGTGTGCATGTATTGAATATCACTTTCAATCCAAACCGTTTCCTTGATTGCCAGTGTGTTTAATTTATGTTTACTAGCCAAAGACTCCTCATATAAACAACGATAGTAACTGCAAGAGGGGGACTCAGTAAAAGTGAATCCTTGTAATCAAGAACAGCACCAACGATAACAATATTGAGTTCAGAAATCGCAGCGCACATATTGGGGCATCCAATACAGGAGGAGAAGACACTTGATCAGCATGGGTCGGAGAACACACCACTCTAGAATTCAGAGATAAGCCATTTTTCCCCATCACTACACGAGGTAATACGGAGAATCTCTTTTCAGGTAGGAGTTTCGAATATTCAATCGCCTTCAATGGGTCCAGAATACTCCTGGAAAAAAATGAAAGCTACCCACAATGCACAAAAAAAACCTTGCGAAATAATGTTAGAAATGAAACCATGGAGCTAGTAGAGTTTCTAAACGATATTGGTATTTCAGGCACAGTTTATATATGTAACATATTTGCATATAAATTTATTTACTTTTTTTTATTTATTAATTTATTTCTTCAATTATTTACTCTTTATTTAGCATACATGTACACTTACTATTGAAGCCAATATTTAGGTGAAAGCAACAGCCATTATTTTTCAAAAGATATAGAAAGTGCTGTGTATGATCCAAGCTGAATATGTTATGATGCTTCTGGGGAATCCTGAGTTCATGTGAATGAAGATAAACTTCACAATGTGTTTTATCTGCTGATATTTCATTTTATAGCGCCTGGAGAACTGATGGAGCCTACTGGTGCCACCTTTTTGAGTTGTAGAAAATTCCGCTCGCTTACTTCAAGGGTTTTAAGCACTTTTGAATTAGGCTCCTGAGTTGATAGCCCTATTGGCCTCTTTCTCCCTTCCTCATCGGGCTTAATAATAGCCTCTTCATCTTCACTACTGTTCGTGGAACTTCCTCCCTAATCCATTTCCATACCGCTGAAATCCTTGCGAACATGCAGTTGCATGTTGTAACTGGCAAGTTACATCCCCCCAAAACATTTCACAGAAACGCTGTGAATGTTTTTCGGCTTTCTGTGTGGTTTTATTTTATACCAGTAAGCTATCCAAATTCACTGTTTTTGCCCATAACCACAGATTTCAAGACAGAACTTGGAATAATGTTACGGAAAAGTAAAACGATTTACGACCCTTATTATCTAATTAATAAAAATTGCAGTCGAACGGATTCTGCCCGCTCCTACCATTCCACTCGTTGCGCTGAAATAATCCTTGGACTCGACTACACGTCACACTCAACCAATCCTTACCACGATAAATTCTTGTATTCGCTCTACGTACCTTACCCAGGTGCTTGAATTTCCTTTCCTGAATATTCATGAAAATTCCAAATGATACAACTTCGTTGCTTGCTGCGTGCTGCCTCGATAACTCTTCGACTCGAACCTTATCTATCTGCTTCTCTGTGATTTTCAAGATTCAAGATCTTTATCGGATGATTTGTAGTGCTTGAGCAATCCGCCTGGGCAAACTGCTTGAGGAACCTTCACTAAAAGGACAATGGGAGACCAATAATATTCTCAATCGTTAAATTGTTCCCTCTACTTCAACACCTCATTCTACCCGCAAAAAATCTCTTCTTGATCTGCTGGCCTCATCATTCCCACCTGGTCCTGGAAATACGGACAAGGTATCGTTTAGCCGGTGTTTGTTATTTTTTTGAAATACGAGTAGATGTACTCTACCTGTGATTTTGCGGAATTGGACGGTATTAGCTGGAACAGTTTTTATGATGACAAGGAACTGGGTATTCTTTTATGGGTTTATATGTACAAAACATTTCCTGTCAGTGGATCTATAACTGGCATTCAATGAATCCTATTGTGGATTAAGGCTATAATAGCATTGATGCATTGCTTCATCAGGTTTGATACTAACTAAAGGCATTACTTCTTTATAAAGAACATTCCTCCATGTATATAATTTATGTTCTTCCAATTGATCCATCAGTAAATTTGGTGAATTATAGTATATTTTTAATATTTTAATAATATCTGTAATAGTAAGCATTCCAACAAATTACTGCTTTTGTGAGTCCCATAATGGTGTCGCATGAGCTCCATTATATGAGGTGTGTACAAAAAGTAAAGTGATTTTTCAAATTTCGCGGGCAACGTACATTCTATTATAGATTTTTTTATTTTTCTATGTTGATACATTCGTCACAAATATATATTTACAGTTTCAGCTATATAATAAGTTTAGTTTGCTTGTGAGAAGCATATCGGTTAGAAGTGTATCGAAAAAAAAATGGATCAAAGATCAAGAATTGTTTGGCTAAAAACAACACCACAAGCATGCCTCAGTTAAGAAACAAAGATATGTTTTCCTTTTGAATGATACTTTAATAATAATTCTTCGTCCTTACTGACTAACATCTTAAATAGTCTAAAATGAATATCTTACAAACTAGTTTACAATTATCTTAAAAAGGATTTGGAGGAGTTTACGATGGGTTTTATGACAGCGAAAAAAGGATCTTAAAAGGTTTACCGCGCTAAGTATTTTATGGCACGGAAAATGTGAGGATTTTCCCTGTCTTGTAGTTTATTGCCTTTTATGGCTCAGGACAATATTTCCGGCTATGGTAATTAGGGTAGCGAAAACATCTGTTTTCGCTTGTCGGCAAAGATAATAATTATGAGTATATGGCAATATGCGAGAATATCTTAACTCCTCCCTTCATGAGATTAAAGTTGTCCTCAACTTTTTCTATAAAAACATTTTCATTCGAAACATAGTTCATAGGGTAAAAACTTAGAATATAAGAGAGTTGTATTATACGGTAAAATCATTACATGGTTTAATTGTTTCTTAAGTATATTATTACTACAAGTATAATTTTGTGAACAGAACATACTTTTCTCAAAAAATGCATCAAATATGAACGATTGATTGCGTGTTTTGTAAAATGTGAAATTTAGTTTTAATTGAACACATTTTTATTTGTATGTTGATACGAATGTTAATTTGATTAAATTTAAAAGTGAAATTTTACATTCACGGTGCCAAAAGGCTTGTATTGTCGGAATGGCATTAATCAATTTCGAAATCTTTTACATTTTTATAATTTATATATATATATATATATATATATATATATATATATATATATATATATATATATTTTTTTTTTTTTTTTTTATGGTGACTCATCGAGATAGCAGACAGTATCATTTGAAAGAGCACAATGTTTTTTTAGCTTCTTTTTTCTTTGGGGATGTGTTTTTGAGTTAGGCTTATCGATGACATATCTAATATCTAGTTTATTTCTAGGGATATTTTTACGGTATTGCGCGTCCAAAGGGAAATGCTTTCGCTTTTTATTTGATTTTTCTATCCATTTTGCTTTGTTAATTTGCAAGTTCTGGAATATTTCATCTTTAGTTAGCTTAGTCTTTCCGAAAAAGATGTTAAAAGGAGTTTCTTGAGTGGTTGAATGTTTGCTGTTATTGTAATAATGAAGGCATTGCTCTATAGGATCAAGAAGCTTAAGATGTTCTTCTTCTTTCTTTTGCCTTTGTAGAAAGATTCTTAGATGCTCGTTCAGAGTTCTATGGGCGACTTCTATGTCGGAATTCCCCGTTTTATGATGAGGAGAATATAAGTGATAGCTGATTTCTTGGTCATCTAGCCATTGCTTGGTTTTTATACTTGTAATAGCACCTTCATTGTCAAAAACTATGTGCTTCGGGGAACCTATTCGATTAAATATTTTCTGAAGGGCGTTTATGATTGTATCCCATTGCTTGTTATCTATTTTTGTAACGGTTAAAAATTTGCTAAATTTATCTATGCAAGTAATGTATGGAGTTTTACTATCTTGGAACCATATATCAATGTGATAAATTTCCCTGATATCTTTCGGAGTTGGAGTAATACGAAAGGGTTCTTTTGGGGGGTTTCTATCGTACTTAGCGATAGCACAGATCTTGCATTTGTTAATATGATTGGTAATTATTTGTTTGAATTTCGGGTAGTAATATTTTTTTCGGAGTAAGTCATACAATTTATTTATTCCTGCGTGGTTTGTTGCTAAATGTTCATTTGCGATTATTTCTAACACTTCTGCAATTGAACAATCTTGAAGAATGTGGTTACAATTCACAACAGTGACTTTTGGAGCATTCAGTTTCCAAGTTTTGTATTCATTTTGAAATATTGATAATATTTGCTTATTAGGAACCTTGAGGCCTATTGTACCCGCGTTGGGAATATGATTGTGTAATATTGATTTTGCATCGTCAGGAGAAAATTGCTGATAAAAAAATGTTGTACGTTTCGCGTTAGCGAGGTTTTCAACTTTGCTATGATTGTATTGCCCTAATTTGATTTCTATTTGAAATTTGAAACAGTTGAGCGGTTTTTCTGAAATTTCTATATAGTGCAGACTGTCTTCATTAGCGGTATGTTGTGTGGCTAGTGATTCAGATTTTCTGTTTTCGATATTAATAGCGTTTATCTCTATTCTAGAAAGAGCGTCGGCAACGTAATTATTTTTTCCTTTGATGTATTTAATCTCGTAATCGTACTCGGACAGTTTTATTTTCCACCTGAAAAGTTTAGGTGTGTCTTCTTTTATACTTTGCAAAAATGTAAGAGGCTTGTGATCGGTTTGCAATATAAATTTCCTACCATATAAATAGGGCCTAAAATATTTTACTGCCCAAACAATTGCTAAAAGCTCTTTCTCAATTGTAGAAAAGCGCGTTTCAGTATCGTTTAGTGTCCTAGACGCAAAACTAATAGTTTTATTACCTTGCGACAAAACGGCTCCCAGTGCGAAATTAGAAGCGTCTGTTGTTAGTGTGAAAGTCTCATTAAAGTCTGGATGGGCAAGGATGGGTTCATTTAAAACGTAGTCCCTTAGTGTTTCAAATGCTTTCACGTAAGCGGGGTCTGTTGTATCTAAAGAATTATTTTTCTTTAGTGTTGTTGTTATTGGTTTTGCAATACGAGCATAGTCTCTAATAAATTTACGGTAGAAGCCTGTGAGGCCAAGGAACGATTTCACTTCTTTTTGCGTTTTCGGTAAAGGAAATTTGCGAATTGCTTCTACTTTCTTTGGGTTTGGTGTAATGCCGTCTTTGGTTATTATATGACCTAAAAATTCTGTTGATTTTTTTAAGAACTGACATTTGCTTATTTGTATTTTGAGATTTGCTTCTCGTAAGGTGGTTAAAATTTTTTTAAAGCATTCTCGTGTTCTTGTAAAGAAGTGCTATATACTAAAATATCATCCATGTAGACTGGAGAGTTCTTTAGACCAAAGGGCATGCGTGTGAATTCAAAATGGCCTTCGTCAGTGGAGAACGCCGTTTTCTGCCTATCTTCTGGATCAATTTCTATCTGGTGGAATCCTTTGGCTATGTCTATTGTGGTAAAATAATTACAATTTCCCAGTTTTCCCAAAATATCGTCTATTTGGGGAATGGGAAACTTGTCTTCAACTGTGACGGAATTTATTTTCCGGAAGTCGATCATTAATCTATAAGTTCCACCTTTTTTGGGAACAACAACAATTGGTGAATTATATGGACTTGAAGAAGGCTGAATAATTCCCTGTGCCAAATCTTCTTGAATTTGTTTTTTAACAAATTCTTTTGTATGGTGAGCTAATCTATAGTTCCGTTGGTAAATGGGTTCACTTGTTTTTAACTTTAGAGAATGTTTTATCCTATGTGTAAATGATAACTTTTCACAAGGATCATACTCTAAATCTTTAAAATCTGCCTTAATTTTATCTATTAATGTTTTTTCTTCGATGGAGTAAGAGTTTGGATCTGGCTGTGAGTCTTTTTGCTTAAACGAAATTGAGTTCAAGAGTTCTTGGATCATTATCGTTGATGCATGAGTTCCAAAAGAAACTAAATTTCCATTGATAATCATGTTGAATTGAGAAAGACTAATAACAGCGCCTAAGGCTTTTAAGATATCCATACCGATGATTGCATCAAAGCTAGAAAAGGAAATGGTTGCTATTTTCCAGTTCATAGTTGCTTCGATACCGAACTCTTTCGGTACAAATGTCCTTATAAACTCAGTGCATAAAAGTTTTCCATCAATTGTATGGAGGTAGACAGGGTGAGATAGCTTTTCTCGACTTGAATCTTTAATTGATTCTATTGACATTATGCTCGTTGAACAGCCCGTGTCTATTAAACATCGGAAAATGTGACCACAAATTGTTAATTCAGCGATGGGCAAAATTGTGCTTGTGGGTCCAAGGCTTGCAAGTGAAAATCCTGATTAGGTTCTACAATATGCAAAGAGCTTTCATTTGACCGAACTGTATTCATTGAACGGTCCGTCGGCAAATAATGACTCACTGGTTGCATTGTATAATTATTTCTTGTATTCCCCGAGGGTCTACTTTGGATAATATTCCGTGAAGGATCATGCTGATGAGCATTCAAAAAATTATAATGTGGTTGCTGATACAACCATTCAGGATTCATTGAATAATGAATTGGCCGACTTTGACCAGCCAATTGATTGAAAACTTGAGGGTAGCGTGGTGTGTTTGGAAAATTATATCTATTGCCAAAGTTAATATATCCAGTATCGTGTAAAATTGAACGTGCTTCTTCCAAGGTGGATGGATTTCTCGCGAGCAAAACACTTTTTAATGGCTCTGGACACTTGTTAATGTAAATATTTTTTGCCATTGAGTATCGGGACGCAATAATTTCACATTTTTGCTCACTACTATAACTAGGGTTATTTCTAATTTTTTGATTGATTAAACAAAGACACTTACAGAAATATTCGTAGAGTTGAATCGCTGTACTAAACCTGCTGCTACATAGTTTCTCCTGCTCCGTTTCTGGCGTGTCAAAGTGGGCAATCAAAGTTTTCCTGATGTCCTTCCAGGTTTCTGGGTTGTATGTAAGGATTACTTCACGGGCTTTTCCTTGCATTCGTAATAAAATTTGCTGTGTTAGTAGCGCCTTTTGGTTGCTTAGATTCAGCTGCTGTTCGATGACATCCACTGCCTTGATGAACTGGTGTAGATCCATTTGCGCACCATCAAATGTAGGCATAGAAGAAATGTAGTTGCTGAGCTGACTATAATCCATGATAAAGGATTTTTTATTTAAATTTAAATCTGCAAATAAATTTGTAAAATTATCCAGATTTTTGATGGCTTTTGTTTTAAATTTGGTTTGAAGGATCCTGCGCAAAAACGTTGTTTTTACTTTTCCTTCATATAAACCACACTTGATGTGTTTCGTCGTTTATGTAGTATTCTTTTATTTCGGTTAATACGATCTTCTGTGGAAAAAAGATTTTTCCACTTTATCTGAATTTAAACCGTGATCCGACTGCGCCAGTTAAGAAACAAAGATATGTTTTCCTTTTGAATGATACTTTAATAATAATTCTTCGTCCTTACTGACTAACATCTTAAATAGTCTAAAATGAATATCTTACAAACTAGTTTACAATTATCTTAAAAAGGATTTGGAGGAGTTTACGATGGGTTTTATGACAGCGAAAAAAGGATCTTAAAAGGTTTACCGCGCTAAGTATTTTATGGCACGGAAAATGTGAGGATTTTCCCTGTCTTGTATTTTATTGCCTTTTATGGCTCAGGACAATATTTCCGGCTATGGTAATTAGGGTAGCGAAAACATCTGCTTTCGCTTGTCGGCAAAGATAATAATTATGAGTATATGGCAATATGCGAGAATATCTTAACTGCCTCAGCCACTATATTCACTGGATTTGGCCCCATGTCACTTTGTCTTGTTCCAAAACTGAAGAGACCTATTAAAGGAAGGAGATTTGCAACAATTGAGGAGATAAACACTGCATCGCTGGGAGAGCTCAAGGCTATACCGAAAAGTGCTTATCAGAAGTGCTTCGAGGGTTAGAAAAAGCGTTGGCACAAGTGTATTGATTACTTTGAAGGGGACAACATAAATATTGACGAATAAATAAATATTTTTTTCTAAAAATACTAAGTCACCTTTCTTTTTGAACACAACTCGTATACTTATGCGTAGAATACCTTCTTAACCATTAATTGTGTATCGAATACGACTTATTTAGCCGATGTAACACGGGATCTGGTTTCAGGGACGTTGCAGCATTTGGACAGTTGTTTTGAATCGTTGCGGAATCAACCGTTTGCGTGGCACTTCCGGAGTCATTGCTGTTCGGTTTATGTTGATATCTGAGCATCAATTGGGCGTCGGTGGTTGAACACAGATCTTGTTGAGCCTGCGGGATCGAGGCTTGCTGTTGAGATAAGGCTCGCTCTGACAATTCATATACGTTGCTAATGATAACGACAAGTGTGGCGATTGTTGCAGTTCTTCAAATAACCTGCATTTACAAGCTACATATATACATTTATTATCTTATCGTCTAATCATTATTTGATCTCAATCATATAAATTTCAGAAAAATGAATCTAACACCTTTGTTCGGGGTTGCCTCAAAATTCTTTAAGCATCTTTGTATTTATTTAAGCTAGACGGTGTATTCGGTATGCCGAGTCCTTTCCCATGGGCATTTCCGCGTAACAGCCTACGCAAGGCGTTTTCCATAAAGCTCTTCGCTGAGAACAGCACCATGGGGAACGTCTGACTCATAGTATACTCATATAGTACCCACACACAACCTGGCTCCGGAACAACCAAATAGCGTTCAACGCGAGCTCAACAGCAGATAGCAGTAAATTTCTGCGCAATTGATCTTAGCGAGCGCGCCGACAGCGATAAGATATTCTTGTGAAAATCAATTTACATCGCTAAATGCACAAGTGCTCACAGCTGCTATCTGTCCAATCCCTAATGTAAGCAATATCTCAACATGCTTGGGCCTGGCGAAGCTATCAAGCACCTGGCAAAATGCATGCAGTTTGCAACAGAGATGCCCCGGTCCATGTTGATGTTCCTGAAAATAGATAGTTAGTTGTTTTTGGTGTAGTGATGTAGTGGGTAGTTCTTCCACCTGGGTCAAAGACTCTTCCTTCGTTGTCCAGATATTGTAGGTGCTGGGGGAATAGTTCAGGGTGATCACAATTCTCTATGATTTCGGCAGGGATGGCCATATTCTCTTGGACCAGGGAGTTTGTTGAGGTTAGGGACCTTTTGAAAAATCTTAGAAGATTAGTGGTGACAAAGAGATCTATCCTTGGTATTCTGGTTGCGTCGTAAAGGCGCTGATTTGGAATGAAGTGCCTTGAGACCGGGGATCTGCGAAGGTTGGAGCACTGTCTAGGGAACTGTCTCTCGGTCATGCGAAGTTCCTCCATGAGTGACGGGGAAAGATGACACCAGAAAGTGAATCAATATACGAGGATTGGGCGGACAAGTGTTTTATAGACTAATGTCTTAATTGGTATTGGGTATGGGGAGTTGAAGTGGCTTATTGGGTGGAGTGCACTCCAGGCTCTAATTGCTTTTGCAATAGCCGAGTGTACCTGCGTTGTGGGGGAAAGTTGAGAGCTGATAGAGACGCCAAGATAGGTGAGCCTTTCCTTCATGGGAATAATCGTGCCCTTGATACTTAGCGAGTAGCTAAGGGGAACACAGGGGAAATAGAAGCTATGGATACACTATGGACCACAGTATACTCACATAGTATCCACACTCAATATAGCCTCCGGAAAAAAAACCGAACACAAGCCGAAGAGCGAACTATGCATCTTCGGTAGCAGGTAGGTAGGTAAATGCTGACGTGAGGATTGGCGCAAATATAAACATGTGCTTAGATGAGAGATTTCAGGATTCCCAGATCTCAAAAGATCAATCACATTGCAGAAAAACAAGTTCGGTTTGTGCAATCTTTTAGTTTTTTATTGGGATCCGGAAACACTCCCATGTTCTGAAAAGCGTTAAAGAACACGTGCGTCGGAAATTTTACTTTGTTTTTTGAATCTGACAGGCCTCGGCTCAGCTGACCTGCCCCGGCCCAGCTGACTGCCCCTGGGAAAATTCAGTAAGGGTGCAATACAGGGTAAATGGAAGGTGTGGATACTATATGAATATACTATGCTATGGACCGACTGATCGCTTCAGGGGTAAATGCTTTATTAAAGTTTCTACTTTGGGCTTAGCGCTGTGGCTGCTATGCTCTTAATTAAATCAATATTTGCAACATAATCAAAGTTAATACATTTTTGGTCCGAAATCTGCAAAATAACCTCAAGCAAATTAATCTGGTTTGTTATGTGATTACAATAAATTAATTTTCTTATTTTTGCTGGGAGTAAACATTATAGCAGCAAGATTAAAATTATAAGCAATATTTGCCAAATTAGTATCTTTAGTAAAAGTTAAAAATCTAAGTGCTTCAGTTTTACGTGAAAAATACAAGCTAATGCGTTTCCACTAAATGTTGTTTACATGTTCAAATTTCATCAACCGCTCTAAGCCCCAACATTACAAAACAAAAAAACCCGAGGAAATAATGATTTCAATGTTTAGATATTAAAATAATCTATAAAATTATTTAATACACTGTTTGGGATAGTAATGTAAAGATATAGCGCTATCAATCTATCAAAACGTTAATGCATAAATTGCGGCATCGGTTGATTAATAACATGAATCTTAGATCTTAATTGTTCCAATCAATAAGTCGTAGAATTTGCGCTAGCGTTAGTTATTCCTTTGATCTTAAATCAATTGCAAGCATGCAAAGATTACATTTGGAACATCAACTTCGAGTCTACCATAATAGTATAGGCAAAATGCGTTTCCCCGCACCATAATCTTCAAATTAGATTTAAATAGACACCATGCCGAGTATATAACCGAATCCAACTCTCTTATTTCCTAATCGCCAAACTATTCTTGATACGATTTTCAACCAATCTCACCAGCATGATCATAACATCTTGAGGTAATTGAGAGAAGAATTGAAAGAAAACATTACTTAAATATAAAATCCGTTCTACATGTGTATTTCTTGCGCTATTCTTACATTTTGTGTCAATGATATTAATTTAATTGATATAACTTCCGTGTCAATTCTACTCTGTTTTTTTTTTGGTATCGATTATTGCAGATTTAGAAAATACTAGGTAATCAGCTCATAATGTTGATTCAAAGAGTCAGAGAGTCCATCGTGTTTTTCTGGCGCTTTATTATTTCCTGTGACAATTCGATTTAGTAAGCAGCAGGAGAAAGTTGTAGATTTAAACAAAGTTATAATTTTGGGCTCGAATAAATGCAAAGTCAATACATATTTAGCGCGAAAAATTGGAATTCACTCTAGTTTTCAAGGTTTCACAAAATAATTTCACAAAAGCGTACTAAAATCGTCATCTGTCCGTCGATCTGTTCATCCATGCATCACAGCAAGTTAGCAATAAATATAAAATTTTGTAAATAGGTCTCCAATACTTTGTTTTAAAAAAAATTGACCCACATCACATCTTTGGGCAGAAAAAAATTAAAAAAATAGGAGTTTGTTTTATAAGTACGAAAGCAACAAAAGCCTCGGAAGTTTTAGGGGCGAGGCCACAGTAGTTTTTGAACATATTTTTTTAGATAATTTTCTCGAGAGAAATCCGACTGGAGCACTCTTGGAGAATACCATTCCTTGGGGAACGCTGTTCTCATGGATCCGAGGACGTATGAGGCACCGTGAAGTTCCCTCCTGGGATCAGAGGTAACAACCCTGACTGAATCTGGACTACGTTTTGGACAAAGAACTGGAATTGATGCTTTGGGCTGGCGGATATGATGGTTTGGACCTAGTTGCTTTGCACAGTAGCACCGAGGTAAAAATTGTGCACGAATGGCTCAAATTCAACTATCATACCGTTTCCGCCCCGTTGAAACCTTGGAGCTTGGAGTTCGTTCGAAGTTCGCATCATTAGGGTGGTGGTATAGGTTCGGTTGAGACGGACTATAAAATTTGAGTAACCAAAAACCCCAAAAAAAATTTAAAGAAAACACAAAAGAAAGAAAGCAAAAATCACAACGCAACCAGTGGCTGCAGCCACGATGTTGACAGTACATCGGGAGCGGTACCAACGAAGACAAAAACGACGATGAATACATTAACAGGAAAGACGGACAAAAAACGGAGATTAACAGACAGTCTTGTCCAGACTGAGATTCCTGAGGCGTTTGGGCGCAGCGAAAAATGATGCGAACGCCAGACCGTCCTAAAAGGGGATAAGCGGGAAATTCTGCAGGACGCGCCAGAAGTTCAAGTGGTGGAGGAAAATATAAAAAACATCGAGAATTTGATGGTCACTGCTGCAATCGACCCCAAAAGTGACCGAAGCAAGGGTCCTAAGCCCTGAAATAATAACGAATTATCCTGAAGTCCAAAAAGAGATTACGGCAGGAAAAGAATGGAGGAAGAGAATTCGATGGTCACTGCTGCAATCGCCTCTAAAGTGACCGAAGCAAGGGTCCTAAACCCCGAAATAATAACGAACCATCCTGAAGTCCAAAAAGAGGTCACGGTAGGAAATGAATGGAGTGATCAGACAAATAAAGCGCCGTTGAGTAATTTCATCACCGCCGTCGAAAATGTGGCGGAAGTACTGTGCTCGGAAATGGATGCCGATAACCTCTCCTAAGAAAAGCGGTCACAAAGTACAATGACCGCCCAGCGACATGAAGAAGAAAGGCTATTGCGAAAAGCGGGATATGTTCTTAAAAGAATAGAATCTGCAAATGACCCGCCAAAAATCAACAAAGCAGTAAAGATTGGGCCCCTTGAACTAGAAAAGATCGTAGATCGCATAGGGAATTATTCGAGGACGTGGTTAAAGGCCGAAGAGGACCACAAGGCGGAAGAAGGGCAGAAGGCTAAAGATTCGCTGAGAGCTAACTCCAAAGGGCACACGCAGATAGCTCCCCGATCAAACATCAATAAAAGACAGGTCTCTAGCCCAATCAAGGGAGATCGGAATAAGAGAAGGAAGGAAGAGGCACTTGATGAGCGCAGATCGCTGGACCAGGGGTTCCAGATAGTGTTGATAAAAAGAGCAAAGAAAACCGCAAAGAAACTCCTTCGAAAAGTGCCAGAAAGTAAAGTTCGCATGGACGCCCAACAAAAAAAAACACCTGATGCAAAACAGCCCCAACGAAGATCCCGGCAGCAAGCATTGCTCGTAAAACCCCAAGATGGCCAATCCTACGTGGAGGGGCTGCACCATATCAGGGAAAATGTAAGGCCCGAAGGCACCAACACTGCCATTAAAACAATACAATCGACCCGATTGGGCCACATACTGGTCAAATGCGGAGCATTGGCTGACAATAGAGGAGCATTCTGCGATGAAGTAAAGAAAGCCCTCAGCAAAAGCGCAACTATAACCACCTCGAGCCGACGGTAACGATCGAAATAAGAGACACTAACTGCGTCACGGATCTGGTCTAGGTAGAAGAGGCCATCAAAATGAAGTTCTCTAGTGTGGGCACGTTCAAAGTGAAGATGACATCAGAAAACTAAAGGAGACAACGCATGGCCATCATTTAATTGACTGGAAAAGACGCCGAACAATTTCTGAATAAGAAAACGAGGATTATCTGCAGGACACGGCGAACAGCAGCGCCTCTTCAATGTTTCAAATGTGAGGAAATGCCACATAAAAGAAAAGAGTATACGAAGGAGGTACACTGTATTCTTTGAAAGGATGCTGATCCAAGGCCGGATTTTGGGAACATCTTGGGATCAGAAAAATGCTGAGCTTTCCAGAAAGCCCTATCTGAGGCAAAATCAGAACTTTGATGACCCGCGTCCTGCAGCTGAACCTACATGGCAGTTCTGCCTACGGAAACCTTGCATACATGACGGGAAAAAGATAATCGACTGGAAGTTGAGTTTCTCTGGGCAAATCAAGGCAACGGCTGACAAGGCTGGTTCGGAAATAGGGACAGTGCTACCGTATGAACCAGAAATATGGGCGACACTTTCAGTAAGGAGGTAAACCGAAAACGCATGGCACAGGAACAGAGAAGAGGAGCACTGAGGACTGCACCTTCATATCTTACAGTCTCTGATTCGGTAGTGAGAGTTATTGCAGACGTGATACCTGTCGACCTCCTCACTAGAGAGTGCCACGCTATTAACCTGCGTCGAAGCGATAACGCAAGAGGGATGGTTATCCGCAAGGAGAGACAGCTCTCCCTCAACTATTAGCAGCAGTTTTGGGTAGATTGCACGAAGAGAAAGTGGACTGCGTGCCTCATCCCGGATGTGAGGCCGTGGCTAAATTGAAGGCATGGTGAGACTGACTTCTATCTGACGCAGCTTTTGAGCGGGTATGGGTGTGTTCAGTCTCACCTGCACAAGATATGTAAGTTGCGGTCCCCCGATTGTCTGTTTTACCCAGGAAAGGAAAACAATGCCTGCCACACATTTTCAGCCGGCACAAAATAGGGCAGGCTATGAAGGAATCTCTACAGGGAGACGGGAGAGCTCCCTCCAGATAGTATAGTTGCGGTGATGCTCGAACCGGTTGACAAATGAAACCAGATGACACATTATGTTCGGGCAGTCTTAAAATGTAAAAGGGGCTCACGGTAGCCAGGGGTTGGGGCTGGGGGTTCGCTTTTCTGGCACTTCCTCTCCCCCCACTCCTGCTAGAATAGGGATCTCCCAGCTTGATGGCACCTCACAGCGTAGCAAAACGAGACCTGGCCGAAGTAATGTGTCAAATAGTTCCAGTCTAGTTTCTCAAGTTGACAGAAATGGTGCTTAGTAGGTGGTCCAGTCACCTTTTCGCGAGCATAGGAGCCGCACACTCTGTGCGTAGATTACATTCACCTCCAAAATATCAAAAAATTGATTAATATTTAGTAATTTTCGGATGTAGTTTCGCGCCTACCTCTAATGATGGTTGGCAATACCGACCGCAATGCATACATGTCGTTTAGAATAAAACACATTTGCAACTTCTGGTGTGTTAATTAAACTAATGTAATTGAACCCTTATTTTATTTTAAACTTGATTATTTGCGGCCCATAAGGGTGAATAACTTATTAAATTTCTCGATAGGGTTGGTATGTGAATTAATAGTATGACCCCGGATAAAAATAGAAACATGATTATTTGTGAAGTTTTGGAGAATTGGTTCATGTACCCAACCCTGAAATAGGGAATCAAATACTTTCAGAGGTCGGTGAAGCAAAAGTTTCCAATTTCGAATAAAGCCTGAAATATTGACACCTGATCTCATGCCAAAATTAAATCTTATTGATTATTTTGTCAGCTATGAAGACTTGTGTTTCATATTTGGCAGGATAAATAACAAGAAATCATGTGGTATTGACGGTGTTCCAAGTATAGTTCTCTGACATTTGCCTGAGGATGTTATTAGGAATTGTTGCTGAGGTTGTTATTAGGAATTGTTGTTCAACAACATGTTGAGCCATTCATATTTCTCAAATGAGTGGGAAGAGGCAAAGGTATTTCCGATCTTGAAGAAAGGAGAAGAATCTTCGAGTCCTTGAAACTATCGCCCAATCAGCTTGCTGCCTTACACCAGCAAGGTGTTTGAAGTGATACCGAACAAAGCATTAAACACCCACATAGAGAAATATGAGTTGACGCCGAATAGCCAATTTGGTTTTCGTGCCAGGTATTCGACAATGCATGCGATAACGAAAGTAACCTCGGGCATCTATTGGAAATTAAATGATAGAAAATGCGTTAGAGCAAATTTTTAATGATATATAGCTCTACACCGACAATAGGCGAATTTTATTTCGGACAACGTTGCAGGGGCCAGTCAAGACCTGTAACGTAGTTGGAAGGATTTTCACATCATGGCTGGTGAGGGTAGTTCAGAACACGTTTCCCATGAATCATGTTGTCAATACCTCAGTGCTCATCTAAATCAGTATCTACACGATACTGAACATGTCAAAATCATGCTCAGTAAAGCACAAAAGGTAGTCATGACTCTTCGACGACTCTTTTATTCCAGATAATTTGATCAAAAGGTCAAAGCCATCTGTTACAAGATCCTGGTTCGACCAGTTTCGACATATGGATGTTAGATATAGTGCTAGTACTAGATAATGTCTTCTACATGTACTGCTTTACAGAAAGTCTGAGGCGGATTGGAAGCAATATATATTGAATAGAAGAGTTTATCAAACTGCTACAGTGACGAGAATCGATACCTTTATACTGAAACTTCCTCAGAGTCATATCGAAAGACATGTAACTGTTAGTAAAAACCCTGGATTTCACAGCCGTTTCACCCTACAGACGGGTATATTGGGATTTGTCTCAATACTGGCTTCGTTCCTCCAGTAGCACTCGTGTATTTGGACATGAATCGATATATTTTAATTCTGACGGCGTCCCACTCATATATCACATAAATCGACGAGCCACCGATAAAAAGTTAAAATATCCTTCGAATTCGAACTCCCGAGGCCAACAATTCGAATGGAGATACTCGTTTGCTAGATTCTTTGAGGTTGGTCGAGCTAGGATGGAGCAAACTAAGTATTGGTGACTGAGTAACAATGTTTAAATTATTCATTGTTATTTATTTGTTTTATATTTTTCGTTGCTTAGTTTTGAGTTTCAGCTCATTATTGCTACATTTCATGTTGCTGTTGTTCGTGCATGTTAAAAATTAGGAATAGGTTTCAATATTTTGGAAAGGTATATGTAATGTTTATTATAGTCAGTTTAAAGATAAGATTTAAAGTTTAGGCAAGGAACATTGTGATAGCATTTTATTGGTATAAGATAAAGTTTTTGATCGAATTTTATTAGAATTGGGCTCTAACATTTTTTTTTGTGGTATGAAGGTGAATGCCCATTAACGCAAAGAGTGTGGAGCTCCCATGTCCGCAAGAAGGCGACTGGACTACTCACTAAACACCAACCCTGTCAACCTGAAAGCCTAGCCTGGAACCGTTTGACTTACTTCGGGCCAGGTCTCGTTTTGTTACGCTGTGAGGTGCCTTCAAGGTGGGCGATCCTTCTCCTAGCGAGACGGGAGAGGGAAAGAGGAAATGCCCCCGACTGCTGTGAGTCCCTTTTATATTTTAGGACTGCCCCAACATAATGTGTCACCTGGTTACATTTGTCGACCGATTTGAGCATCACCGCGACTATATTATCCGGGGTGAGCTCCCTGTCTCCCTGTAAAGGGCGCTTCGCAGCTTGTCCCATTTTATGCACGCGAAAAATATGTGACAGGCATTGTCCTCCTCTCCTGGGGGGACCGTGACTTACGAATCTTGTACAGGTAAGACTGAAAACACCCATGCTCGCTCAAAGGCTGCCCAGATAGAAGTCAGTCTCACCTAGTGTTACCAGGTATTGAGACCAGGTTTCCGGGACAAAAAGTAAAAAAAAATTATTTTTACTTAGTTGGCTCTGTTCCGATGGCATATTTACACCTCTGTTCATTTGGCCAATCATTTACTGAAGGAGCTCTTATAACTGACTATTTTGGGAAGAATTAGAAAAAATAAAAGGAATATTCCGGTGGGATTGCTTGAGATCAAGAAAAAACCAAATGATTCCTCCATTATTTGCTATGATTAACACAATGGATGTCGTTTATCTATAAATTTAAGAAAAATAAAAATGCGACATTGATTTCTACTACGCAACTCGATATATTTAAATTTTATTTATTATATTATTATTTATATTTAAATTTTTCATTGCAATGGAAGAATGCAGTGGAGACAATTTTTCAAATTTGTGGAAGTACTTCCTGCAGCAAAAATGTAAAGATGGCCTCTGTTACTTTTTTGGGATGCTGAACAAAACTGTAATCTATTTCTATGTCAATTATTTAAATTACGCAATTAACAATAACAAAAAACTCATGTCTTGACGATTTATTTGTAAAATAAATATCAGGACGGCTGTTTGACGCATGGTGCGTCTCACTTTGATATGCGAAGCTTGACCCGATACCTAAAAAAGAAAATTGCAGAAGTTCTTGATGAAACTTCTTTCGCTGATCAAACACACCCTTGCGGATCTCAGGCTGAAAAAATTGTTCTTTCTACTATGATATAAAAAACGTCGAGTTACAAGGTTTTGTTAAACTCGATATATTATTCATAGATTGCACAGAAGAAATATTCATAAACAACTTTTCGGATTTATAGTATATTTTATTGCTCCTTGCATTTAATTAAAAAAACCTTCCTTATAATATATTCGATTGAGAGACGAATGTTCTTCTATGCATGTTTATAAATGTAGGATTACACAAAGTTATTAAAAACACTATTTTTTTAAATACTTTTCATTTGATTTAGCCTTTTCTAAAAGTTTTCTCCCGTCTCCAGTTTGCAAAACTGATACGAAGTTTGCGCAGGACTCTTCGAAATTTATGCGGGTTTGCAATTCTGACTTTATCAAATCAATGGACATTCTGTTCCTTTCTTTAGTCCATAGATTATTTAGCAAGCTAAATATTCTTTCACAGAATGCATTGCTTGTTGGAATCGATAGAATAAAACCGATTATTTTCTTCAGATTCTTAAAATCAGAAGATGTGTTTGCCTTGAAGAAATTGACCCAAATTTTGTCATTTGACGTGTCTTTTGGAAGAGCCTCAAAAGCACCTTTGAGGTATGCAAACTCTGTATAAAGTGAGTCCATGTTAATGGCATCATCAATTTTTAATATTTCTGGAAATTCAGATAGTTGGTCCCATGTCAATTTTAATTCATTTGATTTAAGGGACATCAGCTCAAACTTTTTGAAAATTCCGTTGGGTCCAAAATCATACCTTTCTTCTAAGTAAATGATTGCTCTTTGCATGAAAGTTCGCGCCTGTTCCGTAAAATAATTTATTTGGCCTTTGGTGAGGTTTCTAAAAATGCCTCTGACTCTACTTCCAAAGAAGTTATCGCCGAGTCTTGATTTCAGTTGATCAAAAAGGCTTCGAATAGCAGAATCAATGTCCATTACAGTTAAGGCATCACTCTCTAAAAGTAGGATCACTTTCGTAAACTCTGGCAATAAATTATGTAGGAAGAAAAGGTAACAATCATTCAGGCTTTCTTTTCTGCACTCTTCATCACTTTTTATATTGTCAGTATCACAATCTCCAGAAATGAATTCCCAAAGCACCTTGTGGTTGCTATTAGGACCTTTTTCCAAAAAATAATATTTAACTGCAGGCCAGCAATCCACTAATCTATTAATAGCTGGTAAAAGAGACAACCACCTTGTAGGAACATGTCTAAGCAAATCTTTATACTCGATCTGTGCAAACTCACAGCACTCTTTTAATCTGCTTGTTTTCAAAGCTGACGAACTGAACTCGGAATAGATTTCCAGTATGATGCTTTCCACGTCAACATCCAGACCTTTTAGTCCATGCTTCACACTATTATTTATAACGTGGCAAAAACAATTTGCTTTGAAAATATGCTTATTTTCTGCCTCTATCTTTTGAAATACAGAGTTGTGTTTGCCGTAATTGACAGACTCATCATCAGCACTGTATGCACTTATTTGATCAATGCTAAGTTCAGATTCAATAGTGATTTTTTTAATGCATTGATATATCTTAAGCGATGTTTCGTCAGCATCTTCATAAAAATCCAATAATTTTTGACATATTCCCTTTTTACTATCAAAATACTGAACGGCATAAGGAAATAATTTTATGTTACCAACATTTGACGCATCGGAGCTTACCGAAAAATAGTGAGATTCTTTTAAATCAACTATCAATTTTTCCTGTGAATGAGGCCCTAAGACATTTCGTGTAATTACCGAAGCTTTAGTACGTCCAAATGTCATTTTTGCTGCTATTTGGCTATCTGGAACAAGTTTGCGCAAATTTTTTCCCAAGCAATCCAAACTATTGTAGCTTCAGCCATGCTTAACGTTATGGTAAATCAATGCTACCTCTGCCCTTGTGATTGCAGTTTCCGCCTTTGTGTCCTTTTTGATGAAAAAGTTGTTCATGGCTCTTGAAGTTAATTTCGCTGACATTAACTTTCCATGCTTTGTACTATTGGCATGAACCTATAAGTAAGAAATACAAATTACGAATAATGAACACATGTAAGTGAAAACAGCGTGTTTGGTTTTTTTGGCCATAGAGTTCATTCTCTGAATACGGGTTTCAACCAATAAGAAAGTAACATTCAATTTAGAGAGAAACAAAATGATATTCAAACTTTAATTACAGGGATACGTCAATTAGGTGCAATTTAAATGCAACTGGATTTGGCAAATTGGATGCGAAGTTTACCGAATTTAGTTGTATTTTGTTGTACTTTTGCGCTCAATATATTTCCCATCGATATATCGTTCACCGAATAAAACAGCATTTTCAAAAACAATCGTGATTTTCAAGAACTCCAAGTCTGTAAATAATTTTATAACGATAAATTACTACTCACGGTTAACGCGCGGCGACCTTCGTACTGAATGGCGACCTCCGAATTGCAGATGAAACAAGTTGCAGTAAACTCATTTTTTTTCTGCATCCATTCTTTGAACTCGGGATCATTTTTCCACTTATCACTAAATCCCGTTAATCTTTTCTTGCTTGTTGACGGTATCGAATGCATTTCACGTTGAACACGTCCACTTTGCATAAACACGAAAAAAAGAAATAGAAAATTTTCCCAAAACTGTGTCTTATCAATGCTAGGCGCAATGGAAACCGGGCGGAAATACCCAGACATGCATTGCTGCTTGCTGGCATGATCCTCACTCGCGTGCCGCGCATACGGCTGGTCCAGCTGGCAATTTGGGTGTCCGTTCATGTGAATAAATCTGTGATCGTCGATTCCGGGACATAAAGACAAAATACGGGACACGGGACAAAGCACTAAATTCCGGGACAATCCCGGAAATCCCGGACGGCTGGCAGCCCTAGTCTCACCATACCTTCGATTTAGCAACGGTCTCACATCCGGGATGAGGCGCAGTCCACCTTCCCCTCGTGCAATTTACCCAAGACTGCTGCCAATCGTTGAGTGAGCGCTGTCTCTCTTCGCGGACAACCATCTCCCTCTCATCCTCATTTCGATGCAGGTAAATAGAGTGGCGCTCTCTAGCAAGGAGGTCGACAGGTATTACACCTACAATAACTCTCACCACCGAATCGGAGACTGTAGGATACGAAGATGTAATCCTCAGCGCTCCTCTTCTTTGCACCTAACCCAGGCGTTTTCGGTAAACCTTCTTAGTGAGAGCGTTGCCCCATACCTCCGCTCCGTACAGTAGCACTGACCCTACAGAACTCATCAAGAGGCGTCTTCTTGATGGGCTGGGTCCCCCTACGTTAACCATACATTGACTCAGAGCCGATATTCTCGAAGCAGCCTTCTCAACGGTTGCCCTGATTTGCTCAGAGAACTCATCTTCGAGTCGATCAGTACTTCACCGATGGCTTTGATTCGATTCGTAGGTCTCCAATACTGATCATCCTTGCTCTAGGGATTCTCTTTTTGTCAAGATGACCACTTGCGTTTTCTCCATGGCTAAACTGAGCATTAGCATAGCTAGCCTAAGTTGCACCTGTTCAACGGCGCGTCCAGTGACTAGAGCCACAACATCATCCGCATAGCCGATCAAGCGCTACTCATGTGGTATCTCCAGTCTAAGAAGCCCGTCGTAATACATGTTCCACAGATCTGGATCAAGGAGAGATCCCTGGGCAGCACCCGATGTAACCGCCATCTTTTGTTGGCCCTGTGTCGTGTCGTAGAGCAGGCTTCGGCCTTTTAGGTAGTCCCTCAAAGGCTGCATTAGATATTCTGGAACTTGAAGAGGGTTTTTCAGCATATCCACCCATCTAACGGAGTCGATCCGTCGCTTGGTGTGACTATATGTCTCTGCCTTTTGGACCGCACTCACCACCTTCACTATCACATCAATGGTAGAGCATCCTGCTCTAAAGCCCTACTGCCGAAGAAATAGGTCCCCAGCAGCACGAATCGCGTCAGTGAGTTTCCCCTTGATGAGTTTGTCTAGCACTTCCCCAGCCATGTCTAGCATGCATAAGGGGTGTTGTGCAGACGGCGATTCGGGATTTCCCTTCCCCTTGCTGATCAGCACGAGCCTCCCCTTACTGATCAGCATGAGCCTCGCCACCTTCCATTGTACCGGAAATGCCCCGTCCCGTAGGCAAGCGTTGAATGTTATGAGCAGCAAATCAGGACAATGGTGGTATACAAGCCGCAATACCTCAACCGGAACACCATCTGGACGTGGAGGCTTCCTTGCTTTCTATGAAAGGACTGCCTCCTCCAGTTTCGGCTGTGTGAAGAGTGGACGCTCGACTGCTGCTTCATCATGAACAGCGTCAACATGGACGGGATGGGTGGGGAAGAGTCCCCACACTATCTCATCCATCTTTTCCGCATCATGTATGCAAGGCTTCCGTAGGACGCCAAGCTTCCATATAACTAGCTTGTGGCCAAGGTCCCATGGATCCATGTTCACATTGTCCACTAGTTCTTGCTGGCAGTGAGCCTTGCTATTGTTAATCAATTTGCGAAAGTATTTTCTGGCTGACTTATATGCTGCCACCCAGTTGCATGCCTCGTCACAGTTCCGCACCCGTTGAGCCTCACGTCGAAGCTTCTAACACTCCCTTTGCTTTTCAGCGATTTCAGTTGACCACCAGTACACTGGGGGCATGCCGTGTCGGGGTTTACGATGGGGCATAGAACTACAGCAAGCAGTCGTAATGATGTTCATAGTTAAGTTCACCACGTCTTGAGCTGCCAATTCTTCCATCCCCTTCGAAGCTCCCTGCAGTGGCTCATCTGCTGTGAGCAACTTGACGAACCTCTTGGCGTCCATCCTTCCGATGTTCCATCCAGTTGTAGAAAGACGAGAGCACGAACAACGGGAGACAGCATCACTGATCTTAAGCAGAATGCACTGATGATCACTGGCTGAGTAGTCCTCTAATACTTTCTAGTTGTCTATCCTCCATATTAAGGACGGATAATGTCAAGTCCGGTATGGTTGCTTCACAGTCAATACGGCGGAAAGTTGGCATCTTTCTGGTGTTTAATTCGACGAGCGCCGTCCTGTCCGTCATTTTAAGGATTCGTTTTCCCCGTGGATCTGTTTGAGGCATGCCCCATACGATTGCTTTAGCGTTAAAGTCTCCCCCAACAAGCACGTGTTCACCACCTCTGCAATCGCATCAATGGTAGCCGCACTGCCGAAAAGATCGGTCCCCAGTAGCACGAACCGCGTCAGTGAGTCTTCTCTTGATGAGTTTCCCTAGCACTTTCCCAGCTGTGTCTAGCATGCATATGCAGACGGCGATTCCGGATTTCCCTTCCCCTTGCTGATCAGCACGAGCCTTGCCACCTTCCATTGTACCGGAAATACCCCGTCCCGTAGGCAAGCGTTGAAAGTTCTGAGCAGCAAACCAGGACAATGGTGGTATACAAGCCGCAATACCTCATCCAGAACACCATCTGGACGTGGAGGCTTCGTCGCTTTCTATGAAAGGACTGCCTCCTTCAGTTTCCGATGTGTGAAGAGTGGACACTCGACTGCTGTTTCATCATGGACAGCGTCAACATGGTCGGGATGGGTGGGGAAGAGTCCCCGCACTATCTCATCCATCTTTTCCGCATCATGTATGCAAGGCTTCCGTAGGACGCTAAGCTTCCGCATAACTAGCTTGTGGCGAAGGTCCCACGGATCCATGTTCACATTGTCCACTAGGTCTTGCTGGCAGTGAGCCTTGCTATTGTTAATCAATTTGCGAAAGTATTTTCTGGCTGACTTATATGCTGCCACCCAGTTGCATGCCTTGTCACAGTTCCGCACACGGTAAGCCTCACGTCGAAGCTGCTAACACTCCCTTTGCTTTTCAGCGATTTCAGTTGACCACCAGTACACTGGGGGCATGCTGTGTCGGGGTTTACGATGGGGCATAGAACTACAGCAAGCAGTCGTAATGATGCTCATAGTTGAGTTCACCACGTCTTGAGCTGCGAATTCTTCCATCCCCTTCGAAGCTCCCTGCAGTGGCTCACCTGCTGTGAGTAACTTGACGAACCTCTTGGCGTCCATCCTTCCGATGTTCCATCTAGTTGTAGAAAGACGAGAGCACGAACATTGGGAGACAGCATCACTGATCTTAAGCAGAATGCACTGATGATCACTGGCTGAGTAGTCATCTAATACTTTCTAGTTGTCTATCCTCCGTATTAAGGACGGATAATGTCAAGTCCGGTATGGTTGCTTCACAGCCAATACGGCGGAAAGTCAGCATCTTTCCGGTGTTTAGTACGACGAGCGCCGTCCTGACCGCCATTTTTAGGATTCGTTTTCCCCGTGGATCTGTTTGAGGCATGCCCCATTTGATTGCTTTAGCGTTAAAGTCTCCCCTAACAAACACGTTACCCTCTGTGTTCGAGATAGAGCATTAAGCTTGGCTTGGCTAAGTGAGGGACTGGATGACTGCTCGCGTCTTCGTCAGGGCTTCTGTCTCGCCTGTTTTGCGTCAGCTCCTTTTTCTTGTTGGGCGTCCGTGCGACCTTCACTTTCTGGCACTTTTTGAAGGAGTTTCTTTGTGGCTTTCTTCGCTGCTTTTGTAAGTACTGTCTGGAATACGTGATCTGGTGCTCCACGCCCATCAAGTGCCTCTTCCTTCCTTCTTTTATCCCGATCTCCTTCGATTGGGCTAGGCACCATTCTTTTATTGATTTTTAATGGTGAAACTATCTGCGTGTGGCATTTAAATTTCGCCCCAACCGCTTCTTTAGCCTTCTGCTCGTCTTCGGCCTTTAACCAGCTCCTGGAATAATGCCCTATGCGATCTCGAAGCTCCTCTTGTTCAAGGAGCCCAATCTTTACTGCTTTGCTGATTTTTGGGAGTCGCATGTAGATTGTATTCTTTTCAGAACATCTCCCGCTTTTCGGAATAGCCTTTCTTCTTTGTGTCACTGGGCGGCAATTGTACTTTACGAACATCCGTGCGAGAGGTTATCGCTTTCCGTTTCCAAATACAGTACTTCCACCACCTTTTCGATGTTGGCGATGCAATCACAAACGTCGCTTTATTTGCCTGATCACTCGTTTCTTTTCCTGCCTCATTGGCTTCAAGATGGTTCTCGGGATTTACGACCCTTGTATCGGTCGCTTCGGTAACGATCGCAGCAGTGACCATCGAATTTTCGATGCTCTTTATATTTTCCTCCACCGCTCGAACACCTGAAGCGTCCTGCAGAGTTTCCCGCTTTTCCTTTATAGGACGCTTTTTTGCTGCCCCCGAATGCCGCAGGAATCTCAGTCTGGACCAGACTGTCTGCTAATCTCCGTTTTTCGTCCGTCTTCACTGTCATTGTATTATTCGTCGTTTTTGTCATCGTTAGTACCGCTCTCGATGTACTGTTAACGTCGTGGCTGCAACCGCTGGTTGCGGCGTCGTTGTTGTTATTTTTTACTTCTTTTTTTCGGTTTTTTTTATCTTTTTTTTTTTGAGTGTTTTTGGTTGCTCCAGTTTTATTGGGTCCCCCTCGGAGCCGCTATCACCGTTCGTGTGTGTAGTCGCCTTTTTGGTCCCATGGTTATCTTTGCAGAGCAGGGAGGCCATGCGAGGGTTGGCACAAGCCCTTTTTGGTTGATCCAGTTTTATTGGGTCCCCCCTCCCCCATATTAGATGTAGCATAAAATTTCACTGTTGTATTAGTATTGTAATTAATTTTTGAATAGTTGGTTTTTTTCTCCTTTTTCTAATTGAATGATAAAATATGTAATAATTTCAATTAAATTAAATTAGCTATTGTTTTTTTGATTAAATGTTTTTGATTGATAGTGCATTAATTTATAGAGCCATTAAGTTTTAGTATTTTTGTTGTTTGGGGGTTCGCTTTATATTCTTTGAAAATTTTGCCTTGTATTAGCTTATGCTTTCAAATTATACTTCTATGCACAAACCATTTTTGACAATGAAATGTTTTATCATGGATGATTTGCTTGTTTATTATTCCTAGGCCGATTACGTTGTGACGATCACAAACTTATAATGACAAGGATATTAAACGTACCTCTAACGCTAATAAGACCGAAACTGCATTGAAAATTATTAAGCTAAATGATTTCAAAAAAAAGAGCATTCAATAAGATATGCTTTTCTCAGAAACTAATATGAATGAAATATAAGACAGACAATGAAGACAAATTACACGAAATATTTCACAAAACCTATTCTACTTCACTATGAAGCCTCATTCCTGATAGTCTCTATTAAGTTTAAGAATCATCATGACCTCCATAATCATTTCATTACTTCATTGTGGCTTCTGGAATTACTGAAATTAACTCAAACAAATATTTCATCAAGTTTTTGATTTTTTCTGGCAAAACTCAACGCATTTAATTAGTAAAAGATGAATCTGCACAAAGCATTTACAGCAACGCATGTGCCAACTTAATTCTCCAAATAAGCTACTGGAAGAAATGGTAGCCCCATTAAGAGCTGTTGGTCTATCAGTTATCAATGATCACTATCTTAAGAAGCTTTTTGCGGATCATTCATTTCAAAGCCCATCTGTCGAGTGTGAATTATTAAGAAGTTGTGAAGCGTCCAAAGAAAGGAAATCAGACACCCAAGGAAATGCTTACGCCATCATCATCCAACATACGAGTGCACCAGTAAATTGTTACAAGGCTGACCCTCACGAAGCTGCACGGAGTCCCTTCAATTCTTCAGCATCATCAAAGCATAACTCCGTGCAGAACATGAAAATCATGAAAATTAGCTAGCGCTCCTGATATCAAGAAATTGTGCTAATTAAATCGAAATATGCTATGCTAACAGTTTAAGCGCAATGAGGCTGACAACAAAAAATATGTTAATAACGTTTTCTTTGAAAATTCACTGATGAGGAACCGGGAACAGTTCTATCGGAACTAGTCGACCGATATTTAATGAGTTGCGCATTTTCTCCGCATCACTTTTCTCCGCTGTACATTAGAGGAAATTTATTTATTTTCCCAAACACTTGCTGAATTTTGATTCTTTGAAATTTTATGCAACATTAAGTGTTTGGTAGTAAATGGAGTAAAGATTCGAAAAAAATCACATTTTCTCACTTGAAAGAATAGATTGGTCGAATCTCGAGTTGTGTGTGAATGGCTCTTTCGAATTATGAAAATAAGAAAATATTTAACGGTTGTTCGAAGATATGATTTTAATCTTATTCCGAAAGATCATAGCGTACACAATAGCTTTTGGATATTTGATGTGTACTCAATTCGATGGTATCTAGTGCAAGATTTGAATCTTTTAATCTTTTTCACTCGTTCTCCATTTGGATGGTTAATCGAACTAAATTTTTGTGAATTTTATTCAGCTCTTTGTAGTTATTCGCAGACTTATGGATTAAAGTGGGCAATAATAAGATATATTTAACGAATTTTCAGAATGCAATGTAGAAAGTGATTAGTGGTGAGTCTGTTAACCTTTCACACACACAAATCTTTCATGAAAATTGAACAGCAAACAATTTTCATTTGAATAAGGAATGAGTGCAATAAAATATGAAATTCACTAGTGATCACTCCAAAATACTTTCTATGACTATTTAATTCACTAAATCATATCAGTCCTGGTGCATATTTAAGCTATTGAATTATTGAACCTTTATTTTTTATGAGCTCGCTAAATTTCAGGGATCACCTAAATCCATTCAAATTAATCTGAACTTCTCTCTTCTTCTCTTTCTCGCAATAAACTCTTCTGCTTGATCGAGGGTCTTCCGACTTGTTGACATCGTTTCAATTTTGATATTGTATCGAGAGGACAATTGTTCCAATTTTTCGACGTATTACGTTATGTTCCAAAATGCCCTCGGCAATCTTATAACCCACAATAATGAAAACGTAAATTAAATTAAAACTCGCAAAATTTACGGATGATATGTAAGTCTAACGAGCAATAAGACAAGTATTCAAAGTAGTGAAAAGCCTGTTATGAAGTTATCAGTCCAAGACCATGCTCTGCCGTGATGTCATCGGCAACATCATCACTGATGGGGCCTTGGCTACAAGCTGGTCATGGGGAAACTTGGTGCCCTACGGAAGCCTTGTATACATGACGCGGAAAAGATGGACGCGATAGTGCGGGGACCCTTCCCCGCCCATCCCGTCCGTGTTGACGCTGTCCATGGTGAAACAGCAGTAGAGTGCCCACTCTTCACACAGCTGGAACTGGAGGAGGCAGTCCTCTCCTTGAAAGCGAGGAAGGCTCCAGGTCCAGATGGTGTTCCAGCTGAGGTGTTGCAGCTCGTCTATCACCATTGTCCTGATTTGCTGCTCAGCACATTCCACGCTTGCCTACGGGACGGGGTTTTCCCGGTACGATGGAAGGTGGCAAGGCTCATGCTGATCAGCAAGGGGAAGGGAAATCCCGTATCGCCGTCTGCACACCGCCCGTTATGCATGCTAGACACGGCTGGGAAAGTGCTAAAGAAACTCATCAAGGGAAGACTCACTGACGCGATTCGTGCTGCTGGGGACCTATCTCCTCGGCAGTACGGCTTTAGAGCAGGACGTTCTACCATTGATGCGATTGTAGAGGTGGTGAACGCGGTCCAAAAGGCTCAGGCATATAGTCACACCAAGCGACGGATCGTCCTGTTGGTGACACTTGACGTCAGAAATGCCTTCAACTCCGCTAGATGGGTGGATATTCTGGATACGCTGGAAAACTCTTTCCAAGTTCCAGAATATCTAATGCGGCTTTTGAGGAACTACCTTACGGACCGAAGCCTGCTCTACGACACGACACAGGGCCAACGAAGTATGGAAATTACATCGGGTGTTGCCCAGGGATCTTTCCTTGGTCCGGACCTGTGGAACGTGTCTTACGACGGGCTACTGAGACTTGAGATGCCAGATGAGTCGCGCTTGATCGGCTATGCGGATGATGTTGCGGCTCTGGTCGCCGAACGCACCGTTGAACAAGTGCAACTTAGGCTAGGTATGCTAATGCGCCGAGTGAGGGACTGGATGACTGCTCGCGGGCTCAGTTTAGCACTGGAGAAAACCGAAGTGGTCATCTTGACAAAAAAGAGAATCCCTAGAGCGAGGATAATCAGTATTGGAGATATGCAAATCGAATCGAAGCCAGCGGTGAAGTACCTGGGGCTACTGATCGACTCGAAGATGAGTTTCTCTGAGCAAATCAGGGCAACGGCTGAGAAGGCTGCTTCGGGAATATCGGCCCTGAGTCGACTTATGGCCAACGTAGGGGGACCCAGCCCGTTAAGAAGACGCCTCTTGATGAGTGCTGTAGGGTCAGTGCTACTGTACGGAGCAGAGGTATGGGGCGATGCTCTCAGCAAGGAGGTATACCGAAAACGATTGGCACAGGTACAGAGAAGAGGAGCACTGAGAATTGCATCTTCGTATCCAACAGTCTCCGACTCAGCGGTGAGAGTGATTGCAAGCGTGATACCTGTCGCCCTCCTTGCTAGAGAGCGCCGCGCTATTTACCTGCGCCGAAACGAGGATGCGAGGGAGATAGTTGTGCGCGAGGAGAGACAACGCTCGCTCAACGATTGGCAGCAGTCTTGGGGGAATTGCACGAAGGGAAGGTGGACTGCGCGCCTCATCCCGGATGTGAGACCGTGGCTGAATCGAAGGCATGGTAAGACTGACTTCTATCTGACCCAGCTTTTGAGCGGGCACGGGTGTTTTCAGTCTTACCTGCACAAGATCGGTAAGTCACGGTCTGCCGATTGTCGGTTTTGCCCAGGAGAGGAGGACAATGCTTGTCACACATTTTTTGCGTGTACAAAATGGGTCAGGCTGCGAAGGGAACTCTACAGGGAGACGGGAGAGCTCACCCCGGATAATATAGTTGCGGTAATGCTCGCATGGGTTGACAAATGGAACCAGGTGGCACATTATGCTCGGGCAGTCCTAAAATATAAAAGGGACTCACAGCAGCCGGAGGCGCTGGGGCTGGGGGATCGCTCTTCTGGCATTTCCTCTTCCCCTCTCCCCTCCCGCTATGAAAGGGACTCCCCAGCTTGAAGGCGCCCCACGGCGTAACAAAACGAGACCTGGCCCGAAGTGATGTGTCAAACGGTTCCAGGCTAGGTTCTCAGATTGACAGGGGAGGTGTTTAGTGGGTCGTCCAAGGGTATCCTCCATGGGAGTTCCACACTGCCAGACTCGGCGGGCGTCAATGCCTTCACCTCCCTACCACAAAAAAAAAACGTCATCACTGATGAAAAAAGGATTGATGAAAGATGTGCATCATATTTGAAGAACCCCCCTAAAGCCTCCGCCGCTCTATCCACGAAAATGGTGACAAGCTACATTTGTCGCGTGGTTAACGTGAGTACCTACCCTTTATGGGCCTAACCTCATGGTCACCATTTTTTTTTTTTTTTTTGTGGTAGGGAGGTGAAGGCATTTATGCCCGCCGAGTCTGGCAGTGTGGGACTCCCATGGAGGATACCTTTGGACTACCCACTAAACACCTCCCCTGTCAATCTGAGAACCTAGCCTGGAACCGTTTGACACATTACTTCGGGCCAGGTCTCGTTTTGTTACGCCGTGGGGCGCCTTCAAGCTGGGGAGTCCCTTTCCTAGCGGGAGGGGAGGGGGGAAGAGGAATTGCGAGAAGAGCGATCCCCCAGCCCCAGTGCCTCCGGCTGTTGTGAGTCCCTTTTATATTTTAGGACTGCCCGAGCATAATGTGCCACCTGGTTCCATTTGTCAACCGATTCGAGCATCACCGCAACTATATTATCCGGGGTGAGCTCTCCCGTCTCCCTGTAGAGTTCCCTTCGCAGCCTGGCCCATTTGGTACACGCAAAAAATGTGTGACAGGCATTGTCCTCCTCTCCTGGGCAAAACCGACAATCGGGAGACCGTGACTTGCCGATCTTGTGCAGGTAAGACTGAAAACACCCGTGCCCGCTCAAAAGCTGGGTCAGATAGAAGTCAGTCTCACCATGCCTTCGATTTAGCCACGGTCTCACATCCGGGATGAGGCGCGCAGTCCACCTTCCCTTCGTGCAATTCCTCCAAGACTGCTGCCAATCGTTGAGCGAGCGTTGTCTCTCCTCGCGGATAACGATCTCCCTCGCATCCTCGTTTCGGCGCAGGTAAATAGCGCGGCGCTGTCTAGCAAGGAGGGCGACAGGTATCACGCCTGCAATCACTCTCACCGCCGAGTCGAAGACTGTTGGATACGAAGATGCAATTCTCAGTGCTCCTCTTCTCTGTACCTGTGCCAATCGTTTTCGGTATACCTCCTTGCTGAGAGCGTCGCCCCATACCTCTGCTCCGTACAGTAGCACTGACCCTACAGCACTCATCAAGAGGCGTCTTCTTGATGGGCTGGGTCCCCCTACTTTGGCCATAAGTCGACTCAGGGCCGATATTCCCGAAGCAGCCTTCTCAGCCGTTGCCCTGATTTGCTCAGAGAAACTCATCTTCGAGTCGATCAGTAGCCCCAGGTACTTCACCGCTGGCTTCGATTCGATCTGTATATCTCCAATACTGATCATCCTTACTCTAGGGATTCTCTTTTTTGTCAAGATGACCACTTCGGTTTTCTCCAGTGCTAAACTGAGCCCGCGAGCAGTCATCCAGTCCCTCACTCGGCGCATTAGCATACCTAGCCTAAGTTGCGCTTGTTCAACGGTGCGTCCGGCGACCAGAGCCGCAACATCATCCGCATAGCCGACCAAGCGCGACTCATCTGGCATCTCAAGTCTCAGTAGCCCGTCGTAAGACACTTTCCACAGGCCCGGACCAAGGATAGATCCCTGGGCAACACCCGATGTAATTTCCATCCTTCGTTGGCCCTGTGTCGTGTTGTAGAGCAGGCTTCGGTCCTTTAGATAGTTCCTCAAAAGCCGCATTAGATATTCTGGAACTTGAAAAGAGTTTTCCAGCGTATCCAGAATATCCACCCATCTAGCGGAGTTGAAGGCATTCCTGACGACGAGTGTCACCAACAGGACGATCCGTCGCTTGGTGCGACTATATGCCTGAGCCTTTTGGACCGCGTTCACCACCTCTACAATCGCATCAATGGTAGAACGTCCTGCTCTAAAGCCGTACTGCCGAGGAGATAGGTCCCCAGCAGCACGAATCGCGTCAGTGAGTCCCCCCTTGATGAGTTTCTCTAGCACTTTCCCAGCTGTGTCTAGCATGCATGACGGGCGGTATGCAGACGGCAATTCGGGATTTCCCTTCCCCTTGCTGACCAGCACGAGCCTCGCCACCTTCCATCGTACCGGGAAAACCCCGTCCCGTAGGCAAGCGTTGAATGTGCTGAGCAGCAAGTCAGGACAATGGTGATAGACGAGCTGCAAAACCTCAGCTGGAACACCATCTGGACCTGGAGCCTTCCTCGCTTTCAGGGAGAGGACTGCCTCCTCCAGTTCCAGCTGTGTGAAGAGTGGGCACTCGACTGCTGTTTCACCATGGACAGCGTCAACACGGACGGGATGGGCGGGGAAGAGTCCCCGCACTATCGCGTCCATCTTTTCCGCGTCATGTATACAAGGCTTCCGTAGGGCGCCAAGTTTCCCCATGACCAGCTTGTAGCCAAGGCCCCACGGATCCCTATTTACATCGTCCACGAGGTCTTGCCAGCATCGGGCCTTGCTCTTGTTAATAAGCCTGCGAAGATATTTCCTGCCGGACTTGTATGCTGCTAGCCTAGTGTCTGCCTCCTCCCGTGTTCGCGCCCGCTGGGCCTCTCGCCGAAGTTTGTGACACTCGCTTCTTTGTTCGGCGATCTCGTTTGACCACCAGTATACTGGAGGCTTACCATGTCGGGGTCTCCGGCGGGGCATGGAAGACTCGCAAGCAGCTATGATGGTACTCATAGTTGAGTTCACCAAGTCCTTTGCTGTAGGCCCTCCACTCCCTGGCGGAGCTCCCAGCAACGGTGCGCCTGCCGTAAGCGCGTCAGTGAACTTCTCGACGTCCATCCTCCCAGTCCTCCATCCGAGAATTGAAGTTTGGGCATATGCACGCAGAGTGGCACCGTCGTGAACCTCAACAGCTATATACTGGTGATCACTAGCCGAGTAGTCCTCTAGTACTCGTCAGTTGTGTACTCTAGGTACCAGGGACTCCGAAGCGAGTGTCACATCGGGTATGGTTCCTACGCAACCCCAGCGGCGGAAAGTAGGGGTGTCACCAGTATTTAGGACAAAAAGCGCTGTTCTGGCCGCCATGTCCAAGATTTGCTTTCCCCTTGGGTCGGATTGTGGCATACCCCATTCGATGGCTCTAGCCACCGTCACTTCCAGTAGAATGCATCACTGTCTTAATCAATATGTCTCAAGCCGTGAGTTTAGTATTGCTTTGCGTGTATATCCCTTTTTGCTCCTTTCCACGTTTACAACCGTTTTTTCTCTGAATTATCTTCGTATTTCTGTAGCATCAACCCTCTATACAATATTTTAATCTGTGGTGACTTCAACATGCCTTGCCTAAGGTGGGACTCAAGCTCTCATACCCTCTCATCCTACAATGATCTCTCTATCCAGTTTTCTTCTCTTTTATCGCTTTGCCCCCTATCGCAATTAAATATGATCCCAACTGCAAACAATCAACTTCTCGATTTCATCCTTACTACCAATCCTGCCTCTATCTCCTCGGTCACAAAATCCTCCTCTGAATATGTAAAACCTGATCCCCATCATCCTCCGCTTGAGGTTTGTTTATCTTTTCTTGCACCTCTGTCCAAACGCACTCCTTTCCCCCCAAGATTTAATTTCCACAAAGCCAACTATGTAGCCATTCAGCTTGGGCTAGATAATATTGTCTGGAATTCAATGCTACAGAAGCGAGATGTCAATTCAGCGCTATCAACTTTCTATGAGAATCTCAGTAGCATAATTACAAACCATGTACCTAGCTGCCGTTCCCCTCGGAAAAGAGCCCCAGCTTGGTTTCCGCTGAAGTCTCAGACGCTCTTTATTTGAAGGAACAGCTGCGCAAAAAACTTAATTATTCCAACTCTAACACTGACCTCACTAACTACCGATTGCATCGTAAAGAAGCCAAAAAAGTGGTTAAGAACGCAATGCGCATCTTATTTTTATATGATTGAAACATCACTGCAGTTTAATAGTCCTAAGCCCTTTTGGACATACATACATTCTCTGAAAACAACATCCCATATTCCTAATATCTTCTCATGGCGTAATTGCCAAGCTTCTGATGGGCAAGCTACCTGTGATCTTTTTGCTCAATTTTTTTCCTCCACATTTAAGGTTTCGAACCCCACTATATACTCATCGGATCCTTCTCCTTCCCCTATTGTGCATTCTATCGTGACCTCTCCATCGAAAATTGAAAATGTACTGCCCACTTTTGACATGGTAGTCCGGGTCCTGATGGAATACCAAATCTGTTCGTTAAGTCATTATCTTCTTCATTATCTACTCCACTATCAATTATTTTCAATACAATATTTTCTTCCTTCTGCTTTCCTGACGTCTGAAAGCATGCTAAAATTTCTTTGCTGTCTTGTTTTGGCAAGCTCCTTGAGAGAATTGTGCATAACAGAATGTACGATGACATCAGTATCCTGTTTGCAAATGAACAACATGGCTTCATTAAAGGTCGTTCGACAGTAACTAATTTGTTAGAACTTACGAATACCATCTCTCTTGCTTTCGACAAGAGGCAACAAGTCGATGTCATATTCACCGATTTTGCTGAAGCCTTTGACAGTGTTGATAACGGCCTTTTGGCTAACAAAATCCGATCGTTCCGCGTTTCCGACTCTATCCTCTCTTGGATCTTATCCTTCTTATCCCATCGCTCCTGCACCGTTACATGAATAATTTTTTTTTCGTCGGACTCATTTAGCCCAAAATCTGGTGTTCCTCAAGGATCAATTTTAGGCCCTTTGCTATTCAACATTTTCATTAATGATCTTCCCCAATGCCTGTCCTCTAATTGTCTTATTTACGCTGATGATTTAAAAATTTATCGTTCCATTAACTCCAGCAAAGACTGCTCATACCTATAAAATGATCTTGACAATCTCCAAAATTGGTGTCAAGGTAATTTACTTCCTCTTAACATTTCTAAATATTGTCACATGAGATTCACCAACAAAATTCATCCAGTTTTATATAAATACCAGATTGATGGATCGGTGCTCGCACTTGTGGACAAATTCAAAGATTTGGTAGTAGTATTTGACCCAGGTTTGAAATTTAACATCCATATTTCATGCATAACCACTAGAGCTTCACGTGTCACTGGTTTTATTTAACGATCCTCTTGCAAATCTTTTAACATTTCAACCAGCATCCATCTATTCGTACTTCTAGCCTGGTCAATCCTTGAGTATGCCTCCCAAGTATGGTCTTCTCACTATACCAATCTATCGGATGCTGTTGAGACTGTACGGCGTAAATTCACACGATCTCTATTCTACAAATATAACCTCACTTACAGCTCCTACGAGGAGCGCTTACAGATCCTCAACATTCCATCACTCAAAAATAGGAGAGAATTCTTATACCTGTGCTGCTTATTTAAATTATATCACGGTATTCTTTCATCCAAACTTCGGGAAAGGCTTTATATACGTCCCACCTCAAGAACGCGTTCAACTGATATATTCTTTGTGCCCTTTGCTCGTACCGATATTTATTTTTATTAATTTTTAGTACGCGTATCACGTCGTTACAATGAGCTCCAGCTGGGTCCTCTGTCACATTCCTTAAACGCTTTTAAAAGCATATTGCATAATATTCTCCTTAGCTTCCAATAGTTTATTAGTATTTTATATTCTTGTTTTTTTTTCTTATTGCAACTTTGTTTATTCGCATGTATTATATATTATATTTTATTAGCTATTTTGTAATTGGATTCACGGACCTGTAAAATAGTGTAAATAAATAAATAAATATACCTAAAGGGTTGAGGTTCGCAGCAATGAATTGATCTTGTCATCGAACAATCACAAAGCCACTATGTTTCGGATCCAGTTCCAACCCTAGTATTTTGACTAAGCGATCGGGTACCCCGGGAAGCAAGCATATAATGTTTTGCTTTGGTATCCCAGCCGAATTAGTCCGTCTTACCAAAAAGACAATGGCGTCGACAGCCTACCTAGTCCGCATCAATAGCCAACTCACCGAAGCCTTTGACACATATATACCGGACTAAAACAGCGAGATGGGCTAGCCTTACTACTCTTCAATTTGGCTCTGGATACACAGGGTATGTTATTTATTTATATTTTGGAAACAATCGGGCTTTTAATCAATATCCCGGTACCTCCTCCCCCATCAAGGTTCACCCTATCATTTCTTATGAGTTCAAAATCCTTGAATGTCATAGAGTGCCATAAATTGGGATGGGTTTCAATGAGAAGGATTACGTCAGGCTTTTGCTTGACAGGGAATTTGAAGAGACAGTCGCGTTGATATAGACCTACAATGGAGTCAACTTTGATCGAGATGAGACACAGCCAAAACGGACGTTAGATAGGAAGCCATATGGCAGCAGCGCTTACTACCACACACATGACCATTAGTAGGCCGACTATACTGGCTAACTTACATGGCGTTATATGAAGAATTGTGGAGGTGCCAACGAAAATTCGAGGTTTTGTGTGGTTTAGAGACGGATTTCTACAGTGAAATCCAGATGGTCCGCGGAGAACACAATAGCGCTTCTAGTGAAGTGAAAATTATTTCAGTTCTTATACTCGTTTAGTTTTTACGCTTCCAAAGTGAATTTATAGGAGTTTGTTTACATCTCAACGCTGAGCAATCAGTCGGAGGTGCGAAACGTGCGCTTCATTTGCTCGTCTTGAAAAGTTTAGGAGTACAGTGGGCTATACAAGGTGAATTTATAGCATGCACGGAATGCGTGCGGCACGTTTTTTATTGGGAAAATAGTACATATTTCGAAAAATAAGCATTTGCTAATGCCGTAGTTGCGTGACAGCTCCCGGAAGCTTGTCCATAGCAGGCCGACTAATGCATATGCAAATTTCTACCACATGGCTTCCTATCTAACGTCAGTTTTGGACACAGCCTATCCATAAGAATGTGAGGCATTTGAAAGTCCTAAATGCTGAAAAACAAAGTTAATTTTTGAAACCTGTTTATCGATTCTCTCCAATAAAGAATTTAGTTGCTGGTAAATTTTAAGAAGCAACTCATTATTGCCACTCACACTATTCATATTATTTACATTGTTGTCTGCTGGGCCTCTAGCAGCAAGTGCAAATGATACCCCGAGCTTGACGAAGTTGGAAGGTATCACACTGCGGTGTACTTGTGTTTGATTTGGAATAAATTTTACCGGGGGTATACTCAACATGATGCTGGATGACCAAAGACACCGCAGCTCACATAATACAGTTTTCCTTTTGGCTTCGTCTGAGTTAATTTGCACTCGCCCGGGGCATGAACCGGCGCATCGTTACACTTTACACATCTGTATTTCATGGCACAATTGGCAGCCGAATGGCGGAATCTTTGGCACCTATAGCACTGGTTGATCTCGCTCTTCTAGAGGCGTTCTCACATCATCACTTGGAAATGTATTAGTACATTATTTTTTGAAGGGCTAGGTAAAAAGGCAATTTTTTATGTCCGACAATCGATCTCCTTGTTGCGAAACTTTTAACTGCGGATAGTAAGATTTCAGAGATGGCATAAATTTTGATTGATTGTTCCGTGACCTATAATGTGGCCAAGATAAGTGACCTGTTTCACGACAAACTGGCTTTTCTCACGTTTATGCGGAATCCTGCCTTACAGATGTGACTTTCTGGGGTCATGTAAAGTATTTTGTAAAAGTTTCGGTGACCAACAGCAAATTTTTGGAACACAAAAAAATGTTTGCCATAGATGCAATTTTATGATGTCCATCAAGCACAATACAGTCTGCGGTGAATAGTATAAGCCAAAGGTCATAGTCATGAGCTGATAGAGTGGTCTTCCTGGTACCACTCACTATGTTTGGCCTCTGGATGACTCTTAGAGCGGTATTCGTCAGAAAGCAACTTTGAAGTCAAGGCTGGAGATGTAGTGGGCCTTAAACATTCGACTCAGGATACCATCTTTTAGAGGTTTTGATGTAAAACGTTGATATTTTGAATTCAAAATTATGTTCCTTTAACCTAATGCTACAACTGTCATTTGTCACTCTGTTCATTTCTGTCAATCTATCTGTCAATGAAAATTGTGTTAAAACGTTGGCTAATTAAAATCATATTTTTGTCTATAAAACAATAACATGGTAGCAGAGCGTAGTTCGATTTGAGTGGACCAAAGTTTTTTCAAGAAGATTGAGCAAAATAAATAGTGTTTTTCGAAGAGATTTTCTCGAAACTTGAAGGTGATAGTTGCTGGAATTTGGGTGACTGACAATCATGAAATTTCAAGATATTGAGAAGTTAAAAGGTTCGGAAAACTGGAATATTTGGAAGTTCATGGTGCGCAATTTATTGCGAGCAACTGAAGGAGCTAATGCTAATGCGGCTGCGATTGTTGCTCGTAATGCGGCAATCAAAATTTGGGATAAGGCAGATCGGGCCGCTTGTCAAATCATCATCAAGACAATTGATTCGAGCCTCATGACTTTGATCGTCGCTTACAAAACTGCTCATCAGATGTGAAACAAATTGCATGGCATTTATGAACAACAAGCAAGGCAAGCCGTTCATTCAGTTCAGACTATGTTTTTCAGTTTTGACATGAATTTAGCGGATGATATGATAAGTCATATTGTTAAATTTGAAGGTTTGATTCAACACATGCAGCATTTGAAAGTTAAGCCCGACGAGTCAGCTTTGATGGTCAAGCTGCTGGAAATGTTGTCTGACAGTTTTGAAAGTTTCAGGCAACCTTGGTGGACCAGGTCGGATGATCAGCAGACCCTCGATAACCTGATCAACGTGTTGACATCTGATGAGCACAGGCGGAAACTTCGACAAGAAAAGGAGAACAATCTGACGGCACTGATGGCAACCAAGTTGAAAATCCAGTTCAAAGGTGCTAGTAGAAGTCAACAAGGTGCAAGTGGAAGTCAACAAGGTGCAGCTGGTAAGCAGGCCAAAGATGAAGTCCAACCAGAAGGGGAAGAAGTCGGCTTTCAAGTGCTAAGGTTGTCATGGAACTGGTCATTTCAAAAGAGATTACCTAAACAGGAAGAAGAAGAGTGATAAGACGTCTGAAAGTAAGGGTTCGTTAGCATTTGTTAGCAAAGTGTTCAGTGCGTAAGGCAAGAATGAAGCTTGGATCATCGATTTTGGTGCGACGGACCACATGGCCTTCAAGAAAAAGTGGTATGCATTCCTTGAGGCTTTCTCTATTCCAGCAGAGATTCGTATCGGAAACAATTCTGTGATGAGTGCTTTTGGAAGAGGATATATTGACTTTGAGGCGCTTGTGAATGGCCGTTGGACTTCTTGTCATATGGAAAACGTGCTGTATGTTCCGGAAGCTAGGAAAAATTTATTCTCGGTTTTGCGTGCACTGGACAAAGGTATGACATTCAGCTCATCCAAGGATGACTGTGAATTCCTGCTTGATGTTGTGTTCAAGGGTCAAGGTGTGCGATCCGGTCAGCTGTTCAAGATGATGCTCAAGGTCAAGGAACCGGGCACTTGCTGTATGAGTGAGGCTAATCTGGCGGTCAAGAACTCTTTTCAAGTCTGGCATGAGCGTTTAGGTCATTAGAATAAAAGACATGTTGTGAAGATACTCAAGAATCACGGAATTGAAGTACAACAATACGACGAATTCTGTGGATCTTGTGTAGAAGGTAAACAACATCGAGAACCGTTCAAGTCACGTCAACAGCGTTCATCTGTGCCAGGAGAAGTGATCCATGCTGATGTCGTTGTTTCACTTGGACAGAAGTCTATTACTGGTGCCAGGTACTTTGTCTGCTTCACGTGTGACTATTCAAGATTTCGTATGGTTTACTTCTTGAAGGAAAAATTTGAGGTGTTTGACAAGACCGGAGAAATGTTGCAGCTGGTGAAGACTCAACGAGGTCGACCGCTAAAGGTGTTCCAGTGCGACGGAGAAAAGGAATTTGACAACAAGAAGATGCGAGAACTCATGGATACCGAAGGAACAAAGATGTTGATTGCGAATCCTTATACGCCTCAGTGGAATGGTTGTGCTGAACGATCAAACCGGACAATTGGTGAGCTAGCACTAACTATGCTTGTTAGCAAGGATCTGCCGAAGTTTCTGTGGGTTGAAGCTGTCAACGCTGCGGTTTACATTCTCAACCGAACGGGTCCAAGCTCCGTAGAGGGCAAAACTCCGTACGAGTTGTTCATTGAGAAGAGTGTTCATTTGAACAGGTTTCATATTTTTGGAACCACATGCTGGGTGATGGTGCCTAAAGAACGTCGGAATAAGTGGGATGCTAAAGGCGTTGAAGCAGTTTTTGTTGGGCACTCGGAAGGCATCGATGGTTTTCGTGTGTGGAAGAAGGATACAAAGCAGGTGATCCGAAGTCATGAGGTAGTTTTTGGTCCAGAGCATTCCTCTTAAGTTTTAGCTTTGTTTCCTGTGTCAGAAATTAAAGATCCTGTCAAGCCGCGCAATTCTTCTAGAGTCCTGAACTCACCTGAAGCTCCGCACGTGCCTAATGTCCCGGATCCTGTGTTGCCAGTCGTTCCTGTTGAACCGCAAATTGAAGAAACTCCTAAGGCTGCAAAAGATACCACTCAACGACGTCTTGGAGATAGAAGTAAACTTCAGAAACCTGTAAAATTCAGTGAAATGTTTCTTGCAGAGTTAGAAGAACCTCGAGACTACAAAGAAGCCATGAAGTTGGGTAATCGCGAACACTGGAAGGCTGCGATGAAAGAAGAAATGTCTTCACTGAAGGAAAATTTTAACGATGTTACCTCCAGGAAGGAAGACAATTGCTAATCGCTGAGTCTATCGTATCAAACGAGATGCAGAAGGGAAGGCTTCTCGCTACAAAGCTAGGCTTGTTGCGAAGGGTTATAGTCAACAAGAAGGTATTGATTATCATGAAACTTTCAGTCCCGTAGCTCGATTTGATACTATCAGGGCGATTCTAAGTGTTGCTGACAAGGAAAGTCTGGAGTTTGCCCAATTTGATGTGAAGACGGCATTTCTAAACGGTGTTTTGAATGGCGAAATATACATGGATCAACCTGAAGGTTTTGAAGATGGTTCTGGTCATGTGTGCAAGCTAATTAGAAGTCTCTACAGACTGAAGCAATCTCCGAGGTGCTGGAACAACCGGTTCAAGGAGATTCTTATCAAGTTTGGTCTCGTCCAGAGTGAAGCTGATCCATGTCTTCTCTTTCGTATGTCTGGTGAAGATAAACTGATCATTGTCCTTTATGTTGATGATGGGCTGGTTGCTGCAACACAGAAGAATGTGATTCAAGAGTTCTTGAGGAAGCTGGAGATGGAGTTCAAGATCACACGTGAACCGCTTGGCTGTTTCCTGAATATGTTCATTGAACGTGAAGAAGATGGTTCAATCCGTTTGAGTCAGAAGGTTTACGCGGAAAATCTTCTTCAGAAGTTCAACATGGTAGAAGCCAGTGCTGTTTCAACGCCCATTGACAAGTACGTGCAGTTGGAAGAGAAAACTGGTTTGAGAACATCTGCTCCTTACCGTGAAGTTGCAGGATGTTTGATTAACTTAGCTGTTGCTACTCGTCCTGACATCGCATTTGCAGTCAATTATGCGTCGCAGTTCTTGGAAGATCCGGAAGATGTCCACTGGTTGCTGGTAAAGAGAATCCTGAGATACGTCAAAGGGTCTACGCCAGTTGGTATCAGATACGAGGCTGGTTCCAAAGGAAGTGTCTTGAAGGCCTTCAGTGATGCAGACTATGCTGCTCAATCGGATACTCGTCGGTCTGTTAGTGGAATCGTTTTCATGCACAGTGGAGGACACATATCTTAGGCTAGCAGACTACAAGAGTGTGTGTCTCTATCCACAACTCAGGCTGAGTATGTCGCTGCTAGTGAAGGTGCCAGGAATCTGTGTGGTTGTCTCGACTGTCCGCAGAAGTCTCTCCCTTAGACAACATTCCAATTCTTTTTGTGGATAATCAAAATGCAATCAAGTTAAATCAAGTTAGCGAAGAATCACGAGTTCTACAAGAGGACCAAACACATTGAAGTGAGGTACCATTTCATTCGAAAGGAATTGCAGGACGGAAGGTTGAATATTCAACATGTTTCAACTGATCAACAACTCGCTGATATCCCGACAAAGCCGCTGCCATGTCTGAGATTCGCTGATCTAAGTTCTGCTCTGGGCATGATCTGATCTGATTTTGAATTTGAATTTAGTTTGTTATTGAAAAATTGAAATATCGTGTTTTAAAGAAGTATTGATGTAAAACGTTGATATTTTGAATTCAAATATTATGTTCCTTTAACCTAATGCTACAACTGTCATTTGTCACTCTGTTCACTTCTGTCAATCTGTCTGTCAATAAACATTGTGTTAAAACGTTGGCTAATTAAAATCATATTATTGTCTATAAAACAATAACAAGAGGAAGTTGGTATGCGTCTTTGATTGTGACCGCGCTTACCTTCCTTGCATCAAAGCCCCATCAAACTTTATTCAGCTTGATGATAAGGGTAACTGGAGATGACCAAGTGTTTTACAACTTCCTGATGACACCTAAATATAACATATGACCGATCTTGGTATATAACAACTTTTCTACCGCTGGAGATACAGCAAAGTGGCGCTATTTGATTGGTTTGCTATTTTGAACGTCAATGTCATAGTGAACTAATGTGGGGCGTCCCAGATCATCCTGTATGTAGGATGGGAAGGCCACTATGGCTGCCCCCAAACGTAATCGTCGATTAGGGTTCAGCTCATGTTGGTTGAGGAGAGAAATGAATTCGTCTATATGGCTAGTGGAAAAACTTGAATCCAAAAATAGGTCTGAATTGCTGAACAGATCAATCCTGAGATAAACGTTCTGCGTTAGCGTGGGAACAAAGTAAAACTTGATTTTCTTTGTTTGACCTCTAAAGGTGACGGGTGTGGATACCACTCTTTGGATAGAATGTTTATTATCATCTGCAGTACTAATGTAGGAAGACTAGGGCAACTCACCCGGTAACTCTCGTTTCAGTAGCCTATCGTAAGATATATTCCACATGTCTGTACTAAGGACAGAACCTTTAGCAGCAATCCGATATAACTTCCATCCTTTGTTGGCGCCGTATTGGATTATAAAACAGGCTTTGGTTTTTCAGATAGTTGCTCATAAGCTACGTATGATGTTCCGAAACTTAAGTTTTACAGAAACCTATAAGAACCTAATTTTAAGTCTATTAAAATATGGGTCGGAAGTAGGTACAACGATTGTATTGTACAATGAAGCAAGATATAACAACCAAAAACACATATGGTTGGAATTCAAGGAATTTTTAAGGCGACCAAGGCTGCGTGAAGTAGCTCTGTTACTATAAAATAGTAATTGCTCCATAACTCAAGGTGATATTTAATGTTTTTCTTAGACTCAACTTTATGAAACTAACTTGGAGAGAATCCCCAGTTGTATTTCTATTAAACGTAGAGGAAATTAGATTAATGAACTCCCGGGACTATCACGTTATAAATCTCATATTTTTAGCTGAAACTTTGTTAAGAGCACTAGAAGTGGATATAAAGATTGGTTTCTTCAACTGAAAGAAGATTTTTGGTAGAAAATGGGATCTAAGTTTGAATTTAATTGGCTATGCAAGGCCTATCTCTCTTAATTGATTTTTCTACATTATATAAACTGAACAATTTACAACAATTTGGAATGGTCCAAAACTAGGTTGTGTACTTAATTGATAAACGCCCAGCTTTTATAACTATCAATAGCTCTGTATGTAAAAAATCTGTAAATAAATATTCATTAAGGCTCTTTACTTCAAAACTACTGATGGGACGAGGTATAACTTATGGCGCGATCATTTTCACATACCAGAACTAATAGATAGAGAGCTAGCAATAGATTTTTAATAAACTTCTTCTTCAGAACTCTGCAATCCCTGTATCAGTCTATTAACCGTGTCCCCCGATTCCGAAATCCAAACATCGATAAACTGTCTTCGTCGACCGAGTCAGACTAGCGTTTCCTCGGTCTTCCCACTGATCTCCGCTCTTCAGTTGCCCGAGTGAATACTTTTTTGGGTATCTATTGTTCATCCATACGATTCATGTGGCCAGCTCATTGCAGCTTCCACAGTCTTTCAATCGTTGAGACCTCTGGCTCGTCAAAAATTTCATACAGCTCATGGTTGTATCGAATTCGCCATTGGTCCCCATCTAAGTTCGCTCCTATTTTTCGCTTCAGGACCCGTCTCTCAAAGGCGTTCAATATGTTTGCTGATACTTGTTTCACATCCATAGCATAACATAGATCTTATCACAGAATTGTATACTTGGAGCTTTGTTTTCCTGTGTATGCAGCTGGTCTTCAAGACCGTCAATACTGAATAAAATAGTTTATTTGCGAGCTGTATTCTTCGGTGTATTTCGTCTCTTTCATTACCCGTTTTCGGTATTTTGGTGCCTAAATACACAAATTCGCTAAAATTATCGATACTGCATTCGCCAAGTGTGATATTTTGTGTACTTGGGGTATTTTTCCTCGACTGTGTCATGAGCTTTGTTTTATTTTGATTGATTTGTAGCCCTACTAGTTTTGCTTCGCTGTCGAGTTTCATGAAAAGTTCTTTGGCAGTTGTTAATGACCGTGACAAAATGTTGATGTCATCGGCACAGGCTACTACTTGGCTCGACTTGAATAGTAATGTATCTAATGTATCAACAGATAGCTTTCTTATGACGTACTACAGAGCCAAATTGAATAGCAATAAGATCAGCCCATCTTCCTGTTTTAATCCGATATTTGTGTCAAAGGCATCGGTAAGTTGGTTATTAATGCGAACTTGGGAGGCCGTCGGCATCATTGTCATTTTCGTAAGAAGGACTAATTTGGCTGGGATGCCAAAGCAAAGCATTATTTGATACAGTATGTTACGATCAATACCATCATCTGCTTGCTTAAATTTAACGAAAATTTGGTGTACGTCTATATTGAACTCCCAGCATTTTCAGTACCTTCTTGACAGCGACCAATTGGTCTATTGTCGATCTATCGCCTTGATACCCCCAATAATACTGTTGGCGTATAATCCGGTTTTATTTTCTAAGATCTTTGAAAATATTTTGAACGCCGTACAAAGTAGTGATATGCCTCTATAATTTTCTTACTGTAGCTTGTCACCTTTTTTGTGGATAGGGAATATAATTGATTGGCTCCATTCTTTCCGCATATATACTTGTTGTCAAATTTGCTGGGTGACTTTGTGAATATCTTTACGAATACTGCTGCCACCATATTTGATGAGCTCCACTGGAATCTCATCAATGCCCGGCGCTTTATTATTCTTTTGGGCTTTGATAGTGGAACAAACTTCATGCAGAGTTTATGGGGCCAATGGAAGTTCTCCGCAGACATCTCCAATTCTCTGGAGCTATGCGGAAGATGAAGGAGGTTCTTAGAATATGATGCCCATCTTTCCTTAATCTTGGTCACATCAGCGATGATTTTTCCGATTCATCACAACATAGCTTGGTTTTGGGCTGCTAACCACTTTTCAGGCTTTTCAATACTTTGTATGCTTGTCTTGTGCTGTTGCTCGCTGCAATGACATCTATACTTTTCAATTGGTCATCATAGTATTTTCTTTTCTTAATTCTAATTATCTTATTCGCTACTCTTCTGAGATTTTCATAGTGTTAGCTCTTCGTCCTGGTTTTCCTACCTACGAAATCTTTTTACGCCTTTTTCTTTTTGTCTGACACATTTTGGCACTCGTCATCAAACCAATCATTCTTCTTGCACCGGGCGTGATGTCTCAGCCATGGACTTGATAGCCGCTTTCATTTCCATCCAGAGCTCGTTGCTTGTCTTTAGCTATGCGTTTGATAAATGGGAGCCAGCTGATTTTCAAGGGTCTCCGTGGAATTTTTTGCCACAGATACCGTTTGGAGCCGTTCGATGTCAAATTTTTGTAGCGGGCTGGTCTTCACTGAATACGCCTTTGACATACAACATTGATAGGTTAATTTGATCCAGTAATGATCCCAGGTGCAACTGGCTCCTCGGTATGTACGGACCTCAAGTACGCTCGAGGCCCAATGTTGTTGCATCTGAACATGGTCGATCTAGTTTTGAGTGGTGCAATCTTGTGATACACAGGCCATTTCACGAATGCGTTGACGTGGGAAGCAAGTCAAACGTTCGCCAAGATTTCTGCTACAGGGGCTGGCCATTTACATTTTTTTCATCGTGTAGGCTATATCCTCTAGTCGTTTCCTGATGAGATAGCTCATTGTCAACTTTAACGTTGAAATCACCCAGAATTATTTTTGTGTTATTTGTAGGCAATGAGTTAACTTGTCTTTTCAGTTGCTTGTAGAACATTTCCGTAATTTCTTCGTTCTTTTCTTCGGTAGGGGCATGAACTTTTATCAGCCAGATTTTGAAGAATTTCGCTTCTATACGGATCACACACAACCATTCGTTTGTTGCCTTGAAATCAATAACGTATGATTTGAATGCTCTATCCACAAAGAAGGCCACTTCAAACGCTCGTTTTCCAGTAGGCCTCCCACTTTTGAATATTGTGTGCGAACAGTTTGCCAGTATTTTCAATTTATTTTGACTGTCCAATTGTAAAGAACCTTAACAGTGCCAGGGTAATTGAGTGAAATTAGCCCGTCGCTCAACCTCCTTTCCGGTGGCATGGTTATTACATCCATTCCGTTATCAGCCACGAGAGACTCACCTTCACCCTCTTTTGTCCCCACAAAGTGAGTGATCTGGCATTCCAGTATCCAATGCAATAATCCTTTTTTTGTTTGCAAAGTCGTTGCCGTGAGTCCAATCTATTCCGAGGTCCATCTGCAGGTTCCAAAACATTGTAGGGTTTTCCAGGGACGGGGAGTTAGCTCGTCACCCAACCTCCTTTCCGGCGGCATGGTTATTACGTCCATTCCGTTATCAGCCACGAGAGACTTGCCTTCACCCTCTTTTGTCCCCACAAAGGAGTAGGATTCAGTAGCAGAGTTGTAGATTTAGTTACAGTTATTAGCGTTTCTCGGTATTTAATATTCCATTATTGGGGAACCAGTAAGCCCAATGTGTGACCCTGAGAACATTTACTACCAGTTGATTTGGGGCTTTGGGATGAGGAATCATGGAAGCTTTGGTTTGGGGATACAAAGGCTTCTTTCCCCCTTTCTCAAATGGGCTCCGGACTGTCTACGGCGGAGCTAGCGGTGGTATGTAGGAAGGACAATATTCGCCTTTGGTTCTAGCCTAGGCCTTTTGTGCTAATATAGACACTCCAAAGTTCATGCTTGTGAAATAAATTGTTATAGGACTTTCTACTAGAGGACCAAGGACACCACAGACGCTAACCTCCTAGCACATACACGCATCCCTAAGCCAAGTAGGCTATATCTTCCAGCCATTTCCCGTTGAGATAGCTCATTGTCAACCTTAACGTTGAAATCACCCTGAATTATTTTCGTGTCGTATGCAGCCAATAAGTCAAATAGTGTTTCAAGATGATTGTAGAACATTTCCTTCGTTTCTCCAGGTAGGGCGTGTACGTTTATCAGCCAAATTTTGAAGAATTTCACTTTTATATTAGTCGCACACAATCGTTCATTTACTACTTTGAAATCAATAACATGCAATTTGAACTTCCTATCCACAATAAAGGCCACGATGAAATCTCGTTTTCCAGTAAACTCCCACTTTAAAATATTGTGTGCGGTCTCATGTCTTTAATATAATTTCCGGTCCAGTTCGTTTCCTGGATTGCCAGTATTTTTAATTTATATTGACTGGCCCGTTTTGAAAGTTCCTTAACAGCGCCAGGGTTACTCAGTGATCTGACATTCCAGTATTCAATGCCATAGTAATTTTTGGTTGCGAGGCCATTACCGTAGGTCTACTCAATTCCAAGGCTCTGTTGCAAGTTTTGAAAAAAAGTAGGGTTTTCAAGGGACGAGGAGTCAGCCTGTCACCCAACCTCCATTCCGGTGGCATTGTTATTACTATTGATTCCATTATCAAGCACGGAAGACTTGCGTTCACCCTCTTTCGTTAGCTTTTTGCCAAAAGTAAAAGTTACGGACAACACCAACATATTGTCACTGTCATTAAAAACTACCAAAGGACTCTTCATGAAACTTGACAGCAAAGCAAAACTAGTAAAAACTCAATGAAAATAAAACAAAGGTCATGACGCATTCGAGGAAAAATACCTCGATTATAGAAAATATCACACGTGGCGAATACAGTATCGAAAATGTTAGTAAATTTGTGTATTTATGTGGAAAAATAACGAAAACCAGCAATGAAAGAGATGTAATACGCCGAAGAATACAGCTCACAAATAAAATATTTTATTCAGATTTGATGGCCTTGAGGACCACTTGCATAACAGTAACACAACGCTCCAAGTATACAAATCTGTGATAAGACCTGTGTTATGCTTTGGGTGCGAAACAGGGGCCCTAATCCAAGCATTCTCAAACATATTGAATGTTTTCGAGCGTCGCGTTCTCAGGCAAATAATCGGGCGAGGTTAGACGGGGACAAATGTGAAATTTGATACACCCACGAGCTGTATGAAATTTTTGACTAGCTGGAGGTCGCAACGATTTGAAGACTGTAGAAACTGCAATGAGCTGGCTACGCGAATTGTATAGACGAACAATGTGTACCCAAAAAGGTATTCGTTGGGAGAACTGAAGGGCGAAAACGAATGGGGAAACGCTGGTCTGACTCGGTCGACGAAGACAGTTCATTGCTGTCAATGGACCAAGACAGTTGCGGGTGCCAGTTCCAGGAAGCGAAGACCCGAGAGGTATACAGCCCCTGCTATGAAGAAGAAGAATATTTTTCACTAAGGAAAAAGAAACAAACTGACAACTCAACTATATGGACCTAACTATGACATGTGAACAAACACGATTAGATTTCAAAACATATAGATAACTAACCAAAACTAATTATACTATACACGTAACATCTAACCACACCACACAACAAAAACTATTAGCATAAAAGTCAATGGTGCAGAGGCTCCACTCCACCCCCATGGCTCCCACTAAGTACTCAAACGGACTAAACATTTACAATATAGCAAGTAATAACGGATAAAAACAACGTTACATTGACAAACTTATTACACGGCACAAACAAAAACAAGAACGCCAACTGACTGAAACACACAAAGATGACCGACAGATGATTTTGTAAAGATACGTAGCCAAAAAGATGTACAAACGATCAAGATTCCTGAGGAAATACAAACTGCATTCAAAACTGATAACAAAATTGGAAACAAATTGATACCAATACCGAACGACACACCAATGTACGAGAACAGCGGCATAGTTCAAATTAAGATGCAAGGACTGTGACGTGGTATACATAGGAAGAACCATATGAAAACTAACGATAAGATACAAAGAGCACTTACGATCTTTCACACAACAAACCAGACTCCCATTATATGACGCACACGAACCTGACGCTATGACGAACTCCGTGACATTCTTACACAAACAAAAGAACGGACCTAACTTAACATCCTAGAAAGGCGTGAAATATATAAGCATAGAAAGATAGGTGGTAGAATTATCAACGAACAACTTATTACCAATTTCTACACAATTTTCTCAGTACTAGGCCACACCCTCCAACAAAAATGGAAGCGACACAAACCAGAACAAGTGGACATCCAACAACCCAAAAAAAAACAAAATCCAGATATCCCTCTACCTGGCCTAATTCAGTACCTACCAGCTTAATCCCTCCTACATCCTACACCTATATTATTCTCTTCCACACATCCTTTAGACATTGGAGATGACTCAAAGGAGTCGAAACGCGTCTGCCAAGCCTACAAAGCAAGGCCCGACGGCTTTTCAAGAAGAAAAAAGGAATTTGCCTGCAAATATCGAATAAATAAAATTATTGACTAGTGTTATATGAATTTTGAATGAGCAATCGATTTTGGTATCATTTACATTACGATAAATCGCATGGCAAAAAGAGAAAATTAGGTGAATCTGAGAGGAACATGAAAATGACTCTTATTTATTCCCGTAGAACATCAGAGAGCATGCAAATGTTTTCATTCAAATCAATTCAAAAATGGTTTGTGCAAGATTTCAGATTTCTTCTGCACTTCTATAATAACAAGAAGTAACTTAAGGATATGTAAACACAAAAGATAAGCTCTACAATGTAAACACAAAAGATAAGCTCTACAAAGGTCAAATCTATATTTATCGATAACTTTAATTTGTCTCTGTTTACGGATCTCAATTGAATTTAGCTCCTCGTCTTTCCTTTCTGCCATGTAAAAACGTTCGAGGAACGCATTCAAGTAAACATGGTAAAAACACGTTTTCAAGTACATGTGAGTGTTGTAGATACACTTCATATATTATATTTACCGTTAAGATTATGACGATAGTAGTCTGCGTGGTCTAGTGGTTAGAGCATGAACGCATAAGCCGAAGGTCCCAGGTTCAAATCTCGTTGGGAGCAACGTGATTTTGTTGGGAGCAACGTGATTTAGTTGGGAGCAACGTGATTTAGTTCAGAGGATTTTTCGGACAGACTACGAGTGTTCACTCAGTGGTGATATGTACTAATTTAATCAGATCATATCAGAGCTAAGCAAGCACACGGGAGCATGGTACTGACCAAACCAACTTCCGAAAAAATCAATACGGTCATGAAAATGAGATACTCTAACTATCTCTAAGCGAAGGCCCGAGAGGGGCTGTAGTGCTACAAAGAAGAAGAAGAAGGTTAAGATTATATTTGAATATTGTTACCTATTATATTTTGGTTATTAGAATGATAAATATAATTATTTGAGATTATTTTAAAGGGAGACTGATTCAGTTTGATCAATAATATTATTTTTGGACATAAAATTTTGTGTGTTATTTAAATGATCAAAATAATTATTTGGTTTTTTTAAGAAGATTGATCTAGTTTTATGGACTGTTTGAATAGCATTGATATGACATTTGGGTATTGACATTATTATTTCCTTTTATTTAAATAATTAAAATTATTATTTGATTTTTTTTAAGAAGGTTGATCTAGTTTGATGGACAGTACGAGTAGCAATGGTGTCATACAGGAGTTGAATGGTTTCAGATATCGGCTGGGTGAATAGGTTTTTCAGCCCATTTAAATTTGCTACACAGTGCACTACACTGTGGTCTTTGCGAAACCGATATCCTACCGGCCGCACTATTTTTGTTACATAACCAATATATATAATATACCCTATGTATACTGCTATGAACTGGGGGTTCATTTGATGTGTATCCTATATACATCATCAACGCGACGAGAGTTTATTTTTAATGAATTACTTTGTTTTTATTGTTCATTCTTTTTAAAGCATTTACATTACAATCGAATTCATAAATTAATTACATTTTCAATTACTTATTTATTAGAAACCTCTAACTATCAGCCAGCCTGAAGAGGGAAACAACTAGACGATCTAATGGATCGGAGTGGCCACACAGCTTAAAACGCCAAAAGGCCGATTGAGGACCGCAGCACAAGCCAACGCCTCACCCCTCACCATTTCTTCGGACACTGGACAGCGCTTCCAACTAAACTTTAATCGCGAATACTTTAAAAGATGTAGACAATAATTGGGTAGCAGCACGCTCCCTTTTGGACTTGAATACACACTGACTCGAATGCTTTGCCCAAAAACTTTAAATAATGTTCTTTCGTGAGCTTTCAACCTAAATTCTCTTTAAAGGTGCTAAGTAGCCGAACACGTGTGCTCCCTTTCCACGAAAGTTTTTCCTCCCCGCTACGTCTCGCTTGCTCGGCAGGTGAATATTCGAAACTGGGGTAAACGAGCGAAAGAGTGCTTTTCGCTTAAGCTTTTGGCTTCAAAAGAGTGGTTCTAGCTTAAGTTTTCGACTTTCCCACGATCTCTTGAGGTGAAATAGCGAAACTGGGGACATTGAGCGCCGGTTTTCCTTTCCGCTTACTATTCTTCGAAGCACACCCAAAGCTTATCGTTCACGATGTGAATATCATTATTTACTTGCGTATGTGCTTCTTTGGCTAATTTTCATTGGCGAAGTGCGAGTACATAGGTGTTGTTTGCTCACTCGCAACTACTGCAGTTATGAAGCGGAAATATATCCGAGTATGGTGTATGTGTTCACTCGCAACAAAGCGGAAATATATCCGATTATGTTGCATGTGTTCGCTCGCAACACTCCAGCTGAAGACACCTCACGGCGTATCAAAACGTGCGTTCTCCCGAAGTAATGTGTCAACCGGTTGCAGTCTAGTTTCTCAGGTTGACAGGGGAAGTGTTTAGTGAGTAGCATGGGAGTCCCACACTCAGTACGTGAATGACATTCACCTCACGACCACAAAAAAAGGCCAGGTCGGTACCAGTGAGCACAAATACTTGGCTCGCTAAAGTATCATGAGACCACTGCAGCTCTTTACGAACATCTTCATACAAGCCATGTCATTACACCCGTTGCTGGACAAATTCAAAACAACACTTCGATTTTATGTATGTTAGATAATATGTTTACAAGAAAACCTCTTTTTCTACAATTTAAGTGGCTGTCATTTTGTTTGAGCAGGGCATTTATCATTTACTATATAAGGTCTCAAAGATGTTTAAGTTATTCGTCCTATCCAAAATGTTCAAGAAGCTCTGATCAAAAACCCGTAAGTTGCTATTGTGATTGTAATATGTGGAAATTTGAATAGTTTTAATTTCACTGAATACGCATTTACATTATACAACAGAACTTACATTCAATTACCTAGATAAAAAGCTTTAGTGAATTTAAAGGTATCAATTCGACTTTATTGGTAAAAATATGAAAAATGTAAATCCTGCTATTATGGAAAAAGTTGAGTGAATTTGATTTTTATGCATAGAGAAATACTCCCATGATTGTTTCAGATTTTTTGGATCACTATTGTCCAAACGCGAGTGCACACATTTTTCGAGCATTTCCCCTTTCCTTACTCTTCTCGATGGTGTTAACACTGTATGAAGGCCAAATTTTAAAAGCTCTCATCAAGACCTTTCATTTGATATACCACATGACCCCCTGTGGTCAAAAAAATTGTAAGGATCACCTCCCTTTATATCCCCCTTAAGAACCAAATTATTTTTACACTTAAACTTTCAATAGGCAATTACTTCTGATACAACCACCAAATCGGATGTCTTTAGCTACTGTAGGTCCGGAGAAAAACTACTGTAACAGACAGGCGGATGGGTGGACGGACAGGCAGGTTGACATTTCCATAGTATTTTGCAGCATCGTATAAAACCTTAAAAATGATAACTGCAAAAAGTTTTCGGCACACTTTAGCTTACTATATATTCGCTAATTTATGAAAAAATATATTACACGCACTCTATGAGTAATATCAATACTATGTTGTAAACAATTCAATTGAAATAACTGTTTCCCACCCTATAACAATAGTACCATGAGCATCTGTGGAAAGATTGATTGAGTGAGCATGAATGGAAATCCACAATATGATCCAGATTAAGCTTCTGGGAATGACTCTATCGGAGTAAAAGACCGATGATGCGAATCTTGCGTGCTTTCACGAAAATAACCACCTTCCGTGCACATTCACACACGAACGTTTGTACTTACTTCGACCTATTTTGGTTAATAAATTGACTGATATACGAAATACCAGCAATCCGAACTTTAAAGGTCTTCAAGTGTTACTTGTATATTCGTCACGTGGCGTTGCCCCTTGATTCAATGCTGAATCTAATTTATGCGCTGGTCAATGCATAAGCTGATATCAACATCTGCAAGCGAATAACTGCATATGTGATGCAGTGGTCCACAGCTGAACTATAGACAGTTACAAAAAATTTAACAATTTTATAAATAATCGTTAAGGTGCTGACACTTGTAAAGATTTAGAGCGGAATGTTTCAATAGCAACAATATATGTATAGTAGTTTCTTTAACTAGATCATTCGCCTAATTCATAAACACACGCATCGAGTCCAACTATGCGTTGCCATAGCAGACCATGGCAGATCAATAATAATGTCGATTTGTATCTTTAAAAAGACTTTATTGCAATAAGAAGAAAACGGCACAAGTTGAAGTGAAATTTGATCGAGATGCAAAGCATCTAATTATCTGTGGATTAGTGGCATGACCAGAAGATGGCCATTAGCAGAACCATATAGGCGTGTTCAGTTTTCTCATCAAATACATAAATCCTAAATACAATATACTGTCTATTCATTATGTCAATTCATTACTAAATTTGGAAAATTCACTCTCCGCGAAGCAAATGAAATTCTCACCACAAAAAAATATTCTTCGGCTTACCACCAATAGTCGAGAAAAATATTTAATTGGGTCAAGGTTTATTGAGATTTCTGGGTTATTTAATTGAACTCTAAGATCGCTGAGTAAATCATATGAAATTTCGTGTTATATTTACATTTTACTGCTTTCAGTGATTTATTCATTTATCAGGTTCCGGTGCTTAAATTATTTCATTATTATGCATTTTCATTTGCTAAATAGCTCCATATCACGGCTGCGGAAACCTTCAAGCTTGGTTTCAGGCCGTTTGCAATTTTTTTTTCAGTAATGTTTTTAGACGGACAAACAATATAGCAATTATGAACGGGTTAAAAAATTTGAATTAACAATTGAAATAAAATGAACACAATCTTTTTTATGTGCAGGAATTGCTAGCAAATCCCTGCAGATCAAAGGAAGCTTCAAGGAGACTAGGTCATTAGTAAGGGATGGAAGTTAGATGCACTGGACGTTACCAAATACCAAAGGGGAATGAGGAGACTGTAGCAATATAAAAAGGATTGGAAAAATCATTTCAAAAGGATGAAAATTTTTTTAGGCAATCGGCCCTAAATCAATTTTCACTGTTCCAATTATGATTGGTAATGTTATAACCACACGTGATCCGTGTGGCTAGCAGTCGCATCTTACCTTAAAAACACCTGAAAAGATTCTTCCCAATGGAGAAATGTACAGTGACTCCCAAAAAGATCCGCACAAGTAAGAAATTTTCCTCCTTTCTCATTTTATAAGGCAATTAAAACCGGGAAAATTTTTTAAAACATTTTATTATGAGCAGAGCATAACAGTCTTACAGATCACATAAATAAAATAGTTTCTCACTTTAAATATACCAAAAAAAGGAAATTCCATGAAAAAACAGAAAATATCATCCCTCAAAAAGATCCGCACAAGAGCTAAATTGTAAAAATAAAAAAAAAATTTTAGTAAGCTAGTATTTTGTTGCATGTCCGTTTTGTTCAATGACACATTTTAATCGATTTGGCATACTGGAGATGATTTTCCGCAGGTATTCCACATCCATTTTCACCCATTCTTCGCGAAGCCTTTTCTCGAGCTCCATTTTTGAACAAATTGGCGTGCTATGAACTCTACGTACCAATTTATCCCAGAGATTTTCAATGGGATCACAATCCGGTGACTGAGGAGGAGGATGAACCACTTTTGGACAATTATACAGCTGCCATTCTTGAACAATGCGTGCCTTATGTTTGGGATCATTGTCTTCGTAATATTTTAATGAATACAAAATGCCCATTTTAGCATCGCTTTTTCGCAAATTTTCCTTCAAAATGTCTTAATATCGACGGAAATCTATGATACCATCTATAAATACTAGTTCGCCAACACCACGAGTAGATACGCATCCCCAAACCATCAAACTGCCACGTCCGTGTTTCACTGTAGGCCTGAGGTTAATTGGACTCAATTCTTCATTGGGCTTGCGCCAAACCATAACACGTCCATCCGAGTCAAAAACATTGAATTTGCTTTCATCGGCAAAAATCACATCCTCCCAATAATTGACTTCCTTAAAAATAAATTCTTTAGCGAAATTTAAACGCTTTTTTCTATTCACTTCGCTGATGAATGGTTTCTTCCGTGCAACACGTCCATTGTATTGAGCATTTCTCAAAACTCGTCGAACTGTTTCACATCCTACTTTTTTTTTAAATTCTGCGAACACTTCACTCACAATTTTCGGAGCACTCAGTTTTGGATTTTTTTTTTAATTTCCGGACGGTAGAGCGTTCTTGAAGCGTCGTTAGAACCTTTGGGCGACCAGGACTATGTTTCAAGTCTATTCTGCCTTCCTCTTTATACCTCCAGAGAATGTCGTAAACAGTTCTACGTTTCATGTTGAGACTCGAACATATTTCTGCCACATTTTTACCTTCCATATGGTTAGAAACCACCAACTGGATCTTCTCTGGAGACGTGTATTTGCCCATTTTAATTTAAAAAGCACAACGTTTTTTTAAGCTACTAACAACACGCGGTTTGTGAACAATATTAGATATGATCTGCCCAGATCCATTACAACTTTACCACTGAAGGCGATATGCTATAAAGAGGTCACTCAAATGTGTTTTTTTTTACATAAAAATGCACATGTTTGCCCAAGTTTCCTTGTTGTGCGGATCTTTTTGGGGCGTCATATTTTTGTGCTTCTTTTTTAATCCTTTGTTTTACTTCTCATTTTTCGGTACATTTTCTATTTTTTTGAGTAAAATTATTGAGCTGATGTTTTGTTCAGTTAATAATACTTCCTTTTCCTTTTTGTGTCATGGATTGAAGCATAAATTGAAAAAGAAGGAACATTTCTTACTTGTGCGGATCTTTTTGGGAGTCACTGTATGTCTGTTCACGTATAACTTTTGAACGGAGATAGATAGAAGAGTCCTGTGTTCGGCAAATGATGCGTCTTTCTTCCTGTCAGGTCCCATTTAGTGGATGAGAAAATCAAATAAAAAATTTCTGACTTCCAACCCGATTTTTTAGAATAACTCGTCGACGCATATGACGATTTTGATTGTAGAGGGTTCGAATGAAGGACAACATATCGGTCTAAATTGTATCGGCACAGAATCGTAATCCTTTCAAGGATTCTCTAGATATTAACAGTTTAATATGGTAAATTGATCTTTCGTACGAAAATGCCAATTATTATACACTCTTCAAGAGTTTGCTAGGGATACCGGAGCTTTTAGTGACGGAAGGTAAAAATGATCAGTATCCTTAATTTTCAAGTTTAACGGCACATTGTGGTCAGTCATCACTACCAGAAATAACCAAGAAATTAATTCGAAATGCAACTTACTCGTAAATACAATTCAACATGATTTAGGGCAATTTCTCTTCTGCATTTTTGCTTGGCCTACATGCATCTAAACGTTCTTCCACTTAGGTCACCCAGTTGTCTCCTTCCATACGAGCAATGGTCTGATGTCTTCGTCAGCTAACTGGGCATTTTAAATCTCCTCCGATGACCAACCTTCATCGAGTTCGGCTGTTATCACCTGCAAATCAACGGGCGGCTCCTTTTCCTCAATCCCGCCCTTTTGATGAACAATTTTGTAGTCGTGTGACTGCAATCTTTCGATCCATCTTGCAACTTGTCCCTCGGAGTTTTTGAAGTTAAGTAGCCATCTCAACGATGCATGCTCTGTTCGAAAAATAAATTTCTGGCCATATAAGTACTTGTGGAACTGCTTGGTGGCCTCTATTATAGCCAATAGCTCTTTCCTGGTCACGCAGTAGTTCCTTTCACTTTTTGAGAGAACTCGACTGTAATACGAAAGGACTCTTTCTTCACCATCGATCCGTTGCTTGCATCGGTGTCAACTACAAACATTTTTACTGGCTTTGGATATGCCAGCACGGGTGATTCTCACAGCTTCTCCTTCAAGGTCTCAAAGGCTGCCTGGCATTGTTCATTCCAGACATATGGACGATTTTTCTCGGTTAGCTGATGGAAGCACTTAGCTATTTTGGCAAAGACTTTGACGAACCTTCGATAGTGGGTCTCCAGACCCAGAAAACTTCATATTTGGCGCTTGTTGTTTGGTGTTGGCCAGCTTTTCACGGCATGAATTTTCTCAGGGTCTGTTTTGACCCCCTCTGATGATACGACGTGTCCCATATATTTTACTTCAGCTGCGAAAAGGGTACACTTGTCATGACTAAGTTTCAAATTTGCCAGTCGAAATTGGGAAAAAACCTCTTCTAAGTTCCGCACATGCTCTTCAAATGTTCTCCTGATAACAATGATGTCATCTAGGTACAATAAACATGTCTTCCAGGTTAGGCCCCATAGCACGCATTCCATCAGGCGTTCGAAGGTGGCTGGAGCATTGCAAAGCCCAAATGGCATCACCACAAATTGCCACAATCCAGTCTCAACTGAAAATCCGGTCTTCTCTTGGTCCTTCTTGTCGATTTCTACCTGCCAATAGCCACTCTTGAGATCGAGTGTAGAAAACCATTTTGCGTCGGCTATAGTGTCCATGATGTCGTCGATGCGTGGAAGCGGGTAACTATCTTTCTTAGCGACGTCGTTTAGGTGCCTATAATCGACACAAAAATGAGTGCGACCAACCTTTTTCTTTACAAGAACTACTGGCGCGGCCCATAGACTGACAGAAGGCTCGATAACCGATAACCCCTTTTTTTCATGTCCGAGAGTAGTCCGCTCACTTCTCCTAGTTTAGAAGACATGTCGGTGCTTGTCGAATTGGCTTGGCTCCCTGTGTACCTATGACGTGAGTCACCATACTCGTTCGGTCTTGGTCATTCGGGTTTGTTGAGAAGACGTCACTGTACTTCAAGACCAAAACAGAGGCTCGCTTGAATAGCTGCACTGGCAATTATGTCTGCTTCAATATTGCAGACCTGAATTCCCAGGCTTTGTCTTTGGCTTGCCCCCTTTTACAATGATGTTCGTGAGTAGCTTCCAAAGAAGTGATGGTGGAAACAGGCTGGCAGCTGCCGATGACTTCTCCCGCTTTGATGCTTGTGGTTGAGTCTACAGTGTTAAGGGCTCTAAGTTGCACGTATCCGTTCCTTATCGATCTTGCAAGGCTTTGTCGTATAATCAAACCGCGCAATGCCGATGCCTTCGTTGGCTCTATCAGATAAGATCGGCGGTCTCCAGAATCACCATCAAGCTTGGCCTATATAATGCTCTCGGAAGATTTCGGTAATCAGTGTCTGCACATACTACCACATTCACCATTGGAATCTGGACGCTTGGATCCTCCACCAATACTTCGACATTTCACCATTTTAATACCCATTTGCCCAAATCCAACGCAGTCGCAGAAAATCCATTCCGAGAATGCAGTCATCCATAATGTTCGCGACCAGAAAACTATGTCGGAAAGCAAGGTCTCCCAACTGTATCTGGAGGTTGACCTCTCCATGGACAGGTGCAGCTTCTCCCGTGGCTGTCCGTAGTGATAAAATCCTGCCCTTGTGAAGTAGTTGTTGCCTCATTAGCTCTGGCCAAACAATTGATCGGATTGCACGAGTGTCGATTGTTATAGTGCAATGCTCTCCGTCAACTTGACCCAGAAGGCATAAGTCTGCTTCTCCGCGATGTAGTCTTGACACGGTGATGGTGGTGCTGGGGACATCGATCCTCCTAGCCAACCTCTGTCCCACGAAGTTGGCCCCTTCGCTTCTTGTAGTCTCTTTGCCCCCTTCTCTCCGCAATTCCAGCATCTAGGCGCACCATTTACATGCGAGTCTCGCTCAATTTCCACATGCTCACACCTGTACTTGTCTGTCACTATCTCGCGAGCCCAGGCAAAGGTACGAGTTACATTTTTTGCTGCCTCAAAGTTCAGACTATAAGGCAATGCATCTTTAATCGTTTGCTTTTGGGCTAAACGCACGGCTTGTTGCAATTCCTGATCCTTTAATGCGCTGATAAATGCTTCTGGTGCTGCAACATCTCGATTTTCTGGGTCGTAAGCTGAGTAAGCTGAAAATGCCAGCCGTTCAATATCTTGGGCTAGCTGCTGTAAGAATTCGCCAGACTTCTGCATCGGATGCCGTGGCTGTGACCGACAAATCTGCTTCAGATGATTGCCTCTATAATGCATGTCAAGCGCTTTCATTATAACAGCCGAGTTTGAGTGCAACTCAACGGAGATAGTCTGCAAAAGCTCGGCAGCTGCGCCTCTTAGAGCAAAAATTAATGCAGCTGCTCGGTCCTGCTCATTCCAGTAATTTGCCCTAGCAGCGGCTTCAGACTGGGTTTTGTAAATACTTTAAACCGTTTGCCCGTTGAATATTGATGCTTTCACATTTCTGGATGTGCTTTGCGCTGCGGTTATAAGCGGGGCTGGTGAGGTGGTTACTACTGCCTTCGCTGCTTCCAATTCCTTTATCACTTTTTCCATCCCATGGTTGATTCTCTCCTCAACCTGGCTGATCTCATGGTTGATTCTCTCCTCGAGCTAGCCAACCTTCTCTTTGACCTGGTAAACCTTTTCCTCGACGCATTTAATTTGTTTGTTCAGACTACCGAGCTTCGCTTTTATTTCGGTTGACTGTTTTTGCAAATCTGCTTTGATTTCGACCGCTTGTTGGTCCAGCTTCGCTGATTGTTCATTTAGCTTCACTGATTGTTCATCTAGCTTCACATTGAAACTGGATGACTGTTCATTTAGCTTCGCAGTTAAACTAGATGACTGTTGTCGCTGCTCTTGCTGCATCAGCATCAACATTTGCATCAGCGCGTTTTCTGGTTCCTTTGATTTTTGGGCTTCTGCTTTTCCAGCTTCTACGCCTTTTTTCGTATCTGAGGGCTCATCCGAATACAGATACATGCCTTCCGACTCGATCGCGTAGCACATGCGTGCAATCAGTATGGCCTTTGTACCTTGCGTAGCCAGACTTCGCTGTTCCAACTCCTCCTTAAGCTCTAATATGGTCAATTCATTAATTTTTGGATGTAAACATAGCGGCATTTTAATTGTTTCAGCTATTTTTCCACCAGTTCCCACGTTAAATTTCACTATTGTGCATTGTAAAAATGTTAAAAAGTTTTCACTTTCAAAGTTTTCTTTCACACTTCTGGCACCACTGTCGCGTGTTACGGTTCATGGTTGATAATTTTAATGTTCCGGGAAAGCAAAAACGCACTGGTTTTTAACTTAAGTTAAAAGAGTTTATACACTAAGAATGCACAATCATTAATTTCACTACTTTACAAATAATTAAAATGTTATTATTTTTCACTTGTCTATAAATTTATATTCCAACTGTCTGTATCACGAAAATCTCTTCACTGTCATTCAATATCACCTTTAATTCGTGCTCCACTCTTATCGCAGTTTTTACTATCAGTTTTTGGTATCGCGGTTTTATTATTACCCTTCATTCATTCAGCTCGGCTTTATATAGTCTCTAGTCATTCGATCCATTTCTCGTTCATTGGCGAATGTTCTGACGAGAACTACCTGGAATATTCGAGCAATTCTGAATGCCCGTAGTAACGTCACTTTCAGAACTTGTTCATGGATCTACTTGGTCCATTCTTGTGCTTTCGAGTACATTCGTTTTCTTTTCTTGGTTGATCATGATGTTATTAAAAGTTGCGACAATAATTGTAACAGTAGCTCACAGAATTGTTTGGACATGTAACAATATGCATACATTGTGACAAAAAAGTACCCGGAAATTGTAATTTAAATTCCCCGGGCAAATTATATTTCAAAAAAATATATTTTGTTAAGTTGGTAGGACTGTCCCTAATTATTACGCCAAATATGAGCATGGTTTGCCAACAAGTTTGTTTACAGCAGCTGCTTAAGCTGGTTCGCCTCAGTAGTGCGTTGCGATTTTTACAATGGATAAAAATATCGAAAAAGAATTCGTCTCAAATTTTGTGTTACTAACCTAATTTCGTGTGCGGAATCAGTTGGAAAAGGCTTACGTTGATTCAGTTTTATCAAAAACTCAAGCCAACGAGTGCTACAAAGATGGTCGAGAGATCGTTGAAGACATGCCTTGTTCTGAACGACCTTCAACCTGTTCAATTGATGAAAACATTAAAAAAATGAAGGATGTAGTGGTTGAAAATCTTCATGCAAGTGTTAAAGAGATGACAAGAGAGCTCGACATCTCTCGCGAGTCCGTCCGAATGATTTTGGGTATGAAACGCGTTTTTGCTCGACTCGTTTTGATGAGATGATAATGCACCATCGCATTGAGCCACGATTAAAACGCAATAAATACCATCAATCAATCACCGTACTCACCAGATGTGACACCGTGGGAATTTTTCTTGTTCCCCAAACTGAAATTGCCGCTCCGTGAAATCCGTTTTCAGCCGATCGAAGAGATAAAAAAAACTTGTTGAAGGAGCTGAAGTCCATCCCAACAAGTGCTTATGAAAAGTGTTTCGAGGACTAGAAAAATCGTTGGCGTAAATGTAGTGCATCTAATGGGGATTACTTTGAAGGCGACAAAATAAATATTGATGAATAATTAAATATTTTGCTTTTTATTTGCAATTTCCGGCTACTTTTTGTCACAACGTATATATCTGTATGTATATGTGTATACATAGATATAATAATAAATATAATATTTTCAGAAATTAAATATTTGGGCTAGATTTGTAAATCATTCAAATTGGCTAAGTGAAAAAAAGGCTGCTGTTTTCGAAAAAAAGCAGTGGTTCCTGCTCTGATCAAAGTGTAGCCATGATTTGCACAGAAATTGGTACAAATGTTTATTCAAGTGTCTCATAATAAAAAATCCAAAGTCAAACCATCTGAAATAAAACGGTGACCGCTCAAAGTTCGGAAAAGGTTGAACCATAAAAAAACGACAAGCCAACGTTCGAAATTCGGAAAGTTTTTAAAGTTACTCGTATAATTTATGCTGGATTTTTATCAAACCTAAAATTATGGTAGACGTTGATGAGATCTTGTACAAAAATGTGTCAGAACTAAATTAGATTCCTTTGACCGCTGCCGATTTTAGCAGTAATGAGTTTCACATCGCAGTCAAAAAATTAAATTCTAATATACATGGTACAATGTATTCAAGAAACTGAATTTTAATAGACTTGAAATGAAAAAATTTTGCACTAAAAAGGGTGAAATCAAAAACCTTCAGGAAAAACAGCAAACCGACCTCACAATGCCCTAAAAAAGATGAAATAAATTTTGTGGAAGCGGTGCCAAATCAATTTCTCCATTTCAACATAAAAACTTCCAACATTTGCACCATCACATAAGAAACAGGGGAAAACTGATATGGCCCCGCTTCCATAAAATTTATTTCATCCTTTTTAGGGCATTTTGAAGTCGGTTTTTTTGTTTTCCAAAAGGTTTTTTATTTTTCTTAAAACGTTATAATTCGTACACTCAAAATTATAAACGGTGCTACAAAGTTAAGGTATTCAAAATTCACTAATCTCTTGGCTGGGTCCTCGCTGGTGTAGGGTCTCCTAACTGGTTCCGGTCGGGATGGCGTTGGCGGTGCTTTTACCGTTGCTTCTTGCAACGCTGTTTCTGGAGTGCCCACGTTTGGTCGCGGAAACGGACTTTCTCCTCTGGAGTGACGCTGACCCGTACTAGACGCAGTAACTCCCCCAGTTGGTGCCGCAACTTTGCCTGCTGACCTCTTCTGCGTGGCTTCGAGGGGGGTTCGGTGGTTTCTCACTTCTGCCCAGCTGTGGGTTGTTGTTTCCGCTACTGTCGAGCTTTATATTCTTCCAAAGTGATGGGCCTGGGAGCCAAAAGGAGTTCTGCCGCAAGGACGACGTCTAAAGGGGGCCTCATGGTTGTCTGTGGAACAGAAGCTCGGCGGGCTTCTGGGCAGGATGGGGCAGCGTAGAACGCTTCTTGGCTTCTCTCGAGCTGACGGGAGTCTGTAAATAAACAGAGTAGTTAACTCGAAGAATCAGAGGCCTCAAGGATGGAGGCAGATGGGCCTGTTGAAACCACTTACCATCGATCAGGCCTGGGGAGTGCTGAGTAGCTGATGTAACGAAAGGATGCCTAGGACCAGGCGTAAGCCAGGGAGTCCTATTCGATGAAGGTGAATAGTGACCGATGAAGACCGGCCAAGCATAAGCCGAGGAGCCGATGCAACCATGCTATCGCAGCAACACACAGCAGATGGGCCAGACTTGCGCCAACGCAAGTCCAATTTAGTTAAAGTTGATTGTGGCCAGGCTAAAGCCGAGGAGCCAACTTACGTCTTTGATAGCTACAAAATCAAAGAGGGTGATTGCTCCTTTGTTCTTTTGCTTAAAAACAATATATTTTGTCTTTGAAGTGTTCAATACTAGTTTGTTTTCGATTAACCACTGATGGAGTTTTCCTAGATCCTCGTTAATGGTATTCTCAATGGCAGTTTTATCTCCTCCTGGATAAAATATAACTGTGTCATCAGCATATAATGTGTGACATCCCGTCAGCCCACATGTATTTAGAGTATTTGTGTATTTGTGTTGGGCCAAGCATTGAGCCTTTTGAAACTCCTGTTTTCGTAGGTGCTCAATCGCTCAGACATTGTTGATTAAAGTTCTCTGTGAACTTTCCTCCAAGTAACTCTTAAACAACTGCTTAGGACTACCCTGAATACCATACGATTCAAGTTTACGAAGCAAGAGGTCATGATCAACTGTATCAAATGCTTTTTTTAAATCCACAAAATATGCGATGACATAATAACCTCTGTCAAGTCCTAGATTGATGAAACGTGTGACAGAATGTAGTGCATCTAAAGTACTCTTGTTCAAACTGATGTTGGCTTACGATAGAGTTTTCAACTAAGAATGGTTTCAATCGATTGTTTAGTATTTTCTCAAATATCTAACTAAATCCCGTCAGCAGCGCAATCGGGCGATAGTTATTCTGTCAAGATGATCACCATCCTTAAATATATTTTTGCTTGTTTTTCTTCTTCCGGAAATGACCCATTCCTAATACGCACGTTTATAATTTTTGCCATAACCGTGGCTATGTCCTCCTTTATTATACTAATCTCATTCATCGTGATGCTATCGACGACTGGCGCCGTATTCTTTTCCAATCCATTGATTGCATTTAAGACTTCCCTTTTATTTGTTTGATGATTGTAAAGGATGGAATTTATTGAGATATTTGTAATATTTAAATTACTTTCTGAACTGGCAACGATTTTTTTAGTGATACTTCCACCATTTGTTGAAAAAAAGTTATTTAATGAGTTCGCCGCGTCACGTGGACACGATGTATTAGAGGGCTCATCAGAATTCAGTTGAAAGTTTTGTGATATACCCTGGGATGAGGAGTTATCTTTTACCTCATTTATTATTTTCCATATTTTATGGGAGTTGTCAGCCGCTTTTTCCAATTTTCTTGAGAAATATGAGAATTTAGCCTCTTTCACCAGTCGTTTCGATTCTCTTTTCGCTTGCATATATACAAACTTGAAAGCCTGGTTTCCATTGTTCTTCCTGTAGTCCATGTATGTCTTCCTTTTTTAAGGGGTTTTGTACTAAAATACAAAACCCTATTGCAATCATGACCCGTGTCCGTCCGTCCGTCCGTTCGTCTGTATGTCACAGGACTTTTTCTCCGAAAATATAGAAGCTACAGCCATGAAAGTTTGTGGAAAGGTCAGTAGTGGTGACTTCTTGAAAGCTTTGGGGTGGAAAATTTTTTCAAGGGGATTTAAGGGGCTCTCCCCATATAGGGAGGTGACCCTTTAAAAAAATGTTCACCATTGGTAGTTGAGTAGGGTGTCGTCTTAATAAGATCTTTTCAAAACAAGTCTTAAAATTACCTTATCGGTACTGTGGGGGGCAGGGGAAGGGGAAATGTACGATCTTTTCGCATACCTCCCCCCCTGGACTACTTTCATCCGAAAAATCTGAAAAAATCATGCATGTAGGCCTTTATGAGTACAACAACAACAAATGCGTGAGAAATCAAAATTAACTCAACTTTGTTAGTAATAGTATGATTTATCGATTTTACGTTTTTTTAAATAAAATCTTAAAAGTACCCTTAAATTTAATAAAATTCAGTGCACAGAGGACTATTTATACGATTGACCTGTCCTGAAAGTTTCACATAGATCGAATTGTATTTAACGAAGTTATAGCGATTTGAATTTTCCTGTATTACTATGGAACAATATGTGTTACTATGGAAATATACGGCTATCGAACAATATGCGCTATTTACCGATTTGCATGAAAGTTTTAGGAATGATGGGTATCATGAATATATTTAAGAATTGGTTCAGCTAGTGGGTGTCAGTAATCGTAAAGCAAAATAGTGGCTGTTTTAAATGCGAAGATTGAATAATTTTGAGTTATTTTTCCCCAACTTCAACGTTTAAGGTGCATGCTTTTAACATTTGATTCAATTTAATGAATGACTGAAGATGAGTACCTACAATTAATACTCATATATGAAACAACTCGAGGAGACAGGACAGAGCTCCTAACACAAGGGCTTTGTAACCATTCTAGGGTTCGAAAAAAATAGACCAGGAATCGATGATTACAGCACATGGGAGTGGCCCCTGAAAAAAAAAATTTAATCAAAGGTAGTCGATACGAAGATCAAATGAAAGTTCTTTATGAGAGCTTTTCAAAACAGTTCTTAAACTGACAATTTTTGCTTCAGTGGGGGCGCAGGCGCGGGGGAAATACACGATAAATGTGTTTCCCCCCTCGCAATTGGATGCCTGTAATCTAAAAAATCTGAAAAAATATCAAGTAAGATATTTATGAGTATAACAATAACAAATACCTCAGAAGTCAAAATTCGTTCAACTTTGTTAATAATAGTATGATCTTTGAGTTTCACATTTTCTTGAATAAAATAGTATGGATGCCTTTAAACCCAACAAACCTCGATATTTAAGTAGCCTTCCACAAGATCCTAATACTCTGTAAGTTTGATGAATCTGATGATCTGATGATGATCTGATATTCTTAAAATTTTCAGATAAGATCGATGACATAAATGCTTTTGGAATTTCATGGTTTGAGTGATTTTTGTTAGTTGAAAATGGAGAAACAATGGATTTTCTTTTAAACGAGCAAATCTCATTGACATGTTTCTTGATTTTATTTGTTGCTGGTGACTGCATTTTGTAAATTGAGCACAAAACCCTTCTGTCATGAGCGTTGGTCTGTCTACCCAACTTGTTTAATACTTGCATCAATTACTTTTTTCGCTATCTAAGTCCGTTGTCAACACCTGACTTTTTTTTCAATTGTAGAGCTTTGCTTAGCAGCTTTGATGATATTTTTGAGTTCAATAACACTATTTGGTTTTCGCTTCTTCAGTAATTCTCGTATGGTTAATTTAAAGAGCTCCTTGTCTAGATATCTGAACGTTTTGTAGGTTGGCTTCTGTTTGTTCAGGGTTTGGTCTTGAATAGCTTTTTTTAACACACGGTGGTCCACTTCCGGCCAGCCCTCAAATATGTATGTCTCCGGCTCTGAATAGTATGCATCAGCTGGGTGTAGCCTATTAACTTGAAGGTGGGATGGTCCAGGTCGATCAATAGGGGGCTGTCGTCTTCCTGGGCCAACTTGGCTCTTTCAGGGGCGAACATTCTCGATAAATTGTCCGGTACCATGTGTTGGCTTCCTTTCCGGTGTAGAATCGTAAAATCAAACGCCTGTAATTTCAAGGCCTATCTAGCCAAACGGCCGTGGAGATCAGTTTGGCTCATCAACCATTTCAGAGATGCATGATCCGTAACGATTTTGAAGGGGTGTCCCTCCACATATGCTCGAAGGCGTTTCACCGCCAACACCGCTGCCAAGCATTTCTGCTCCGAAACCGTGTAGTTTCGCTAGGCCGGGTTCAACTTGTGAGACATAAAAGCTATAGGTCTTTCCTTGCCGTCTTGGCCATGGGCTCCTACCCCATGTTGACTAGCGTCGCATTGGATTGAGAACGGTTTACCAAAGTCCGGGCTATGCAGTACGGGAGCAGTCGTTAGACTCTTCCTTAGGCTCGCAAGCTGGGCCCTTTCGAGACGAACTTACGTCCCTTACGCTGCATGTCGGTCAAGAGTATTGTGATGGTTGCGTAGTCACATACGAATCGTTGGTACCATCGGCATAAACCTCGGAATCGGCGTAACTACTTGGTGGTCTTGGGCAGTGGAAAAGCATCAATCGCTTGTGTCCTGTCCGGGTCGGTTTTGATATTGCCATGGTCAATGATGCGACCCAAATACTCACGAACTGACTCTTCTGTATATTGATGGTTAGTCCTGCCTTCCAAATGTACAAAGCCACTTCCTGAAGCAGGCTGATGTATTCGTCAAAAGTCTCGGTTATGAGCAGTAGGTTGTCCAAGTATGCAAAAGCTTGGGGTCGTAAATCCGGTGGTATCACTTTGTCCATAAGGCACGTTATTGTTTGAGGGGCATTACACAGTCCAAACGGCATGGTCACAAATTGGTACAGTAGGCAACCTGGGACCGTGAGGGCTATCTTCTCCTTTGAACCGGGATCTAACGGGATTTGCCAAAAAGCGTCTTTGAAGTCCAAGCTCGTAATGAAATGGGCTTTATGTAATCGACTCAAGATTCCCCCAATCAACGGTAGAGTATATGCCTCCTTGACAGTGACGGCATTCAAACGTCGGGCATTTAAGCATAGCCGGACCTTATTCGGCTTGACAACTAAGGTGACCGGGGAAACCCACGCGCTCTGCGATTCTTCGATCACGCCTAGTGCTAACATCTGATCAACTTCGGCATATAATGACTTTTCCTTCACCGAAGATATGGCAAAATATCTCTGCTTTATGGGTTTGGCATCCCCCACATCTATTGTGTGAAACACCAAGGTTGTCCTGCCAATACCTTCCTTCTCATGCGACGAAAAAGCCGAGTCAAATCGCAGTTGTTGATTCGCATCCAGGGCATGTCGAAGTGACTGGGAAGTTGAGGTCACGTCATGGACCATGGCGACAGAATCAAGCGTCGTGCCGAAAAATAATGCCGGGGCCAAATTAAATTTTCGAACGAAGTCCACCCCCTAGGTAGAGATTCTGTGTCAGTTGGGATATAATGTAGAATTCTAGAGCCTTAGACACCCCCTTAAATTTGACATCCGTCGTAAGTTTCCCCACAACGGAGTGACGAGTTTCGTCCGCCGTGCTTAACCAGGTAGTAAAATGCTGAATTTTGGTCTCCTGCAAAATCGGCTAATATGCAATTCACACTGGCCCCAGTGTCAACCAAGCCTACCAGCCGCCTTTGCAGGATGAGTACTGACGCGTATGGCCGAACGTCATCCTTCAATAGTTCTGTAATGTTTTTATGTCTACGTGCGAACGCGGAACCGACCTCTCATCGGTTCTAGACGTTAAGTCTGAGTAGTGCCAACGGATGGTACCAACCGGTCAACCAATCCGTGCACCGTAACCCATTCACGCGGTGGCTGCTTGTCGGCCAGCTAGATCGGAGAGGATTTCGGTCGCGGGTCTCCGAATGGGTTACGCTCTTTTACAATATTCAGCCACCAATACATGCCCGTTTTCAAACGCGTCACAAAACAAAACCATACGGAGAGGAAACCTACTTTACGTTATTACGTATTTCTTCACTTACTCAGTCAAGGACAAAAATCTAATTTTTACTTCGCGTTCCCGAATTTCCGACGCGGTACCGAAAAATAGGCTACGCTAACTCAACCCGACGAACGCTACGCTAATAAAACGGCAAAACAACAAAGGTACCGCGTACCGCGCGCGACGCGAAACCGACGTCAGCGGATTTTCTCGAACCCTACCCTCGCGACGGCATACCTACCCTGCAGCTCATTTTCCGCTGAAAAGAAGAACCACTGGAAAGGAAAGTCGTTGTTAAGGTTTAACAATCCATGTTATTTTAATAAACCTGACTATACTACAATTTAACTCCTATTATAATTGGTTTCTCTACGTTTTCAATATAAAATTCGCTAAACCTGACAGTGTTCAGTATAAAAAAATAATTACTGCATTAAAATTAAGTATACAGCGCTTAAGAAACTTAGCAACATAGAAACATCTTTGTTTCTTCAAATTAACCTTTAGTTATAGTAACAAATTATTTACAAAGGAAAACTTACATATTTATTTATTTTCAATATAATTTAATGTGTTCTTTTGATAAGTAATGTATATCTAAATGGGTAATTATATTTAATGATTTTAATATGTTTTCATTTTCAAGTAGTGGAATGATAAATGTGTGAAACTAAAAACAGACCATATTTGATTGTTCAATTTCATTCGAAAGCAAATTTTTACAAATTAACATTTAATCTTGTACCAAAGAGTGTTTCCAGTTTTTTATAAAAATCGGGTCCAATTTCAATGGGAGAGAAATTAAAATAAGAAAATATTAAAATTCAAAATCAACCAAATAAAGGGTTGGTTAAAAAAATGGCTGATTTCTGAATTTCACTGGGCATTAGTAAATGCAAGCAATGACAATCTAAAATCTACTCATTTTTCATATAGATGAAATTAATTGTCAATTCTATCAAATTAAACTTTAAGGTCTTAATTTGTTCCTTCTTGCACATATTATACAACATTTTATTCTCGCTGGTAAATTAGTGATGGCGTTTAATTTGATAAAACCAAGAAATTCTTTTAAGAAACATTTAAAAAGGGAAAAGGAATCGGAAGAAAAATATTTAATAAGAAAAAAACTTAAAAGTTAATAAAAGTAAATGTATACGATTGTTAAAATATTTGTACTTCTTCTTCTCCTCTTGCAGTATAATCGTTACGATGCATTTTGATTATTAATTCATTGCAATGTGGGAAGATATAATGTGACGATACGATTTCCCCACTACTAAGATATTCAAGCGAAAATGCAGACTTGATTTTGCAGTCGAATCCAACTGGGTTTGCAGATGAAAATCAAGAAGGGTTTCAAGCGGACCACAATATCCGTGATTAAGAAGTATCACAGCACTATTTCACAACATAATAGAGTGATCAATGTTAACAGCACAGTGATCTCAATAGCATGTTGTGCGAAATTGCTATACAGAAATATCGAAAGGCGATAGAATAAAGATAGATTTTAGAGCCAATTCAGTTCGATTCTAGTATCCATCAAGCTTTCACTTTAAATTTACTTCAGTGTTGAACAATTTTTGAAAAGCACTTCCCGAACTACGAAAATTCGTAACCACAAATTGAATTAACTCAGTTTCTAAAAAAAACATTCTCAATTTTAAAGACGAGAAAAATCCAAAGCATGACACAAACTCAATCCAAAAACCTAGCCAATTCCATTTTTTTTTATGGCGTTGCAATTACTAACTAAGATTTTCTGACTCAACTTATTAAAACCTATCGTTTTTATGACTGCATCGCCAACGTCTTCAAAGTCTATGCAACATTGTATTCCTTAAAAATTGTAAGCAACATTCCCTAAAGTTAGACATTAGAGAGCAATTCCATTTTATCCTGTTTTTCTTCATAAGATCATTTTCGGAGTGTGTTTATATTTTATATCCTAGCAGTTTATCTTCAACTGACTTAAAACTAATGATTTTAATGTATTCCCAACAAATACATTCATATTTAATCTAAATCTAATTTACAATATTCGAAATGGGTTTTTAATAGAAAAAAGAAAAGAAAATTGTCTTATTTCATTATACACACACGTCAATGAACTTTGTGCATAACATTCCTTATCTCTTACTAGTTGTTTAAAACTAAAATTTTAGTTATTATATATAATAAAGTAATACGACATTGCAATAGAACATAATTTTTTTGACTTGTTTAACTGCGATTCGCGCTGCTTTCTATGAGAAATTTACAATTACAAGTTAAAATCTGCTTTGAAACAATTTTGATTTGATTGGTCCATGTAACCAATTGACGACAAAGATCAGGGAAAACGACAATCCTTTGTCAGTTGGGTTACGATTACTCTATTTTAAGCTGAACTTTAAAACTGTACAAATCTCTATGATTAATAGACAGTTATCTACATAATCAAACGTCTTCTAAAACAAAAATTTTCTACCTTTTTCCGTTGTTTAATTTATATGTCCCTCAGATTGGATCGGATTTAACTGGTATGCAACATACTCACTGTAATATGGCTTTGTAGATCCGGGGTTTACAAGCAAGCACGATGTTTCCAGCTTTTTGAGGTGCGTGAGTGGTTCCAAATCGCCCAACTCTTGAATATTGTTCCCAGTAAGAACTACTGACTCCAAATTGGGGATAGATTCATGCAAGTAATCGTCCGTTCGTATTATCCAGTTGTTGTTTAGTAGCAGGCACTTTAATCTAGGCAAATACGGACATCCATCACGTTTGCGTAGATCATAATCAGAGAAGTTTATTGTATCGAATTGGTCCAGTGTAGCTCCCAATTTTCTATTGGCGGTGTTTGGTATCCTCGTAGATCTGGTTCCGTTCTCTGCATGGATTGATTGATTGATGATATCCGCGGTTAGTCTAAACATCACAAAACGTTATTTTAACTCGAAGCGGAAAAACAAACTTTGCATTCGCCGACATACCAATTCCAATTTCTGATACATTTACTACTTTTGAATAGTCGATGGATATCTGTGATGGACAATTTGTGGGAAAGTTCTTCTTCCTGTTAATTTTAAGCCTTTTTGCTGCTTGTTGGCACCCTCCGGGACTTCTTCCTCAGTGGCGGCCACTACTTCCACACTTTCCTCCCATATGGCTGTCAAATCTTTGCAGTAATTGAAGAGGTCAAGAATGTGATAGCTTTAAATACATTTCTATTTCAAAGATTGTTCCTCAATTTTCTTTATCATTGTAATGACTTCTATGAATTTGAGCTTTTTCGTTTCGTGCTACTATCTTGAAATTTAGTTTTTTTTTATATTTATCATAATGAAAGTTAATACTCCATTCGCTTCCAAAATAATAAAAAAACAAATGCATATCGGTCCATTATAATGAACTTTTTTTAAACACAACTTCTAATGCACTCGAGACAAGCAATAATTTTTAACACACCAGTTTAAATTGGAAGTGAGCGTAAATAAACGGTTAAATACTAATTGAAACTGATGTAACGATAAATTGGAAAGAAAGAAAGAAAGAGTTTTAGGAATTTGAAAGGAGAAATAATAAAACGCAGACCTAGAAGTGCCGATAAATAAAATCATTATTTTTACGTACCGCAAGAGCCTGCCTTGCGCGATATTGAATTGGGAATAAATTAAACGAATGCAACATTTTCCTTCTGCACTTCAGAGCAGTAAATCAAGTCTTTCCACATCTACGCCAACAACTGATTGTGATAAGCAAAAGTATAGTTTACTAGAGAGTACAAGTTCGAGGACGTACGAATCCAATCCTAATGATGATCCGTTGGGCGAGATTTCCAAAGAGCAGTTACTAGAACTTGAAGAAAAATTTTCTGAATTGAATCTCAGCTCAAAGTCTACGAAACAAACGGAAAAAGTAGAGGAAGATGATACTGAAGCTGTGCATGAGTTACAGAAAAATGCCATTGAATTTCAATTGGATTATCCCGTTGATGCTGTGAAATATGGAGAGAAAATCCCTGAAACACTATTACCGGAGGGTTTAGAAGATGCTAACTGGTTTGGTGTTTTTATTGCAGAGGTTCATAATCCTTTTAAATTCTGGTTTCATGTGTACAAAGATAATCACGAGTTGGATACATTGATGCAACACATTGAAAATATATATACAAAATTACCTCCGAATGACTTGCAATTGCATAAATCATGTTATAAACCTGGACAAGTATGTTGCGCTATGTATATGGGATTATGGCATCGAGCTCAGATATTAGAGATTCATGAGAATAAGAGTGTCAAAGTATTTTTCGTCGATTACGGTACTGTATCAAACGTAGCGCTCCAAGAAGTTAAATACTTACTATCAGATTTCTCTTCATTACCGTGTCAGGCGCCTAGAGGTTCCCGAGCTCACATTAAACCGGTTGGGGTTGCTGGTGCTGTCGCGAAGAGATGTGGAGTCGAGTTGCAACTGCGAACGCGCGTGGACGGAGGAGTGAAAGATTTCTTAGACCGTCTCGCTGATATTTGGTCATGAAAAGTGCTAATAATTGCATGAAGTATCGAGACGAGAGGCAAAGTGAATAACTGAAAGTGTAGACAACCTGTTAGCGCGCAAGCAGTGATCAATATCGCATGAGTGAAAGTACAGCAATCACCAAGAACAACGGGTTTATTGCAGTGCTCTATTTCGGTGATGTTTGAAAAAAACCGTTAGTGGGAATAGCGTTTGTATTATTTTTGCCCGAAACGCTTGCAAAGTCCGACGAAATAAGAGTGTGTAGCTTGCTTGCGAAGTGAAGGATGCAATTCTGAGTTTTGTGGTGCCCGCCTGTTTTGTGTGCGGAAATTGCGAGATTTCCAAGTGTACGCTCCGTTTGTGGCTGTTTTGTTGCCAATTAACGTAGACAAATCATCTCCACGCGCTTTGTGCTTTAATTGCCATACTCATTTCGTGAACTTCGCATGGACGTTGCAACCACTTTGCCTTTCTCATTGGCTACCACGCACCCTATGATTGCTTTCGCAGCCTTGGGACTTCACCGCGTAACAACGGCCGGTGCTAAATGAGGAACGCCCGTGGGGATTTGATGCGTACGCTCAAGTCAAGGACGTGATGAATTATGCGCTGGGATTTTTCTTCTCGCACGAGAACTGTATGCAAAATAAAACACCTAAAGGATTATCGGGCGACACCTAAAGGATTATCGAGTTTTTGGAGTAGTATTCGGGAGGCCGAAGTAGATCGCATTATTGTCAAGATTTATAGTATAAAACGTAAATTTGTTGTCGTAATCATATGTAAACGTGTCCGAGAAAATTAGTGGACTCGGGAAAAATCGCGAAGTGTTACTATAAATAAAAGAAAAAAGGAAATCAAAATAATGATAACACCAAATTTACAGGATTTACCCGCCCCGAACACGAGCGCTCGTAACAGGAGGTTGTGGTAAGTACCCTTTCTTTTGTTCAAAAACCAAAACAAAAAAAAAGGAAAAAGAAAAAGGAAGATTTCCCTTTTTCATGTTTTATTTTATTTTTCTAAATTGAAAGATTTCAGCCGTACATTTGATGCTTTGACACCTAAACGAAGTTCGTTTTTTTTTTTTTTACTTTTGTCTATATTGGAAGAGCGCGTAAATTGAACCGAACATAGCAGTTAGTAGTGAAATATTTTCTCCATCACGGGTTAAATGAAAACAGTCAACGGATGTTGATAGAATCCTGTTGACTATATTATACTCAAGTTATAGTTCGATTAAAAATCCAAAAAATAATAAAAAAAAAATGTCAAGATTTTGGAACTTACGAGAATTTGAATGAGCGTGTATTTGAATTGAATTTTAAAAATTGGTTAAACTATAAATTGTATAAAGAAACAAAAAATTTTGTTTGATAACGTAAATTTTGATAAACTTTTCATACCTTTAGTTTTTTGAGGAATTGTGTATCGGCGAGTTATGTTTGTAGGATATTCGAGAATAATAATGGTTGAGTAACTTGCAATTTTTGGTCTTTCCTTTCCGAAGATTCTGACCGGGTATAGGACTCGGTACGGTGGCAGGCTGCCCCTAAAACCATGAGCCAGCCGCCGGGTACAACTTAATCCTTCTTGTTTCAGGTGACGTCGTGGGTTGAGTGGCCCAAGCAGAGTGCCTCTTTATGGCATAGAGTTATGCAATCAAATTGTATAATTCTATGGCATAAATTGGTCACCGGGGTACTCCCCTTCTGATGGGAAAGTTCATGCAATTTAAGTTGTATGAGTTTTCCACTCAGAAGAGGAATACCTGGCCACTTCAACAAGATATATATGGATTTATTCCGGTTGGGTGGGTGCGAAGGGGCTCCACCATCACCCGTTTGCCCCTCTTTCATTTGTGGGCCATGAACTTCGTCGGGTAATGACGAGGTTACCCCAAGTCCGCCTTTCTTTTCAGGTTCCCCTTGTTCTCGTGACAAGCTCTAATTCCTTCGGTGTAGTTATCTACACTTTTTGCGACTTCGGTCGCCTCTTGATCTCCAGCAGTCCAATTCGTGAATGCGAAATTTTTTTGTAGTGGGTCCTCGTGCTGGGGAAATGAACCCGCCCCACGACACCGCAATGCTAGCCTGCCAGCGCATTCACGCGTCTCCAGACGAGGGCATTCTCGGCAGATATTGTCATCTTCTTCTGCCGAGGCAGCAGACCATCGCTGCAGTCCTTTACGGACATTTTTGAAACTCTTTATTCACTACATCTTCTTGACATCCCACGACAAAATTGACGTGGGATGTGCGCTCGTCGCAACCAACTTGAAATGACAAGCCACCTGGCAGCAAAGTGTGTTAGTAGTGGTCGCCAGCGGCATCGCATGATTCATTACAATTCGTCTAAGTGTATCGCCCGCAACGCCTTCCTCGACTGCCTGACTCTTCTCCAGAAGTTCCTCATCCGACGCGTAGCTCACTTACTTCGCGGAGGAGTAGTAACAACCATCTCCTCATTGAAGATGCGCTGACGAGTAGCTAAATAATCCCGCAGTCTGACGTGAAAGGGTTTAATATGCCAAGAGACCTTCGTTTCGTTACCATTCCCCTGCGCGTCCGCCTCAACAACACGTGACGTCGGCTGCAGAACTTCAGGAGAACTGTGTTTGGCGGTGCGAATCAGCAAAGTTGGGGTCGTATCTGGAGTTGCGAAGCCCGGAATGCTTCCACGCGTCGGGATTTTCGACCGCGTACAAAACTGTTACGGAAACGCTACCACTCGACTCGCCGAACAATTAACGTACAATAGAGACAGTTTTGTAATGTATGTGGCGTTGGGGATAATTTCTTTTAAATCGGCCGGAAGCACCCTTTTCTCGGCAGACTACCTCTCATTTCTCTATGGAGGAGCCGTTGCTGCTGAAGGAAAGAGAGTACCAAATAAATCTTTTTTTTTATAGATACATTAGCTCGCCGCTATCGGCCACTTAAATAAAGTAATTAAGTTTTTCTTATATTTAGAAATTATATATATATATATATATATATATATATATATATATATATATATATATATATATATATATATATATATATATATATATATATATGTGTGTGTATATATATATATATACCCTTAAGTCAACATCGGCCAAAACCTAGACGAAGCGGACTCCGGAAAAACGGTGGCCCATTTCAAGATGGTTCAACCAGCTAACTGTGGGATTTGCTTTGAGGACGTGGTAGAGGGCGTATCAAGTATATGGCTGGAGTGTGGACACTTGTTCCATCGCGCGAGTGTCCAGCAGCTCTTGCTTACATCGGAACTCTGTCCATTATGTAGACGACCGACCCGACACACGTCCCTAGGTGCGAAGCACCCCTGGAGCATGAGTTCGAACTAACAACGGGCCGACCTTTTGTCGAAGTAAGTCCGACGGTCTTTTGGAACTGCCGACAACTAGGACATCGGTTCTCTGCATGTCCAGCGAAACCGACGGTTTTCTGTTACCTTTGTGGAAAAGCGGACACCTATGCACCCGATTGCGCCGATCGCAAGCTACGAAAAAACTTGCCAGTCAGTGCCGCAACTACCCGTCGGCACTCCTAGAACATGCGACTGAAATCCTCTCCAAACTAGCTGGCCGACAAGCAGCCACCGCGAAATGGATTACGGACTGGTTGACCAATTGGGTACCATTCGTTGGCAAGACTCAGACTTCACGTCTAGAACCGATGAGAGGTCGGTTCAGATTTCCTTCGGGAAATCTCGACATTCGAATGATTTGAAATGAAAATCATTACAATGCTCCCATTTACCTGGATGATGTTCATTCACCTTCCATTTCTTGCCCGCTCCTCTATACTAGGATTTAATCATTGGATTTCATTTCTTAATTCCTCATTTGAATATTGATTTTCTTGACCATTGATGACAAGTCTAGGCTGTCGTAATCTGGTTTCAGCAATATCATTCTCATCTTTCATTGCCACCGTTACTATATTAAAAAGCGAAGAGCATTTTCATTGGTCGATATTTTGATAATCGCCCCACCATTACGAATAGGCCGCATTAGTTGAAGAGGAATTTTATATTTTGATGGCCTAAACTTCGAATTAAAATCAATCAGTGTTTTTTTTGAGGAAGATTGATTTCTAGGCTTAATTATAATCCCTTTTTGTGATATTGTATTTGACCGATGCTCTGATGGAGGAGAATTAATATTTTTAATAATTTCGGCATATGAAGGCTTGCTCGCAGACGTAGATTTATCTATTAATAAGCTTACATTTGAGTTCATCTCTTCAATCTGACTTTGCAAATCAATCATTTGTTGGAAGAATTGGTCTTCTTTAGACTTTTGGTGCTGAGCTCTACATCCGGCACACATCCAAATCACATCTTCGGATATATCCATTAATTTAATCAAACTAAAACTAAATTCATGGCTCAAACAAGGAAGAATACTCCAGCTAAACAAAATTTGACCGTAAACGACTACAACCTTGAAAGTGTAGATAACTTTGTATACCTTAGAGCCAACATGAATAGAAGAGGCACCGGAAAGGACAAGATTGGCCGCCGCATAAATGTCGCAAATAAAGCCTATTACTCCGTACCTCCCATTCTAGTGTCCAGAGTTGTGCACCGGCAAAATAAGCTCTGTATTTACAAAATACCAGTCAAACCTCTGCTTTTATATGGAAGTGAAACATGGACCCTGACGAGCGAAGTCGAAAAGGCAGTGGACGTATTTGAACGCAAATCTATGGCCCAGTGAAGCAAGGAACAGAGTTGTGACTACGTCACAACGATGAGTTGTATGAACTATTTTGCAATCCGCCCGCTTTCTCCCGACTACTGGAAGCAATAACTGAGTGCTCAAACGGATTTCGAGTTAGTTAGACCTGACGCAACCGATTGCAGACAATTCATGTCTCATCTTTTTTCATTCCACTGGAACAAAATTACTCAAAGCATATTAGACGGCTATATTTGGAGCACACTCGCATACTTCTCAATACGTACTTCATATAAAAACTTTAGAATTTTATACAAAACTTGATTGCAATCAGTAAAACTGTTATATGTCAACGAAAAAATTAATGCAATATTTTTTGTTGTGAGTTGTGTTTGGTGTTCCAGCCATAATCCTAACTTCTCTTGGGGTATAATGAATAAGGATATGACTGAAGCTTTTTTTTTAATTACCTCCATTCCCTACCACTTTCTCCATCACTCTTACATTGTCGCACAATGCTCGTGCGATCTGCACTATACACCTCGTCGATTCCTATGTGCGTCACAAGCAATTACTTTTTTTTTACTCGTTCGTAGTGAATAGCCCTGTATCCGATCTGATCCCATTGTACATTGTTAAAATTAACAAATAGTTTTACATTTTTAAATAAATGGGTGTTACCGGTAACATGCGTTCCAATCGAGCAATAGTCTTATGATATTCTAGCGACTTTTTCTATTCACATTTGTCGATAAGGCAGTTCACCAACAATAATCTTGTTCAATTGACATGCGTTCCAATCGAGCAATAGTCTTATGATATTCTAGCGACTTTTTCTATTCACATTTGTCGATAAGGCAGTTCACCAACAATAATCTTGTTCAATTGACAGATCATTCTGCACCTGTAAGTCGGCGACTAAATACTTTTCTCCGACTATTCATATTAAATGTGCTTCTAGTGTTTTCTATTATGTTCAAATCTAAAGTGGTGATACCTGCCGTGTTATTTTCACTCTAAACCAGCACGCGTTTACTTAAATAAAACAGAGCGAAGCGCAACACCCGCCGCACATTGTCAACAACCTTCCTAACAAATCATTGTCCAAAGTGACGCCATCGGATATAAAAACAACAAATCAATTTCAAAACAATTACGTTATAATATGACGCGCCGTTGCATAATCGAAGGTTGCACGTCAAAATCGGGCAATCCACAACATCGCGGCGTCACATTTCATTCGTTCCCTTTCGACTCGAAAACTCGCGAACTTTGGCTTCTAAACTGTCGCATAAATCCCGAGAAAAACATAACAAAAAGTGTACTGGTATGTTCGCGACATTTTCGTCGTGCCGACTTCCAACCGGCCAAGTCCAATAAGTATCTTCTGCGTCAAGGGTCCGTACCGACAATATTCCCGTGGGGCAAACTTACACCACCTGCGACCCCACCGACACCCGACGAATCTACCCCTGCCGTTGTATTGAAAAGCGAAATGTAAGTACATGTTCCGTTTAATTGCGCAATTTATAATGTCACTGCCTTCTGCTTTAGGGAATCTTCTATCGACGGCAGCAAAAGTGTGGCAACTGAAGCGGGAAGTGAAGAATCCGAAAAGCCTGCAGGGAAGCGGTTGTCAGATGATGTCTTGATCAGTCCAGATCCTAAAATGCCAAAGTTAAGCGATACCCTCTCGCCACCGCCTACTGCAGATTTGCAAAATCTTGTCCCATTAGGAACTATTCCCACAGCGGCCGGCTCTCGAAAATCGGATACCGTGTCAGGATTCGTGCCAGGAGTTCGCCTGGAAGCGCAAGATTTTGATGGAATCTGGCACACAGCTCGTGTTGTTGAAGTGGACAACGATGAGCGGGAAGTGCTCATTCGATTTGAGAAGAGTGGAAAATCCAAAGGTTTGAGCGGAGCCGAGGAATGGATTCCAATGAACAGCAGCCGATTACGCCAAAAAGCGGCCACAGCAAGCAAGTCGCCAAACGTGTTTGTGCTGGGCGAAAAGTGCTTAGCTCGGTGGAGTGGGGCGCGCCGGTTTCCAGCAACTGTCCAGAAAGTTCTTGGAAACGATATGTACGAAATCCTCTTTGACGATGGTTACATGAAAGTTCTCAAAAGCGCGCACATCAGCAAGCTTAAAATTTCAGCAGCTAAAGCACAGACAGCTGCAGCTTCTGCAAGTCCAACTCCTCAGAAACTTATTGCTGCACCAACTCCCGAAAAACCTAAGGCAAAGGCACAGCAATCCAAAAGTGACTGGCCCCTAATTTCAATGAGCTCGCTTAATCTTGAAGAGCTTAATCTGCCAGAGATTCCTAAGGATGGGGAATGGTGTTGTCATTGGGTCAACGATCAGCCAATTGGTCGTGAAGGATTTCTAACAGTTGGCGATCATAAAAAACCAACAGTGGTTGTGGATGATTGGCGTCTTCCTCCAGGTTGGACTAAGCATATGTATCAACGGTCTAACGTCCTCGGAAAGTGGGACGTGATCCTAGTGAACTCAAACGGAAAGAGGTTCCGGTCAAAAGCTGACTTGAAACTCTACATTGAAGAACTAGGACAACATTATAATCCCGACGTGTACGATTTCAGCATTCATCGCAGGCGCGCAAAAGATATTGGAGCATACGTTCACACGAAAGACTACAAACCACCACAACCGTTGAAGCCACCTCCGCCACCTCTGGAGCCGCTACCACCGTTACAGCCACAAACCTTGTTACAAAGCACATCTAACCCTGCTATTGACTCACTGCTTCCCGGGTCCTCCCCAACTATTTTCGAGACGACTCCTATCAAAGGATTGGACGACGAATCAGCTCCACTTGAAGATGGCTATGGTAATTAGTAATGAACATATTTAATACATAGCCTTACATTCATCATTGCAGTGTTTGTTGGTTCCTTGAAAGTGCAGATCGTTGACAATCTGTTTCGATGCCCCAAAGAAGGTTGCAACAAAAACTTCCGCAAGGAAAATCATTTACAGATACACGTGAAGCACTATCACGACGACATTGCAAAGTAAGTCTCTACAACTGTCATTTGCGTTGACTTAAAGCGATTTCATATTCTAGGTTTCTTGGGGACTGTCCGAATATGCAAGAGCTAGCCTGCAAGCGTACAATTGGCAACCCTACCGACGAACCACTTCCCAAAAACTATCTTCCAAACTCGCAATATTTCGCGAAACTCCATCAGCAAGACATGCAGAATCGGTTGCATCGAAAATCTACTTCAACGCCACTTACATCTGCAATTTCGACTCCTTCCCGAAATGAAAATTTGGAATACTCTTTGCCAGAATTGGACGATCCTACAAAGCTAACGGATGCATCTGCTTTGGACTCAACTCTTGGTACAAGTCTTGTCGCAGGCAGTCCTCTTGCAGCAACTTCATTCGTTCATGCAACTGGTGACGAAATACCAGAAACGTTACCAGACGAGCCCAAACAAACGCCGCAGCAGCCTCCGCCCCAAACGCAAACTCATAAAACTGGATCTCGCAAAAGTGGCGAGCGAAAGAGTTCCCGCCAACGCCTTCAAAAGCGATATCCCACGGCCAGCACGTCAACAGTTTTTGACAATTCCTTTCAACTCGCCGATTTCGAAGATACCAGACATTCTTTCAATGGCACTCCCGAGCAAAGGGTTTCCAAGAAAGCAAAACTGGCACACCCAACATTCGTGCAGGACCCGATACTGGACGGTAACACTACGGGAAGTGTTCCTGAGCAAGGTGTACCAGCTCCAAGCCCCAAATACATTCAGGAAAACGGAGAAGTCATTAAAATTGTTCGAATGCGATCTGAGGAGATTATCAACTGTATTTGTTCGTTTGGCGAAGAAGATGGTCTAATGATACAATGTGAATTGTGCTTGTGCTGGCAGCATGGCATCTGCAACGGCATCGAGAAAGAGAGTCAGGTTCCTGAAAAATACGTTTGTTACATTTGCAAAAATCCAATGTTGGGCCGAAACAGCATGAAGTATATTCACGATCAGGATTGGCTTTATGATGGAAAGCTACCCACAGGAAATTATCATTCGACGAATCCCAAACTGCAAGATCGTTTCAATATTTTAAGAACGAGTCACACGCTTACTGGAAATTTAGTTGAGCTCAAACGTTTTCTGCATAGTCTTCGCGTGAAGATTAATATGGCTGAGAACAAGGATCATCCAAAAATGTACTTGTGGGCGAAGAAATGGGAATCATCGCCAACACGAAGTATTGAAACTAAGGTGGAGAAACAGGAATTAGATGAGATAGACAAAAGTGGCCAAATGGGAATCTCTGAGATAAAAGGGGAGGCTGATGTTAAAATGGAGGATGACAACGATTCTTCGGCGGATATCAAAAGCGAGGGTGTTTCTGTAAAAGAGGAATCGCCGATTAAGCCGAAACAGGAAGTGATTCTGACTCAACCAAACATTCCACAACCAGAAGCAGCAATTGATCCAGTCGAGTGCCAGCATAGGCTGCTTGAGCATATACAAAAGCAACAATCTCTGGTTGTCGAGCGTTTGCAGGATATCGAATCGGATATTGTTGGTAAGCTCTTGTTTATAACTTGCCTGATTAGAAATATTTGTTATAAATTGATTTGCTTAGAAGAATTGGTTATCAGATTCGCAAGTATATTTTTATGTATGTCCACGCATCAGTTTTGAGTGTGCATACGTAGATTAGTCCTGGTTTCACTTAACTTTTTCGCATGGTTTCGATTAGACCCGATACAAAGGGCATGTTAACTGGATGAAGTTAAAGGTAAATGGGTGGGTAAGCATCAACAAATTCCCTTATATTTAATTTTTAATAGTCCTCAGTACGCCTACTAATTTTTTTTTTTGTGATTATCTGCAAACTGAAACTTTGTAAATGTGTTCATCTAGACGAGTCGATAACTTTTCCCCTTGGCAAATTTAGGGAATAGCGCCGTTTTCGGGAGAGGATAGACAAAACATGCCTATTTAACGGGTTATAAATTTTTTTATTACCTCCATTCCTTACCACTCTCTCCATCACCCTTTCATCGTCGCACAACGCTCACGCGATCTGCGCTTCACACCTAGTCGATTCCCAAATGTGCCTCCCAGGCAATATTAAAACATCGGTATAAGACAGCCCGTAAGCCGAAGGTCTCTGGTTCGAGTTTCGTTGGCATCAACGAGATTTAGTTCGAGTCATTCTTCGGACGGACTATAAGCCTGTTCAGTTATGATACGTGCTGGTATAAAATCAGAACGTATCGCAGCTGGGTAGACGGACACATGGCCAAAGCGTGATAATGATCATATAACCTTGTGAAGTGCCGATACATTCGATCATGATAATGAGAGATCTCTAAGCAAAGGCCCGAAAGGGGCTGTAGTGCTACGAAAAAATAAATAAGAGGGCACACAAAATGCTGTTAAGTACTCCTTTCTTGCCAATCTAGTTCAGTTCGTGAACAGCTCTCAGAGATAAAAAAAAATTATAAAACGACGCAGTAAAAAATGTCTGAATTTATGAAAAAATAGCTGTTTTTAAGTATCTCGACGATAGGGTCTAATAGAGTCTTAAGTCGATAAGATACTGCATTGTAAATCCTTAGGACTTATGATCAATTAGTATTCCTTAGATGTTCCTTAGGCGTTTTCTTAAAAACTAACAGTGAGTTCGCTTCTTCCACTGTGACTAAAAAAACTGTTAACGATTTTACCTAATCTACCGTCTTATCAATCAAACAATAGAAAAGGTTCAAAAAATTTTATGCCTGTTTTTTTTTATCTGTTCATAAAACAATTGCAGTGGAATTTTCCATCATTCTCTTTTAAGCGGTCTAATACTGATCAATTGAGACAGTTTTGTGGCTTACACAATATTTTAAGATAGAAAGATAGAGCTAATTTTATAGAGCAGATAGAAATATTTTTGTAATTTATTTCAACCTTAAATAAAGAAGGTGTAAAAGTCAGTGAATTACATAGGGTGATAATAAAACATTTGTAACATTTTGTGGTGTTCAGATGGCGAAAAAAATAAACGGTGACACATAGAAAGCTATTGCGGAAGAAATTCGCAAATCAAATCCCGTTCGTGTGGTAGCAACCAAATTTAATGTCTCAATTGGATTTCTGTCGACGATGAAAAAAACACTTGATATTGCTTAAAAAAGAAGAAAAGAGGACGACCGGCAAAGTTGAGGCCAGAAACAAAACGAAATGTGCACCGACTCATTTTGACAGAAGCAATAGACAATGCAATACAGGTCAACACAGAGCTTAAGAAAAATCTTGGAATAAATGTCTGCAACGAAACCGTGCGAAATTGTCTTAAGAGAATTTGGTATGAAAGCAAAAATTAGGTTAAAAAATCACAACTTAGTCCAGCGCATAAGAATTGGAACGCTGCGCACTGGAGGGAGGTTGTATGGTCGGATGAAACGAAGATTAACTGAATATATTCAGACGGGCGACAATGGGCATGGGTAAAGGAAAGAAACGTCAGGAGAATGTTAAAATTCGGCGGTAGTTCCTTGATCGTTTGGGGATGTTTTAAAGGAACTACGTTGAGAATTCTGAGGCGAATCAATGGGATAATGAAGCCGACTGATTATATCGATATTCTAAAAACTCCTTTTTGCTCAGCTTGGACAAGTTTGGTTGCAAGAAGGAAGACGTAATTTTCGTGCAGGACAATGATCCCAAACACACTTCGAGAATCACAAAAGATTTCCTTAAAAACAACGCTTGATTTAAATCCTGTTGAGCATTTATCTGTCTATTCTATAAAGACGAATATTGGCAAATGTCAGTCAGCCCAAAACACTGACGGGTTCTGGGAAGTAACCCAACACGCTTGTAGAACCATAGTCAACACGGTACTCAATAATTTAATTGAAAATATACTTAAGCATATTCAAGCTATTTTAAAAGCGAAAGGAGGTTATACGACGTACCAATCCGCCGGGAACGGAAATTATTTAATTTCGTTTTTGTTTTTGTTGATTACATACTATTTAGAACAAGAACAAATGTGACTGAGAGGAATTAGCCCACAGGACCTAGACGGCGTTTTCATGAAGTGAATAGCTTATTCCGCAAAAAGTCTCGAGTGAAGGTATCGAATCTTGAAGTCGCTTCTTCTTCTTTGTAGCCCTACAGCCCCTTACGGGCCTTCGCTTAGAGATGGAGTATCTCATTGTCATGATCGAATGTATCGGCACTCCACAAGGTGATTAATCAGTATCACGCTTTCGCCGTGTGTCCGTCCACCCACCTGCGATACGTTCTGATTTTAAACCAGCACGTATCATAACTGAACAGGCTTATAGTCCGCCCGAAAAACCTCTCGAACTAAATCTCGTTGACGCTAACGAGATTTGAACCAGAGACCTTCGGCTTACGGGCTTAGTGCTCTAACCACTAAGTCACGCGGATTACCTTCTTGAAGTCGCTAGTGATGAGGTAAATCTTCTCGATAGGGTTGGTATCTAAATTGATAAGAAATGGAAACAGGATTATATATGATGGTTTGCAGAAACTTGCCCTGATTGGAACTTACTTTGAATTGGTTCATCTACCAAGCCCTAAGATAGAGAATCAAATACTTTCAGAGGTCGTTGAAGCAAAAGTTTCCGACATCAAATCAAGCCTGAACGGCGAATCAATTCTTCATTTCAATGAAACATTAACATCTGGCCTCATACCGAGCTTGAATCTTATTGATTATTTTGTCAGCTATGAAGACTTGTTTTTCATATTTGGCAGGATATCCAACAAGAAATCATGTGGTATTGACGGTAGTCCGAATGAAGTTCTCTGACATTTGTAGGTGGTTGCTATTAGGAATTATTGCATATTGTTCAACTACGTGTTGAGCAATTATATTTCCCAAATGAGTGGAAAAAGGCCAAGGTATTTCCGATCTTGAAGAAAGGAAAAGAATCTTCGAGCTCTAAAACCTATCGCCCAATCAGCTTGCTGTCCAACCTCAGCAAGGTGTTTGAAGTGATACTAAACAAACCATTAAACGCCCACATTGAGAAATATGAGGATGCGGAATTGCCAATTTGGTTTTCGGCTAGGCATTCGACAATAGATGCGATAACGAAAGTAACCTCAGACATCTGTTGGAAACTAAATGATAGAGAATGTATTGGAGCGTGTCTCATTGAAAAAGCCTTCGATACGGTGTGGTTCGATGGACTAATTTTTAAACTCCTTCCGGACATGTACCTCAGCCACCTTTTCATGATGTGCAATATGTTATACGGGAAAACATTTGTTATAACTGATGCGCGACTTGAAGGACAATGCGCGACTTGAAGGTCTTGAATGGTCTACAGCAGGGAACAGTTGCTGCGCCTCTGTTATTCTCAATATTCATTCGCAAGAGACAGCGCTCGCTCAACGATTGGCAGCAGTCTTGGGTCAATTGCACGACTGGACTGCGCTCCTCATCCCGGATGTGAGACCGTGGCTTAATCGAAGGCATGGTGAGACTGACTTCTATCTGACCCAGCTTTTGAGCGGGCATGGGTGTTTTCAGTCTTACCTGCATACGATCGGTAAGTCAGGGTCCCCCGATTGTCGGTTTTGCCCAGGAGAGGAGGACAATGCCTGTCACACATTTTTTGTGTGTACCAAATGGGTCAGGCTGCGAAGGGAACTCTACAGGGAGACGGGAGAGCTCACCCCGGATAATATAGTTGCGGTGATGCTCGAATCGGTTGACAAATGGAGCCAGGCGGCACATTATGCTTGGGCAGTCCTAAAATATAAAAGGGACTCACAGCAGCCAGGGGCACTGGGGCTGGGGGATCGCTCTTCTGGCATTTCCTCTTCACAACCCACCCCCCTCCCGCTAGGAAAGGGAGTCCCCAGCTTGAAGGCGCCACCCGGCGTAACAAAACGAGGCCCGAAGTAATGTGTCAAACGGTTCCAGGCTGGGTTCTCAGGTTGACAGGGGAGGTGTTTAGTTGGTAGTCCAGTCGCGGATGGGAGTCCCACACTCTGTGCATAAATAGCGTTCACGTCGTTATCATATATACGGCAGACCAAACAGCTACAAAAGTTCAATACATTTAATGATGTGTAGCTCTACAGTGACAATTAGCGAATGAAAATCAATGCGCAGAAGTGCGAAACAATTTTATTTCGGACAACGCTGCAGGGGGTCTGTCAAGACCTGAAACGTAATTGGAAGGATTTCCACATTATGGCTGGCGAGGGTAGTTCAGAACGGGTTCCAAATAAATCCCTTGTTCGATACCTCGGTGTTCACCTCGATCAGTATATGCCCTCCGACGACGGCGAAAGATCAAATTCATGAAGCCACGAGCTTCTGGCTTAGCTATTGTAATAACTCGCATAGGCTCGAAGTTAATTTCGAAATTGGGGTTAATTTCGAAATTGGGGAGATAGCCAAAAAAATTTTCTTTTCAAACGTTTGAGAGGGCACCACTTTTGACCTACGTAGAAAATTTCATCACTCTAGCTTGTGTGGTTTGCGAAAAAACTTGCTGTGAGGCACGGACGGACAGACAGACGGACGAAAAGACAGATCGCGACTTTAATAGGGTATTATAAAAATATAAATAATAATATAAATTTCGCAGAGACTGTTCGTAAAACTCGAACATATTAAGGTCGTCGTGAAGCCCCTTGTCGGACCGCAATACAGAAATGGGTGGAAAAATTCGAACTGTTGGGAAAACTTAGTGATGTGAAGAATAAAACCCGTGCACGTCACTCAAGAACAGCCGAGAATATTGCTGCTGTCGCCGAAAGTGTTGAAGAAAACCCAGGTTCGTCCATTCGTCGTCGTTCTGTGGAATTAGGCATTCCACAAACGTCATTACACCGTATTTTGCATAAAGATTTGGGTCTTAAGACTTATAAAGTTAACACAAGCACTCAAGCCAGTCGATCATCAACAACGTTGTTTCTTTGCTGATTGGGTCCTTGAAATGCATGAAAATGATCCGGAATTCTATCGAAAAATCATCTTGAGTGATGAGGCCCATTTCCACTTCGGTGGCTTCGTCAACAAGCATAATTGTCACATCTGGGGCTCGGAAATGAGGCTGGAGCAACAGTTACGGTGAATGGATTGCGCTATCGAGAGATGTTTAATGATTTTTTATGACCGGTATTGGATGGTTTTGATCTGGACAACGTTTACTTTCAACAAGACGGCGCTACGTGCCATAAAAGCAACGAAACCATTGATCTTTTAAGGGATGCATCAGACTAAGACTATTTAGCCGCACTTCTGTCGCAAGTTACACATGGTTAAATGGAAGCCCGCACACTGCGATTTTCGACAATTTTGTCAAGGTCGGCAGTCGCAGGAATTTGCGATTTTTCCTAAAACCAGTTTAGCAGGTAGTTTCTATGATACTCGCGCAGGCGCACATCATTTGGACATTTGACGCTGACGTGCATGGAAGTTTCTTGCATAGCGCAGAAATGAGTTAGCGCATGTGTTCCTGGCAAAGACATACCTTCAAATGAGCATTTTAGTTCTGCGCATGCCTGAAGTTCCTTCGGAGATCTTGTCGCAGTGTGTTCGTATTTGCGTCTAAAAATCGCTGGTTACGACAGGAAAATCGCAATGTGGCCGAATCCTAAGGGAAAAGTTTCCGGACCGTGTTATCTCTCGAAGATCTTATGATTTAACACCTTGCAACTTCTTCCTTTTGGGCCACGTGAAAGAGAAGGTCTACGCCAACAGCCCAGCGTCGATTCAAGACCTCAAAGATGGAATTCGTGAAGCTATCGACGACATAGGGCAGGCACTTTGCGATTTGGTTATGGAAAATTTCGTGAAAAGGATATTGCCCTGTAAGCATGGTTGTGGTGGTCATTTGCCTTATGTTATTTTCCAGTATTAACGGCATACCTTTCCTCTTTGTAATGAAATAAACATCCGATCATTTATATTAAAAAATGGCATTTTTCTTTTAATATCAAAATAACACCTCTTATTGGAAAACCCTGTAGTTTCCCTCTAGACAGGGCAAAAGTATTAAATTTTTAAGTGAAAATGACAGCTAAAAATATTTGGTTTTAAATTTTCGACTTCTTTATTTTTCATCCGATTTTGGTAATTTTTTGTATAGTACAAGAAGTTAGTACAATTATTAATAATCTCAAGTTTCATCAAAATCCATTGGAATGTATGCCATTATTATTACGTCGGTTGAAAAGTTTGGTCACAACTACAACAACCAATATTTAAAGTTTTTCGACGTTTGAGCGGCCGCCATTTTGTTTCAATCGGTTCAACTTTAGATTTTTTATCATGAAATTCATCGCATTCAATAAACCTCTGTACCAAATTTCATCCAAATAGGAGCTATAGTTTGGCTAGAACAGAAATCACGAATTATCGTCTAAAATGACCGCCATTTTGTTTTCCGTCGACCGATATAGCTGGTTAAACAACTTAACTGAGATATTCACCCGATTCGCCTTTCCTAAAAATTTTGTGTGTTTTTTTTTTAAAGCGGCAATTTTGACTTGGAGGACAATGAACGGCCCGGACAGCCAAAAAAGTTTGAAGATCACGAATTGGAGACATTGCTCGACCAAGCTCCTTCCCAAACGCAAGAAGAACTTGCAAAATCACTTGGCATCGCTCAACAAACCATTTCCGACCGTCTAAAAGCAATTTTTCACAATGAAGCTTCAATTTTCCGCACGAATTAACCGGTACCCCTATTATATATATATATATATATATATATATATATATATATATATATATATATATATATATATATATATATATATATATATATTGTTACATGTACAAATAATTACATGTACAAATAATTCTGCGAGCTACTGTCGCAATTGTTTTCATCATCATTAAGAACGTCAACGAATGAATTTACTCGAACCCAACAAGCATGATCAACATCTGCAAGTGACGTCACTCCATTCATGAACTTGCTCGAACCTACCAGGTACCTCTCGGTAGAACATTCGCCCATGTACGAGAAATGGGTGAATAGGTAGAGACCCTATATAAAGGCGAGCTGAATGAATGGGGATAATAATTCATTTGACCGCGATAAGAACTGCGATAGTAAATTTATGGAGTGTGTTTCGTAATAGTGAAGTAATTTAGAAGACAATTGCGATAGTAAATTTATGGGGTGTGTTTCGTAATAGTGAAGTGATTTAGAAGACAATTGCGATAATAAATTTATGGACAAGTGTTAGATTTATTTTAATAGTGACAATTAAAATTAGTGAAAGTGTTAACTGATTATTGTGCATTAAATAAACACTTTTAACTTAAATTAAAAGACATTGCGTTTTCACTTTCCCGGAACATTAAAATTATTGGCCGCGAACCAATAACACGCGACAGTGGTGTCAAGAAGTGCGAAAGAAAAATTTTGAAAGTGAAAATTTGAACATTTTTATAGTGCACAATAGTAAAATTTAAAGAAACATTAAAAATGCCACGAAGCTTAAACTTAAAAATTAATGAATTGACCATGTCGGAGCTTAAGGAAGAGTTGGAACAGCGAAACCTGGCTACGCAAGGTACAAAGGCCACACTGATTGCACGCTTGCGTGACGCGATCGAGTCGGAAGGCGTGAATCTGGATTCGGGTGAGTTCTCAGATGCGGAAAAAGGCGCAGAAGGTGGAGAAGTAGAAACACCAATATCGAAGGAGCCAGAAAATGCGCTAATGCAAATGTTAATGCTGATGTCATCGAGTCTGACTGCGAAGCTAGATGAACAATCAGCGAAGCTAAGCGAACAATCAGCGCAGCTAAATGAACAGACATCCAGTTTAGCTGCGAAGTTAAATGAACAATCAACGAAGCTAAGCGAACAATCAACGAAGCTAAACGAACAATCAGCGAAGCTGGACCAACAAGCGATCGAAATCAAGGCAGACATCACACAGAAGCTGGAGAAACAGTCAACCGAAATAAAAGCGGAGCTCGGTCATCTGAACAAACAAATTAAAGGCGTCGAAGAAAAGGTTTACCAGGTCGAGGAGAGAATTAACCATGAGATCAGCCAGGTCGAGGAGAGAATAAACCATGATATCAGCCAGGTAGAGGAGAGAATCAACCATGAGATGGGAAACATGAAAAAGGAATTGGAAGCAGCAAAGGCAGTAGTAATCTCTTCACCAGCCTCGCTTATAACCGCAGCGCAAAGCACATCCAGAAATGTCCAAGCACCAATATTCGATGGGCAAACGGTCTGGAGTATTTACAAGACCCAGTTTGAAGCTGCCGCAAGGGCGAATCGCTGGAATGACCAGGAACGAGCAACTGCATTGATTCTTGCTCTAAGAGGCCCAGCTGCCGAGCTTTTGCAGACCATCCCCGATGAATTACACTCAAACCCGAATGCTATAATGAATGCGCTCGACATGCGTTATGGAGACGATCATCTAAAGCAGATTTATCGGTCACAGCTAAGGCATCGGGTGCAGAAGTCTGGTGAGACCCTACAGCAGTTAGCCCAAGACATTGAGCGACTTGCACTTTTGGCTTACCCAGCCTACGACCCAGAACATCGAGATGATGCAGCGACAGAGGCATTCATCAGCGCACTAAAGGACCCGGAATTGCAACAAGCCGTGCGTTTAGCTCAAAAGCAAACGGTTAAGGACGCATTGGCTTACAGTCTGAACTTTGAGGCAGCGAAAAATGTGACTCGTACCACTGCCCGGGTTCGTGAAGTAGCGACAGACGAGTGCAGGTGTGAACGCGTGGAAATTGAGCGAGACCCGCATGTAAATGGTGCGCCTAGATGCTGGAATTGCGGAGAGAAGGGGCACTTGCAAAGAGACTGCAAGAAGCGAAGAAAACCGAGCTATTGTCCAGGGTGTGCAGCTAGGAGGAGATCCAGACCGAGTCAGGAGCCCAGAATGGAAGCCCTTCAAACAGAGGGGTCGGGAAACATGTAAGAGCCAACTTCGTGGGGCAGAGGTTGGCTAGGAGGATCGACGTCCCCAGCACCACCATCACCGTGTCAAGACTACATCGTGGAGAAGCGGACTTATGCCTTCCGGGTCAAATTGACGGAGAACACTGCACCATAACAATCGACACTGGTGCAACCCGATCGATTATCCGACCAGACCTAGTTAGACAGCAACAACTTCACAAGGGCAGAATTTTCTCACTACGGACAGCTACGGGAGAAACTGCACCTGTTCATGGAGAGGTCAACCTCCAGATACAGTTGGGAGACCTTGTGTTCCGACATAATTTTCTGGTCGCGAACATTATGGATGACTGCATTCTCGGAATGGATTTTCTGCGACCACATGGAATCACGTTGGACTTGGGAAAACGTGTCTTGAAATGGCAGAATGTCGAAGTACTGATGGAGGATCCCAGCGTCCAAATCACCAAGATGAATGTAGTGGTATGTACTGACACTGATGTACCGAATTCTTCCGAAAGCATTGTATGGGCCAAGCTTGATGGTGATTCTGGAGACCACCGATCTTATCTGATAGAGCCAACGAAGACATCCGCATTGCGCAGTTTGATTGTAGGACGAAGCCTTGTAAAATCTTTAAGGAACGGATATGTGCCAGTTAGAGTCCTTAACACCGCAGACTCAACCACGAGCATCAAAGCGGGAGAAGTCATCGGCAGCTGCCAGCCTGTTTCCACCATCACCTCTTTGGAAGCTACTCACAACCATCATTGGAAAAGGAGGCAAGACACAGACAAAGCCCGGGAATCCACGTCTGCAATATTGAAGCAAGTCAAATTGCCGGTGCAGCTATTCAAACGAGCCTCTGATCTGGTCACCAAGTACAGTGACATCTTCTCAACAAGCCCGGGTGACCAAGGCCGAACGAGTTTGGTAACTCACGTCATAGACACACAGGGAGCCAAGCCGATTCGACAAGCACCAAGACGTCTCCCTATAGCCAAACAAGGAGAAGTGAGCGCGCTGATCTCGGACATGGAAAAACAAGGCATTATCGAACCTTCTGTAAGTCCATGGGCCGCGCCTGTAGTCCTAGTAAAGAAAAAGGATGGTAGCACTCGCTTTTGTGTCGACTGTAGGCAGCTTAACGACGTCACTAAGAAAGATAGTTACCCGCTCCCATGCATCGATGACATCATGGACACTTTAGCCGACGCAAAATGGTTTTCTACACTCGATCTCAAGAGTGGCTACTGGCGGGTAGAAATTGACAAGAAGGACCGAGAGAAGACCGCATTTTCAGTTGGGACCGGATTGTGGCAATTTGTGGTGATGCCGTTTGGGCTTTGCAATGCTCCAGCCACTTTCGAACGCTTGATGGAATACGTGCTACGTGGTCTAACCTGGAAAACCTGCTTGGTGTACCTAGATGACATCATCGTCGTCGGGAGAACGTTCGAAGAGCATGTGCGGAACTTAGAAGAGGTTTTCTCCCGACTGCGACTGGCAAATTTGAAACTTAGTCCCGACAAGTGTACCCTTTTCGCAGCGGAAGTAAAATACCTGGGACATGTCGTATCAGCTGAAGGGGTCAAAACAGACCCTGAGAAAATTGAAGCCGTGAAAAGCTGGCCAACACCAAACAACAAGCGCCAACTACGAAGTTTCCTGGGCCTGGCAACCTACTATCGAAGATTCGTCAAAGACTTTGCCAAAATAGCTAAGTGTCTTCATCAGCTAACCGAGAAAAATCGTCCGTATGTCTGGAATGAACAATGCCAGACAGCCTTTGAGACCCTGAAGGAAAAGCTATGTGAATCACCCGTACTGGCGTATCCGAAACCCGGAAAAATGTTTGTGGTTGACACCGATGCAAGCAACGGCGGTATTGGAGCTGTACTCTCCCAGCAGATCAATGGCGAAGAAAGAGTCCTCTCGTATTACAGTCGAGTTCTTTCAAAAAGTGAGAGGAACTACTGTGTGACCAGGAAGGAGCTATTGGCTATAATAGAGGCCACCAAGCAGTTCCACAAGTACCTATATGGCCAGAAATTTGTTCTTCGAACGGACCATGCATCATTGAGATGGCTACTTAACTTCAAAAACCCCGAGGGACAAGTTGCGAGATGGATCGAAAGATTGCAGTCATACGACTACGAAATTGTTCATCGAAAGGGCGGAGTTCATGGAAATGCTGACGCCCTATCTCGTCGCCCATGTCCAGCTAACTGCAAGCATTGCCGACGGATTGAGGAAAAGGAACCGCCCGTTGTTCTGCGACTGATAACGGCCGAATTTGATGAAGGTTGGTCATCGGAGGAGATTCGAAATGCCCAGCTAGCCGATGAAGACATCGGACCATTGCTCGTATGGAAGGAGACGACTGGGCGGCCTGAGTGGAAGGACGTTTCAACGCATGGCGCAACCCTGAAAAGCTATTGGGCACAATGGAACTCCCTTCAGGTGGAGGGTGGTGTACTCAAGCGGAAATGGGAAACGGCGGATGGCAGCTCCTATAGGATGCAAACTATACTACCCAAAAGCCGAATCCACGATGTGGTTAAGGAAATGCATGAAGGATCCTCGGGAGGCCATCTTGGTGTTAACAAAACCTTAGCGAAATTGCGGGAAAGATTCTACTACTATTCGAGAAGACGTAGAGGACTGGTGTCGCAGATGCACAATTTGCGCTTCCGTCAAAGGCCCAAAGCGACGACTGAGAGGACAAATGCAAACCTATAACGTAGGCGTGCCATTCGAAAGGATTGCTGTTGACATCGCTGGACCCTTTCCTGAATCTGAATGGGGAAATCGATACACGCTGGTTGTAGCTGATTATTTCAGCAAGTGGCCCGAGGTCTACCCCATTCCCAACCAGGAAGCAACTACTGTAGCCGAACAGCTAGTGTTAAATTGGGTCAGCAGGTACGGCGTGCCTTGTGAACTACATTCGGATCAAGGCCGAAACTTTGAGTCACTAGTTTTTAGCGAAATGTGCGAGCAGCTGGGAATACGGAAAACGAGGACAACACCGCTGCATCCCCAATCCGATGGAATGGTCGAACGTTTCAACGGCACGCTCAATAAACACCTTGCCAAGATGGTTGACGAGAACCAAAGGGACTGGGACCGACATATCCCACTATTTTTAATGGCGTATAGAGCCGCTGAACATGCGTCGACGGGCCAAGCCCCAGCCAAAGTCATTTTTGGAAAGACTATTCGTTTGCCAGCCGATATAAAGTTCGGAACACCCCCTGAGAAACCCCAAACGATCTCGGAGTACGCAAGTGATCTAAGACAACGGTTGAACCAGATACATCGGACAGTGCGAAAACACCTCGAATCGGCTACTGACCGCATGAAGACCAGGTATGATCTAAAGGCTAATTCTACTGGCTTCCAGCAAGATGACTTGGTGTGGCTTTATAACCCGCAACGGCGAAAGGGTAGGTCTCCAAAGTTGCAACATAATTGGGAGGGACCATACCGAGTTACAAAGCGAATCAACGACGTCGTATACCGAATACAGGAACATCGTAAGCCGAGAGCTAAAATGAAAATCGTGCATCTGGACCGTCTTGCCCCATATTACACCCAGGGAGAATTGACTACAAATAGCGACACATCTTTTCGGGGCGAAAAGAACTGAGGTGGGGGCAGTGTTACATGTACAAATAATTACATGTACAAATAATTCTGCGAGCTACTGTCGCAATTGTTTTCATCATCATTAAGAACGTCAACGAATGAATTTACTCGAACCCAACAAGCATGATCATGAACTTGCTCGAACCTACCAGGTACCTCTCGGTAGAACATTCGCCCATGTACGAGAAATGGGTGAATAGGTAGAGACCCTATATAAAGGCGAGCTGAATGAATGGGGATAATAATTCATTCGACCGCGATAAGAACTGCGATAGTAAATTTATGGAGTGTGTTTCGTAATAGTGAAGTAATTTAGAAGACAATTGCGATAGTAAATTTATGGGGTGTGTTTCGTAATAGTGAAGTGATTTAGAAGACAATTGCGATAATAAATTTATGGACAAGTGTTAGATTTATTTTAATAGTGACAATTAAAATTAGTGAAAGTGTTAACTGATTATTGTGCATTAAATAAACACTTTTAACTTAAATTAAAAGACATTGCGTTTTCACTTTCCCGGAACATTAAAATTATTGGCCGCGAACCAATAACACGCGACAATATATATATATATATATATATATATATATATATATATATATATATATATATATATATATATATGTATATATAAAGTACTCTGCGCAATAGGTAAATTTCTCTTGAGAAATTCGCCTAAAATAAAAACTGACTCCAAAGTAAAAAAGATAAATTAATTTTTTTGGAAGCGGTGCTATATTAGTGATATTACATGGTGATTTAGTACCACTTCCATAAAATCCATTTCATCCTTTGTAGGGCACTTTGAAGTCGGTTCTCTTCGTTTTCCGGTAAAAAAACAATTTTTTTTTTTCCTATTAAACCGCCAGTTTTCGAAAATAAGTTTTAGAGGCCCCCAGATCACGTCAGATAAAAACACTTCGGCTGCAGTATTTTCCAATTTTCTAAATGAAATTTTATCGTGTTCAAAACAACCTGATTTTAAATTTTCATGAACGTTTTTTAAAGTTTTCGTTGGACTCGATCTGTAATATTCAAAAATTTCCGCTATGACTCGCTACAAACGATTCAAATCAAAATGTTTACAAAAATAAATACACTTTGGACAAGACACTACCACGAAACCATAAAACAAATTGATTCAAAGTTAATTTGATTGAAACACCCATGAATTAAGTCTTGAATCAAAATATTTTCACCTATTTATTCCACATATGTCGATGTTCAACGAACAGACATGACACGTATTTCACTCGCGTAAATCATCAAACCTTTCGGCGACACCACTTTTTTCACACGACACTAGTTCAAAATACAGTCAATTTCACTTTTCTGTAATAAAATATCGCGTGGTTATGTACCAACGTAAAATATCCACTTAAATTGATGGAGCTTCTCATTATTTTATGTTTGGTTACACTTTACTCACCTGAGCAAAGAAAAATACTGCATGTCAGTTCTTCTTTCCTGCAAATAATGAAAAACTACACACTTCTATGTGTAATTCACTTGCGTTTACTTTCGTATAATAAGTTTTTCATTAAAAATTTTTCAATTTTTCGATGCGAAATTCGTATTTCACGAAGGATATGACCACTGACAGCTTCACGCCAGCAGATACTTCCGCTTCGAAAACAGAGGTGTCCACGCAGTTTTTATGGATCAAATACTTTTGAAAATATGGCACGAAGCATGATTTTGTTGACATTTGTTGAAAAGAGTGGAGGTTTGCAGATTAATAACGATACCTTTGGTATCAAATGAGAAGTAATAACTTATGATGACATTTGAATGTGCTAATAAATGACTTGAATTTGCATTTCGAAATCGATTTCGACAATTGAAGAATTTTACGCATCCCTTAAAATAGCATCAACTGAAAGTTGCAAAAGCTTTCGAAAATGAATGTGTACGTATAAGGAAGGTTTGACTTCAGCGACTTCAGTGCTTTCCATAGGAATTGAAAGCTCGCTGTCTTCTGTATGTACCTCTATGAGACACATTGATCAAAAGGTCAAAGTTATCTGTTAACAGACCCTGGTTAGATCAGTTTTGACATATTGATGTCAGATCTAGTACAACCAGAGAGCTAGTACTATGGAAAGATTAAGAGATTATTTTATTAGCTATGACGCGCATTTACTGGTTTGTACAGAAAGCCTGAGACGGATTGGAAACACTTTATATCGAATAGAAAAATTTATCAAACTACAAAGTGACAAGAGTCGATGTCTTTATATTGAAACTTCTTCGAAATCATATCTCAAGATCGGTAACTGTGAGTGAAAACCCCTGGATTTCACAGCCGTTCCCGCCTACAGACGGGTATATTGCGACTTGCCTCACAACTTGCTCCTTCAGAAGCATTAGTGTATTTGGACATGAATCGCTATGCTTTTGATTCTGACGGCGTCCCAATCGTATATCACATATATAGAAGATAAAATATCATCCGAATTTGAGTTCACGAGACCAAGAATTCCAATGGAGATACTCATTTGCTAAATTCGTTGAGGCTGGTCGATTTGGGACGGAGCAATCTAGGTATTAGTGGCTGAATCACAATGTCTAAATTATTCGTGTTTATTTTCTGTTTTCTGTGTTTTTCTATATTTGGTTTTTTTTTTAGTTTCAGCTCATTATGGCTACATTTCGTGTTATTTGTTTATGTTAAAAATTAGGGATAGGTTTCAATATTTAGGATAGGTACACTTGCCAGAAAAGTCTCCGTACAACATCAAAAGAAAGCAACATAAATTCATGCTACATTTAAATATTTAAGCAACAACATTTATTCATTAATGAAACCATCTTTTCTATAAATTTTTCCTCTGGTATTCCTTTAAAAACTACATTTTACAAAATAAAAACATATGCCTCACTTAAACGAACCAGAAAAAGTATCCGTACATGACAATATTAATTTGAAATATTCAAATATTTTATTACATATCAGCGCTTAATAACTAGTCGGATAACCTTTTCTCTTAAGGACCTCCTTGAGTCGATTCGGCGCGGAGTGAACCAATTTTGCTGTTTCCTGCCTGGTAATTTTGCCCCATTCATCGACGATGACGTTTTTCAGTATTTCCTTCGAGGTTATGCTGTGCTGACGGATCCTGCGCTCCAACAAGTCCCTCAAATGCTCAATGGGATTAAGATCTGGGGATTGGGGCGGCGTACTCAGTTGATGTTTTGTGTTGTAGAGCAACCAAAGCTTCATATTGTGTGCTGTGTGCTTGGGATCACAATCTTGCTGGAACCAAAAATCGTCACCAAGCCTCAACTGCTGAACGCTTTGCTTCAAATTCGCCTTCAAAATATTGAAGGTATTGATCCCTAGTTGATTCTATAAACACAAGTTGGCCAACTCCTTCTGCCGCCATACACCCCCAGACCATCACACCACCTCCACCATGTTTCACAGTTAGTATGAGATTTTCTTTTTGAGGGCAGTACCGCTCTTCCGCCACAATAACTTTCTTCCTTGAATGCCAAATATGCAAAGTTTGCTTTCGTCAGAGAATAGGACCTGTTCCCAAAACTCTGGTGGTTTGTTTATATATTTTTTGCGAAATCGACACGTTTCTTCCTGTTCACTTCCGAAATATATGGCTTCTTCGTGCTATGCGTGAGCGGTATCTATCTCTCTTTAGTATTTTTCCTATGATATCTTCGTGGAGAACCTTGCCAAGAGAGTCTCTTATATTTGTAACAATTTGGGAAGCAGTTACTCGAGAATTCTTTTTAACTGCCTGCAACACGTTTCTTTTTTTGCATTCAGTATGGAGGGTCGACCATAACGAGGCTTTGACATAATCGAACCAGAACCAATGTCTTCACCACATACTGGGCAGAGGAGTGAGTTCTGCCTACTATTTGACTAATTTTACGGTGTTTTCCCTTCACTCTTAAGTTTCAGCATAATTTTCCTCTCCTCAGCACAGATTTTGCTAATTTTGGGAGTCATAATGTATTCTAGTGCACAAAAAATTTACAAATCTGCACTCACTTTAAAACCTATCACAACTTAGAGTAGAACTATTATCGGACCTAAAAACATTAATATGCGTCTGCACATGTCATCGTATAACAAGGGGAATCCCCCGGTTTGTCCTGTACGGATATTTTTTAGGGTTTTGTACTAAAATACAAAAACGCGATTGCAATCACAACCTGTGTCCGTCTGTCCGTCCGTCCGTATGTATGTCACAGCACTTTTTCTCCGAAACTATAAAAGCTACAGCCATAAAACTTTGTGAAAAAGTCAGAAGTGGTGACTTCTTAAAAGTTTTGTGGTGGAAATTTTTTTCAAGGGGGTTTAAGGGGGGTCTCCACATATAGGGATGTGACCCCTCAAAAAAAAATTTTCACCATTGGTATTCGAGTCGGGTGTCATTGGAAAGGTCTTAATGAGATCTTTTCAAAACAAGTCTTAAAATTGCCTTATCGATACCGAGGGGGGCAGGGGAAGGGGAAATGTACGAACTGGCGTACCCACCCCCCTCGCGATTGGACACCTTTCATCGGAAAAATCTGAAAAAAATCATCAATGTAGGCCTTAATGAGTACAACAACAACAAATAAATGAGAAGCCGAAATTCACTCAACTTTGTTAGTAATAGTATGATTTATCGATTTTATATTTTCTTCTTAATGGAACCCTTAAATTCAATAAAATTCACCACACAAATGACTATTTACAAGATTGACCTGTCCTGAAAGTTTCATAAAGATCAAATGGTATTTAACAAAGTTATAGCGGTTTGAATTTTCCTGTATTTCTATGGAGCAATATGCGCTGTATTACTATGGAAACATATGGCTAGGGAACAATATGCACTTTTTACCGACACTACAGGCTTGCTAGGATTTGCATGACAGTTTCAGGAATGATAGGTATCATGAATATCTTTGAGAATTGGTTCAGCTAGTGGTATCAGTAATCGTAAAATAAAATTTTGGTTATTTTAAATGCGAAGGTTGAATAAATTTTGAGATATTTTTCCCCAACTTCAACGTTTTTAACAATTGATTCAATTTAATGAATGACTGAAAACGAGTACCTACAATTAATACTCATAGGTGAAACAAGTTTAGGAGGTAGGAGAGAGCTCCTAACAGAAGGGCTTTGTAACCACTCTAGGGTTCGGAATCAATGATTACAGCACAGGGGAGTGTTTGTTTCATCAAAGGTAGCCGATATGAGTATCAAATGAAAGGTCTTTATAAGAGCTTTTCAAAACAGTCCGTAAACTGACAGATTTTGCTTCATTGGGCGCACGAAAATGTGTTTCCCCCCTCGCGATTGGACCCCTGTGACCTAAAAAATCTGAAACAAAATTAGGGGGAGATATTTATGTATACAACAATAAAAAATACCTCAGAAGTCAAAAATCGTTCAACATTGCTAATAATAGTATGATCTTCAAATTTCACATTTTCTCCAATAAAATCGTATGGATACCTTTAAACCCAACCTTACACAAAGTGCTAATACTCTGTAAGTTTAATAAAATTTGTATCATATTCACGGAAGTTGTATCCATTTGAAATTTCTCCAATTACAACAAATATAACACATTATTTTAGTATTTTATGGACTTTCCATCGAACCAGACACTGCAGTTTTGATTTGATCTTTTTAAAATTTTCAGATAAGATCGATGACATAAATGCTTTTGGGATTTCATGATTTGAGTGATTTTTTTTTAAGTTGAAAATGGAGAACCAATGGATTTTCATTTAAACGAGCAAATCTCTTTGACATGTTTCTTGATATTATTCGTTGCTGGTGATTGCATTTTGTAAGTTGAGTACAAAACCCTTCTGACATGAGCGTAGGTCTGTCTACCCAACTTGTTCTAGTCTATTGTGTTGCCATAAATTGATTTTGTTTGAGTTTCAAGTCTTTTTAAATAGTAAGTATTATGGAACATACTGGGAATTGTGCAAAAGTGTGGATTTTATGATATAAAAAAAAGCATTCAAATTAAGTGGACAATACAACTATAACTTTTTTATCTTGCATGTACGGATACTTTTTCTGGCAAGTGTATATATTATGTTTAGAATATTGTGATAGCATTTTTTATTATAAGATATTGTTTTTGATTGAACATTTTATTAGAATTAGGTTATAACATATCAGGTGTAAGGTAAAGGTTCACTGCTGTGTTCCAATTATAAATAAAGTTTGAATAGTGTTGGTTGGTTTTTTCTCCTTTTTCCAATCGAATCATAAAATATGTAATAATTTTAATTAATTTGAACACCTATAAATTTAGAGAGCCATTTGGGCCATGTTTGGTATTTGCTTTATATTCTTTTAAAATTTATAACGATTAGTATTGAATAAAGCTCTTATGACTTTGACTTTAATAACAAATGTGAGATTTGAAATTCAACTGACAATACAATTTGTTTTATGCATTTCAAAAATTAATTAAATTTTCATGAACAGTTTTTTGAGTCACTGTATATACACAGAGCATCATTCGTTGCATCGTTCTTTAGTTGATCAGTTCTGCCGAAAGATATTACGAAATTGCTTGCATTTCTTGAATTATTTGTGATACTTTTATAGATGAGTTTTGTGTTGATTCGCTGAATTTTAGTCATTTGAAGATAAACTAAGCTTTCTCCATCGTAATGATTTAGTTGAAGGTGAATGAATTGGTCCGCTGATACACCAGTCTTGTTGGAGTAAGAATCAGAAGATTTAGAATATTTTTATAAGCTTTAGTTAGCATCCTGGATATAATATTAAGGTTTTGCTTTAATTGCCTCTAAATGACTACCGTGTAATGTAACTTTGTTAGTACAAATGCATTTAGTACAAGTTTCTTTATATGCATTAGAAAATCTCCATATCTTCTCAACATGCCTATCATGAGTGCTTGTTGTCTGCTCAACTTATTTATGTGTGTATTGTTTTTTTATAGCCTAAACCTTATTTTTTTTTTTTTTAAGATAATCATCGTATTACAAGTACGGAATAAAAATTTTCCTACAAAAATGTAGCGCCTTGAAATGCGTCCGGCAAGCATTATACACCCAGCGGCAAAAGATTTACAACGTAAAATATGCCAATTTAAATTTTTTTAAAGCTCAAAGTACGAGGGCGGTTCAAATATGATGGAGACAAACGCTGTAGATGGCGCGCATGTATGTTTTGAAGGTCGTGGCTTGAGTATGTGATAGCTGGGTCCCCCACGAATAGTGTGGCATAGTTTTCGTCGGGAGTGCATGGTTCACACGCGTGCTACGACCATGAGTGAACGTCATGTGCCGACCCCCGGTGCGCAACGTATTGTCATTCGTTTTTCAGTGTGGGAAGGCGTTAAAAACACGGAAATTATTCTGGGTTTGCGAAATCACTCCCGACGAAAACTATGCCACACTGTTCGTAAGAGAGCCAGCTATCACATACTCAAGCCACGACCTTCAAAACATACATGCGCGCCATCGACAGCGTTTGTCTCCATCATATTTGAACCACCCTCGTATATCCTTTCGCTTTTGCTTTGTGTTGACTATTAGTCCTGTTATCACTGCATTTTTATGAAAGTATAATAGTACAAGTCTTTTGAAAAATCCTAAATCAGTATTTGCTTAAAAAATGCAATTTAATGATTAACTACACTGTGACAAAAGTAATGCAACATGCGGTAAACAAAATTATTAATTCAGGAGACAATAATTGTAACATATAAACAAGTTGGGTAGCCAGAACAACGCTCGTGTCAGAAGGGTTTTGTACTTAACATACGAAATGCAGACATTATACTCGCATGAATTATTTAATTCAAGAAAAACTTGAATGACAGGCACAACAAATATATTTTTGCTTTCAAAGTAAAACTAGTGCTACTCCATTTTAACTGGCCAATATTTTGTTGCAATATTGCTAAAATCATTGACTAAGCCGAATCTTAAATGTCTTTTTGTTACATTGTCGCGTGTTACGGTTCCCGGCCGATAAGGTTAATGTTCCGGGAAAGTGAAAACGCACTGTCTTTTGAATTAAGTTAAAAGAGTTTATTTACTAAGAATGCACAATAATTAACCTCACTATTTTACAAATCACACTTTAGTTTGCGTTTCACTTGTTCTGTCAATTTATGTTTCCAATGTCTTCAAATATTTCACGAAAACCTTTACTAAACTATCAGTCAATATCGCCTTCAATTCGCGCTCTACACTTATTGCAGTTTTTACTATCGCCGTGTTACTATTACTATATCCCCCATTCATTCAGCTCGGCTTTATATAGGGCCTCTAGTTATTCAATCTATTTCTCATATATTGGCGAATGTTCTTACGGGAACTACCTGGAATATTCGAGCAATTCTAAATACCCGCAGTGACGTCACGTTCACATATTGATCATAATGTTATTAATAGTTGCGACAGTAGCTCCCAGAATTGTTTGGGCATGTAACAATATCATAAAAAAGTTTATTTCAATTCAATAAATTTGTCTAAAGATGCAAAAGACAAAAAGTAAAGGTACTTACCTACTCCTTCGACGAGTGCTCGTATGGGGCGTTCTATTGATTCCGTTTTTTTCGTCTTTTCTTCAATTTTCTTTACAATCTCTATCGAACCATCCCCGTTCGCGTTCAACCAGCCACTTCCGTTGTCGTCGATGAGATCTATCCAATTTCTCTCGCGCCGCAGCAGTCTAAGTGATTTAAATTTATAGCGAAGGACATTTGATTTGTTTGCTGTATACAAGAGATGATTTGATTTAATTTGCAAAGAATTCGTTGAAGTTTTAATAATTGTGTAACATTCCGACGTCATATCATATACTAAAGATATACAATACATATTCTGCAAAATTTAAAAAATGTTGTGAATTATTACATTGATAACTGTTTGTCGTTGATAATGTTGTTAACATAGATGATGACGGTGATTACCAGCATTTACTGTCGTTGGTCGTCATGCGGTTATCTGAATTGTGTACAGCTCGGGATTCTCGTAATGCTTGATATGAGAGGTCGTGTGGAATGAGCTGTAGAAGTGACGGGAACCATTTAACGTTTGCGAATAGTATTTATCTCCCATTGTCCTATTCGCGATGGCTCCTCGAGCATTGTGATTATGCGGAATGCTCGATTACTACCATTTTGTGTCCTTTTAAAAGTTTAGTAGTCGAAAAAATTTTCAAAGGATCTTTCTATATCAGGATGTGATCCCTTAACACTTTTTTTTGAAAATAGTCGAGAAAAACTACTGTGACACACAGACGGACACAGGTCGTGATTTCAATAGAGTTTGATATTTTAGTTCAAGATCGTAAAAATGGCTCCCTATCCAATATTGGTATTCAAAGTCTGACCAATTCTTCGTTCGAAAATTCTTCTCCAAACCATTAATGACCAGACTGTGCTGATGAGATTTTGTCTCCGTGAATACTTTTTCTTTAGTTAATCCTCTCCCAAATCGTAGAGTGTGGTTGAGTTGTTTTTATGATAGCAATTTTAGAGGATTCGTACATTCCCAAGGCCGTATCCCCACTAAAAATTTGCTGTTGCTTTTTCGGGGCATGAATGAAGATTTAATAATGTGGCATTTGTGTGGCGTTCACTTTGAGAAGACGAAGAAGCTGTTTTCGTGACATCCGCACATGAAAGTTTACGTGCAGCCGTGGTTTTTCCATTAAATAAAATCTACCAGTATATTGAAAACAAGTTATGATATTAAGTGGTAGACTTTTCCTGAACACTCCGATGTTTTTATATATGGATAGTATACGTCAAGTCGTTTAAATTGCATTAAAGCTTTTGTCGAACTAGGTGGGAGCTCTTTCAACCGTATGGCGCTGTGGGCTGACTAATATAATTCAAGCTTCATACGCGCGAAGTACTAAAGATTAGCAGTCGAGCGCTTGCTTGTGCTGGTCGAATCAAAAACAGCAGTAAAGTTTCTCGAAGCAAATTAGGGTAATGTTTGATAAGGCTGCAGCGGTATCGGCTCTCAGTAGACTTACGAAGATCATAGAGTAACTTTTTATCAAGAAGGCGACTATTAATGAGCGCCTTGCAGTCTTTACTACTGTACCGATGAAAAATATCGAGCGATGCTCCCAGCAAGGAGCTATGACGAAAGCACCTGACGCAAGTGCAGAGACGAGGAGCGCCGAAGAATGCATCTGCATATTAGACAGCCTTTCAAATTGGCGGTGCTGGTCATCGCAGGAATGATACCTACCGCCCTCCTTACTAGAGACCGTAGCATAATCTACTCGCGTGAAAATAAAGGCGATTTGGAGGCTGATAATCACGATGAAAGACGACACTTTCTGTAATTGGCAATAAACCTGATGCTGTGGCTCAAGAAGCATGATTAGATTGACTTATACCTGACCCAGCTCTTGAGCGGGCAAAAATGTTTCAGCCTTACCTGCATAAGATTATTAAGTAACGGAATAACTCTTGATCGTAGCTCGTGGTAGCCTCTGGTTCGAATTCCACCAATAAATCACCGAATCGGGTGGGTAGAACTACTCTAATGTCAGCTTGGATATCATCAGATTTGACAGCTTCCTTTATTTTGCGCAAAATTTCTGCCGTGTATTTGTTTGTTTTGTTTGCGTCGTGGTTTATTTTTCGTTTTTCTTGTCGCATTGGATGTTCCCTCATTTTTCCCTCCTTTGGAACGAGGACCCTTTTGGCCGCTTTTTTTGCTGCCTTAAGAAGTACAGCCTAAAGCCTGGTGAAATGTATGAGCTAGCATCTCCAGGTGGTGCCTCCCCATTCCTCCTTTTCTCCCTATCCGCTTCGAGTCAGGCCAGCCTTTTGCTAGCACAAGGCATTGGCTTGTAAAGGAAGCTTAGCCTTTTGCTCTTCTTCTGTCTTAAACCAACTGCGTCTATAGTTCCCAATTAGGTCTATGAGCTCTTCCAGCTCAAGAACTCTGTTTCTATTATTTTTGGTCATATTTCTTGATTGTCAGAAGTCGCTTTCATCGTCGAAATAATTTATTCGAACAATTTATATCGAATATCTTAATTTTATTTCGATAAATGATAAAACAAAGAAAAGAACCTCAAGAAAACTTCGGGCCGATGGCATGAAGGAGCCCGACGGTTTCTCATCGTTGAGAGAACCCAAAATAACGATCAATAGCAATCAATCGGTTGGCATACTGAAGAGAAAACTCGATCAGGAGGGCTCCGCAGACAATTAAAAACTGAAAATAATGATCAACAATGACAAATTAAAAAAAATAAAGAAATAAAAAGATCAAGAAAGAAAAGATCAAGCAAAGGATGAAGGATCAAAAACCAAACCATCTGAAACAAGACAAGCAAGAAATCAAAGTGAAAAAATAGAAGAACCAAAAAGTAAAGTGAAGCAAACGACACCAGAAGATATCTGGCTGGCGGCGCTAATGAGAGCAGAAACTATCGCATTGCTGTAAGGACTGACGGACGGTATTGAATAAAAGAATAATGATAAAGATTTTGATACTGGAGAACATTTTATTGAATATTTAAAAAATAAAACTAAGGAGAAGACACTAACGCGCGAGTTTACAGGTTCCTCAGGTCAAGCCAGCAACAAGACTGAAAGAGTTCCGCCAATAAATGTATTCAGGCAACGCGGTAGCGATATGGTTCGGCTATTGGCATCTGAAAACAAACTAAGCAATATCGAAATTAAGAGAAAAAACGCTGTCAAAATAACGATAAGAACCAAATCACTGGTTGTCTTCAAGCCAGCCGAAGATGCCTTAAATTCTAAGGAGGTTACGCACTTCACTTATACGCCAAAAAAATGACAGAAAAAATCAGGGCATTCTATTGAAGGGGCTGAACTGCGGAAAGGATAGTTTTTTTTTGTGGTAGGGAGGTGAATACTATTTATGCACAGAGTGTGGGACTCCCATGCGCGACTGGACTACCCACTAAACACCTCCCCTGTCAACCTAAGAACCCAGCCTGGAACCGTTTGACAGATTACTTCGGGCCAGGTCTCGTTTTGTTACGCCGTGGAGCGCCTTCAAGCTGGGGAATCCCTTTCCTAGCGGGAAAGGAGAGGGGAAGAGGAATTGCCAGAAGAGTGATCCCCCAGCCCCAGCGCCTCCGGCTGCTGTGAGTCCCTTTTATATTTTAGGACTGCCCGAGCATAATGTGCCACCTGGTTCCATTTGTCAACCGATTCGAGTATCACCGCAACTATATTATCCGGGGTGTGCTCCCCCGTCTCTCTGTAGCCTGACCCATTTTGTACACGCAAAAAATGTGTGACAGGCATTGTCCTCCTCTCCTGAGCAAAACCGACAGTCGGGAGACCGTGACTTACCGATCTTGTGTAGGTAAGACTGAAAACACCCGTGCCCGCTCAAAAGCTGGGTCAGATAGACGTCAGTCTCACCATGCCTTCGATTTAGCCACGGTCTCACATCCGGGATGAGGCACGCAGTCCACCTTCCCTTCATGCAATTCACCCAAGAATGCTGCCAATCGTTGAGCGAGCGCTGTCTCTCTTCGTGGACAACTGTCTCCCTCCTATCCTCGTTTCGGCGCAGGTAAATAGCGCGGCGCTCTCTAGCAAGGGTACAGTTGATCTCCTTCAGATGTTTAAGGGATCCGCACCAGTAGTGGTGGGTTGATTTTATTTCCGTTAGGACCTATGCAACAAAGAGTTCGATTGTCAAAAAAGTTAAGGATTGAAATAAATTCATGGCTCAGAAGCAACCAAAAGGAGAATTGTACTGCATAAATTGTAGTGTATTCGGTCACCCTGCATATTATCGAGCATTCTTCCGATATTCAGATGCAAAAAATAAATTCTCTTCAAAACAAACACAAGTATACCGTAGTATGATAGCTTCTAGCTCCGTCAAGCCCGGGGTATCATTTGCACTTGCCGCTAGAGGCCCAATAACGTAAAGAATTTAAGTAGCAATAATGAGAAATAAGTTATCAAATAAATGATGTCTTTCTCAATTCAGTTCGAAATAAAAATTATCGGTTGAATTTCAAAAAACGGATTGGGGAAAGTTTCAAAGGAAGTATAACCGCAATTGCCAGAAGCAAGGTCAACCTTCTAATGATGGTAACTCTTGTCCAATGTTTCCTAATGAAGAAATCTAACGATGAAATAGATCTCCATTGGTCGAAGTTAGAAAAGATGAACTTGGAAACGATTGAGAAAGTAGTTTCCAAGTTTAACAAAGAAACTATTTTGAAGGATATAAAACGCCAACCATCACAAAGTTGAAAAGATTGAAAAGCCTGCTTCTCAGACATGTCAACAATATTTATCGCCGATTTTTGGACTACAAACATCCCTCGTTGGCTTTACTGAAATTACGCCTTAAGAATATTCGGAAGTTGATCTGTTCATACTTCAACAGTGAAATCAGCAACCAATGGGAAAGTGAATCGCATATTTCGTAAGAAGTCACGAGTGAAGGTATAAAATTCGCTAGTAATGAGATAAATCTTCTACATAATGGTATCGAAATTAATTATACAACTCCGGATGCAGATGGAAATAGGATTATAAGTGATGGATTACAGAAGCTTGCCCTGATCGGAACTGATTTTAAATTGGTCCACGTACCAAACCAGAGAGAGGAAGTCAAATACCTTTCTTCAATTCAATAAAACATTGACGGAAATCATATTAACTATCTTGTCAGGTATGAAGGCTTGTGTCTCATATTTGGCACAGTAAACAAGAAATCTTGTGGTATTGGCGGTTTCTCGAATAAAGCACTACTGCATTTGCCTGAGATTGCTATTAGAAATTATTGCATATCCTTTAACAACATGTTGAACAATTTATGTTCCCCGAATACATGGAAAAAGGCTAAGCTATTTCCGATCTTGAAAAAACGGAAAAGAATCCGTGCACTAAAAGCTATTGCTCCATCAGTTTGCTGCCTAACATTAGTAACGTGATTAAAGTGACACTGAATTAAACACCCACATTGAAAAATATGAGCTAATGCCGAATTGTCAGTTTGGTTTCCATGCCAGGCATTTAACCATACATGTGATAATGAAAGTAACCTCCGATATCTCTTTGGAAACTAAATAATAGAGAATGTGTTGGAGCGTGTCAATTTGATATTGAGAAAGCCTCCGATACGGTATGTTTAGATGGACTAAACTCGAGAACGAATTCCCCAGACACCTTGTCGCCATAATGTGAATATTTTGTGCACTCGTACTCTTCTCCATATTCATTTGTGAACTATTGAACGTCGCCAACACGATCATTTGTAGCGTTATACGGCCGATCAAAGAGCTACAGTAGTTCATAGCAATCTTCAGAAATGTTTAATGATGTACAGCTTTATGCAGACAATTGACGAATGAAAGTCATTGTGCAGAAGCGCAAAACAATTTTGTTTCGGACAACGCTATGGTTGACCAGTCAAAACGTGAAACGTAATTGAAAGTATGTCCTTATTATGGCTGGTGAGGGTAACTCAGAACGAGCTCCACATAAATCCTGTGATCGATACATCTGTGTTTATCTCTATCAGTATCTGTACTACACTGAACATATCAAAATTATGTTCAGTAAAGCACAAAAAGTGATCATGTCCCTTCGAAGACTCTGTCATACCAGATATATTAATCAAAAGGTCGAAGTTATCTTTTACAAGACTCTGATTAGACTAGTCATAATATATGGATGCCAGATCTGGTACAGAGTGCTAGTACAATGGAAAGATGAAGAGTTTTCGAAAGAAAATGTCTTCGTGCATGTACTGGTCTGTACAGAAAGCCTGAGACGAATTGGAAATACTATAGATCGAATTGAAGCTGACAAGAGTCGACATTTTCGAAATCATATAGCAAAATATGTAACTGTGAGCGAAAACCTCTCACCAGGGGCCTCATTCCTCCAGATACATTCTTGTGTTTGGATATGAATCGGTATGTTTTTGATTCTGACGGTATTTCAGTTATATATCATATAGTCCCCACCGATAAGAAGATAAAATATCCTCCAAATTCGAGCTCCAGAAATCAACAAATCCAATGGATGCTAGATTCGTTGAAGCTGGTCGAGCTGGGACAGAGCAATCTCGGTATTGGTGGCTGAATGGCAACTAAATTATTCGTGGTTTATGTTTTTTCATTTCTCGTTTTTGATTTTCAGCTCATTATATTGCTACATTTAATGTTATTATTTGTGTTAACAATATTTTTAAAAATTATAGATAGGATTTAACATTTGTTAGGTATACTTTGACGTGATTATATTGGAATATGAGATAAGTTTTAACATTTATAGTAAGGTGTTATTGTGAATGAATTATATTAGGATGGGATAAAGTTTTTGATGAGAATTTATTAGAATTAAGCTAGAACATGTTAGATATAAGCAAAGAGTCCACTATTCTGTTGTGTTATTTCTATTATATGTCATTTTTTAATATAGTGGGTTGGTTTTTTCTCCTTTTTTGCTATAATCATATGCTATAATTTTCAATTGATCCAGATACAGTATTCTTTTATGAATATTTTTTAAATGCCATATTGTTTACATTTAGTGCGCCATGTGGGCCATTAAGTTTTTTGATTATTTTAAAAATTTCTGTATGTTTTTATAAATTTTATAATAATTGATTTAATAAAGCGCATAAGAGTTTGAATTCTAGTACGTAGGAACATTACCATGCAATAGCACGACTTTAATCTCTTTAAATTTTAGAGCGCTATCCTTGCGCATGCTGAGCCCAAATGCCGCATGTATGTCAGCAGCGAATAAATTATCAGCATACGCCATCAGTTAATATTGAAACTAAATTAAATATTCGCTTCTTTAAACCATTAAATCAATATTCTCAGATTCACCCACCATATTGTTTTTTAATTAAGCTAATCAATCAATGCTTGTTTATTTCAGAATTGGAATCACTTGATCCCTGCAGTGATTTGGATAGCGACGATTTCAATCGCACGAAACAAACGTTAGCCATTTTAATCAAAGATTTAGAGACAATGCAAAATATTTCGAAAATCAATGCAGCACCTCAACAAAGTTACGTATCATTTGCATAAATGGCCCCAGAAAAATCGCCCAACTATTTTCATTCTAATAATAACAGTTAGCTATAGTTTCGTGATTTTATGACAATTTGATTTAATTGATCTTTAAAAGATTATTCATCGTTAAAGAATTATTGTTATCAATGTACATATAATTTTGCAAATAAATCTCGTTTCAATTTAACAACAATGTAATCTTTATAAACCATACAATTGTATTTATTGACATTTAAACGATCGCTAATGATAGCTACATGATTTGTAAATGACTATGATTGATTGCGAGCTTAAACGCGGATTAGGTGTCGTGATTTGTTTGGCACGGTAACTGCTTGAAGTTTTCAGATGCTTTGTTTTTCTTGTTCAATATGATAAAGCATATATTTTTAGAAAAATACGAGTTGCCTATTTTTGCGTATTTTCCCAAAATGTTGCTCGGAATAAATTCCTATGGGAAATTTATGAACTCGCTCAGTTTACGAAACTAATTATGCAAAACGGTGCACACATTAATGAGAATCTTTAATGTAATATGAAAAAATTATGAAAATTAGTGCGCATGGTGGTGATAATTTTTGCTTTAAATAAAGATGTTGCGTCATTAATTTTAATAACTTATGAAATTCTTTTGTAGCTACATGATTGAGTTGCTTATTTTAATAATTTTTCTGAAAAATTATTAAAGAAAAAAATGTTAGGAGAAGATGGTTTCGACGTGCGTACTAATTCTCATCGGGCCATCACTCATTAGATACACACAGGTGATGGCGACCACCATGCTTAGAGGTGAGAGAACTATTTTTAATTTTCCTACTTATGCCAACTCAATATGTTTTTGTAACTACGAATCATGTTCAGGTTAAATTTCTCCTGTAAGTACTTGTCTTTGCTAAACTTTAAATTGATCATTTCAACCTTTTTACATCAATTTAAAGTAAATCTAGATGATAATTTTTAGCTCTACAGTGAGCTTTCATTGCTTCGTGCGCATATCGATCTCTCTACAAAAGAATTACATAAGTTATTTCAAGCTATCGGCGCCATCCGAAAATCGAGATCGATATCCGCACGAAGCAATGAAAGTTCACTGTGGAACAAAAAATTATCGTATAGATTTACATTAAATTGATGTAAAAAGGGTGAAATTATCAATTTAAAGTTTAGCAAAGAAGAATTTTATATGCTAATTAGCAAAAAAATCATGATGAGCTAACACGTTCCAGTGGAAAATTATCTCAAATGTTTCATTGCGTGATCGTTATTTTTTAGATCCATATATTACCAGCAGATTAATTTATTTTTAATAGATAGATATTTTATTGAGTCTTTTTAAGTACTTACATTTTTAACATGATAAGAAGCATACATAGCTAGACAACGGCACTATAGTCAAACAGCAATTATTACAAAATTCCGTCGTAACCAATGGGAGAAAACCTGCATATTCGAAAAATTCATGCATACTCTTATCAGATGTAATTCATGTCATGTATAAAGTTCCGTGGTCAAAAACGCTATGTACACGTTACGACCAAACCTCTCCTCAGGAGAAATACTATATTCAAGGTCTGTCCGAAAATTATTCGATGACGCTTCATATCTCTACGCTGGAACGTTCGAGCGGCCTATTATATCAGTAATCCTTCAAAAACTCCCTAGATGCCGTAGTTACCGATGGGACGCCTTGGTTCGCGCGCAGCGTTCATTAATTTGCAGTGCATTTTCCGCAGTAAAATTTTCGCTACGAAATCGCTCAGGACAACTTAGAAATGGTCTTTTTAGGCAGTTCCCAAAATTCAAAATGCCGCTCAAAGGATACTGGTTGGATGACATCGAGGCAATTCAAACTAATACGACATGTGCGCTAAAGACCATTTGAGTTCCAGGACTGCTTCAGGATGTGACAACACTGATAGGGACGTGTTCTTCAAATGGGGATTACTTTCTAGAATGCCACAAGCCCGATGACGAAAAATAACACCAGTGCAAAGATATGAAGATCTAATTTGCGGACCTACTTCGATTCATCCTTGAATTACGGGTCACTCTGTATTTTTCACTTTTAGGAATCTCAAATTGCATGCGCACAGATCAAGTTACAAAACTAGTGGGATCATATATTTCTCCTTTGATGAATCGAAAGCTGAATAAAATTTGAATAAGAAAATCATCTAATTTGAAGTATGTTATTACAGGAATTCTTCGATTCCTTTATTTACTCTTGTCGAATCAACTTCTCAAGCAAAGAAGAAAATGCAAAGAATCCAATTAAAATGTAGGTCCAACCCAGGAATATTTGAAGAAATTATTGTATGTTTTTCAATACATGTAATGTTTTTAAAATTTGATTCGTATGCTCTACCTGTTGTTCACAAAAATAATCCAAATTGATGCAAAATGTAAACATTCGGGAAAATAATGAACTTCTCCGAAAAAGAAGTACATGGCAGAATTATTGGAACTTGAATAGGAAATTTTAAGAGCCTTTATTCAATACAAGGAACCTTTTAAATTGATTTTGGTTCCTTATAAGCCTAATATGCTCTGATATACTCTTTGTTTGCTGCGGTAACGTTACTAGGTCGATAATAAAATACTTGTTAATTTTAAGCAGAAAACTTTATTCGGAAATTTTCTGACTTTCTCTTAATATGGAGGAATACAGACTGATGGTTCCTTTTCAGCAGTCAACAACTTAAGCAATTCTGAGATGGTCATATCCTTCAAGTAATCATCGGCAGTAGGGATGACAATTTCCTGTAGGGTTTGTTCAATAGCTTCCCTGTTATCATTGAAGACATTCATGGCAACCTTTTGGGCAAGGCTGTTGACAGCCTTCATTGTCAAGCTAAGGATGGTGAAGCCAGATGAGTCGAATTGAATGGATCCAACTGAGACTTCTGGGTAGAATTCCATCAACCTCATTTTACCATCAACCATACCGAAACGACCCTTGATAGTGACGCGCAAGTTGTTGATGGTCATGTCCAAATTTCCGGTGTTCTTGATTTTCAAGAACTTAACAAGCCATGATTGCAAGGACAACCTTCCTTTGATGTTGATTGAGTTGAATTTCATGCTGAATCCAGCCCTCAAAGTGAGAACATTCATGGAAACATCTTCAACCGTGTAGTCATCTAATCCCCTTACGGCTCCGCTGCTGATTGATCCGTACAATCTGAAATAAGTTTTAAGACAGACTGTGAGTTGGTATTTTTGACCTTTGTCAACTTACTTGATGACCCAGAGTTTGTGGTACAAGTCGAAGAAATCGATGTTCAATGGGGCAAGTGGAGGAATATCCATATCGGGGAAACCACATGGCATTTGATCCTTCAAGCCGTTGAGAGTATTCTCAAGGGCTTTGGACGGAGAAGTTTGGCCTGTAAAATAAATATGCAATTAATATTTCAGTTAACGAGAAGTTTTCCTGTCGAAGTCCTTACCGTATGCCACAGTGGCGATGGCGAAAAGAACTATAAGGATTTTCATTTTGCTATAGTTTGTAACTGCAGAAACCACAATCATGTCTGCAGCATGAACTCATCCTCTTTTTATAGCGAATCTCTATCTGCTATTTCTTATCATATCTTGCACTTGACCATTGTATATTGAGCCAGCTGCCTCCTGCATTTATAACCACTAATCCTTCTAATTCAGTGAAATTCTTTATTTCTTATCGTATCGCGCAATTATAGATTCCAACTCGTTTTTTAACATTTTATTAATTGTATTAACTGACCGTATCTTTGTTTTGAGTTTATTCAACTGCTTTTTCTCGCACTTGGCCTAGTCAAAAATAAACTTGGGTCAATTTAGCTACTTTCTGCTCTTCTAATCCTTCTGGATCAAATACTTTCATCCCCCACGAATTTTTAAACAGATGAATACTGTAGTTTAGTGGAAATATCTTCATGTTTTGCGGTATAGAAAAGGAAATTTATAATAAAAACAATCGCTAACTCTATAGAATTTAAGAGGTTTAATTTAGGATTAAGAAATCATCGAAAGTGAATTTCAAATCACTATTATCAAAAACAATACTCAAAAGTAATTTGATTTTTATTCCAAGATTGATTAAAATATGTTATTTTGGAAATCTCATCACAAATTAGTATTGCAAGCTCATACAGAAATAATATTTCTTTTAAATTTTTCATTTCTCTGAAGTTCAGTGTCTTCGCAAACGGCGTGAACATTGCAAATTTATGAAAGAAATGTTTCTTAGACGACTTGCATATCAGATTTTTCAGAAAACATGTCACCTTTAATTATTTCTCCAACCCTTTTAGAGTGAGTTTCATCAAATAGCCGCCTGTTATATTAATAACCGGTTTTTCTTTAATTTATATTGGTTATATTAGGGAGTTCAGTTAAAAGTTGAAGCAAAATTAACTCCCGTTGAATTATAAGCGACTATGAAAGCAAATAGCCATGATGAAATGCACACTTTTAACCGTAAGTTTGATACTTCCTGCCGGAAATAAAACTACGTTACACCAGGAGTTGAAAATATCTCCCACCCATTAAAACCAAACTTCTTGAAATCGGACTCTCTACAATTCTATTTAAAGTCACTATCATGCAAATTTGCTGTTAGAGACACTTCCATCATCATTCTCGAACAAATGGCTGAAATATATAAGAGCGAATAAAGTAATTATAATGGATCACGCAACAGTTTGTCATTACAACTGATATAGAATTATCGTTTAAAAAATTGGATTGTAGTACTACCCCAACTTTTTGTCTAAAACACTTTCATCATACCTGTATCTATACATTGCCTTGGCACTATTATTCATAGTCTGTAGTCTGGTATGTTTATTGCTAGCTGATAGAGGTGTGTAGTGTTTCCAATCCATAAATGTGGTGATAAGGCACACATAATATGCCCTCCATTGTTTGGGATGATAAACATATTTCTATATTATCTGAAGGTAGTGTGCCTTCAGCCTTATCTTCCTTCCTTGCACTCGATTCAATAATGTTGCCTTTTCCAATAATAAAATTCTTAACCTTGTTCTTTCTAACTTACCACCATCTTCTATTGTTACATCTGCTGCGCTGTCCCACCTTATCAAAACAGATTCTCACCATCCACCCCTTTCCATTGTCTCTCCTCAATTATGTAAAAATTCGCCATCTTCCCACTGCAATTTTTTCAAAGCTGACCTTTCTAGTATTGAGTCTAGCCCGGATGCAATTAAGTGGTATTCGTTTTTCTGCAACCTTCACCACCTTATGAGATCTTCTTTTCTTGAATGTGTGGCAGGCATTGTCTTCCTCTCCTGGACAAAACTGTCAATTGGGGGACCATGACTTATCAATCCTGTGCAGGACTGAAACCATCCATGCCTGCATAAAACCTGGGTCAGATAGAAGTCAGTCTCACTATGTCTTCGATTTAGCCACGGTCTTAGATCCAGAATGAGCAGTCTAGGCCCCTTTTCTTTCATGCGATTCGCCTAAGACTGCTGCCAATCGTTGAGCGAGCGCTGTCTCGCTTCGCTGGCCATTGTCTCTCTCGTGTCCTCTTTTCAAGATACGCTCTAGCAAGGGAGGTGACAGGTATCACGCCTGCAATAATTCTCACCACTGAATCAAAGACTGTCGGATATGAAGATGCAATCCTCAGTGCTCCTCTTCTCTCTACCTGTGCCAAGCGTTATCGCGTATACCTCCTTACTGAGAGCGTCGCCCCATATTTCGGCACCGTACAGTAGCACTCATCAAAAGTCGTCTTCTTGATGAGCTGGGTCCCCCTACGTTGGCTATAAGTCAACTGAGAGCCGATATGCCCGAAGAGGCCTTCTTAGCCGTTGCCCTCATTTGGTCTGAGAAACTCATTTTCATGTCAATCAGTAGCCCAAGGTACTTCACCGCTGGCTTCATTCGATCAGTATGTCTCCAATCCTGATCGTCCTTACTCTAGGGATTCTCTTTTTTGTCAAGATGACTACTTCGGTGTTCTCCAGTGCTAGACTGACCCGGGAGCAATCGTCCAGTCCCTCACTCGGCGCATTAGCATACCTAGCCCAAATTGCCCTTATTCGGCGGTGCATACAGCAATTAGATCCGCAACATTATCCCCATAGCCAATCAAGCGCGACACATCTGGCATCTCCAGTCTCAGTAGCCCGTCGTAAGACATGTTCCATAGGGCTGGACCAAGGACAAATCCTTGAGCAGCACTCAATGTAACTTCTATCCTTCGTTGACACTGTATCGTGTCGTAAAGCAGGCTTCTGTCTTTCAAGTTGTCCATCAGAAGTGGCATAAGATTCTCTGGAACTTGAGAAGAGGGTTTCAACGTTTCCAGAATATCCATCCATCTTGCGGGGTTGAAGGCGTTCCTAACGTCAAGTGTCACCAACAGAAGGATCCATCACTTGGTGCGGCTATATACCTCTGGCTTTGGGACTGCGGTCACCATCCCTGCAATCACATCAATAGTGAAGCAAACTGGTCTACAGCCGTACTTGCTGATCAGCACCTTCTATCGTACCAGGAAAACCCCGTCCCGTAGGCAAGCGTTGAATATGCTGATCAGCAAGTCAATCCCGGCTGTGTGTAGAGTGGGTATTCCATTGCTGTTTCCCGTGGATAGCGTCAAGACGGGCGGAATCAGCGGGGGAAGTGTCGCGTTCATCTCTTCCGTTTCATGTATGTAAGAAGTCCGTAGGGAACTAAGCTTCCGCATAACTAGTTTGTAGTCGAGATCTCACGGATCCTTGTTCGCATTGTCTGCTAGATCTTGTCAGCAGCGAGCCCTGCTATTGTTAATCAGTTGGCAAAGGCATTTCCTGGCTGACTTATATGCTGCTACCCGGTTGCATGCCTTTTCATGGCTTCGTACCCGTTCAGCCTTACACCGAAGGCTTGTGATGCTCCCTTCGCTTTTCAGCGATTTTAGCCGACCACCCTTACACTGGGGGTTTGCCGTGCTGGAGTTGTTAATGGGGCATAGAGGCGTTGCAAGCGGCCATGATGATACTCATAGTTGAGTTCACCACGTCTTGAGCTGCCAGTTTTTCTGTCCACTATGAGTCCCCTTGCAGCGGAGCATGTGCCATGAGTACCTCGGCACACCTATTGGTGTCCGTTCTTCCAATATTCCACCCAATTGAAGAAAGTCGAGAGCACGGACGCCAGGAGACAACATCACGGATCTCAAGCAGAATGCACTGATGATCACTCGCTGATTAGTCCTCTAACACCTCCAATTGTGTATCCTCCGTACTAAGGACTCCGAGGTGAATATCACATATGGTTCCTTCACAGCCAAAACGGCGGAAAGTCACCGTATTTTCGTGTTAAGAATGACAAGAGCCGTCCTGGCTGCCATTTCTAGGACTTATTTTCTCTATAGATCTGTTAAAGGTATGCCCTATTCGATTGCTTTAGCATAGAAGTCTCCCTCAACAAGCATTTGCCATCTTCTGTTGGGACGACTTGCTCAAAAGCATTAAGCTTAGCTTGGAAATATGATATCGGCTCGTTTGACGTTAGTTACAAAGTAAAGCAGCACCTCAGTAGGTCTCTGAGCACCAGACCCACACGAAACTATACCCCCGTCCACAACTCTAAGCCTGAAAATCACTGTTCCGAACCCAGATGGTGGCAGTACCAGTTTCATCAGGATACCATGATGCAAACCTTTTACTGTGGTGTTTGATGTTTGGCTTTCATGTCCTTCGTACACAGATGAAGCAGGTTTTGGACAGTTGAATCACGGTGTAGATTTACCTATAGCATACGAGTCATCGAAGCTATAAATTTCCCTTGGCTAGGGCTTTTTGAAAAACTCGACATTTTCCTGATCCCAAGATGTGCTCAAGGTCCGGTCTTGGACCAGCATTCTTGTAAAGGATACATTGCGCTTCCTTCATACACTCTTTTCTTTTATATCCCATTTCACCACATTTTTAGTATAGGGAACTCCTATCCAGCAGATCAATGGTGATTTTCTGTTGTAAGCCTCGCTTTGTTCCTGCCCACGTCTGGGCGATCCCTTTTGATGGCTGCAGTCAATATCTCTTCTTTCGATCGTTGCCATCGGCTGAAGCGAGGCTACAGTTGCGTTTTTACCGAGGACTTTCTTTACTGTATCTCTTAATGCCTCATTTTTGTTCGCCTCTGCACCAAATTCGACCAGTTTTTGGCACAACTGGGTTGGTCGTACTGCTTTACTACGAGTAGCAGTATTGGTGTCTTTGGACCTTACATTGTCCCTGATATCCTGCAACACTTCTGCGTAGATCGGTCATCTTGGGGTTTTGCGAGCAGTGCCTGCTCCCGGAGTTTTCGTCGTGGATTTTTTCTCTTCTGTCTCGCGCTAGGTCTTTTTTCTTACTAGGCGTCCGTGCGAACTTTATTTTCTGGCATGTTTTGAAGGTTTTTTTTCACTCCTTTTATCAGAACTGTCTGGAATCCTAGTTTTAGCGTTCCGCGCACATTAAGTGTTTCCTTCTCCTAATTTTTATCCCTAGCTAAACCCTTACCATCGTCTCTTTGTGTTCCCTTTCCATTATTTACAATTTGTGTTTGTCTTCAGGAACTTTCCCTTCCCTGTGGAAAATGGCATATATTCTCCCGTTTTTCAAATTCGGGGACCACAATGATATTTCTGCTACCGTTTCATATTCATTCCACCTTACTTCAGCAAAATCCTTTAAAAGAAGATTATAATTTATAATACGCCGTAACTTCTTATTCTACCCTCTCTAGTAAACAACAACATGATTTTGTTAGAAGCATATCAACTCTCACTATTTTCTTTTACCCATCCTATTTCCGCAGCACTCGGTCATTAACAACTGGTTGATATTATTTTCACTGATTTTTGATTCAGTATCTACGAGTATGTATATATGTATACATATATATATATATATATATATATATATATATATATATATATATATATATACTCGTATATATATATATATATATATATATATATATATATATATGTATATATATATATATATATATATATATATATATATATATATATATATATATATATATATATATATATGTATATATATATTTATATATATTAGTATATATATATGTGTGTATATATATAGGATATAACGAAATTTGTGCCTAGAGGTCCGAAATTTGCTTCAATTTTCGCCTAATTTTCAGAAGATTTCGTCTCGTTTTATTAATCATTCAAACTGGTTAAGCCAAAATAAACAAGCATACAAAGTAGTCAAAAGCCTGAAACGTGGTTATCAGCCCAAAACCACGCTCTGTCGTGATAGCATCGGCAATATCATCGCTGGTGAAACCAGGATTAAGTAAAGATGGGTATCATATTTTAAGAACCTCCTTCATCTGCCGCACGGTTTCAGAACATTGGAGCCTATAGATGTCTACGGAGAGCTTCCATTGGCCCCACCAACTCTAGATGCAGTTTGTTCCATCATCAAAGCCCAAAAGAATAATAATGCACCGGGCATCGATGAGATTCCAGTGGAGCTCATCAAATATGGTGGCAGCAGTGTTCATCAAGCTATTCACAAAGTCATCCAGCACATTTGGCAACAAAAACATATGCCGAAAGAGTGGAGCCAATCAATTATATTCTCTATCCACAAAAAAGGTGACAAGCTACAGTGCGAAAATTATAGAGGCATATCACTACTTTGTACGGCGTATAAAATATTTTCTAAAATCTTCGAAAATAAAATCGGATCATACGCCAACAGTATTGTTGGGGAGTATCAAGGTGGTTTTAGGGCATGTAGATCAACAACAGACCAATTGTTCACAGTCAAGCAGGTACTTGAAAAATGCTGGGAGTTCAACATAGACATACACCAAATTTTCGTTGACTTCAAGCAAGCATACGACAGTATTGATTGTAATGTCCTGTACCACATAATGCTTTGCTTTGGCATCCCAGCCAAATTAGTCCGTCTTACCAAAATGACAATGACGTCAACATCCTCCCAAGTCCGCATCGATAACCAACGCACCGATGCCTTAGACACAAATATCGGACTAAAGTAGGAAGATGGGCTGGCCCCATTGCTATTTAATTTGGCTCTAGAGTTCGTCATAAGAAAGCTACCTGTCGATACGCGAGGTGCTTTACTATACAAGTTGACGCAAGTAGTAGCCTATGTGGACGACATCAACATTCTGTCACGGTCATTAACACCTGCCAAAAAACTTTTCCTGAAACTCGACAGCGAGGCAAAACTAGTAGGGCTACAAACAAATGAAAATTAAAAAAAACTCATGACGCAGTCGAGGAAAAATACCTCAAATGCACAAAATATCACACTTGGCGAATACAGTATCGAAAATGTGAGCGAATTTGTGTATTTGGGCGTCAAAATAACGAGAACCGCTAATGAAAGAGACGAAATACGCCGAAGAATACAGCTCGCAAATAAAATATTTTATTCAGTTTTGACGATCTTGAAGACCAGCTGCATACACCGGAAAACAAAGCTTCAAATATACAAATCTGCGATAAGACCTGTGTTATGCTATGGGTGTGAAACATGGACCCTAACCCAAGCATCCGCAAATATATTGAACGCCTTTGAGCGACGGGTCCTGAGGCGAATAATCGGAGCGAAGCTAGACGGGGACAAATGGTGAAATTTTTGACGAACCGGAGGTCTCAACGATTGTAAGACTGTGGAAGCTGCAATGGGCTGGCCACATGAATCGTATGGACGAACAACGGATACCCAAAAAAGTATTCGTTGGGAGAACTGAAGGTCGAAGACCAGGGGGAAACCGAAGAAACTGTAATGATTTTCGTTTAGATCGCTCGAACGAAATCGGAACCGACCTCTCACTGGTTCTAGACGTGAAGTCTGAGTCGTGCCAACGAATGGTACCAACCAGTCAACCAGTCCGTGCACCCGTAATCCATTTCGCGGTGGCTGCTTGTCGGCCAGCTAGTTCGGAGAGGATTTCGGTCACAGGTCTTTAAAATGGATTACGCTTAATTACGTGGTTTCAGCCACCATTAAGTGCCCGTTTCAAACGGGTCAAAAATTCAGATATACGGAAACGAAGCCTATATCTACGTTGTTCCGTATTTCTTTCATTCTTCCAGCCAACAACGAAAAAACTAGATTCAATTTCGCGTCCCCGAATTTTACCGATGTGGTACCGAAAAATATTCTACGTTAATCTAAATCCGGAAAACCCTACTCTAAGAAAAATGCAAAACAAACGATGGTACCTGTAATGATTTTAACTTTTCAAGTTCGAGCGCGGAACCGACCTCTCATCGGTTCTAGACGTTAAGTCTGAGTAGTGCCAACGGATGGTACCAACAGGTCAACCAATCCGTGCACCGTAACCCATTCACGCGGTGACTGCTTGTCGGCCAGCTAGTTCGGAGAGGATTTCGGTCGCGGGTCTCCGAATGAGTTACGCTCAATTACAATATTTCAGTCACCTGGACATGCCCGTTTTCCAAACGCGTCAACAACTACTCATCCAGAACGGGAAACCTACGTTACGTTAATTCTGGATGTGATCTATCCACAGATCTCAAATCAAAAAAAAACGCTACAAAATCCCATAGGCGCGTTACCGAATCACCGACGCGGTACCGAAAAATATGCTACTCGAACTTAAACCGACGAAAACTACTCTAATGAAATGACGAAACAATCAAAGGTACCGCGTACCGCGCGCGACGCGAAACCGACTTCAGTGGATTTGTCGAAACCCTACCCTCGCGACGGCATACTTACCCTACACTCTCGGTTCCCACTGAAAAAAAACGAGCCACTGAAAAGGAAAGTCGTGAGTTATCTTTTAGCAATTCATTTTTAATACTTATTTTTTTGATATACAGATTATAAAATACATTTGGAATTTACGTTTCAATTTTGTTTAGCCAGTAAGTTTTTTTTAATTGAAATTTTTATGATCAAGGTTACTGTGTGTTTAAGAAAACAACCTATCAAAAACTTTTTTAAACTAGCATCTTTTTAATTTGCTAGCCGATTTCTTCACAAATAGACTATAAAAAAAAAAAACAATGCGGCATGGAGTGTTTCACAGCATATTCAGTTCATTCTAAACTTAGTATCATTGAAATTTAATGAGATGAAAAAGAATTTAAATGGTCACTTGTCTTTTCTACTCCAATAAAATGTAATTTGTTTATATCTATCTATAATATAACTGTATATTTTTTTAATATATAATAAATTTAAAAGGTAAAATATGCCAATCACTAGTGATAACGCAATTTAAATGATGACTAACCAAACTAGCACACAATATTACCACAATTCGTTTTTGTGAAAAGGCCTGAATAATTGTATTAATAATAGTTGGATTATAATTCAACGCTAGTAACAAATAGACGAGGGAACTGAAATTCGAAGAAATTTCTAGAGAACGGTTTTGCAAACATTAAATTCTTATAAATCTGTTAATGTTAATGATGTTATTAGGTTTTCAACTTTACTATCTTGTTTAAATTCGTCTCTGCGAATAAAATATTATTTCTGTTTTAATGTACATACTTAAACCTACTGAATCGTAATCATTCTAAGATTATCTACGAGTGAAATTGTAGCTACATACAAAGTTCCGGTTATTTACGTGTGGAAAGTTTATTTTGCTTTTTACTAACTATTGGGGATCTAATAAGTTGGGTATTTTGTATAACATGTATAAATTTGCTTAGATTGTTCCATCCTATAATGTTATACTTATATTCTTAAAATATTTATTCTCGATGTCCATTATTTTCTATGAGTTTCATAGGAAATTTACAAAACCCTACTAACCTTTAATTCTAAGCATTCTATCGAAATTGTTTCAACACAAATAAAAAAAAAACGCTTAGCAAAAGTCTTATACGCACTAATGCGGTATCAATCGTTTGTCTGTTTTTTTTTGTTTAAGATTTTTAACACTTTTTACTGTCGAAAATTTAGATGCCACGAATATTTCGAATTTCTTTGTTCTTAAAAGCAATTAAATGTTTATTTTCTTTCGCCTATTAAACATATACTATTCTCCTTGCGTTAGATTTCCCGATTTTGATAAGTACATTATTTTTTTTTTTTCGTTTTCTTACGACACTTCATACTAGATATTATACAAATAGCTTACGGTGAAAGCCATATTTAAAGAACATGATTTAGTTCTTAGGAGGGTCGCATGATAAAAAAAAATAATACATTTTAAATGTGGGTAAGTCTTAATTCAGGCTGCGCAGTATGAATTAGAATGAAATTATAAGTTAAAGGTTGCCATTTAACTGCTACCTTGCAATAATATTATGTAACAATGCTTTATGGCACGAAACGGTTCGATTCGTACCAATTGAATTAACTTTTCAAGGATGTAAAAACAAGGTTAAATCTTTCAATATTAAGAATATGATTTTTATATTAAATTTAGAAGAATGATCAATAAATCGACACATTCCTCCATAAAAATGTGTCAAATGCAATTTCTCAAAAAAATTAATATTGCCGATTCAATTTCGAAAATATGGCATAATTCATTGTATTGGTTTACATGTACCGTATACATATTTCGTTTACGTTGTGACTTTTGCAACATTTACAATCAAAATAAAAAAATAGATTATTGAGCAGAAATGCTCTACATTGGTATAAGTTCTGTTAATTTTAAAGTTTTTATGTACAATAGTTCAATTTATGATATTGAAAATTACAATGTGACTTGCAATCGACATTGTTAGAAGTGACTAGTCCGATTTTGTGGGTAACTGAATGTGAAAAGTATGAATTGCTTCTTCTCTATAATTTATACTCAGAATAACTTTGAATTAATATCAATAGCGACCTGAGTTCACCTATCTAATCATTACATCATCATTTATTCTTTCGTTCTCAAAAGTCTTTCTAATCGTACATTTCACTTCTCGCTTTATAGTTTATATCGTTTTTTCTTTTTCTTTCATTCTTAAACTTTGGAAAAGTTATCCGTAAAATGACATGAGGAGAAAATAAATCAATAACTCCATTAAAATGCGCTGTATAGTCAGTGTCGATACACATACATACATCATATACATGAGAATATGTTTAACTTTCCATTATAAGTGTACTTCCTTCAATTCTTTTCCTACACTTATTTGCCTATATATCTATCCACCATCTATTTATTTTATATTATACATACATGGCTGCCAAGTAGTGACATTTGGTCTGCGAAGAGGTTGCCGCGTTGAAAAAGGATATGCGAGCTTCGGAAAACAAGTAGGTATCGCGAAATCGTTCTGCCAATATGGCCACTCAGGAAAGTGTTTCGCGACAGGCAACTGCAACACCTGGCAACGATAAAGCCGATCACAATGCCAGAATGGATGGTGGACTAACTGGCTGCAAATGGACCTTGATCGTTGTATATTTAATTAAGCTTTTGGCGAAGAGCTCAAACTTTTTCAGCAGTTCGTAGTTATGTTTGGCATAGATCACGAATATATTATATTCGGTATCATTGTGTCGTGGTGAATACTTGATTCGCTTGATTTCAGCTGTAAAGTTTACGATGGGACGTATCTCTTCGAGCTCAGGTTGAAAGATAGCCCATAGTGACTTTCGTGAGAAGAAATCACTATTCGCATAGAATATCACTAGGAAACCACTAACGATGATCAAGGACAGCAGCACCTTATTCCTTCTCATAGCTCGCGATGGTCTTCTGATGCCTTTCCGCTCACCTAGACAAAATATTCTAATATTTTCTAAGTCTTTCTTAACTAAACTAACCTCTTTCATGATTGGAGCCTGTTGATCTTCTTGCTGAGTTTGACAGAGTTCCATGTTCTAGCCTGAGGCAATGTTCCGGTGAATTTCTCAAGTGTTTGATGTTCCCTTTTGTTTTCTTGAGTACGTTTCGCTCCGACCAAATCCTACACACAACCGATCGTCAACGAAGTATGTTAAGAGGTAGAAAAGCACTTGAAATGTTCTAGACAGCACAAACTACGATCGCGAACCATCGATCACCACAAAAAGTTCTTTTCTTTTTCTTCGCCGCCATGTGGCTGTCAAAATCCCCGGTTGTCACCTCGGACAAAACATCTGTGTGTGGAATGGCACGCCATATGGCGGCAATGTGCCTCTCCAGTTGTCGCCAGTGGCATAGTTTTCTCGATGGCCACGGTGGAGGGGCATTTCCAGATGGCTATGTCTCGAAATGTGCCGGGGTTTGGATTAATTCTATATTTCGAATATTTATATCCACGGATCTAAATATTTGGACAGAAAAAAAATATTTTCTGCACAACGATATCCGCACGACAGATGAAGTCCGCTGGCACTTCGAGGACATATCCATCTGGCCGGTTGCAAGGGTTCGGGATCGGAATCACTTCGATTCCCGGGCGTAGGCGTCACATTACACATTCCCCCCCCCCAAAATCGAAGTAATTACGATCCCGTCTCCTATATAAAAGGTCTTGGTTAAGGCCGTGGCGGGTCGAAGGTCGGTTTCGAAGGATAGGCTACAACCATGTTCGTGAAGACTCGACAGTGACTATATAGTAGGGAGTCGGGTGTTATTCGGAGGTCTTCGTCTAGGCAAAGATTGGGGTACGCCAAGGTTTTTCGTGGGAAATAGTTGCACTTCATCGTCTAAGGTCTTTTGCGTGGTAAATTCCCAGGGTTTTACCAGTCATGTCCGCGATGAGGTATCGGGTGGGGCTTATTACTTGTAGGACTCGACACTTCACGAATTTCTTGTCTAGTTTGGCATTGTAATGGCGGGTGGCATCGCTCTGTCGGAAGTTTCGACGATATATCTCGTCGCCTACCTTAAAGCCAGAAGGATGAGATCGCAAGTTGTACCGCTCCTCTCCCATCCGTCTACTTTCTTCAATCTTCTCCCGCAGTTGATCTCGCAGAAGTTGGAGCTTTTCGTGCGGTTCCAGAACCACGATTGGGTCCTCTAGCGATTTCAGTTGCCGCAATAGCCGGTAAGCGCTCCCATGACAGATCATGTACTGGTTGAACACTGCGAAATACGGCGAAATGCCGGTAGTGGCGTGGTACGACGAGCGCAGCGCACTAGTGATGGCGGACAATTTGCGATCCCAGTCCTTCTGATTCGGGTGGACATAGGCGCGGATGGCCGCTATGAGCGTACGATTCAGTCGTTCGGATGCGTTGGCTTGTGGTGAGTAGACGGCAGTTCGTTGGTGGATGATGCCGTATTTGGACATTAGGTCTCGGAACTTGCTGGAGGTGAACTGGACCCCATTGTCGGAGACAAGTTTCTCCGGAACTCCAAACATGTGAAAGACTCGGTTCTCCAAAAAGCTGATTATAGGTCCAGTGTGCATGTTACGTAGTGGTTCTATGATAGGGAATTTAGAGAGCTGGTCCAGGACCACGACAGCTCCCGTGTGACCAGAAGCAGATCGAGGGTAAGGACCGATAAGATCAATGTACAAGCGCTGGAACACGCGTTCGGGGACCTCAACCTTACCCATGGGTGGCCGAAGAATGGTGTTGGGCGCTTTAGTGCACTTGCATAGCTCACAAGAGGCTACGTACGCTTTTATCTGTTGTGCCATCTTAGGCCAAAAGAAACAGGTTTTCAACCGCCTAAGTGTACGACCGTAACCGCCGTGCGCACTTGATGGGTGGTCATGGGCCCGTCTGATAAGATCAGTGGTTAATTCTTCGGGCATCCACAACTTCCACTGTTCTTCTTCTTGTATGGGTTCTCCGGATGCGTGTCCCATCCGCTTATAAATAAATCCATCCGTCAACCGCAGTTCAGGCAGCTGGGGCTGTTGATTCTGGATAGTGTGAATCAGTTGTGTGTAGGTTGCTGACTTGAAGGCAGGATGGTCCAAATCGATCAATTGGGGGCTGTCGTCCTCTTGGACCAACTCGGCTCCTTCAGGGGCGAACATTCTGGATAGGGTGTCGGGGACTACATGCTGGCTTCCTTTTCGGTGGCGGATTGTGAAGTCAAATGCCTGTGATTTCAGTGCCCACCTGGCCAATCTGCCGTTGAGATCAGTCTGGCTCATGAGCCATTTCAGAGAAGCGTGATCCGTAACGATTTCAAAGGTGTGTCCCTCCACATAGGCTCGGAAGCGTTTCACTGCCAACACCGCAGCTAGACATTCCTGCTCGGAGACCGTGTAATTTCGCTGGGCTGGGTTCAGCTTGTGAGACATGAAGGCTATAGGTCTCTCTTCGCCATCCTGTGCAACCTGGACTAAGACTGCTCCCACCCCATGTTGACTCGCGTCACAATGGATTGAGAACGGTTTGTCAAAGTCCGGGCTGTGCAGTACGGGGGCTGTAGTCAGACTCTTCTTTAGCTCTTCAAAGGCTCGCAAGCTGGGCTCTTCCCAGACGAATTTACGTCCCTTACGCAGCATGTCGGTCAAAGGAGTGGTAATGGTGGCATAGTCACGTACAAAACGCTGGTACCATCCGCATAAACCTAAGAATCGGCGTAATTGTTTGGTGGTCTTGGGTAATGGAAAAACGTCAATCGCTTGAGTCTTTTCCGGATCGGTCTTGATATGGCCATGCCCAACGATGTGACCTAAATACTTCACCTCCGTCATCACGAACTGGCTCTTCCTTATGTTGATGGTTAATCTTGCCCTCCGGATGTGTAGAGCCACCTCCTGAAGCAGGTCGATGTGTTCATCAAAGGTCTCGGTTATAAGCAACAGATCGTCCAAGTAAACGAAAACTTGGTGCCGTAAATGAGGTGGTATCACCTTATCCATAAGGCGCGTCATTGTTTGGGGGGGCATTACACAATCCGAATGGCATGGTCACGAATTGATATAGGGGCCGACCTGGGACTGTGAAGGCTGTTTTCTCCTTTGAACCGGGGTCTAAAGGAATTTGCCAGAAGGCGTCCTTGAGGTCTAAGCTCGTGATGAAATGGGCTTTAGGCAATCGACTCAAAATGCCTTCGATCAACGGTAGAGGATATGCGTCCTTGACTGTGACGGCGTTCAAGCGTCTGGCATCTAGGCATAACCGGACCTTGTTCGGCTTGACAACTAAGGTGACTGGGGAAGCCCACGCGCTCTGTGATTCTTCGATTACGCCTAATGCTAGCATTCGATCCACTTCGGCATATAACGATTTTTCCTTCGCCGGAGATATGGCGAAATGTCTCTGTTTTATGGGTTTAGCATCCCCCACATCTATAGTGTGGAACACCAGGGCAGTCCGCCCGAGACCTTCCTTCTCGTGCGATGGAAAAGCCGATATAGCCGAGTCGAGACGCAGTTGCTGAGTTACATCCAGTGTATGCCGTAATAAGTTAGTGGGTTGAGATTGGTCAGGAACGGTGGTGACGGACTCCAGGGTCGAACCGGAAAATAGTGCCGGGGCCAAGTTAAATTTTCGAACGAAATCCACTTCTAGGTAAAGATTCTGGGTTAACTGGGGTATAATGAAAAATTCCATGGGTTTAGTTACTCCTTTAAAGGTGACATCCGTCATAATTTTTCCCACTACAGAGTGACGAGTTCCGTCGGCCGTGCTTAGCCAGGAGGTGAAATGACGGATTTGGTCCGCGTGCTTTGCCAGTACCTCCCCTGCAAACTCGGCAGATATGCAATTCACACTGGCTCCCGTATCGACTAAGCCTGATACTCGTTTTTGCAGGAGGTGTACTGACGCATATGGCCGAACATCATCTCTCAATAATTCGTCTAAGTATATGTCCTTCAACACTTTCCTCGACTGCCTGACTTTTCTCCAGAAACTCCGCATCCGACGCGTGGCTCGCTTGCTTCGCGGTGGGACAGTTGTGGCCAATTCCTCATGGAAGATGCGCTGTCGAGTAGCCAAATAATTCCGCAGCCTGACATGAAAAGGTTTTACATGCCAAGGAACCTTCGTCTCGCTATCATTTCCCTGCGCGTTGGCCTCGGCGAAGGACGGCGTCGGTTGTGGAACTTCGGGAGAACTGTGTTTAGCGGTGCGAGTCAGCAGAGTTGGAGTCATGTTGGGAGCTTGGTCATAGCTAGTGATGGTGTCAAAATTGGTTCGTCCGGGGTTTAGGAGTGCCGACGGGTGGTCGCGGCACTCGGTGGCAAGTTTTTTCGTCCTTTGCAATTAGCACAGTCAGGTGCGTATGTGTCGGCCTTCCCGCATCGGTAGCAGAAAAGCGTTGGCTCCGCTGGACATGCATAGAACCGGTGTCCCGGTTGTCGGCAGTTCCAACAGACCGTCGGGCTTGTAATTGCTTCAAGGGAGGGTCGATCAATCAATGCTGGGTCCTCAAGCTCCGGTGGTGCTCCGCTCCTCGGTACTGGTACTGGATCAGCAAGCAGGTGGTCAGCTGCCATCAACTCCGCGGTGTGATGATTTCGGGGATTTGGTCCCGTTATGCGAGGTTGGGGACGGAAGGTACCACGCCGCTCATCCAAGTGTTCTTGTCTCCGGGCATGGAGGCGCAATCCCTGTATGGTGTTGATGGGAAAATGCAGAAGGCTGTTCTGGAGATCCCAGCGCATATTCTCTCTGATAATTTCTACCAGTTCGTCCTCGGGCATGGTATTTCGCAAGCGAGTGCTCAATCTCACTATACTTGTGTAGTACTGGTCGAACGGTTCGTGAGCGCCTTGTTTCCGTTTCTTTATTTGCTCTCTTAGCTCTCTCTCAGTGAAGCCATCCTCAAATCGATTGCGGAAGGCTGCACTGAAAGAGTGCCAAGTGGGACGTGGCGTTGATTCTTTAAAGCTCCAGTACCAGTCGGCAGCGTCGCCGCTGAACAAAAGATGTGCATGCCGGAGGAAGGCCGAGGAATCACCTCCCAGGGTGCTGGATATCAACGCCTGAATCCGGAAAAGGAACCGGTCCGCCGATATCATATCGTTGACCCCTGTAAAGTTCAGGCGCCAACTCTCCATGATACGAGGCGTCGGGTCTCGAAAAAGTGCCAATGCGTTCCCGGGGGGAATCACATCCTCGATTGACCTGTTGTACTGAACGGCCTCGGGGGCTGGAGGTACCAACGGAGGTCCGGTACTGTGTCGCGGTCTGTATTCGGGAGCTCTGGGATCCATTCCCGAGTTCCTTGGAGGTGGGACCCATTGCTCGGATTGTCGGGAGTGGGGCATAGCCACACTGGGATTTGGCTCCCATCCAAGCGGAGTTCTCACGCGACTGGGTGGTTGGCTCATAGGGAGATTCTGGAGCTTTCCCTCCAGGTTGCCAATCCTCTCCGACATATCCCTCATCAACGCCACGAGGGTGTCAATGGAGTGGGCGGAAGGCATGGGTGTCACCTCGGACACGACACTTGCGGCCGGAACTTCACCGCCTACTGCTCCTTGCAGGTCTAAGAGTGGTTGGGACTGTTCAGCCTCTGGAACTCCTTTCGCCACTGCTCCACGCGTTGGTAGGGGCGTTCCGAGGGGGACGTCTAGGGCAGACCGCTTGATGGGTCGCCGACATAATGGGCAACTCTCTGACGTGAGGAGGAGCTGTTGTACACAGGCACGATGGAATAGATGTCCACAATCCAATCGCACGCTGTGTACCCCCTCCACTACGTCCTCGAAGCAGATCCCGCAGTTAGCTGGTTGGACCGTTTTGGATCTGGTCCAACGCTTGTCTGGGGTCCGCTTCGTTGCCATCTTTGATTTTTGCTGGGTGTGTTGCCAATGGGTATTCCTAAAAAAAATAACAAGGTAAGTTACTCCTACTACTAACTTAATATATATGGAAACTTAGAAATATATTTTAGTGGCCGATAGTGGCGAGCTATTCCGATAAGATATAGAAAAAATTTATTTGATATACCTTTCCTTTCCAGTGGCCGACTCCTCCAACGGGAAAAGAGAGTGCATGGTAATCAGCCGAAGAAAGGATGCTTTCGGTCGATTTACGAAATTTATCCCCTAAACCCACATACATTACAAAAAACCGTCTCTAAACTACGTTAAAGTGACTCGACGAGACAAGTGGTAGAGCTACCGTAACGATTTTAGTACGCGGTCAAAATTCCCGACGCGTGGAAGCATTCCGGGCTTCGCAACTCCAGCATACGCCACCGAACGTTGAACCGATACCACTCGTCTAACACGCATAAGAAATAGTTAGAATCCTTCCGCGACATAAAGGCAAGGTAGCCTTCTATTTTCTTGAGAGTCCATGCTGATAGGTAAACCCATCAGACTGGCAGTTCCATCAAGAAAATAGAAGGTCCTTACAGGGGTTAGCCTAGGACAACACATCGGAAGGATTCTGTCGCGAGAAAAAAAAAATCAAACAAAGGAGAGCGGAAGCTACAACTCACGTGAAGCGACTTCTAATGTGTATCACACAACTCCACTGCTCCTGATAGTGGGACTCGAGTACCAAAGTACCTTACATCCTCCGTAAAGGACCAACTCGTCAGAAGACGCGAAGTTCTTTCCCCCTTAGGATGTTTTTGGCCCCACGTTGGGCGCCATTTGTAATGATTTTAACTTTTCAAGTTCGAGCGCGGAACCGACCTCTCATCGGTTCTAGACGTTAAGTCTGAGTAGTGCCAACGGATGGTACCAACAGGTCAACCAATCCGTGCACCGTAACCCATTCACGCGGTGACTGCTTGTCGGCCAGCTAGTTCGGAGAGGATTTCGGTCGCGGGTCTCCGAATGAGTTACGCTCAATTACAATATTTCAGTCACCTGGACATGCCCGTTTTCCAAACGCGTCAACAACTACTCATCCAGAACGGGAAACCTACGTTACGTTAATTCTGGATGTGATCATCCACAGATCTCAAATAAAAAAAAAACGCTACAAAATCCCATAGGCGCGTTACCGAATCACCGACGCGGTACCGAAAAATATGCTACTCGAACTTAAACCGACGAAAACTACTCTAATGAAATGACGAAACAATCAAAGGTACCGCGTACCGCGCGCGACGCGAAACCGACTTCAGCGGATTTGTCGAAACCCTACCCTCGCGACGGCATACTTACCCTACACTCTCGGTTCCCACTGAAAAAGAACGAGCCACTGAAAAGGAAAGTCGTGAGTTATCTTTTAGCAATTCATTTTTAATACTTATTTTTTTGATATACAGATTATAAAATACATTTGGAATTTACGTTTCAATTTTGTTTAGCCAGTAAGTTTTTTTCAATTGAAATTTTTATGATCAAGGTTACTGTGTGTTTAAGAAAACAACCTATCAAAAACTTTTTTAAACTAGCATCTTTTTAATTTGCTAGCCGATTTCTTCACAAATAGACTATAAAAAAAAAAACAATGCGGCATGGAGTGTTTCACAGCATATTCAGTTCATTCTAAACTTAGTATCATTGAAATTTAATGAGATGAAAAAGAATTTAAATGGTCACTTGTCTTTTCTACTCCAATAAAATGTAATTTGTTTATATCTATCTATAATATAACTGTATATTTTTTTAATATATAATAAATTTAAAAGGTAAAATATGCCAATCACTAGTGATAACGCAATTTAAATGATGACTAACCAAACTAGCACACAATATTACCACAATTCGTTTTTGTGAAAAGGCCTGAATAATTGTATTAATAATAGTTGGATTATAATTCAACGCTAGTAACAAATAGACGAGGGAACTGAAATTCGAAGAAATTTCTAGAGAACGGTTTTGCAAACATTAAATTCTTATAAATCTGTTAATGTTAATGATGTTATTAGGTTTTCAACTTTACTATCTTGTTTAAATTCGTCTCTGCGAATAAAATATTATTTCTGTTTTAATGTACATACTTAAACCTACTGAATCGTAATCATTCTAAGATTATCTACGAGTGAAATTGTAGCTACATACAAAGTTCCGGTTATTTACGTGTGGAAAGTTTATTTTGCTTTTTACTAACTATTGGGGATCTAATAAGTTGGGTATTTTGTATAACATGTATAAATTTGCTTAGATTGTTCCATCCTATAATGTTATACTTATATTCTTAAAATATTTATTCTCGATGTCCATTATTTTCTATGAGTTTCATAGGAAATTTACAAAACCCTACTAACCTTTAATTCTAAGCATTCTATCGAAATTGTTTCAACACAAATAAAAAAAAAACGCTTAGCAAAAGTCTTATACGCACTAATGCGGTATCGATCGTTTGTCTGTTTTTTTCGGTTTAAGATTTTTAACACTTTTTACTGTCGAAAATTTAGATGCCACGAATATTTCGAATTTCTTTGTTCTTAAAAGCAATTAAATGTTTATTTTCTTTCGCCTATTAAACATATACTATTCTCCTTGCGTTGGATTTCCCGATTTTGATAAGTACATTATTTTTTTTTTTTCGTTTTCTTACGACACTTCATACTAGATATTATACAAATAGCTTACGGTGAAAGCCATATTTAAAGAACATGATTTAGTTCTTAGGAGGGTCGCATGATAAAAAAAAAAAATACATTTTAAATGTGGGTAAGTCTTAATTCAGGCTGCGCAGTATGAATTAGAATGAAATTATAAGTTAAAGGTTGCCATTTAACTGCTACCTTGCAATAATATTATGTAACAATGCTTTATGGCACGAAACGGTTCGATTCGTACCAATTGAATTAACTTTTCAAGGATGTAAAAACAAGGTTAAATCTTTCAATATTAAGAATATGATTTTTATATTAAATTTAGAAGAATGATCAATAAATCGACACATTCCTCCATAAAAATGTGTCAAATGCAATTTCTCAAAAAAATTAATATTGCCGATTCAATTTCGAAAATATGGCATAATTCATTGTATTGGTTTACATGTACCGTATACATATTTCGTTTACGTTGTGACTTTTGCAACATTTACAATCAAAATAAAAAAATAGATTATTGAGCAGAAATGCTCTACATTGGTATAAGTTCTGTTAATTTTAAAGTTTTTATGTACAATAGTTCAATTTATGATATTGAAAACTACAATGTGACTTGCAATCGACATTGTTAGAAGTGACTAGTCCGATTTTGTGGGTAACTGAATGTGAAAAGTATGAATTGCTTCTTCTCTATAATTTATACTCAGAATAACTTTGAATTAATATCAATAGCGACCTGAGTTCACCTATCTAATCATTACATCATCATTTATTCTTTCGTTCTCAAAAGTCTTTCTAATCGTACATTTCACTTCTCGCTTTATAGTTTATATCGTTTTTTCTTTTTCTTTCATTCTTAAACTTTGGAAAAGTTATCCGTAAAATGACATGAGGAGAAAATAAATCAATAACTCCATTAAAATGCGCTGTATAGTCAGTGTCGATACACATACATACATCATATACATGAGAATATGTTTAACTTTCCATTATAAGTGTACTTCCTTCAATTCTTTTCCTACACTTATTTGCCTATATATCTATCCACCATCTATTTATTTTATATTATACATACATGGCTGCCAAGTAGTGACATTTGGTCTGCGAAGAGGTTGCCGCGTTGAAAAAGGATATGCGAGCTTCGGAAAACAAGTAGGTATCGCGAAATCGTTCTGCCAATATGGCCACTCAGGAAAGTGTTTCGCGACAGGCAACTGCAACACCTGGCAATGATAAAGCCGATCACAATGCCAGAATGGATGGTGGACTAACTGGCTGCAAATGGACCTTGATCGTTGTATATTTAATTAAGCTTTTGGCGAAGAGCTCAAACTTTTTCAGCAGTTCGTAGTTATGTTTGGCATAGATCACGAATATATTATATTCGGTATCATTGTGTCGTGGTGAATACTTGATTCGCTTGATTTCAGCTGTAAAGTTTACGATGGGACGTATCTCTTTGAGCTCAGGTTGAAAGATAGCCCATAGTGACTTTCGTGAGAAGAAATCACTATTCGCATAGAATATCACTAGGAAACCACTAACGATGATCAAGGACAGCAGCACCTTATTCCTTCTCATAGCTCGCGATGGTCTTCTGATGCCTTTCCGCTCACCTAGACAAAATATTCTAATATTTTCTAAGTCTTTCTTAACTAAACTAACCTCTTTCATGATTGGAGCCTGTTGATCTTCTTGCTGAGTTTGACAGAGTTCCATGTTCTAGCCTGAGGCAATGTTCCGGTGAATTTCTCAAGTGTTTGATGTTCCCTTTTGTTTTCTTGAGTACGTTTCGCTCCGACCAAATCCTACACACAACCGATCGTCAACGAAGTATGTTAAGAGGTAGAAAAGCACTTGAAATGTTCTAGACAGCACAAACTACGATCGCGAACCATCGATCACCACAAAAAGTTCTTTTCTTTTTCTTCGCCGCCATGTGGCTGTCAAAATCCCCGGTTGTCACCTCGGACAAAACATCTGTGTGTGGAATGGCACGCCATATGGCGGCAATGTGCCTCTCCAGTTGTCGCCAGTGGCATAGTTTTCTCGATGGCCACGGTGGAGGGGCATTTCCAGATGGCTATGTCTCGAAATGTGCCGGGGTTTGGATTAATTCTATATTTCGAATATTTATATCCACGGATCTAAATATTTGGACAGAAAAAAAATATTTTCTGCACAACGATATCCGCACGACAGATGAAGTCCGCTGGCACTTCGAGGACATATCCATCTGGCCGGTTGCAAGGGTTCGGGATCGGAATCACTTCGATTCCCGGGCGTAGGCGTCACATTACATACCGCGTACCGCACGCGACACAAAACCGGCCATCCGCGGATTAATAAAACTTACCCTTCGCCCTCACTCCCGCTGAAAGAGAAGGGCAGGCTGGAAAGGAAAGTCTGGTTATCATTTAGCAATCCATGTTATTTCAACATTGTTCATCAATATATAATATAATTAGCGAGTGAATAATTATAGTTAAAGTATTTTTTAAAAAAATGACTCTTCTTCGACTATGTACAATATTTCTACTATTATTTCTTTATTTATCCAATCTGGTATTATGTTATATTTATCATTGATATGATCATCAACCTACATCATCATTTATCATACATTCCATACGGTCAAGGATTTCTATACAGGATAATCGATTTTATTTGAATAGATTTAATAGATAGACTTAAATTAAATTTTCTTTCGTTATTTTATCCATATCTTTATTCCACGTAACAAAAATACTCGGACGGATGCCTTCGCTCTTGATTGTTCATACATCTACTAACATACTTTTTTTTGTATGTTTTCAGACTTTCTTTCAAATATATATATAGTATACAATACGTATTTTTGTATCTGTAATGGTTCTATATACATGCTTTCGTTTGCTTTTTTAAAAAAAATAATAAAAAATATTTCTTTTTCTATCTCCGGTCTACTAATTTTCCCTTCACATTTTTCGTGCTTTATTTTGAATGTAGTTAGTATTATTCACATTTTTATGTAACTGAAATGTTTGGTAACGAAACGATGAACACTTTAACAACAAAGCAGGATAAATATGAAAATGGGTTAGTGCGATGCTTCACGTTTGTTTTTATATTTATGTGTATAATTCCAATTTATATCAAAGAAATCTCCATCTTCAATGAGATTGCAATTAAATTACACAATTTCTTTGTATTTGTGTGTTTAACAACACTTAATTTAAATATTCAATGCACCTCAATCAGTCGCTGTTGATGGTATGTGTCTTTAATTGTTCAGTAATAATTTTTCCGCAATATTAAAAGCTTTCTTTACTCTACTTGAATATTCATCACTGATTATAAACATTTAACAGAATATATGCGTATCAAATGTTGTATTATCAAGGCAAATCATTAAATGGCAAATTATGTTGGTTATTAGTTTACATACATATTTACAATCTCCGAAAATCATTATTAAACGCAAAAGAGCATAGGGAAACTATTGTGACTGGGTGATGAAAGTGACTAGTTGGTATGATGAGACAATAATCATACACACGTTAATTGATACATATTTGTATTGAACACAATAGACATGTTACATCGGGAAAGGCCGATACGAGACTGACTGTCAAAGGAACGGCACATAGAAAATAACGATTCACAATAGTCTCCCCCACTTAATTAAAACATATAGAAATATAATTTTAATTCTATTATTCGGTGACATAGTCTTTCAAGAAGTTTGGAGGACATCGTTGACGAGCAGATCTGCGTGGTGGTAGCGTCGGATTGTTTGTGTTCCCGTCTGCTGGTATCTGTTGGTCAGGAGTGCCAGTAAGTGTTTCTGGCTGATTGACACCTGGCGCAGTCAATGGCGTAGGCTGTGTGTCCATTGGTGGTAACTCATCAGCTGGCATGTGTCGATATGGAACACCTGGGCTTGCGGCTGGTCTTTGCTGAGATAAAAAGGTGACTTGTTTCTTCGGGACCATTGTTGAAATTAGTTGGTCGATGTGCCTTTTTATAGTTCGGCCTGAGTCTAAGTCAATGATGTAAGGGTACTGACCCAGTTTTTGTTCGACAGTCCCAAATTGCCAGCTACCTTGATTGTTCAGGTGCATTCTCGCCTGAACTCTCTCTCCCATTTGGAATGAGCGGATGTGACAGCTGCTTCGGCTCGTTGGCATTACTGCTTTTCTGTTAGGCAGGAGAGCATCAAGGCGTATTCTAATTTTCCTTTTCAGGTAAAGTTCTGCTGGTGACTGTCCGGAGGCTAATGGTGTGGCACGGTATCAAAAAAGGATATTTTGTACTTTTGTAGCTATTGGTGATGAGTCTTCAGCTGCAGCTTTCAATCTTCTTTTCAGGGTTTGTATATTTCTTTCTGCAAGGCCATTAGTTGATAGGTGACCTGGTGCAATAAACTTCTGAAACATTCCCCTTTCTTTACAGTGTGTCTGGAACTCTTCACTTTTAAATATGGCAGCATTATCTGATACTAGGACAGATGGGTAGCCATGCACAGAGAATATAGTTTCTAAGAGTGTGATAGTTGATGCTGATGATGGTGCTTCTTTGAGTATTCGAACTTCAGCCCACTTAGATTTTGCATCGACACACATTAAGAAATGATGGTTGTCAAGGGGGCCTGCATAGTCAATATGTACCCTCTCCTAGTTGTCATCTGGTGGGTCCCATGGATGAATAGCGGCTTTCTGTGGATTGTGCCGGACTTGGGCACAGGATTCACAGGTTTTAACAATTTGCTCGATGCCCTTGTCTAAACGTTCCCAATATACATATCGTCTGGAGAGTTGTTTCATTTTTGTAATGCCCAAGTGTGAGGCATGCAGTTCTTCCAGGATTTGGCGTTGTAGAGATTTTGGTATGACTAGGCGGTCCAATCTGAAAATCATACCATTAAAGATGGTGAATGGTTCATCTCTTTGACTGGTTCTGAGGCTGGTCACCAGGGTTTGAAGGTTTTCATCTTTGGCTGTTTCTTCAATAATAGTTTCTGAAGTTATAGCTGGGCTGGAGATTTGAAGTATAGTTTCAGCATACAACGCATTGACTTCTTCATTCATTGATGTTTCAGATGTTCTGAGCAGTTGGGGAATTGGAGCCCGAGAAAGACAATCTACGTTCTCGTTGTCTTTTCCTTTTTTACAGCGTACCGTGAAGTCCAATCCACTTAGAAAGGAGGCATAGCGTAAAAGACGGGCAGATGTCATCTGAGGTAATGTCGATGTGGATGAAAGATACGAGACAGCGGCTCGTTATCGGTGACAAGGGTGAAGTTTCTGGCATAAACATAGTTGTAGAAGTGTGTGGCTGCGTAAATGATAGCCAAGGCTTCTCTATCAAGTTGACTGTAATTGCATTCAGCTTGGGTCAAAACTCGAGAGGCATCAGCAATAGGCTTTTCATGACCTTCCACTTCATGACTCAAAACAGCTGCAATAACGGTTGGGCTGGCGTCTGTTGTGAGGATCAAGGGTTTTGCTGGATCAAAAGGTGTTAATACCCTTTCGCTACACAACTAAGACTTTAGGTTTAAGAAAGCAGCTTCAGTGGAGGCTGACCAAACGAATTTTCCATCTTTTTTGAGTAGGCGTCGTAGATGAAAAGATTTTGTGGAGAAATCAGGAATGAATTTTGCATAATATGTCACCATACCCAAGAATCGTCTTGATTCCTTTACATTTTTAGGACGTGGCATGTTGAAGACGGCTTGAATTTTCACGGGCGACATTTCAACTTTATTAAATGAGACTATGTGACCAAGATAGCTGATACTTTCTTTGAAGAAGGAACACTTATTTTTATTTAGATGGAGATCGTTTTCCTTGAGTCGTTCTAAACAAGCAATCAGGTTTCTTGTACATTCTTCCATTGATGAGCCATGGCAGATAATGTCATCAAAATATGCTTCAACGTTTGATAGGCCATTGAGAATTTGTGAGAGTATTCTATTGAAGTCAGATGGTGCTGTTTTGATACCAAAACTGAGACGATTCATTTGAAATGTGCCCTTGTGTGTCATGATTGTTTGGATTTTCTGTCCTTCCGCAGCCACTTTGAAGTGTAAATATGCCTTGTACAGGTCGAGTTTGCAGAAGTACTTTGAATTTCTGAGGCTGTGCAAGACTTCATCAATGCGACGAATTGGATGATTAGCTGAGACTAATCTTGCGTTGACTCCACATTTGTAATCAACACATAAACGAACTCCTCCATCATGTTTAGGTATTACGACGAGTGGTGATCCTCAGTCGCTTGAGGATACTGGAGTAATAATACCTTGTGACTCAAGAGTTGCAAGTTCTTCCTCAACTCGCTGGCGCAGTGCAAAAGGAACATCGCGTTCCCTAGTAAAGATGGGTTTTACTCCTTCCCTGAGCTGAAGTTTTATTTCTAGGTTTGGCACACAACCTATGCGTTCTTCGAAAATAGTTGCGTATTGTCTGAGTATGTCTTCAAGAGGAGTGACAGCGTTGATTGTAACTACATGATCCGAAGTGCGCCGTTCTTTATCGATTTTTTTGAGATCAATTCCGAGAGTGCGAATCCATATTCGACCCAGAAGTGCATCAAATCCTGCAGCAACAATGAATAGGTCCGCATCAATTTCTCTTTTTTTATATTTTACCGACAGTGAGACTTTCCCTTAGGGCTTTATTATATGAGCTGAGTAAGAGCGGAATGATACCTGTGTTGGTTGTAGTGTAGCATTGAGACCAAGACGTTTGAATGCTGTCTCTGATAGAAGTGAGAATTTGGCTCCTGAATCGACTTCAAATGCCTGTGGCTTGCCATTGAGAAACACTTTGACGACAAATTTATCAGAACCTGGGCTGAGCTCGTATAAGTCTTCAGTGCAGTGAATGTGACCAATACCATATTCTGAGTCAGAGTTTTGATCATTCTGAGAAGACTGTGTTGCGATGGCAAGTGTCTTTGAATTTCGAAGAATGGTGGTGATACAGACCTTGGACATATGACCAATTTTCTTGCAGGAAGTGCATTTAAGCGCGTTGCGGTCGATTTTGCATTGATTTGCCTTGTGGTTTGCCCTACCACATTTGAGACAGAGTCCATCAACGCCCAAAGAACGATAGTCAACCCGTGTCATGTGTTGGGACTGTGAGCGTTGGTGTGAACTAGGACTTGTATTTCGACTTTGATTGGGTTGTGATATCCTATGTGACCTGTTGACCCTTGAGACATTGTTTGTGTCACTACTGAGATTGGTGAAATTATCTGGGATTCTGGTAAACTGGTTGCTTTCAAAACGTGATGCTTCCAATGCTGTGGCTTTGTTGAGCAGCTCATCGAAATTTTTGAACGCATGGTGTTGTAAGAGCCGTTCTTGAATCCAGTTGTCTTTTACTCCTCTAACAAATTGGGCACATAAAAAGGTGTCAGCAATGGAAATCACTGATTTGCATTTACATTTAACATAAAAATTACAATCTTTCGATTTCTCCTTCAGGATGCAACGAATTCCGAGATTGATTGTGTTGGCTGCTGAGTAACATTTAGGAAATAATGCTGAGTGACTACAGTTGAGACAGGCGGTGACAACATATTTTTGAAAAGTTTGATTAGCTCAACAAATAGAATATCTTTCATGGGTTTCTCAGGAACCAATAATGCAGCTAAGTTGTTATAATGCGTAGAGCCAATTGATGCACACAACAATTGAGACAATGTGATAGGGGAATCCACATTTTTGAGACTACAGTAATTGTCAAAACGTTCTAAATAAGAAGTAAATCTTTCCTTCTTGGCGTCATATGATTTGAATGGTGAGACTTGGGGAGCTGAACCGGATCCACTTGTCCCCAATGCGGCAGTGAAGACTGAGAGAAATTGTTCGAATTGTTGTTGATCCATTTTCCCAGCTGGAGCTGTCTCGGAAATGACACGAAAATAATCGCGGCTGAAAACGTGGCGGCTACGCGGCGGAATCTAACTGTTTCACTGTGTCACACTGGTTTTCACTGGCAGTTGCAAACGTTTTAATCCTCGTCGCTAACTTATTGTGACTGGGTGATGAAAGTG